>CM062204.1:27565000-28165000 GCA_031216445.1 Lateolabrax maculatus
CATTACCCACAATTCAGCCACCTACAGTTCGGTGCAGATTTGGGTGTGTCTTGCTAGTAGCAGCTAATGTAGCCTAGAGCCAAAGTGCCAAACTCTAGTACAAAACCTGTAAACAAACTTTGATGTGTAAAATTGGTGGAGTCCCCACTTTTAAAACAACTGACATGGAAAACACATCTGGTTAGAACTGTTTGGTCAATTTTTTATTTTATTTTTATACTTTATTTGTTGATCCCATGGGACTGCATTTACTGGATTAGCCATCAGAATATGCCCTGGCTGGGATTACTGCTTTAATAAAGAATGACTTGAAAATAGTCAGCATACCCAGATGTTTAAGTTCTGAATCAGCAGTTTAAAATACATGTTTCTAAGTTAAAAAAAAGTTCTAAGTGATCATAATGTATCATAATGGGAATTTTCAGGTTAACCATCAAACTGAAAGTGTCTGTATATATCAATAAATATTATGTTTTAAAAAAAAAAAAATTAAGCTTCCAGAAAATGTGTGACTGGAGAATGAGGGTTGACTAAGAAGAGGCAGTGAAAAGGGAAGTTAAACAGAGGTACAATAATTAAATTCAATAGCCTACACCGGAAATAGAACTCGTCACCTGTCAGGAAAATTAAAACAAGATACCCGTTAATTTTGAGTGCTCCATACACTTGTTGTGGACTCACTATAGTGTTGTCTTTCTGTAACTACCACTGTGGAAGGTCACGCATACGGGCACAACTGAAGTCCACAACATTTGCCATTAAAAGTTGGTTGAAACGGCAGAGCTGCAGCCCAGCTGTTTGCACAGCATGGAAGCATTAGTTATGCTGTTATAGGCTTAGACTGTTATTCCTCTTCTCGCGCTCCAGACTCTCCACTCTAGCCAGAGCTTCACTAAGTCTGGCCTTTAGAACAGTGGGAGAAGCAGGCAAAGCATAATTGTGGTCCTAGTGGAAAGAGGGATGAAAATATATATTGATGTTTATAACTCATCACTCACTGATGTAGCTGGCCCACATTCTTAATTTCATCCCTCAGTCCCACTGTTTGCACCCTGGATATGAGTGTCTAAGTGACAGGGACATAACACACTACAGTGTGTTTTCATGTGTACTCATGTGTATTTCAGTGTGTCTAAAATGAGTGGCAGAGAGCAAATGTGATACCGGTTCTAATATGACCAGGGCCTTGATGCTCTCAAAAGTACTGCATGCAAATACTCACAACATTAGAATGAGGTTCAGCTTCAGGGAAATGCTGAGGCAAGTCCACTGGAAGGCTTTCCTCTGCTTTCCTTGAAGCTTTTGTTGTCCTTGATGGTACTTGCTAAAATGTAAGAAACATAATACAACATTTTTTAGCATCGGAAAGTGTACTGTACTTTATTCCTAAACATGCAGACAGAAAAAAAGTTTAAGCATTAAGTAGCTATCAAATGCTTACATGGACATATGAATCATAGAAATTAATGAATTCTTTAGCCAAATGGCACACATACATTTTGTAAATGAGACAGGAAGTTAAAGACAGATGGTTTGACTCCATATCTCAGCCGGACAATTTGCCCTGTTCTGTCCTCTGGCCTGAAGTGCTCACTACAGAGCAAGGACCTTTCAGTCGCCACAAAACCTTCCCGTTTCACTGCCACTTCCCATTCTCTCTTCAGACTGCTGTCTTTGGGAAACCTTAAAAATGTGAGAAACGTAGCGAGAGATAAAGAATTGTCTAAAAACTAAAAATAATTCCATCTAATCTAGCTAATAATAATCAGTTTATTAGCTCTATTAGATGCTGTGTTGTAACCGATCAATCACTGCAGTCTAGCTTTAGGCACGCCCCTCCACAGTCGATGCGGCGTCTATGTGTATTATGTCTATGTATGGGAGTGTCGCAACTCTCTCTTTATGTGGCGCTGGGTAGCGCTAATGCACCAAAGAGTTCATTATCAGCGGCCATTAAAGCCAAAGAAGAAGAACAGGGCCCGCCTCTGTCTTCCATCACGTCCTCAGACAGTCAATAAATACCGGGGGATCCAACAGTGGAACAGTATTGAGTTTCAAACAGTCTCTCAGCGAAGATGAGCGGCAGAGGAAAAGGAGGAAAGGGGCTCGGTAAAGGAGGCGCCAAGCGGCACCGGAAAGTTCTCCGTGATAACATCCAGGGAATCACCAAGCCCGCCATCCGCCGTCTGGCTCGCCGCGGGGGAGTGAAGCGCATCTCCGGTCTGATCTACGAGGAGACCCGCGGTGTGCTGAAGGTCTTCCTGGAGAACGTGATCCGTGATGCCGTCACCTACACCGAGCACGCCAAGAGAAAGACCGTGACCGCCATGGATGTGGTGTATGCTCTGAAGAGGCAGGGCCGCACTCTGTACGGCTTCGGGGGTTAAACTCTTCTACTGTCCTCACAACAACACAAAGGCTCTTTTAAGAGCCGCTCACTTCTTCTACAGAGCACAGTCCTGGTGTCCTCGATTTATAACCGTCAAGACAGTCAAGTTGTTGGGTTAAACTTCAAAATGTGCACTACGACCAAAAATGTAAAGTGTAGGCTATACTATTCTATTTTGTGCATATCATAATGCACTCCGGCACCATCTGCATGGTTACAGTGGCCCAATACGAATTATAGAAAGTGTCGTTGGATGTGTGATTTCTTATTCACTAGTGTAAACAGTACTTCATTTAAAAAATGTGAATACCATTACACTTGCGTGACACATGAAGATTACAAATAACATACCACGAATAAAAGCAACACATTACAGAAGTTTAGGAAGAGACTTGACTGGGTATTGATTCTGCAGGTGGAACATTTTTCCATTATACAAAAGAACCAAAATGTCCCTTCTCACCAAACCATATATACTGTGATGTATATATGTGGACACGTTACATCACTCATACACAATTTTCTACCTACAGTACAGTCGACATGACTGAACACATTGTCATGCTAATAAACTCAACCGTAGTGAACTTGAAATTCATTGCTTTTGATGCTTTCAGCGTGTTGTGCCGTTTACTTATATTGCTGGTATACAATTAACCTCATTACTTCAACAGTAATATAGTACGTCAATCGCCACTGAGTCACTTTTGGTTATTGCAGGAATGCCTCATTAGTTGGAGGTGTGTGGCTCTTAAAAGAGCCTTTGTGTTGTCGGAGCCCGATCCGGGTCTTTACTTCTTGGCGGCCTTCTCGGTCTTCTTGGGCAGCAGGACCGCCTGGATGTTGGGCAGCACGCCGCCCTGAGCGATGGTCACTCCGCCCAGCAGCTTGTTGAGCTCCTCGTCGTTACGGACGGCCAGCTGCAGGTGACGGGGGATGATCCTGGTCTTCTTGTTGTCGCGGGCAGCGTTTCCTGCCAGCTCCAGGATCTCAGCGGTCAGGTACTCCAGCACCGCCGCCAGATACACCGGAGCTCCGGCACCGACACGGTGGGCATAGTTCCCCTTCCTGAGCAGCCTGTGAACACGGCCGACGGGGAACTGGAGCCCGGCACGAGATGAACGAGTCTTGGCCTTCGCTCTGGCCTTACCGGCTCCTTTACCGCGTCCAGACATCTTTACGTTGATAGTTTTCGTGGAAGGTGGATAAACAGAGAGCGGATAATTCTGTCTTTGTGTCTGAATACAGACGCACACCGGGTTTATATGGATACACTGCTGCTCGCTCATTGGTCAGATTAATCGTTACTATGATCGTCCAATCAGAACAGTCAGATTCCAGCTTCCATCCAGCGACCAGTTGAAAGAGAGTTACGACACTCTCTGATGTCACCGCCCCGTGATCACGTGGTTCATGCAGCTGTCAATAGTTTGTGTTGTGTTTTTCGGCGGGAAAAAGCAGTGCAGTGAATTGTTTACAGCAATTTTCGGTGAATATTAACTTTAATGTACATTGATTACTGTTGTGTTCCATTATTATATGTCTGCTTCTTTATTAATATTTACATATATTTGTATTTTATATATTTGTATTTTGTATTATAACTGAAAATGATAGAGACTACCTTATTAATCCCGAAGGGAAATAGCAGTGTTACAGCAGCTACCTAACACAAAACATACATAAAACAGAATGTGTGGTGAGAAACAAGTAAAAGGTCAAATTATATACAATAATGTTAACTCTAAATATTGAACATTCAGTGTGTCAGTATTATTCTGAAATGTAAAACATTCATCAGTGCAAGTCAATAACAGATATTATGTTGTTTGAGTAAATCGCTATGTCAATTTACACTATATTTTATTTCCCATACTATATTATACCAGATTATGTTTCATTGTTTCCATATGAACACAGACAAACACTATCATCCCTTTTTCATATTATATATTTTTCTGCTGTAGGCTTTTGACAGATAGACTTGCTGACTGCTGCTGTTAAGCACACGGCTTCACTTGTGGAGTTCTTTATAAGGCTACTTCTACCCTCATTTTAGTTTTATACTTTCTCTATTTATCTCGACTCAATCAAATTTCATCCTGGGGATGAATAAAGGTTAATTTTATCTTTTATTTTATATGATCAACAAATGTTTATCATGTAATATATAGTATGTATCCAAATATCACAGTACAGATGGTTTGGTGAAAATAGACATTTTGTCAGAGTGGAAGATTTTGGTTAAATAAAGTTAAAGTGCAGCTTCTTTGAGATGTGGAACATTTACTCTTCAGAGGGAGTGTGTGGCTCTTAAAAGAGCCGTTGGGGTAAAGAGCAGCAGCGGGTTTACTTGGAGCTGGTGTACTTGGTCACGGCCTTGGTGCCCTCGGACACGGCGTGCTTGGCCAGCTCACCGGGCAGCAGGAGACGCACGGCGGTCTGGATCTCCCTGGAGGTGATGGTGGAGCGCTTGTTGTAGTGAGCCAGACGGGAGGCCTCACCGGCGATGCGCTCAAAGATGTCGCTCACGAAGGAGTTCATGATGCCCATGGCCTTGGAGGAGATGCCGGTGTCGGGGTGGACCTGCTTCATCACCTTGTACACGTAGATGGCGTAGCTCTCCTTCCTGGTCTTTCGCCTCTTCTTGCCTCCCTTGCCGGCGGTCTTGTTCACGGCTTTCTTGGAGCCCTTCTTAGGCGCGGACTTTGCTGGATCAGGCATTTTCTATCTTCCTCGACACTTCGCAGCTACGAATGACCTAGTCTATACGGAGCGACTGCTCTTATTCAGAGTCAATGCAAATATCCCTGTGTGGTCCCCCTCTTGTGATTGGCTGAGCTGTTCGCTGTGTTGGAGGTGGTCTCGCCTTTGTGAAATCTCGATTCAAATTGTGCTCAAGAAAAGGAAATGAAAAGAAGACGTGCTTAAACTAACTGTGACCAGCAAAAACATGTATCCAAAGTAGAGAGTTCCTTCAGATTTGGGTGAACGGGCTCTTAGTGTTTGTCACTGTTATTTCTGGTGTAATTGTGACTGATTCTGCTCTTACTAAGGAAGAAGTGAAGACTGGTAAACTGGCAGCAGACAGAGGCCGATGGCTCCTGTGTTGTGAGCTACCGGTCATTTCCTTTATGGACCAAATACAATCATTTATTGTACATGAACTGACAAAATAGTCCCATATCAACATTAATGCCTCCATTTAAATGTGTTTTTTGCTGTTAATATCTGCTGTGTATTGTTGCTGGTCACTATTTTGGTGTGAGTGCTATCTCTTTCTTCATTCAGTCCACGAGGAGGAACCAAGAAGACAGATGGAAAATGATGCAATAGATTTGTCACTGTGTTTGAGATCCTTACCTGCTTCCTGACAAGGTGCTCTTTCACCAGTGTAACAACCAGTTACCAATGATGTGTCTCTGCAGATATCTACTTCACATAGTCACTGATGCCAGAAAGGCTCAACTGTTGAATTAGTAACCCCGTGGATGCTATACGTGTCAGTGGTATTCATAACTGACATACTCAAGTTCATCTGAATACTTCAATGTATTTATTTAAATCTGGGTTTGAGGGATAAACGTTTTGGGTGTTTTTATTTTGTTATATCATGTGCTAAAAGCTACAGCGGGTCAATATCTTATCTATAGCTTCAACTGAAATACCAGCATTAACAGGTGTCACTCGTGGAAATGCGCTCTTTCTGGACTCTGTGGGCGGCTCTTAAAAGAGCCTTTGTGTTGTTGTGAGGACAGTAGACGAGTTTAACCCCCGAAGCCGTACAGAGTGCGGCCCTGCCTCTTCAGAGCATACACCACATCCATGGCGGTCACGGTCTTTCTCTTGGCGTGCTCGGTGTAGGTGACGGCATCACGGATCACGTTCTCCAGGAAGACCTTCAGCACACCGCGGGTCTCCTCGTAGATCAGACCGGAGATGCGCTTCACTCCCCCGCGGCGAGCCAGACGGCGGATAGCGGGCTTGGTGATTCCCTGGATGTTATCACGGAGAACTTTCCGGTGCCGCTTGGCGCCTCCTTTACCGAGCCCCTTTCCTCCTTTTCCTCTTCCACTCATTGTCACTGAGAGACTGTTTGAAACTCAACACGGTTCCACTGTTGGATCCTCCGGTATTTATTGACTGTCTGAGGACGTGATGGAAGACAGAGGCGGGCCCTGTTCTTCTTCTTTGGCTTTAATGGCCGCTGATAATGAACTCTTTGGTGCATTAGCGCCACCTATTGAACCACAATATGGATCAGGGACAGCACGTCCTCTGGAAGAAATAGCGGAACAACAATGTAAAAAAGTAGAAATATCAATTTCCAGTTGAAAATAGATTACATGCTTCATGTGCCGTTGATATATAAACCTCATATTGGCGTTGACAAAAACCTCAAGTGTTTTCTTTTAATGAGTCTGATGGATATCTTATGTAAAGTGTGTAGAAAAAGTGAAATATACACCTATGCATATTCCACAGACACCACCACACCCCCTCTGTTCATGTGCCAATTAGTTTCAGTAATGCAGGAGGACATAATTCACAATCATGGTGAACAAGATAAAATGGAGACAAGCTTTACATTTTGGAATTCGTCCAGAAAAAACTCTCTGGAACACATTGCAGTGCTAATTGTTCATTATGATTGCAGTGTCTAGATTTGGTGGAAGGGTGAAGTAAACATAGGCTTATATTAGTGGTGGTACAGCTCACTGGAGGACTTGAGACAACTTGAAGTGTAGGCCTATAGGTAAAAGAGAAACAAGACAAGATTACATTAAGTATTCTTTATTGTTACTTAGGGCATTACCTGGACTGACAGCTTTGTCTGCTTGTTCATAAATAATTGACCAAATCAATGGAGCAGATGACTGTTTGTGCTGTTAGATACCGAAGACTCCACAGCGTCACTTCGAGTGACCAGAACGGCTCTTCACACTGGGTAACGTATTGTGTTTTCACACATTCTAAAACCGCTTTTTTACAACAGGTTCACTCACCAGTTATTTGTTAAAAAAGTACAATCCGGAAATACATACTACTGAGTTGTTACTGTAGCGGAACTTGTGATAAACACACTTTGAAAAATACTGCTTACATTTGTTATGATTGTCAACAATATCAGAGTCCATGCCAAAATCATCAGGGTCTGAAAATACCTTCACACTCCTGATCAGTTATTAATTTGTATTAGTTAGTTTTTTATCATTTCATATCATATCATTTCAGTTAGTTTTTTTTTTCTGTTAAGTTAAATGTTGGTTCTTCACACCTAGTTTTAGTTTTTAGTTTAGTTAACTATAATAACCTCGCTCCTAAGGCACAGAAGCAAAACAATAATAAAAAAAATAGCACAGAACTCACATGAAACACAGTTGACATACACGGCCACACCATTATCATTTAAAAGTGCAATTTAATGTTGCGTTATTCTTATTTAGATTCAGGTTGATACAATTGCTCTTTCACAGTGTTTCCCACTTCTAACCCCTCCCCAGCTGATGTTATTCTAGCATGATAACGTTGCTTAACTTTTTCTCTATCACCCTCTATCTTGAAGTGCATTATAACACCCTTATGTTATCTTGGAGTGAAACTCGATACACACACACACACACACCCACACACACACACACAGTGTACACATCACTGTGCTTGGCACTGTAGGAGGCTCCATCAGGAACACGAAAAGATGGCACATTGTGCTGCTATCTTTATTGGTTTCTTTCTCTCCACAGCCAATCTCTGTTAAATGTTTCCTGTGTCTCATCCACCCCCCCATTCCTCCATATACATTTCCTCCTTTTCATCATATCTCCCTTCTTGCCATGTATGTATACTTATTACGTTTTTGAGGTTTGTGACAACTTAATAACAGATATAAGTTGGAATTGGCTTGTTTCTATCAGCTGTCCTGTTTGTCAAAACGCACTGTGATGAATCCAACTGTCCGATGTGCTACTCCAAGTTCGATTTGTATCGAGAGCAGCCAAATAACCTATGATGTTAGGCTGATTTGACACACGTTGCACGGGTCAAGAAAGGAATGGTGCAAAGAAAGGGTATTCTGCTGTTGAGGTTGAAGAGGACTGCAAGTCTGTGTATATGAGTGAAATAATATGAAAATATGAAAGCCTGCTGTCGTCAGCTTGACAAAAAGATCGGTGATTGATTGAGTTACGAGATTTGCAGATTCTCTGCAATGATGTTCTCTAGTGTCCATGAACTGAAATTTTAATTATTTGGTATTTGACCATATTTTCCTCATCCAACCTTGAGTGGGGCAGTTTTGTTGAGCATGTTACTCCGATCACTAAGCATCCCCAAGCAGCTAAGATCTGTTTATTTCCTCCATGTATTCCGAGTTCCTCAGGAAAGAGAAATTTGACTGGAGCTTAAGTTCATACTTGTTCCTGCCTGATAGCCAAGAAATACAAGACCACACACTAAGGATCGGGTACAGCAACACAAACCCTACAGAAATATAACATGACACCTAATAATAACAGCGTCCAACACCAGTTGATCAATACAAAATAATTATTGAAAGGCTCTTTGTATTTTTCTTTTTCAATAACAGAACACACACATTAAGTGTGTGTGGTCTTTATGAATGGCTTTGTGTTACCATCTGATAGACAAGATGCATGCTTTTATCGACAGCCTGCTGCACATGGGGGAAATCTGACGATATGAAAGGCAAACCACAACAAGTCCATTAAAGAGCATGAAACCAAGTGAAAGTCCCACACATGGAGCGAGCATTTGTCCGCCATGCTTCTCTTCGCTTTCTGCACTTAGTAATTTATATCACCATATGGGTCAGGCACTGTTTGTTCAGAGCTGGTTTGTTGAACGTCATTAGTTGTACAAGTTTTCAGTCATAAACCAAAGTATTGATCAAACTGAAATATTGACCTGATGATGGCACTAGAGGTCTTTGTCAATCAGAGGGGAACATCAATGTCTCTACAAAATGTATAAGCCTTAATATAATTTAAACAGGTGAGTTGTATAAAAATTCAGTCTTGCACAGTTGTCATGACCAGGAAAATAAGCTATAAATACCAAAACCATTTTTTGTACGAGACTGTAAACATGGTTCTGCTGTAAAGTTGGGCTTTTTATCATGGGGGACTATGGCGATTGACTCGCTTTTGGAGCCAGCCTCAAGTGGCTATTCAAGGAACTGCAGTTTTTGGCACTTCTGCGTTGGCTTAATTTTTCAGCCACGGACGTCATCGCTTAGTCCAAAGTCAGGAAACAGGCAGGAAACATCAGTACAGACCCTTCACACCCTGGACACAACCTAAGCCAACTCCTCCCTTAGTTATGCTGCTATAGGCTTAGCCTGTTGGGGGATTTCCCATGATGCACTGAGCTTCTCTTTCCCCCTCTCCCTCTCTATCCATACACATTCTTATCCCACTAATACATGTTACTAACTCCACTTCTTCCTGGTAGTTCCTGTGCTTTCTGTGCTTTTTCTCCTTCTCACTTTCTGCAGGTGTTTCTGCCTCTGGAGCTGTAGAGTCTGGATCTGTGATTGCCGGCCATCTACTGCCCCCATGTTCCTGCTCCACACTCACTGCTGCAGTTGTTATTATTATTAGTCTGATTTGTTGTCTCTCCTCCTGTCTCCCCTCTCCCCCTCTCTCCTCCCCTTTCAACCCAACTCGGTGGATGCAGATGGCCGCCCACCCAGAGCCTGGTTCTGCTCGAGGTTTCTACCTGTTAAAAGGGAGTTTTTCCTCGCCACTGTCACCAAGCGCTGCTCATGGTGGGAACTGTTGGGTCTCTGTAAATAATATTTTAAAGAGTATGGTCTAGACCTGCTCTATGTGAAAGGTGTCTTGAGATCACTTTTGTTATGATTTGGTGTAAAACTGACTTGACTTGACTCCCCTCTGGTAGGCGCTACAGAGCACTGTATACCAAAACAACCAGACACCAGAAAGGCTTCTTTCCACAAGCAATCACAGGCCATATATTTTGTAGTTTAAATACAGGTTTGTTTTTTTCAACATGTACATATGATAATTGTCGAATACAAATCCAAACACACTGCATATATCTTGTATACATGCACCTACTGTCATATAAACTTACCTCATAAAGTAACCTGTTACAATAATCATTTCAGCATCTTTGCACTTTGCACAATTATAATTATAACAATAATAAACTTTATTAAGATAGTACAATTCATGCATAAAATACAGCACAAAGTGCTTAACATAAAAACAGATAATCATAACAATTATGATAAAACAATAAAAACAAGGATAATGAAATAAAATTGAATTAAAAAGCTGATTCTGATTTTGACAGGACTGACGGGGTTGCATGCAGATTGTGCTTGACTGATATCTCCTGCGTCTAGTAAGACAGGACAGAGTTACACCTTCAGCCATGTTATACGTGCAAGGACTTTGATTTCCTGATGTAATTTGGAACAAAGCTCCACCCAACATTATGCTGAGCAGAGACTTGGACTCCGGTTTGGGTGTGTAATCCTTAAATCCATTCTTAAATGCTCTGATGATGACAAATGAGAGTTTTGTAGAAAAAACTGACCCTGATGTTGAACCATGTGCTGCTGGTTCAGCCCTCATGTTTAAAATATTTTCCCATATATTCCAAATGGTTTTTGCCATGCACTGATATACAACCATACACACACACACACACACACACACACACACACACACACACACACACATATTAGGAATAGGGTGCTCTCCATAACGGCTGTGGCTTTAACCAGCTTGTTATCATCAGAGACAAGTGGCTGCTTTTATCAAACCAAACCCCAATCCAGCTCCATTATCCAGAGTAATTCCACGGGAATAGGAACCACAATAGAGCTATTTAACAAGGCGAAGCCTGTAGTTGCGGTGCATTATAGTATAGTTTCAATACAAGGTGCAAAACAAGCAAAGAGAGCTCAAACACAAAGGTTTTCTTCCTGCTCGGGAAGTCCTGAACCAAGGTCACATGTCGAAAGTGTCACCATGCAAAGACACTCATGCTCACATATTCATTTTTTTTTATATATATTTGTTTATCATTGTCTGTAGCTGTTTTGAAATATGTAAGGGAGACATAGCAACATTTCAAGGTTCTTCAGACATTTTTTTCTAACATTGACTTAACCATTTGTGCAAGGCTGAGGTACTGTGTTATATAAAGAAGGCCCTGAATGTGTCAAATTGATAACACAGCATTTTTAGAGAAACCTGACCCACGTGTCTCCCTCAGTCCAATGCTCCTTGACCTCTGGTTGTCGCTCCTGCCTGTTTAGCTTTAATGTTCAATAGAAAATGCCCCAGAGTCACTGGACCTCATGATGGTCTCGCTATGTCTGAGTGACAGCTGTGAGCGATACAACCCATTCTTGTGGGACTCCAGCGGGCTGTCTGACACCTACAGTATATGAGAGAGAGAGGGAGATTTGTTTTTGTTCTTTGGTATATTACCACACATATCGTCATCTTTCAAAGCATCATAACTCCAATTTGACATGATTTTCATGTCTTAACTGTATGCAAACTAAATGTATAAGATTTCACTATAGGTTAAGAAAATCTGACCAATTAAAAAACAATAATTAGATTTAATTATTATAAATAAATCAATAAACTGCTGGACTTGAAAAAAAAGTTAACCATGACAACTTTAAATGGTGATAATTTGTCAGTATTTCGTTTACAGCTTGTATACAGTGGCTAAAAAAATCAATGATTGCAGCTTTAAGGGTAGACAAATGACATAATTGCGATTGCTAGCACTGTGACTGATAAGGTCAAATGTAATGAGGGGCACATTTTATTTTGACCAATTATCCTAAGAACTGGGTCTGTTACCTCTTCGAATTTCTTGGCCTTGTACTGCTCCGCTCCTTTCAGGAAGTTCAGCAGTATGATGTCACACAGCACCGTGCCCTATATATTAAAAAACAATAAATAAAAAAAAAATAATAATAATAATAATAAACATTAGCAGTCCCAAATGTACTTGAGATAATGAAGCCTCATTTTTGACTCCATTTTTCGGTTCTGAGAAAAAACACAAGACTATCAAATAAAAAAATGACCTGAAGTTTTACACTGTTTTACACTGAAACTCACCACTCCCACTGACGTGAAGGCTGCCACCATGTTGATGAGTGTGGGGATCATGTTGAACTTCCCTGCCTACAAAGGAAGAATGGCATGTTATATCAGGGGGATTCAATCTCCCAGGTATCACCAGCACTTTTGAAATGTACTAGTACAAGAAATTACTTCTTCTGTTCATTTGGTTCCCCTTTCCACTATCTCATTAGTCTCCAAGGTTACATTGTGATTAATGTAGTGGATTCCAGTTCCAGTTCACCACACCTGCATGTATTTGAACTGCTGGAGGAAACCATGGGAAGAACACCTCCACACAGGAAGACCCGAGCCTTTGTATGAAAATGTTAATGTAATCTTACCTGATCATCGAATTTCATTGATCATAGCTACTTTATCTGGTCCTGAAATTATTTTAAAGATAATATCCCTTTCAGTGTCCCACGACCAAACAATAAGGCCACACTGTTATCAAGACTGCATGTAGAAGTATCTATTATTCTGATAAGACCTCAATTAATGCTAAGCAACACATTTGTAATACACAAGATGTTTAAAAAGATGTAGAAGAATTGTGCATATAAAACGTATGCAATAAAATGTGTTTCAGTACTTTATAAAGAGGAGCAAGTAGCTTCCATGCTGAGCTGTCAAATGACCACATACAGATCCATATCCCGGTAATTCTTACATATACTTACCTTTAGACACATGTCTTAAGTATATTAATTCTTTCTGCATGGACACATGTGTTGTATTGATTGGGACTGAGCTGCTGGTACACAAACACTGACACACACTAAGATGTATACTCACATTTCCATTGACCAGAACATCAAACCTAATAGCATAGGCTTTAACCAGAGTGCGGTAGTCCGTCCCATTCTCCATCTTATAGTATTTGGCAAACCTGTACAGACGAACAAATCACACTATTTTTATGTTTAAGAAAACACATTCAAGTTTATGGATCAGTGTGCAACTGAGAAATACATTTGGCACCATAGAAATAAAATCATAACCATAGATGGTTTATGTATAAGTCAGACTTGAAAGCAGATAGATAACCACAATGGTAAAAACTCTAACAGCTAGCACACAGAATGTTAAGACAAAAACAAACAAAAACATGAAATTGAGCCGTTGAACATGAGCATTATATCAATTGATTAGTTTTTTTAACTAAATGGTTTACCACCTGCAGGGTAAAAAAGAGCTAGCAGATATTTCTGGTGGTGGGGTTACAGATGCAAAGGTTTGACATTGTCCTTTTATTAATACTCAGATCTGGACTAGTAAATGGTCAATATCTGATGTATTGGATATGAGGATGAAGTCTGGCTGATTACTTGTTTCATATTCTATTGCAGAATTCATCCATGCTGAACTGATTGTTTTCATGGAGACCCCTCAAAGAAAAAAAAAATCTGTTTTAGTAGGTGGCTAAGATACTTCAGTGATGAATATTTTAATGCTTTAATCTCTGGTAGCTTGTGTACTATATACAGCATATATACAGTATATATGTTATTTCAGCAATAAAGGAAAAGCATCTTCATATGCAAAGTAAAAACCACGGCAAATCTTTAGATATTCTTATCTTTCTTGGACGTTTTAGTCTATTGGTATTCTGGATGGAACATATCAGTCCAACCATGTAGCTTGTATATCTTAAAGAGCTCATAGTACAGTATTACCCCACTACAGCACTACGCTCACAGAATGCAGGGTTACATGTGGTTCCTAAAGTCTCTTAAAATTAGAACGGGAGGCAGAGCCTTCAACTTTCAAGCTCCTTTACTGTGGTACCAGCTCCCAGTTTGGGTTCGGGAGGCAGACACCCTCTCTTTGTTTAAGAGTATGCTAAAAACGTTCCTTTTTGATAAAGCTTATAGTTAGGGCTGGCTCAGGTGAGTCCTGAACCATCCCTTAGTTATGCTGTTATAGGCTTAGACTGCCGGGGGATTTCCCATGATGCACTGAGCTTCTCTCTCCTCCTCTCCCTCTCTATCCGTACACATTCTTATCCCAGTAATACACGTTACCAACTCCACTCCTTCCCAGTAGTTTTTGTACTTTCTGTGCTTTTTCTTCTTCTAACTTTCTGCAGGTATTTCTGCCTCTGGAGCTGTAGATTCTGGATCTGTGATTGCCGGCCGTCTACTGCCCCCATCTTCCTGCTCCACACTCACTGCTGCAGTTGTTATTATTAGTCTGTCATTCTGCTCTGTCTCCCCTCTCTCCCTACTCTATGTGAAAAGTGTCTTGAGATAACTTTTGTTATGATTTTGCGCTATACAAATAAAATTGACTTGACTTGACTTGACCAGCTAGATACCTGAAATTGTAGCCTGGTGAGACGGCGTTGTTCTGTGACATGGCATCCAGTCGGGTGAATGAGTATGAGGGGTTACACTGGTCGTCTGACTTGTCCAGATCACATATCCAGCCGATCTTTATTCCAATCACTCCTCCCTGATAGAATTTTAAAAAAGAGAGCGGTACATGAATATTTGTGCTCAATCTTGTCACTGGCTAATATGTTTGGGAGAAATGTTGCGATGTCTGTGTTAGGGTCAAAAGTAACATTCTGTTGTATGCTGGAGATACTGTGATATTCTTGTACCTGAGCAAACCAGGGTTTACATCTTACCTCATGCAAGACTGAAGTCAAAAACATGTTGACTTAAGGCAAAGATAGACATTGCAACTGTTGAGCCCATTCTGAATATCACTTGAGTGCAACTGATCGAGCCAAGTCGAATCAGGTCTGTTCCAGTTTGGGTCAGTTGGTGTTGACAGTTGGCAGATAAAGTCATGCAGTGTGTGATATGTAAAGATTGTAATCTGAAGTCTTTAGATCCAGTTAGATTATTTTAAACATGTCAGATATTTGTGATTGACATTAGCGACCGGTGACGTCAGTTGTGTGACACTTAAGATCATGAAACACATGACCCTCAGTTTTTAGAAACAGCCACGGAAGTGGAGCAGTGCAGGTTTCTTAGGGGGGCTAAGAGACTTCTGATGTACAGGGCCCGGTATGCCTTGCTACACCCCTGACTACAATCACAGTGGCTTTGAACCAACCAAGTAAGTAAAAAGTAATGTTAGCTAGTGTGACAAGTAAGAAAAATACATTGTCTGTTATAATGTTAAAAAACTGACAAGGTTAAAAAGATAAAGGCAAGCATACAGTCATTTAAGACTAAAAGGTTAAAATGCTAAAAGAGCGCATTGTTTCGCATTTCACAAGTGATTTTGCACTGTTTACATGATTCTTTATTGTGTAATTTAAGATTTAATAGTGCTAATCTGTGAGCGACGGAGTGGTCTTGATCTGGTCATCTGTGATCGCTTGTTTATGTCTCAACCCACTACCTGGGGGGAATTTGCGGAGTAGATAATTAAGGAAAATCCTGCATATCATTGATGACTTATCTTATGAAACACATTGAGAGAGAGGAGTTAACAGAGCTAGAAGATGATGGCATGTCTGAATTGTTGCTGAAAGACAAAACTACAGACATGATTTCAAAAGAGGATTTCTCAAAATCTCTGGTCAAATAGGTAAACCAGGCCAGAAAGATAAATTGACATTTTCCAGATCAAGCATGGATTGAACAGAGGTTATCCTGAGATAGAGATAGTAGATGCTGTAATCAGGGCTATCTCTCCAGGCTCTCAGCTACGCAGCTACCTGGAAGGAAATCCCACCTAACCCTTCCCACACTCAGGTGCATCCTGTGCTCTCACTTCCAGGAAAGGGGCGCCACAAAGCATCAGAAAGTACTATTTGCATCTCAACAGTCAGATTCAGGGCTTATGTATGACCCAGTCTTAGTTCAACGTGTGTTTACACACAGTACTTATCAGTCTCCAAAATGATAGTATCAGGATAGACATGCAGCCCCTCCTGCTGGATACTGACAACTCAGGTGAGCTTTTGTTGGAGAGATTAAACATTGCCTGTGCTAATGAGACAGAAAAAAGAAAAAAAAAAAAAAATTTAGCAACCTGCAGCCAGCTACAAGTGTAAATGTAGTCCAGTCAGGCGACCTGCCCTCTGCCAAGTGCCCTGTGAGGGAAGCCAAAGGTACCCCCTGAGTTGTTAACAGAGATAGCAGAACTTTGGACAGGTGGTGCTTCTCTTAAAGGTCTCAGTGCCGAAATAGCCCAGATTAAAGAGACAATACAGCAGCCCATGTTTCAGTCGCAGCCTTGTGCCCTTCAGTTGGGAGCCCAGGCAGGGACCCCACGCTACGACAGCAGTATAACAGCGACCAAAGTCAGCTCCAAGCACCTACTCTAACTCTGCCCCAGCATACACCCCACCCATATGCAAACTGTTCTGCTCATGTTCCAAGGAGGTGTTTTGTCTGCCACCAGTACCGAGCAGAGGAATGCTGCATGCACTGCTACCGATGTGGGAGTGGAGAACATTTTCAAGCTGGTTGTAAAATCAGAGGAGTCAGATCGTCAAGAGATTCTCCTTTAAACAGGAGGTGGTTAACCCTGTGGGACGAGTGTTAACCACAGCCAGGGAAAAGTCCCAGAAATGTGCAAGCTGTGGAATTGAAGGTTCACAGCAGAAGCTGAAACAGTGATCATCCTGTAAAAAGACATTATATTGTTCCAGAGCATGTCAAAAACAACATTGGACTGAACATAAGTAATAATGCACTTACTTCACGACTGATGGTGAAAGTGGAGAGCCTCTCCGCAAAGACAAAAGCTCCCACTACCTGCCACCCCTTGCTTCAGTTGGCCGCACCCACAAAGTCACCTCATTAGTTGGCAGGCAGTGTCTCGTGGAATGTTTCCTCAATGGCTATCAGCTCCGAGCTTTATGGGACACAGGCTCTCAGGTGTCAATTGTGGATGAACAATGGAAAGAGGAATACTTGCCCCACCTAAGGCTAAGAGATGTTCCTGAAATCCTGGACTTACCTGACGACCTGACATTGACTGCAGCAAACGGAATTGAAATGCCTTACCTGGAATGGATTGAGACAACTTTCCGGCTTGCCTCTGAAATCGGCCGAGCCAAAGAAACTGATCATCCCAGTGCTTGTGATGAAAGGCTGTTACCTGTCCCGGTCCCATTATAGGTTTTAATGTTATCGAGCACATCCTAAAGAACACTGAGGAGACCAAACAGTATAACACTGTGAGGAAAGCTTTCACAAGTCTCAAAAGAAACTAGGTGAGTCCTTTTGTAGAGGCTGTTAGTGCAGAGCAGGCAGATGAGTATGTGGTCAAAGCAAAGTAAGAGATGGTTGCAATACCAAAACACAGTAGTATTCAGATTGAGTGTCGTGTAGCTACCCAGCCTTTTAAAGAGGACATGACCATGCTTTTCCAGCCAGACCTGGACCCCCAGTGGCCAGATGGTCTAGAGTTCTATGACACACTAGTCAGAGTCAGTAAAAGTTTTTTTCCAGTCATCACCACTGATGTCTCTAACCCAACTGACAATGACATTGTTATGCCATATACAGTTAAGACTATTATGACCGTGTTGACGTCCCAGATCTCTGAAAAAGCAGGTTCAGGACATCATGGACAGTTTGGGTGGTAATTCCTGGTTCTCCCTTCTGGACCAGGGAAAAGCTTACCACCAGGGATTTATCTCTGAAGAAAGCAGACCAGTGACTGCTTTTGTTACTCCATGGGGACTTTGTGAATGGATTCACATCCTTTTCGGTCTCATGAACACCTTTGCTGTGTTCCAATGCCGATCAGCATGGAGGAATGTTTGGAAGGGCTCTGGGATAACATCTGCATCCCATATCTGGACGACACACTGGTTTTCAATATAATCTTTGACCATCATGTGGACGACGTGCGGGAAGTGTTGAAACAGCTCAGAGAACATGGCGTCAAACTCAAGCCAAGTAAGTGTGATCTCTTTAAACCCGAGGTCCGTTATTTGGGCAGGATAGTTTCAGCAGTTTTTGAAGGGCACTGAACAACATTAGACCACAGAATGTGGGCCAGCTCAGAAAAATGCTTGGTCTACTCACATACTACAGACAATACATCAAGGACTTCTCCAGGAAAGCTAGTTGTCTGTTTGACCTCCTGAAAGCAGGCCCAGGTGAGATCCCTGACAACACCAAAAGAACAAAAACAGTGAGTCATGTTGTGCTCTCACACAAGCCAATCACATGGACTGATCGGCTCCAACAGGCACTTGAACAGCTGACTGACTGTTTGTTCCACCCACTCATGTTAGGCTTCCCTGATTTTACTCAGACATTCATTGTACACACGGATGCGTCACACCAGAGCTCAGGAGCAGAACTGTATCAAAAGAAAGATGTCAATTGCCTATGGCTCTCGCACATAGGCAATTGCAACTGAAAATAACTATCACTACCATGCAGGCAAGTTGGAATTTATAGATTTAAAGTGGGCAATCACTGACAAGCTCTGCAATTACCTGTACTATGCTCCAACCTTCACTGTGATACAGTGATACAGTGATAACAACCTACTCACCTACATCCTGTCCACTGCAAAACTGAATGCGACCACTTCCAGGTGTGTGGCAGAATACTACTTTACAGTAAAGTGCAGGCCAAGGAGAGAGAACAGTGATGCTGATGCTTTGTCAAGGATGCCACTGGACATGGAGTAGCTGATGAAAGAATGTTCTGAGGAGCTGCCGCTTGATTCCATAGCTGCCACCATCCAAGCTGTTGAGGTACAAAAAGAGCCCCTTTCAACACTGTTAGTTTCAGCTGCATCTATGTCAGTTTCAGTTGGAGATGAGACAATCACTGCATCAGTCAGCCCCATAACAAAATATCAGTTGAGGCATTAGAGAGGCACAAAGATCTGATCTCATTATCCATCTTGTGCTAGAGTGTAAACTGTCAGGTTCCAGACCACCAGTTAAAGAGTTAAAGACATTCAGTCCAAAGACAAACTAACGATAGACAGCAACGGTATTCTGTATAGAACAACCACAGCCCGCAAACAGTTAGTTCTCCCAGAGCAGTACAAAGAAAAAGTGCTGGAACAGCTGCACAATGACATGGGACACCAAGGTGCTGATCGCACAGTATCTCTAGAACACAATCGTTTTTTCAGGCCATATATGCAATCCGACATTGAGCACTATGTCACTAAAACTTACACTTGTTTGAAACAGAAAAAGCCATGCCATGAAACGAGAGCTCCCCTGACGAATATCATGACAACACAGCCCTTTGAATTGGTATATACTAATTTCCTCCATCTCGACCGATGCAAAGGTGGATATGAGTACATTCTTGTCATTAAGGACCATTTTATACACTTTGTTCAAGCGTATGCCACCACGTCAAAGTCAGGAAAAACTACTGCAAATCTCATCTTCATTGACTTTGCCCTGAAGTTTGGGTTCCACCATGACCAAGGAGGAGAATTCGAGAACCAGTTGTTCACTCAGCTAAAGAAACTCAGTGGCATGGCCAGATCCAGAACGCCCAATCACCCGATGGGGAATGGCCAAGTAGAGCGTATGAACAGAACATTGTTTCAAATGCTAAAGACACTGACACAGAAATCCAACTGGAAGGAGTCTCTGAACAAACTAGTGTGTGCCTATTATGTTCGCAAGATCACCAAGGCTTCCAGTTGATATGCTCTTCGGATTATGCACAGAGTCGGGTCCGAATGACCAGCAAGACTATGTGGAAAAATGGAAACGAGGTATGGAGGAAGCATATGCTATCGCAAATGAGAATGCTCCAAAAGCTGCTGAAAGGAGTAAAAAGTACTATGATGCAAAAGTCAGGAGTTCAGTGCTACAGCCCGGTGAGCGTGTCTTGATCAGAAACCTGACACCAAGGGGAGGACCAGGTAAACTTTGTGACTATTGGGAAAACACAGTTCACACAGTAGTGGGACAATGTGTTGTATGTTTTTCACAGCCTGTGGTAATGAACAGTTTGCAGCCTGCTCCTACAGATCATTGAAACTGATTGACTGTTGATCAAAAGCATGTGCAAGGACTGTTTATGGACTGTTTAAACAGCAGACAGTCAATAACATGGACTGTGAATATGGACTGTTGGCTGTACTTGAACTGTGACCCTTGACCTTTGTTTGAGCATCAGCTTACAGAAGAGGGTCTCCAGTGTCAAGTTTATAAAAGGCTGTAAAGAGAAACAATATAAAATGCTTGAATGATGTAACATCGAGACATTTATTTTGTAGGAGAGAGTGTGACAAGTTAAAAAATAAGTAATACATTGTCTGTTATAATGTTAAAAAACTGACAAGGTTAAAAAGGTTAAGGCAAGCATACAGTAATTTAAAACAGTTAAAATGTGCTAAAAGGTTAAAATGCTAAAAGAGCGCATTGTTTCGCATTTCACAAATGATTTTGCACTGTTTACATGATTTTTTATTGTATAATTTAAGATATAATAGTGCTAATCTGTGATCGTCTTGATCTGGTCATCTGTGATCGCTTGTTTCTCTTGTTGGAGTAAAGAAACGCCACTCATATCACTCTCGTGATTATTTCACCCCTTTTTCAGGGGCGTAACACTAGCTGCCAGCTAATTTCGGGTTAAGAGGAACAGGTCATTACAATGGAAAGTCATGAAGAATAAACACATCACTATCGCAAAAAGCAACACTGTTGCTAAATTTATTATTTAATTTATTTGACCATTTATGAGTCATGTCTATATATTTTTTTAGTTTACTTATTTATTTATCCTTGATTTAGCCAGGATGGCCAACACTGTCTGAAATTTAAAGTGTTGATATCACCTGAAGGAAATTGGAAAAAATTATTTTCTGCATCACCAACTCACTGTAGGTTACCATGGCATAAAACCGCAACTCACTGCTGTAATTACACGGCATAACATATTCCCCCAGTGGAGAGAGAATATTGTCAGGAAAGAGTTAGTGAAAGGGCAGCCATTTTTATAGCCCATTTTAAGCGAAATCTCTGAGCATAACCTGCTCCAGACCAGGTTAGGTGTGCAGCACAAGTTACTACGGCAATCTAGTCAAATTGAAAGACAGCCACCTTTGTGACATTGAAAACTCTGAGTTTAGGCTCAACATACCTCGCTAACCCATTATTCTTGCCTCGTAGTACACGCCTATGTTCAATGTTTTTTTTTATTATTATTCTGTTTTTATTCCGAATTTCCAAAACTCCAGTCGCCCCTAAATCACAAAAATGATGATTCAAGATTTTGTCTTGAGACTCGAGTTAGATTTAAGTCACAAAAATGAAAACTTGAAACTTGACTTGAGCCAGGCTTAGGTCACAAAAATGAAGATGAGGCTTGACTACTTTGAGAGTTGAATTACTGGAGACTTGACCCTCTGAAGACCTGACTTGAGACTTGAAAACAAAAACAAGAAAGGTCTTATGTTTTCCTCTGGTAAATTACCAGAATAATTACAAACATGACAGCTACAAGCAATAAATCACATACCCACACAATTAAAGACATGACTTGGACTTGGCCCAGAAATGTCTCCTGATGTTACCTTGTCTGCCAATTTGGTGAAGTTCTGCTGTGCATAGCGGACCACGTCTCCCACTCTGAAGATGGGGCAGTAGGTGTCGTTGACCATGTCAAATTTACATTTTTTGATGTAACTGTCAGTGATGGTTGGGAGGAAGTTCCCTCTGCACACAGACAGACATATCATCTCATCATCATGCCAGACTTAATCATCAGTGTCATCATCTCCATCATCATTTCTCAAATCACAACTGTCATACTTAGTGTAGTTGAAGGTTGGGAAGCGGATGCTATTCTTAATGAAAATGGTGAAATTCTCCACTTCCATCATTGGCGTGCTGAGCGAAAGGGGAAGGGAGGAGAACAGAGAGAAGGGAAAAGATGGATAGACATATAAACAGCATTGTGTTTAAAATTGTTATTTTTCTTGAGCCCAGCCGGCACATACTTTTCTCTTTGCTTAGTGTGCTGTGGCAAGGCTCTGATTTCTACCAATGGATACAATTCCATTCACTTCCATTGTATTGGGGATATAGCAGAAATCTCAGATATCTCAAAAGCTGAACAAATAAAACCCAAACTATCTGCATGGACAGATATTACGAGGTTAAGGTACTGCCCAACATAGTGACGTGGCTGAATTTAAAGATGACTTGACTTTTATCAACATTCTTCATTAGTACATCAGTACAGAACAGTGATAGCCAAGGCTTGTAAGAAGCTCTCTTACGTCTTGATGGTGTCGATCTCAGCGGGACACCATCCTTTTACCTCACACATTTTGATGGTGGCATTGAAAGAAACACATTTCCCTGTAGGGATTCCTGAGAAGGAAAAGAAAAGCTTTTATGCACACCAGAAAAGCCAAATAAATAAATAAATTAGACTTAAAATAAATGCCAGTCTTATCTATAGTATTCATTCAACACATGTGCATTTGTGTAACAATAGTAATACTTATACAATTATTTCCATCAAATACTGTAAAGTAGAAATGAGAAGAAAAGAAAAAGAGATGGACAGAAGATCTCACCATAACTTCCTGGCTTGTTGAGGTGCTTCGTGCAGTCGCTGTCCTGGGTACAAGTGTACTTCTTCTCACTCTTGGTAACACACAATCCCCCCACACGCACAAGCACACATTAAGCTGTATTAATAATTATGTTTGTATTAACAATAGTTCAAACGACTATGTGTAATGTGAAATAGGGGAGTTCATAGTAAAACGGTGATAATAAATGATAATGATGTTATGTTTACAGCATACGGCCAGAAAGTCAATTACTGCATCTTTGAATGAGCCCAAAGACCCAATGGATACAATTGCACCAGATGTATTGAGATGTCTATTGAAGTTAAAGAAGATGCCATTAAAGAAGCAGTTTATTTCCTAGCTCATGACGTAATGTCACAATCTAGTCTTTTTGTCCCTTATTTTGGCCACGCTCCAGCCCCCAGCACTCTGTTTCTGTTCTTCTGTCTCCACATCTGCTCACTGCTCTCAGGCCTTAGGTTCTTTCTCTGTTCTCTTGACCTGCCATCCTCTGACCTTCCACCACATGCCCTTGGACTTTCCCTCCTTTCACCTGACTGTCTCACCCACTTACACACCTGTTCCCACTCTCTTCACCCTGCCTGCTCCCCCGACTCCTCACCTGCATCTCATTCCCTAGTCAGTCATATACTTACACATATATATATATATATATATATATATATATATATATATATATACATATACATATACATATAATATATATATGTATATGCCTGGTCAAGTTTCTCTGTTCAGCGGTCTGTTCATTGTGTTTTGTTTGATCTTTGAATTAGTACCCTGTGCCATCTCGATTTGTTTTTTTTTAAATAAATTTCATGTTAATCTTTAGAAATTTATAATATCTTAATAATTAGGTCAGTGATCGTGTTAACAGTCATGGAAGACTGGTATCACTATTAGCAATAGCAGTGACTGTGAAGGGGCAGTTAGACAGAATGCAATGCAACATTTAGAAGTGGCATGAATGTGTACAAGTCAAGTCCATTAGCTGTAATGGTGGTAAAAGTATTAATAATTGTGAGGCATTAATAATGGTAGGATTGTTGCAGTAATGGCAGTGACCGTAACTGACCTCAGGACAGTATCCTTGGACTTGGTTCTCTGTAGTGATCAATTTGGTGATGATGCAAAAGACCGAAGCTCCCTGCAGAAAACACACATACAGCACATCACCATCCCCGTATCCCGCTGTCAGCCCCGTATCCGCCTGTCTGTCCGTTCTACCTGCGTGGGAGTGACGTAGTCTGCAACATCCATGACCTTGTCATTGTAGACTCCAAAACCTTTGACCTTTGTCATCACCGAGGATTCAATAGCCGTGTCCCTCACCTGGTAGGCCTTCTCATTGACAAAAACCCACCTGAAGCACACATACACACAAATAACAAAAAATGTGACTTTGAGCTAAAACTAAAATGATAGGCCTGTGCAGTACAGTAGGGCCAAGCTGACAGAAACATTAAAACATTGTTTTAACAGTGACCTGGCTCGTGGTCAGAGATAATGCCAATACCTTAATACCAAGAGCTCATGAATTGCATAGGGAGGTGAGGGAGATAAATAGCAATGATGTTTGCTCCCCACATGCTGCTAATCAGAGTAGTAACCCATTTACAAAAAAGACAAAAGCAGATGAAGACTCACTGGGTAGTAAATTACTACAACTTCAGCTAATGGACATTAAAGATGTGTTTAATAATATAAAACCACAGTGGACGCGAACCATCTTTACTCTTTTGTTTATTCATTTGTGTGTGTGTGTGTGTGCATGCATACATGTGTAAGGATGGTACTAAACTGTATCACCACCTTTGTCAGAGAAGTGTTTAAAAATGTACAGATTGTAAATTGTGATGTTACCAAAAGAAAACAAAGACAAAAATAAAATTATTGTGAAAAATAATAGTGTGTGGTGGAATGTGAAAGGTGCAGTAAAAGACATATTCGACTAACGGTCAGTAAACTTTAATTATGTTATTAATGATAAATTAATATGTTAAATATTTCAACATTCATTTTTTTTTAATTTTTGATTGTATTAGTATTATTATCATTATATATTAATATATGTATCACATTTGAATAAATCCCAGTGGTCTGCTAATACCACATGATATAATGCTTTATGATGATATAATATGACAGGGCTTTTAGCTTTAAAAAACATCATATTGTCATGCCATCATCACCATCATATTATCTGCTTTGGAATTAATAGTGAACTGTCAAATAATCAGGGTCTGTGCAATATTATAATCCATTACAATAAATACAAATGTCTTATAAATATACATTTTTTATTGTTTCATTCAACCAGACCAATGTGCACACTGTATAATCCTAAAAAGACAGCAGAATGAAGTGGAGGACTCACCCAATGAAGTAAGTGATGATGAGGAGTTGGACAACACGGTTGATGATGCCGATGGTCCAGCTCTTCACTACCACCGACTTGGTGGTTTCATAGGTGAAGAAGTCTGTTATACAAGACCACATCCCAGAAGTATGTGTGTGTTTAAATTTGATATGACTTATAGAAATAGAAATAGAATTCCTCGTAATCAGCAATTACAGATTTCGGTCCCCAGATGTGGCTGACATCTTCGTCATTATTTTGCATCGAAAAATAAATCAATATTTCAGGTCCAACACTGAGAGCAGTATCCAGATATCCGACAGTTGTATCTCTTCTTCTTTATAGAAGAGGTTGAGAAATCCCTGCAGCTCAGTGACCGCAGTCTTCATCTGATGCTCTCTTCCTGTAACTTCAGACTTATTGTATCATGATGACTAACTGTTTAACAAGTAAACAGCCATCTCTCTCTCTCTCTCTCTCTCTCTCTCTCTCTCTCTCTTTCTCTCTCTCTCTCTGTCTCTTCCTAACCCTCTCTTCAGCTATTCTGCCTTTCATGATTATCTTATTTACTCCCCCCACCCCTGCTCACAGCACCATGGAGGCACATGGTCAAGTTTTTTGAGCGCAGCATTCTGGGTTTACAGTCAAAGTGACAAAAAACATACCATGTTTCATAAGTTTCAACTGTGAAGCCATTTCATTTTAAACAGACTTTACATATTCTTTATAATTTAAATGTTTTTATTGTAAACGTTTGTATTTTATATGTATGTTTCCTGACTTGCAGTACTTGCTTTTTACTTTCTTATTATTTCTTACTATGTTTATTGTAATGCATCAAAATGCCTAGAAAAATTCCTGTATGTGTAAACTTGCATCGCAATGGACATGATTCCGGTACGGAATTATGCTTTTTTTCTATGTAATTCATCAGTTTAATAAGTATGTGTAACTACTAGGAATAAAATTGATCTTTAAATGTATTTATCCTGCATTTACGCCAATCTATGCTAGTTTTTGGTCTTTATGTACTTTGAAAAGTCTGTTAACTATTGGTCATACAAAATGTGACATGCATTTATTCATTTTCAAGAAAAGAAAAGATCCAATCCAAAATGGACCCAAGGACACGGATCCGAGACCCACCGCGATCAGACGTTGACCACAGTGAGTGGAGCCGACCTCATATATCCTTGTATAAAAAGCTACTATCAGCCTCTACATCTGAACACATACCACAAACCATATCCAGGAGATAATGTTTCACTCTGATTCAATCAGAGCTGCCTTCAGTCAAATGCCATCTCCACTTTCCCAATGCCTCCATTAAACAGCAGTCATTTATGATCAGTCAGTAATGGACTCCCATTGGATGAGAGCCAGGAAGTGGTAAAATATGATGAATTGTTTATTTCTTTTCTTTCTTTTCTTTCCCTCTCTTGGACTAGAAAGAAAAGGGAGAATGGGGGGCAGTGGAGATAAAGGAAGTGGGGGAAAAGGAGGAAGAATAGAGATGGAGAAGAGGAGAGGGGAGGAATGGAGGAGGAGGACAAGGAAATAAGTGGGAGTAACAAGTGAGAAAAAAGAGCAAAGAGATGAATGGAGAGCAGGTTTACAAGCACAAGAAATAAAAGTTGAGCAGAATAGGAAGCCCTTTGGATTATGATGTTCCAAGGTCGGCAGTCAGACTGACGACTCATTTCCAAAGAAGATGGAGAGGATACCTTTCACACACACACACACACACACACATCCAGCCCATAGTGCTCTTAATCAGAGGCTAGTGGTTTCCCGCTGTTTCCAGTGGTTGTGCGAAGCAAAGCTAACTGGCTGGTGGCTGTAGCTTTACAGTATATTTACTGTACAAACATGAGTGTTATCAATCTTCTACTGTAACTGAACTCTCTGCAGAGAAAGCAGATTTCCCAAAAATCCCTATTTCTTTACAAATTGAATAGAACATCAAGAACCATACATTTTTTTTAGTTATTTGCTTTATAGACATTCTTTATGTGTTTTTTTTTTTTGTTTTTTTTTTGGATTTCCTGAAACAGTGCGTTACAGTGTCCAAAACACAGCAGTACAAACACAATGGTGCTTCAAATACATAGATGTTGACTACATTAAAATAGAGTATATACTGTATTTTTTACTATATATAAAATATTATAACAGACTATTTCCACCATGTGTTAATCACATCACTTCTATATGAAGCCATCTACAAGGAGCTACACCACACACTCCTTCTATTGCATACAAAACAACAGCATCTTTTTCACTGATGGTAGCAATAACGATTAGGTTTATGCTATAAGAACAGTGTTTGTTCTTTGGTCTCTGTTGCATTTCAAGATATAAAATCATACTGTAAAAAAAAAAAGAATATTTCAAAAATTGTTAAGCATTTCCTTGACTACAATGTAAATACCTAGACAAAGAGGAAGTGGCATTTCTCTCCTAACACTCAAGCGTGTACACACACAAGCATACACCTTAGATTAGATTATACAGTAAGTGATCTAACTGGATGGAGGGATAAGGGAGACATAGAGAAGGAAATACCAGGGAAGAAAGCTGCAGAAGAGGTCAAAAAGATTTGTATTGATTTTGATATTTACGACCAGAGAGAGAGAGATAAAGAGAGAGAGAGAGAGAGAGAGAGAGAGAGAGAGAGACTGCTATTGTCCTCTGCCTTCCTGTCACCCATCATTATCATCATCATTAGGTTAGTTTCCATCATCACCACCATTATTTTCAATGTAAAGATCACATCCGACCACTTTTATCTGGACTGCTACCACTTTGTGGAGGCTAATGGGAATCCAAAGAAAGAATAAAATACAGTGAATGTCTTCTGTTCACTGTCTGATGGGCAGGAGCAGTGAAGACTTCTGCCATTACTGCAGATCTCTGCTGTCCAAAAAATAGCTCTGCCATTAAATTAGCTACTGACCAAACCTGAAGGGTCTTAGGATTACAGGAAATGGTTTTTAAAACAGCTTCAAAAAATAGCTAAAAGCATAAGTAAATGAATAGAAAGTATTAGATTGATTCCTTATCTACACATATGGAGTGAACAACACAACCTATGTTTAGCAGGTTAATGTTCAAGAATGGATTTTTTTTAGTAATTTGTGTTATTACAGGTGATTCTAGAGAAGCATTTCTGGTTTCACTATTACCTGAAGACCAAACAAAAATTGATGCTTCACGTTAGTCTACACCTGCTGTTCAAGGTTATCAAACAAAAATTTAGCAAAGGATATAGTGCTATATGTAAATGCTAAGTATTTTAAACTCGCACACGACCAACTCTGCAGTCATAGAACATCCTTGAGTTGTGAACACTCGCAAGTCATACACATGGAAATCCGTCCTATATCTCTATCATCCATCATCCATCCATGTTGGACAAACTCTGTGAGCCAGATACACAATAAAGGGTATTGGAACAACTCATTTACATCATATCATACAATATTACATTAAACAATAACTATTAGTAATAATGGCATCATCATAAGCCTAATTGATATTGTCTCTATCTGTTTGAATGGCATATTAACTACTCAAACAGGACACCCTTGTAGGTGTGCTTTGGGGATTTACTAGCATTCCCATCATTCCTTAATAACCTTACATGACAATTATACTGTACTAATTATACTGGACTACTGTAGGAACAAGCTATTAACAATATCAGATGAGCATTTACAAAATTAAGATAGATATAAATGAAGAAATACTATTATTAATTACAAAATGTAAATAAATCCAATGCTATGTTGTTCTGTAGGCCTGAATACATGCAAGATTATTAGACACTATATACCCACCACTGTAGAAAACTTTAATTTTAATATTTATACATCTGTATGTATTCTGGCTATAGTCTGTATGTTTAGTAACAATGACACCATTATTCTTCATCTCTCCTGTGGTGTTATTCGAGTAATCCTGCAGGCCAATTATTGTTAAACAATATTTTTACAACTTCTACTGTATATTTGATTCATCTCTTCATCTCCACAAATGAACACAAACACAAGCCAATACTCTATGGAGTGTTACGAAGCTATAAACACGGTCCTCGGTTATGAAATAGGGATTTGTTGTTGTTGTTTTTGTTGAATGTGTTGTAGTAGTAGCTGCTGACCTGTAGTGCACAAAACAGCCGGCAGGCGGCAGCAGAGAGGCCCAGCGGCGTAGAGCCCACCGCAGAGACAGGAGAAGAAGGCGTCGGCATTGTTTTGGTCGACTGGTTTTGCTGCAGACTCACCGAAGGGAGAGAAGATATCCTTCTAGAGCTTTTATAGCTTGAATAACTAGGTGAGTACAACAGCCTTAGGTCTAAATTTTGTATTTTATTTTATTTCCCAACCTCTAATGAGACATCAGGTCATTTCCTGCAGACAGACTGTAACGTTAGCTCTCCTGTCTGGCTTGAATCGGTGAAGTCCTTTGACATTCAATCGAGTAACGTTATTGTTGATATAGATGATTGTAACGTTGTAATAACCGCTCCATGCTTCTGTGTTCTTAAAACTTTCACAGATGACAGTGTGTTTATGTGGAAGGAGAGAGGAGTGGCTGTAGAGATTCACATTAGTATAAGAATCCATTTGATTTGTCTGTGATTACGTGCTGTTTATTACCATTCACATACATGAACAACGCTGGACCCAAATGCTCAGATGGAATCACTGTTTAAAACACTGTTTAAGTGTCACTGCTGTATTTACTGCCTCCAACCGCTCCCTGTCGATGCGCTCACAGTCGTTTTATTTTGAAAGTTAAAAGCAGAAGTAGGGCAGCCCTTCAACACCTTCAACCACACATAAGAGCTACACGCTGCATGGACACAGTGTCATCACTTAATTATTACTTGATTAACGAATAATTGTTACAACTTAATAATTGACAAGGGAGCAGCTAATAATGTGCATCTTTAACAATTTGAATAAATGTGAAGGATTCAGTTGCAGGAGTAATCCGCAGTAATCACTGCACATTAAGAGATGATATAACTGGCTTTTGGCTGGTTTATCCTGTAATGTTGTTCACTTGGGATGCTGTTAAATCAAGGCAGAGGGACTCTCATTGGAGCTGCAAACAGGCTACAGTTTACAATTTGGAAGAAAATAATACAAAATAAATACATTTTCACATCTGGAATGCAGTATATCTAAACACATTACCAGATCAGCAGAGAAAGGTGATGAGGTGGTCACAACCAGAAGGTGTTGTCTTTGGGGTGCAAATAGATTTCATCTTTTCAGAATCGAGTCATTTTTATTATCGCCCCAGCTCGCCGTTATTTCCGCTCCATGATCAGTAACATGAAGTGCGTTGTGTGTGTGTATATTCTAGATCGGTCACCATGACAACCAAGCGCGGCCTGATAACGGATTCATTCAAGGTGGTGAAGAAAGCAAAGAGGAGGGGGAAGCGAGAAAAGAGGCCCACTCCTCCTCCACCAGAGAAAGGTGAGGAGAGTGTCGTAGAAAATGAAAAATCAGTTCTTGTCTAGTGCAGATGAGAGTTGGTAATTAAATACCAATTAATTAATGACACAATATTCAGTCCTAAGTAAATCTGTATTGCTTGCGAGCAGGAGCCATCATCCATTGCACAGATATGACTGAAGAAGTCTCCCATCAGTTCTTATACTTTGAGAATCACACACACACACACACACACACAGTAACTGTGACAATCAACCGGATTTACATGATCTCACGCAAGAAGGTCATTCTGACCTTGTCTTTATCTTAGTTCTTCTCTTATCCTGCCTTTTCCTTGTTTGAAAAGGTTCGCCACCATCACCTACTCCCTAACTCCCCACACATTCCACTGTGTGGCAAACACTTTCTCAGAACCATGTGAAAATACAACAGACTACTATATTCTTTGTTTACAGTACTATGTGCATCAACTTCATTAAGGACGCTCATGACAACTTATATTTTGTAATAGCATGGTGGATAAATACTAAACACATCTTATCCTTAAGCAAAAATGTGAGCTTATTGGAAAAACTCACATCATTATTACAAGAATTTCCCTTACAAGAGTATCCCCCCTCAGTGACACGGAGAGGAATCGTCCAGATGTCAGTCAGCATCACAGACTCTGAAGAAGGCTCAAATAAATTTTTCATATTCATATTTTCATATGGATTGTTTCATATTTATGTAGTACTTTTTTGTTTGTAACATTTAAAAGAAACTTCTATTTCAGCTGAACATTATCAATGTTAGACCTGTGTTACATTTGTCTGATACTTTGTTGTGACTTGAATCCTCTCTGATAATCTTTCCATCGGAGCAGAGGCTCAAACTGAGACGGTCCGAGAGAAGGAGCTGCAGAGGCTCAGACAGTTTGACCTGGACTGGAGATTTGGGCCCTGCACAGGTAATATTCCTACACATGTACGCGCTGTCGAATATCTGGCTCTGGCAGAAACAAAAGATAAGATGACCAACACCTTAAATATTATTCACTGGTTTAAATCTGTGCACAGGATGACAATCACTGAGGAGTCAAAGTTGTCTAAGTGCTATAACAAATGTTTTAAAAATGTATTACAGATTTTTTCATTTGAATTGTACAGTTTTTCGTATGAAAAAAGGAATAAAATGAGGACCAGTTTTACTATAGCAAATGCTGCATATGAAATAGAATAAAGGTGGTTAGCCTAGCATAGCCCAAAGAGGGGAAGCAGGGAGAAACTGCTGGCCAACTGCAACAGAGAAAATACACCATTCAACAAGTCCAATTAAATATATAGATGTTTTGAACATGTTACAGTAGAAATGTAACATTATAGACACTACCGCTGACTATCCGTGTAACAATCTGGCCACAAGTTAGCCCACTGACCATACAGGTCCAGCCATATTCTTGGTCTCGGCCTGGTCTTCTTGGGGAGGGTAAAGTTGCTGTGGCGCAAAAACAGGTTTAAATCACAGAAAACACTGAATCATTTATCATGTCACCTCTCTCTGTCCAGGCATCAGCAGGGTGCAGAGATGGGAGAGAGCAAAACTGCATGGTTTGAACCCACCTGAAGAGATCAGAGACCTGCTGCTGCAAACACAAATTGACCCTGAGTACAACCAGAGGTAACACACACACACACACACATTACACTTACTTTGTATTAACTCCTATACTCACTATATTAGAGAAGTCAGGTTATGGCAACATGGAAACAAACACATTTAGGATTTCAAGCTCCAATTTGTGTCAAACATTGTCTGCTTGTATCCTAACTGTATACATGTCAAAGATGTCAGGTTTCTCTAATTTTGTGTGATTATGGAAACCAGATGACTTATCTGCCTGCCAAATCACTTCACAGACAATAGCTTGGCTACTTAAGTGCATGTCAACTCATTTACTGACACTTACACCCTCAAGCAAGTGTAAAGATAACTGAGGGAAAGAGAAATTACATGAGAAGAGAGAAGCGGAGAGCATTACCTATTTATGAGTTACGATAAAAGAGGTATTTTGAAATGCTGGATTTCGGTTCCTGTTTTCATACCATGTAACAGATGAGTCGAAAGTAATTTAAATACTGTGCATTCTGTATTTTGGTAGGAAAGCAAAGCTATCAACTTGTCGGCCATCTTGTTTTCTAGAGCGTGAACTCCACCAATAAATAGTGTCCCCCCTAATTATTAGCTGAGGCACATACTGTGCATCACTTACTATCAGTTATGTCTAACACCTAACTCTTGCAGACACAGATTCATGTTAGTAAAGTATTTTGTTGGTAATGATCGCGTTTCTGTGTCTTTCAGCCTATGGAGCGAATATCCGTTGTGAGGAAGACATCATAAGGAAGTGAAAAAGAGCGCAGACCCTTTTTCTTGCAGTTGTACTATGTCGTCTTCTACACACATAGTTTTTATTAACATTTTTTAATAAAAACAAAAAAATATACACTGTGTTGTGATGTATAATGGAGGGAGGGGTTAGCACACTGTTGACACTGTAGACATGAAATGGTGAAGGAGACATCAATGACACATTCGCACACTTTTCTCCCCTCTGGTATCTCCCATATGGTCTGCCCACTGACATACATTTGCCTCAGTCTTTTTATAACTGACCCAGCTTCACACGGTCTCACTGTCTTACTCTCAACTCAACAAGATACATGTGGGAGAGAATGAGTGAGCGAAGCAATGCTACCATTGGAAAGAGTTCAGAATCCATGAAAGGTCTGTGTTGTTAGCCTGTGTAAGTGGTTCAAGTGATAGCAATAAAGACATAAACATGGTTATTGGAACATATTCCCAATAGTGACAGATGATACACATACATGTCCAAGTCTTATTTTCATATATAGGTCTCTCTATATACTGTATATTCATAGAGAATGCAATTGAAAAAACACAATTCACTTTTAAGTGAAAAATTTATGACACTGTTTTATAAATGTTATTATGAATAAACATCGAAGCTAGTTATTGTAGCTTTTGTTTAAAAAAGTGTTTCACATATAAAATGCACTTTTGACAGATGGACACCAGGAGAGAGGAAAGTCTGCCACAGTACACTTTACACTTTAAACGTATCATCCCGCCTCCAGCGCCGTTCTATTTGTCGGCGTTGTCGTCAAAACACTCAGAGCTCAACGCTGATTGGTTCGCGTGTCGATTTGTTGCGCGACAGCAGACGCACTGCCCGCTGATTGGTCGAGAGCCCAGCGGCTGACTTCGGAGGCGGGGCGTTTCTGTGTAAAGCTTCCAATGGGCGGGGCTTCATACTTTCCTACACGCTGATTTGCTAATGTGTTACGTCAGTCCGATTCTTGGGCCTTCTGTTGGCTCATTCTTAGCTGCGTTGAGTTTCTGCATTCGCAAATTCTGCTAATCACGTTCATTACGAAGCAGAAGCGTCAAGTTAGACTAAATTACACGCGATTATACAGGAAGTAAGACGTCTTCTATTAAACATAAAGGCATAAATCCTGCTACTGTTGGAATAAATACAGCTGTCAGTTAACAATTGGTTGTGCAGTATTTAGGGGATTTTTTAAATACTGTGAAACAATCATCGTCATGAAATATGCCTTAAGTGTAAACCATGGCATGCAGCATGTCTTAAGGAGAACCTTTTACTTTGAAAGTAAAGGCCGGAAGTTGCTCATTGTGATTGTCTGGCTTGATTTTATTGGCTGCTGAAGCCTGTATGCTGAATGTGACTGACCCACAGACACTCCTGCAGCCAGGATAAGGAGTAATAATACCGCGCTGTCTGGATAAACTAGTCTTGGACCATATTTAGAGAAACACTTGCCTTAAATAAGCCTTATTTTTTTAACAGACAACGTTTTTACCACTTGGGAATCAGATAAAGTCCTAATGGAAATATCGTCCTGATGATGTTTCACTCATGAGCGGCTGTCACAGTAAAAAAAAAAAGCTAGCTAGCCCGCTGTAAAAACTATTTTTCCAAAGTATTTTTCGCTGCTTTTCTTTTCGTTGCCGTGAGAACGCATGGTGCTGTGACATATCCTGTTTTACTCAATCTGTAGGGATAGCGGACAGTCGACACACGGGCTACCAACCGCTCCGGTAAGCAACCTGTTCATCTCCGGAGGATTAACGCTACAGCCGGCTGCTGACCGGCGGCCGTGCGGCTCACTAGCCATCTGCTAGCTGTTCCTCGGACGCTTTAGCATGTTCTGATTTTTCATCTGTCGTCTGACATTACGGTGTGGCGAGTCGGCGTATAACCAGTTCATCATGCAGCCATATCAGCTTGCTGGCAAACCTCACCATTCGATAGCAACATGTCTGTTTGCCGTTATGTCATCCATATAACCCGGGATTTAGGCGAGGCTACCCGTAATAACAGTATTTAAGGCTACAAATGTTACGTCAAACGCAGGGCAAATGACCGGAAGTGTCATCATTATTATTGTTTTGTAAACTACAAGTTTATTGGCCTCCAGTGCAGAATGCAGGGGCGGTCGCTTAATATCGTTTTTTGCCAATGCAGAAATTGCCATCACTGATTGAAAATGATCTTAAACACGGGCCTGCTTCTTACAACCTGACACGAGGGCCTTTACGAATCATTGAGAGCAGTCTCAGGGTAAATTCGACGTAGACGATCTACCATGAAACACTTAAATTATGTGAAAAGTTGTTGATTTATTTATTCATGTGGGAGGTGATTGTGGGAAAAACAGGGATATGATATTTTACCGTCCCATCATTGTTTAAATGAGCGAAAAGTGGCCTACTGGGCGCATTAGATGTGCACCAAATTGACGAGTGCCCCTTACCCGCTTTTTAAAGACCTTAAGTCTAGTTCCAACAGGTACGTTTAATATGTCAATAGACAAGACAGCCTTAAATTGTCAAATTTTGGATCGGAGCTTGGGGCGACGTGAGAAAGAACGAGGTCAAGTCGCCTTCCTTCTCCTGATGGTGACTTGACACAGCCTAAATAAACATTGAAATAAATATTGTCCAATTTGATTCAACACAGGGAGGTGTTTTTGCAGAGCCAGCTCACCCCCTGTGGAAAGTCAGCCATGTCTACTGGGCGTATTTTTCTCTGCGGGATCCAGTTTGGATGGTTGCTTGGCTATGCAGTTAATTTGATTCCCCTGCCAATTAATGCTGTAACAGAGTGTAATCTTTACTACAGGTGCTAAGAAACACATCTAAGAAGCAGGTAATCTTTCAAGAGTGTAAAATACTGAAATACTGCCTTTTTATTGAAAATCAGATTAGTTCCAATCAGTGTGCTCCATCTCTGATAGATTAAATAGGACTAATGAGAACATAAGTCTGGGGAAAACACTGAAGACATGTTTAATTTATGATAATGAGAATATTAAAATCTTCTGTTCGCACATTCAACCCAAAGTACCATTATCAACCTTATTAAAGCCAAATTACTCCTATAGTTTTTGTTGTAAAGAAGGATGATTATATACTGTAGAAAACATTTTGAATTCTACTTCTTTCAGTTTGAAGACTGTCATGTTTTTGTACAGAAGAAGCTTATCTGATATTGATTTTGCCTTGTTTCTTCTCTCTCCTCCCTCAATAGTGATGGATAATGCTCATACTAAGACGGTGGAGGAGGTTTTGGGCTTCTTCAGTGTAAATGAGTCTACAGGTCTGAGCTGTGAGCAGCTGAAGAAGAACAGAGAGAGATGGGGACCCAACGGTACAAATGGATCTTTTTCTTTTCTTTTTAAACAGTCATTAAATTTCTAAAAAAACAAGTCAACTATTCACTGTAGCCACACATTAAACAGTAACAGTAAAACCCTGTGCAGTGGATTTCATCCATCTTTTGTTTATTAAATGTCACACTGTGTGAAGCAAATTAGTACAATTATTACTACTACTGCCACTAACAAAAACGATAACATCATTATAATAAAACAATATTAATATCATAATAGAGTAAATTCAGGTTAAAAAGGCTTCTCATATGCGGTAATTGTTTTGATGAACTGTACAGTGCTGTCAATCAGCATCACATCCATTTTATATTCTGTTTTCAGTAAAAGGCATACTGTACTGTGTATCTGCAATTATTCGCAAGCAGAATATCAATGTAGTCTTGCAAAAGAAAAAATAACAACTCATATTCAGTATGTGCTTGAGGAAGGAAAAATTACATGACATTTATATTCATTTATAAAAGTACCAGTGGTGATGTTGATGTAACAGATTTTTTTCTTCCTTCAACTCTTTCTTTACTCACAGAATTGCCAGCTGAAGAAGGTGAGTTATCTATCTATCCTTCTATCTACCTATGTATTTTGTTATATCCTATTCTGTTTCTCTTCTTTCTTTTTCTTCCTCCCATCATCATTATCTTGCCTAAATGACTTCTTTCTCTTGCTGCTCATTGTGTTGGTGTCCCTGTGCAGGGAAGTCACTTTGGGAGCTGGTTCTGGAACAGTTTGAGGATCTGTTGGTTCGAATCTTGCTTCTGGCTGCGTGCATCTCCTTTGTAAGGAAACACAACCGTGTGCACAACCACAAGCAAACACTTACACACTCACAAGCAAACACTTACACACTCACATACATAAGTAATCACGATCATTTCCACAACGGTGTCAACGGATATATTCGATTAGCCCTGCTATGTCTGCACACAGATGAAATGAGTGTTAATAACACAGAGTCACATTGAACACAAACCTTCACCTTTCTCTCTTATAGACCCTGGCTTGGTTTGAAGAAGGGGAGGGAACAATCACAGCCTTCGTGGAACCCTTTGTGATCCTCCTCATCCTCATCGCCAATGCTATCGTAGGAGTATGGCAGGTAAACAGTGTGTGGTTGTAGGTTTGGTGGATTGACAATCATATAAATTCATATCAAAGTTTATATTTTGCAACTATAATGTCATACAAAATAGCCTATAGCTGGATTTATACCTGACACAAGAAGTTAATGGGAGTCCCGCTGTAGACTGGCTGCGATTCATAGCTCAGTGTCAGATTTCAACCGTTGATAGCACCACCACAACAGCTCCTGCTCCAACAGATCTGGCCGTATCATGCTTTAATTTGGTACTCCGCAGTAGCTGCGTTTACTGTCATTCACTTTGTGATACGGAACGGTGGTTTGCTTTGTTTCATCACTTGATACAATACTATTCCGTGCGGTGTGCTGTGTTTTACAATGTCTCAGTCACTGTGATAGGGAGTAGGGGTCATGGACATAGTGGAAATAGCTTTGTTGGATGTGCGACACGGAAAAAAGGAGAAGATCTATGTTGTATCCACTTTGATCAATCTCTACCACCATCAGAAACATGTTAAATAAAACACAAGCAGCCGAAGCGGACGATTTGATTACTAATCTTGGTGCTGAAGTTGGATTCATTTATGGGAAACACACCAGGTTGGAATACACCAGAACTTTCCTTGAACTGTTAATTATGTGTTGTTATTCTATGGTTGGACCAAACTTACCCAGGGCTGCCATGTCCCCTCTGATCATCAGACTCATAGTCCTGCACACTCCTGCTAGCCTGTCTGAGATGTGAATGAGCTGATGTTTTTAAATGAAATTAAATTAATTTATCTACCCGTGACCGATGTGTCACCAGCACTCTGCACAGTCCTCCATTGTTTTTCAAATGACTGATGACGACAGAGCAGCGTTTAAGGAAAGTGTGTGTTTTGTGTGTTTTGGTGTGTGTCTCAGGGCCCCAATACACTGGGACATATTGGGCGGCCCAGGAAGCAAGTTGACTTTTCAAAAAAACGTGATAAACTCTTAGGTCCTCAATCCAAAACTGTGGTCCAACACTCAGTTGCCAGTGTATTAGGTACACCCAGCCAAAACGAATGCAGTAGTAGGCTTGGTCCTCCAATTCTGTTTAGAGACACTGGTCACTGTTTGTTTCTTTTTTGCTCTGGTGTTTCCTGTTGACCTAGTTAGTTAGTAGGTTTTAACAAAGACCAAATCATAGCCATTGCAGGTTTTTAGAGGCTTCTTGAATGCGCTTAGGTTTCTTTGGTTTGGCTTCTGTGTTTGTGAGCTTCTCTGATCGATGGTGTGATGTTTGGATTATAACATTTAAATACTCACATGGATGGTGAGAATCAAGCAGAAGTACTTGATCTGTGTATGTGGGTTTTCTGTACTCTTAAATTTTGAGGTTGTCCTCTGCTTTCAGGAATACTGCACACTCATGCACTCTTAACCACCCCCCTCCCCTTGTAAATAACGGCTGGAAATGTCCGTATCACAAACAAAGCTGCCTGGTAGAGCAGGACCTCATGTTCTATAAAACCTGACACTTCCTGCCTCTTCTTCCCTGTTGTCCTTGTCGCCACATATTTTTGCATCAACAGTCAACAGTTGAAAGTCATGGAAATGTTCTATGTTGCTGTGTTCTCCAGGAGCGTAACGCAGAGAATGCCATTGAGGCTCTGAAGGAGTACGAGCCAGAGATGGGCAAGGTTTACCGACAGGACAAGAAGAGCGTCCAGAGAGTCCGAGCCAGAGACATCGTTCCTGGAGACATTGTGGAAGTCGCTGGTAAGAACACAGATAACACTACTATTATCCTCATCAAAACTGATTCGAACATCTGCATTCTTACATACAACTCTGGGTAAAGTCTAAAGGGATTTAATACAGTGCTAACAGAGAGAATCTTCTCTAACTCACAGACACGCCTCTCTAGAAGAGACACCCTGTCTGCAACAACGGAGCACGCCACACAAGCCATCGTAACACAGCTGGGTTGGGTTGACTTAGGTGCTCAGGAGGTGGAGTGGTTGTCTAGTAATCGGAAGGTTCGATCCCCAGCTCCTCCAGAGACAGTGTCAAAGTGTGCTTCAAACTGAACCCCTATCAGCAGTCGGAAATCTTTCTGCCTAAACCTAACCAAGTAGTTGTGTTGCCTAAACTTAAACTTGAAAGTAAGTCAACCAAGTCTTAAAGTATAACAGGACTCAAACCTCGGTTTCCTGGGTGAAGGTCCAGTGTTTGACCCATTGTCCACCCTATCCTCCTCCCTAACATGTGCTTTGTCTCTCTTTATACTACATCACTTGACTTCCTGAGGGGACCGGGTGTAAAATGCCGAATAGCTGCTGTAAGACTATTCTCCCCCTGGTGCAAAAAGACACTCTGTTTAATTCAATGTATTATTAGAAATGATTGTTATACAAAAGTAAGTAAATATAAAAGGGATTTGGCTTTTCCCCTCTTACTTTAATACTTTGGATATGATCGTTAAACAGGTTTTAAATGGCATTCTATGTGGTATTAAAAAGGCCTTTAAAAGTCTTAAATTTAACTTGGTGAGTCATTAGTATTTAAAAAAAAAAAAAGGTGAGGTGGTCAGGAGGCTATAAATTATAAAATATGTACAGGAGCTATCAACAATATAAAATTGAAGCCCCAACATGTTTTTACATGCTCACTTGATATGCCATCATGCCAGTAGTGCCGCAGCAAGCTTGGAAAGATCTTTGTATTTAAGCACAGTGCATTTCCACTGCATGGTTGTTTAGACGTGGTTGAAATAGCACTGGGGCATCTTAGTTTAGTCATTCCTGGCAAACATCTTAATCTGCATGCCTGCCGCTACATCTCTGCCCTCTCCCTTGGCTGTTATCGTCATGGAAACCCAATGAGAGGCATACAAGGCCTTCATGGAAAATATTTGATTTGAGTGCACCTCAAAGATGAAATCTCAAAATCTATAGTACAGATTCATGAAAGCTAAAATACGTTACAAGACTAGGAACGCTTGAAGCAATTATTTAGATCTTCTTTGAACAGTATGTTAATGATATATATGACATTTAAGTTGATGACCTTGTGTGTAAACCTTTTTCATCCCCTTGGAGTGTTTTTTTAGTGCTACATAATTTCTCGAGTGTTTCTTGAGTGTTAGAGTGCATTTAGAGTTCTAAGGCAGTTAGGACTTCCAGCGTTTCTATTCGGTGCTCTGGCTTTTCTGTGAGGTTGTGAAGGTTGTTTTGCCACTGATTTGTCACCAATGTGACCAATCACATTAGAGGAAATGGAAACTCTAACCTGGTCAACTGCATTCCTTTCAACCTCTCTCAGTGCTTCTGAGCATCTTTTCAGGTGTTTTTTCCCAACATCTTCCAGTGCTCTTCTCTTGTCAAAGACGACAATCCGAAAGATGTGACAGGATGGGACCTCAACCTATTGGTCTGCTGACATTTTGATATTCTAACAGCTGAAATTACTCATGTGAAAATGCTTTGTATCTGAGAAAACACATTAAGGTCAGTTGTATCCACAGATAAAACCAGTCCAGCTGGGTTGTATGAACACTGTAAGCTAGTAACAGCCTGCACACACACACACACGCACACACACACACACACACACACACACACACACACACACACACACACACACAATCTCGACCCGGTAAGGAAACTGTTGAATCCTCCAGATACTCACTGCTATTTCAGGCTGCTCAGAGAGAGGAAACAGGGTCAGGAGTGTGTGCGTTTCTTTGTGTGAGTGGTAGTGATCCAGTGCCCTTCTATCCGTAGTAAAAGTATTCGACTTCCAGAGCATGGGAACTCAGTGACTCTAATCAGAGCTGGAGCAACAGGACCGAGCTAGAGGCTGTGTGTAATGCGACTGCTATATTCTCTTTGTGATTTTTAGCCAAATATAACACAGTGACCAATAGGACTTTTTTCGGTACTGCTGTCAACCTAAAAGTGACTCTGCGGACCAACAGATTTAAACAATGTAACCGTTCTGTTTGTACCAGTTGTGATGCACTTCTTTCTTAGGAATACCTGTTGAGGTGGTCCGGTTCCAGACATCTGACATCTCTGATTTTCAAATAGGTCCGCTGTTGTGCTTATTGATGGCATTTTAAGATTCCTCCCCTCTGTTGATCGTTAACAAAAAGCTCAAGTCTTTGGGTGAGAAAAACAGCATTTAGTGTAACGGAGGGTTGCGATTCTCTTAAAGGTGATTGAACCAGCTTGGGGTGGATCTACTCTAAGAATTCATCTTCCTGTCCTAAAGCCAGGACAATGGCCAGGCAAATAGTGCCAAGCATGGATGAAATTGATGCAGTCCTTCCATCAAGTCAGTTTGATTTATCGAGTATTGCCCAAAATCACAAATCTGCCTAAAAGGGCTTTACAGTCAATACAACAAATGACACCTTCCATCCTCAACATGATCAATAAAATAAATGAATAAATAGTGTCTGGAAGTGCTATTACCTAGAGTAGAACATTTTCATTCAGTCATACAGGCAGACATACTACCAATGTTAATATGTTGACATGAACTGAAAAAGCCTCAAAGCTAGTCAATAACAATCTAATAAAATAATTTTCACTGAAACATTTAAATTTTTAATTTAAAAAATATTTAATACATTAAATTCAATACATTCATTAGACGTGATTATACTGTGTGTTTTTGAAGCAAAGATTTTATGTTAAGTTGAATAAAATTGTTCTGACATAGGAATATTTCTGTTTCAGTACTCTCTCCATGTCAAAAGTTTCTTTGTAGTGCTTTAATAGATCTCATAATAAATGTCAACCTTTCTTTAACTAGTCAATGTAACGATGAAAGAAAGCAAAAGGCTAATATGTGAGTGCTGCCTCTCTTTGGTCATTTCTCGCTGACTCACTCACATATGCAAACACTTGTAAACAGTTTATGAACTGCTGTGCTCCTCCAAAAGAAAGAATGCTAACCTTTCATGTGTAGCAATTTGTCTTTCACTACTTAAAGCAGACATGTTTTTCTAATGTTATGAACACTCTCGGAAAGCTGGGACGTGGGAAACTTTATCTTCTATACTGTCGCGGGCAGCATTTAAAAGTTAGAAAAAAGTCAAATTCATTTCATGCATCAGATACTCCATAGTGGAAGTTTATTGTTACAGCAGCTGATTATAGCCCAGCCAAGAAAAGACGTCTATCCGTCTGTTAAAACAAGGCTGAACTAAGTTCTGTAGATCCTAACCCTCATTTGAATGGCTTTTGATGACTTTATTTTCAACATGTAAAAAGTTCTAAAGGATCTGTTTGGCTAATTCCTGGCTGAATCATTTAGGAAGTGAGGTGCCCCTGCAGTGATGCTGGCTTGTTTGCTTCCACCCACAACCAGGATTCATCTATACATATATAATCAAGACATTATACAACAGCTGCATGCCCTGCAAGGAGGATTTTGCAGCTTTTAGTTCATATCTATGACAAACCACACTGGTCAATAGAGTAATTTCAGCTGTTTTTGGCAATCAGCAGACCTAGATAACAAGGCCACGCTGTTGTCTGCTAGGCAACAGCAGCACACAGAGGAGCAAGTTCACAAATGCACAACTTTGACAGGGTGGAGAGAAGTGAAGCGCTTTGCATGGTGAAGCCACAGGATCCATTGTGTGTGTGTGTGTGTGTGTGTGTGTGTGTGTGGTGTCGCTGGACAGGCGATTTCACACATTACAAGCTCAGAGGCTTTTTTCAGGAGATAAGATGTGAATACACCAAAATCCCTGTTCAACTCAGAGCCATGCAAACGTAAGCATGCAAAATACTCGGTGAAATTATGCAGTTCATGGAACAAATGGAGTCTTAAAGGACTGTGACCTGTGCCTGTCATCCAGATGGTTTTAACCCTAGTTCATTTGTCTTATGATCCTCAGGTTATTACCTTATTTTTTATAATGTGGAGGTAAGAGAGGGGAAGGGAGGCCTGGCATTTTTATGCTACATAATCTACATTGAAGTCATATAAAAGTAATACATCACTGAGAGTTTAGTTTGTCATGCTACAGTTGGGATTTTTAGAGGCACATTTGTTTGTCACTATTGTTGGCTTAATTTTCAAGTTGTGGAAGCAAAGTTTATAGAGAGAATTAAATACAAACAACACATTTGTCTAAACTAAATACAGGAATGAAAAGTGAAATTACAACGTTTTTTTTTTTTTTTTTTTTGTTTTTTGTCTCTGTTCCCAACACCCCCCAGTTGGCGATAAGGTCCCAGCTGACATCAGGCTGACGTCCATCCGTTCCACCACCCTGAGGGTGGACCAGTCCATTCTGACGGGGGAGTCTGTGTCAGTGATCAAACACACAGACCCTGTACCAGATCCCCGAGCTGTCAACCAGGACAAGAAGAACATGCTTTTTTCTGTGAGTCTCCACAACCACATCTGTCTACACTTTTTTCTAAGTCAGATACAATCAACATGCCACCGGTAAAAAGATCATGATGAACGGCACTACTAAACTGACTACCAAGTGTTTTAAGTATTCAAGTTATACAATATTCTATATTTTTGTTATTTTACATTTCATTATTCTGTTTCTTCATTACCATGAACTGTAGTTTAAATCAATCCCATATACACCGACCTGCTGCCCCGGATATTCGGTAGAGCACCAAATGTGGATTAATCCGCTGCTGAAAGTAGTCCCCAACAAATGCACTAAATGCTAAATTCACAAATTGTTTGTTTTGGTCTTTAATGGGATTTGTTGACAGTTGACAAATATGGAATGAGCTGTCCTTATTCTTTAAGTACAGTGCTATAACAAAAGTACGTTGTTACCTTCCATCATTTAAATAATTATCTTTTTTTTTTGTCTTTTTTTTGTGGTAGAATATATTTCTTGATTACTTACTGCAACAACAGTCATTGAACACCTAGAGGAAAGAGTCGCAGTGGCATTGAGCGTTTATCTGCTCAGAGTTACACCTCTTTTCTCAAAAATTTATTTGGGTGCATAAAACACTTCAGACAAGATTTTCCAATTAACTAAAAAAAGGCATCCTACATTGCAAAAAACATGTCCAGTATAATCACCACTAGGGGTGGCCGATATGGCCTTAAAATAATATCACGATTGTTCAGGGTATTTGTGCGATGATAATATTCCAGATGACACAATTCTGAAAATATTTTATTACTAATTTGAAGAACATACAATATAAGCGTTATTGTTTTATGTCAGCATAAATGTAACAGTTTGCTCTGCAGGAAGTCAGACACAGGAACAGCATAAAGCATCAGGTCATTTTTTAAAATAAAACACCCTGTGCAGACTACCCACCGTAAAAACTGAAAAAAAAAAGAAACTATTTAACAAGTTCGCCTAATTACCCATGGTAGAAGCAGAAAAATTACCAAATCAATAAAATCTTAGCAAGTCAACAAGACTGGGCAGGCAAAACACTGCTGAAACGCTCCCAGTGGGTATGAAGCCGTGCGGAGGACGGAACAAAACCGTGTTGCTGACGTGACATTTATAGAGCCGTACCTTGTGGGATTACATAAGTAAATAATGACTGCAGGTTTGAGGAAAGTATGATAACTTGGTCTTGCAATTTCCCTTTATCCATGTTTGTTGTTGCTGTGCGTAACGTTATGAGGTCATTATGTCAACAAGTCGGAATATCGCCATTATGATGATATGAACTATTTCTAATCGTATCAAAAATTCTACCGTTTTAATCGTGTGCAATACGATATGGCAAACTCCTAATTACCACCTTACATAATTAATAATTTTTTTTATGTACTAAAATGTTGGAACGGTGCAGTGATCATTCCCACATCTACAGTAAGATTTGTCCTCTGGGAGAAAACAAAATGTGGAAAATATGATAAAAATATCAAATTAAGTATGAAACATAAAATGGGAGTAAATTAAAAGGTGCCATAGATGAAAAGAATATGAAACAACAAGGAATCAAATGTGTGATACATTATAGTATATACACACAAGATGGAATCGGAGTGTGTGAGAGGGAAAATGACCATTATTTGATTGGACAAAGCAGCCACGGTTGAGGTGTGTGTGTGTGTGTGTGTGTGTGTGTTTGTGTGTGTGTGTGTGTTGTATTATCTCAGACCTCAAAGGCTGCTGAGTCACCGGGTGGTCTGTGGTCAAAGAACATCAGCCATTGATGTTTTATTTAGCCCCATCACTCTGACAGGCTGCAGACCTGCAGGTTGTCTCTGTTGGCGTGGTTATCTGAGTACTGCTGGACTGAGTGCCATTTAAAACACTGAACCCGCTAATAAAGGAGAGGAAAAAATCAGTACACTTTGATATTAGATTTCACTTTGACTGCTTTATTTGAGAAAATAGACAAAGCACTCAAAGACACACACAGATTATACTCACCATCTCTCAGACTGCTCACTGCTGATGTTTAGCAACCGTGTGTGTTATGATGAAATATATGAGTTAGACAGTAACGTTATGCCTATCATGATCTTTGCCCAGGGTACCAACATTGCAGCGGGGCGAGCTATCGGGGTTGTCGTGGCGACAGGGGTGCAGACAGAGATTGGTAAAATCCGAGATGAGATGGCCTCCACTGACCCTGAAAGGACCCCACTACAGCAGAAACTAGACCAGTTTGGAGAACAGCTGTCTAAGGCAAGGCCCAGTGTGTTTTTTGTGTGATTTAGTACCTTGGTTCACTATATTTTTTTTATACTTTATAAAGCTGGTCCCATAACCTATAGAGTGAATTTATCTGTTAACACTTGTCTTGTTTTAACCTGCAGGTCATCAGTGTGATTTGTGTGGCAGTGTGGGCCATCAACGTGGGACACTTTAATGACCCTGTCCATGGAGGTAGCTGGCTGAGAGGAGCAGTTTACTACTTCAAGATTGCTGTCGCACTGGCTGTAGCTGCCATACCAGAAGGTCAAACATCTTATCTTGTCTATCTACTATCTACTGCATTTTACAGATGTGTATTTCCCATGTTTCTACTATTAGAGGTATATTTTTTGTTAGTGCAAGGATCAAAATACAGGCGTGTAATTTTAAAGACATAGAGCTTGGCAAAATGTGGGCAGGGAAACAAACTCACCCTAATTAACCCTAGATGTACCCTACCCAACTGCTCTAGTGGAGAAGCTAAATGGCTGACAGAAAAAAAAAAATGAATCATATATATATATATATGAATTAAAAATAAATTAAATCCATCTCTTAATAAAAAGCCGTCTCATCACCATTGTCCACCTGTTGTGTTTTTTTCACAGGCCTCCCAGCAGTCATCACTACCTGCCTGGCACTGGGCACCAGGAGGATGGCCAGGAAGAACGCCATCGTCCGCAGCCTGCCATCAGTGGAGACACTGGGTTGCACCTCTGTTATCTGTTCTGACAAGACAGGAACACTGACCACCAATCAGATGTCAGTCTGCAGGGTAAGACGTGGGGGGAATGTAACGTCGGACTGGTAAGATTGGGCTGACATCCACCTTGTGTCTTTGTGGGCCAGTAAGCCTCATTTAGCTCTCATATTATGATAAGATACAGCATTTGATTGATTAAATCAGTAATGCATGAGGTGAGCATCCAAAAGCATTCAACGAGGTTTCAGTGACTTGGAAATTTAAAAAAAAAAAAAAAAGATGTTTGATACTCCAAAGTAACAACTAATGGCTTGTCATTCTAACATTAGATTAACAAAGGGTTAAGCTCACTTGCATTTTGTCTAACAAAGAGATATACTGTAAATTCTCAGTTGGCGAGTATGACGTGATTCTGTTGTTGTGCTGATGGAGTTAGTGTTGTTAAAATGTACATGGGACATATCTGCCCAAAGACTGCAGGTCAAAGCTTAAGTCAAGTTTTCAAACTGCACATACTAAAATAATGTTTGTCTCTGACTGGTAATATTACATCAGTACTCTTTATTATTATTTTATTTGAAGAATACCGGCTTTTGCTTTTAAACTGAATATTAACAGTTTAAGTTCCACAGGTTCGACTGAACACACTGTGCCTAACTACTATACAGTAAGTCTTCTTACTACAAACAGTACATTACAACTGGAACAGTTTATGCAAGCTCAACATTTCCTCCATGTTGTCTTGATCAATTCAGCACTAATTCCATCTCACAGCAACAGGGTCCTATGTTATACTCACCACTGCTGCTCGGAGTTTTCCTTTTTAACACAAATCCCTTTTTCATTCAGTAAATATTTGTTTTTTCAATTTATTTGAAGAGTGAGTATTTCCACTCTCATTGAAATATGTATATGTTTCAGATCTTCCAATGTTGAAAACTAGCATCAGTACAGTACAGTACAGTAAGGTACAGGACCTGGCCACATGAATCTGCAGTTAGTAACCAGGAATTTGCCCTCGAAGTCATGTCGGCTTATGAGGTGGAGTGTCCTATTGAGATGTGGGATCATCTAACACTGTTGAACTAACCAACTACTGCGATGTCTGTCTATGTGTGTGCATGTGTGTGTTCAGCTGTCTGTTGTAGACAGTGTGTCGGGGGAGCGCTGCAGACTGAACGAGTTCACAGTGACTGGATCTACTTACGCCCCTGAAGGGGAAGTGTGAGTGTCTTTAACCTTTAACACTTACAACTTAACCCCTGACAGTTTGTGGCTTGTGGATGGATATAGATTATGAGAGCCCACAATTGTTCTCTCCTTCCTTTTCAATCCAATTTGTATCCATTCCCTCCACCTTTTCCCCCTTTATTCCTCTTTTCTCCATCATGGCATGTTGTTCTTTCTGTCCAGTTATAAGGATGGCTCAGTGGTGAAGTGCAGTGAGTATGAAGGTCTGGTGGAGATGGCCTCCATCTGTGCACTGTGCAATGACTCATCACTGGACTACAACGAGGTAAGACATGCAAACATGACTGCAGCGATGGCTCAGAGCATCATATGTTACCATATATGGTCCTGCAACATTTACAGTTGGATTCTGATTCTGAATATGTGTCACCCCAAATCCAGTCAGGAAAGAGGGCAGTCTACAGCATACTTTAACCTCTGTTTCTTGTGTGTGTGTGTGTGTGTGTGTGTGTGTGTGTGTGTGTGTGTGTGTGTGTGTGTTCCAGGCAAAGGGTGTGTATGAGAAGGTGGGGGAGGCCACAGAGACTGCCCTCTGCTGTCTGGTGGAGAAAATGAACGTGTTCGACACCGATATGAGAGGACTGACCCCTGCCGAGAGAGCTACAGCGTGCTGCTCTGTAAGTGTGTGTGCACGTGTGTGTGAGAGAGCAAGCGCTGTTGCTAATGACTCACTGATCGTTCCCTCTAACCTCTGCATCCTTTTTCCATGGTTCCTCTTCTCTCTCATGTCTCATTACCTATGAGGCCATTGTTGCGAGTGTTGACCCATGAAGTTTTCTGTTTGTTGGTCGTTTTCAGGTGATTAAGCAGCTGATGAGGAAAGAGCTTACGCTGGAGTTTTCCAGAGACAGGAAGTCCATGTCTGTCTTCTGCACATCCAATAAACTCAGCAGGTCCACCTCCGGAGCCAAGATGTTTGTCAAGGTGTGCAACGCCTCTCGCTATGATACATTTAGTTATCCAGTGGCTGTACAGAGACTTCGTGTCTTCTTCTTGACCCTGGTGTCTAACACTACCCCCCCCCCCTCCCCGTCTCACCTCAGGGGGCTCCAGAGAGCGTGCTGGAGCGCTGTAATTACATCCGGGTCAGCGGGTCAGCTCGTGTGCCTTTGAGCCCAGCGGTTCGAGAGCAGCTCCTGTCCACAGTGCGGGAGTGGGGATCGGGCCGGGACACGCTGCGTTGCCTCGCCATGGCAACCAGGGACACGCCCCCTGAGATCCACTGCCTCAACCTGGAGAACTCTGCTACCTTTGTTAACTATGAGGTGATGATGATGAAGATACAGAATACTTACAAATGTCAAATCCTGCTCTGTCTGCTGGGTGGGAATTGGAACCTGTCAGTCTTTACCAGTGGCTCTAAATACAGAAAATAACTGTTGGTGATGCCTGTTGAAAAAAGTAGGAAGGCTAAACTACACCTAACCTCCACCTTCTCCCTCTCCCCAGTCGGACCTGACCTTTGTGGGCTGTGTGGGCATGTTGGACCCCCCCAGGAAAGAGGTGCTTGGCGCGGTGCGAATGTGTCGGCAGGCTGGCATAAGAGTCATCATGATCACAGGTAAGCTTGTGCACACACACAAATTGCAAATTAGACTGTGGCTTTCCAGGGGGTCTCATTTCGAGGCGTGTGATCAGGGGAGGCAGTGGAGTCTCTACATTGCGCTGGCCAGCATAATATTCAGCTCTACAAAAACTTAAGCTCTGAGTAGATCTGGTTTTTTTTCTAGGTTTGGTATTTTTGATACTATCGAATTAACAGACATCGTATCGTTTTAAACATGCGGTATTGAAAAAGTTTCGAAGAGTCCCTACTTTTTACAAACTTATTAACAATGCTAATGTTAATGCTTATTTATCAGACCCCCCCCAAACCTGAAATTCTGTTGCTTCTGGGGTAGCGCAGTTCCCCATCCCTACCCCCAGAAGCTACTACAAATGTACAACAAAACTAACAGAACATATAACATAATGCAAATACTGAGTTAATAAGTCACAGGCCGGGACTAGTTAAAAGATGCTATTGGTTGGAGATTATGGGAAATGTAGGATCCATTTTTTTTTTTTTTAAAGCTTGGCCCACTTAAAAATCTCAGCCTTTGCTGCTTTCATTTTGACAATTCTTAAGTTATCTCTTGTCCCATAACATTATAGACCTGCAACACTAAATCACTGAGGTACTCCATTATCAAAATATTAATTATTAAGACATTTTGAATTTGAAAAAAGTTATAACAAAAATTGCAGCTCTTGCAATCAGCCGTAAGTATTTAGCATTTTTTTACACTTGTGAATGAATCATCTCTCACCCAACAGTTAGTTTGGAAACTTTGTCAGAAACCTTTGTCTCTTTCTTTAGCTGTGATTACATATGGACAAACCAACACTAGCATTAATCTAACAATTCATCACTCTTCATTTCTCTCTCCAGGGGACAACAAAGGGACGGCCCTGTCGATCTGTCGGAGGGTGGGCATCATCACAGAGCAGGAAGAGGAGCAGGAGGGCACAGGGTTCAACGGGGGCCTGACGGGGCGGGAGTTTGATGAACTGCCCCCTCAACTGCAGCGCCAGGCCTGCAGGACAGTACGGTGCTTCGCCCGGGTGGAACCGGCACACAAGAGCCGCATCGTGGAGTACTTACAGAGCCTGAGTGACATCACCGCCATGGTGAGGGTACCACCTCGTACTCAAAGCTGTATCATAGGTGTGTTGATAACCAGTGTAACAGTACTCCGTATCCTGTGACCCCCCCCCCCCCCCCCCTCGTGCTTTCAGACGGGTGACGGGGTAAACGATGCACCAGCGTTGAAGAAGGCGGAGATCGGTATTGCTATGGGCAGCGGCACGGCAGTTGCCAAGTCGGCCTCCGAGATGATCCTGGCTGATGACAACTTCTCAACCATCGTGGCCGCAGTGGAGGAGGGCAGAGCCATTTACAACAACATGAAACAGTTCATCAGATACTTGATATCATCCAACATAGGAGAGGTGGTCTGGTCAGTGAAAGAGCTGCAGAACATTTGGTCAAAAAGCTTTAAGAAAGTTAAGGGGCGTACTGACTTTATAGATCGATAGGCACGTTTATGGATAATCCGGACCTCTTACTGGTCCCTTCTCTTCTTCTGTCCTCCCGTCCTCATCAGTATTTTTCTGACGGCCGCACTGGGCATGCCTGAGGCGCTGATCCCAGTCCAGCTGCTATGGGTCAACCTGGTCACTGATGGTTTCCCAGCAACAGCCCTGGGCTTCAACCCTCCAGACCTGGACATCATGTCCCGCCCTCCCCGCTCCCCCAAAGAGCCCCTGATCTCCAGCTGGTTGTTTTGTCGCTACCTCATCATTGGATGTGAGTCACAAGTCTGGACATGGCAATATCAAATCATGATAATTAGTACTACCACATACACAGCAATCTGCAGATGATTGATTCATTATCAGAGCATCTTGCTGCTTACCTCCTTTCTCTGCAGGTTATGTGGGAGCAGCCACTGTCGGAGCTGCTGCCTGGTGGTTTATGGCAGCCCACGACGGACCGAAGCTTTCCTTCTACCAACTGGTAAACACCCATCTCCCCATCACTACACCTTTTTCATGCTTCTCACACTCTGTGGCCCTACATCACCCTTATGTCAATTTCAAACTATCATGCAATTTATTGATAAACTGAAAAAACAGTAGGTAATATATGTAGATAATTTAAAAATAAGACATCATCTGTGATAAGCTGATATTGACTAATAATATTGGCCATGGCGATGTATTGGTCAGACTAGTTAAGAGATGTGACCTACAGGATAATAACTAAGCAAAAGGATCACAGAATTAGAATCCTTTGTAAAGGCAGGCAAGTGAGAAGCAAGAATGTTATTTACAAGTTTGTCTTCTCCACAGTCCCACTACCTGCAGTGCAGTGAAGGCCACGCTGAGTTTGCTGGTGTGCAGTGTTCAGTCTTTGAGTCTCCTTACCCCATGACTATGGCCCTGTCAGTCCTGGTTACCATAGAGATGTGCAACGCCTTGAACAGGTAAGAACAAAACAGAACACCCACATGTACTAAACAACATATCCTGCAGTGCCGTCCTGTATGACCCATCCCCTGCGGCTGTCTTGTATCACACCTGAGGGATCAGACTGTAATGATTTAGAGTAAAACGACATGAAGGTTTTAGAAAAAAAAGTCTTCCTTTTTTTCCTGTGATGTCCAGTCTTTCGGAGAACCAGTCCCTGCTGAAAATGCCTCCCTGGTCAAACCCCTGGCTGGTGGGGGCCATCTGTCTGTCCATGGCTCTACACTTCCTCATTCTATATGTGGACCCACTGCCGGTAAGCATCCTTGCACATCCTGTATGTGTCTTAAAGATTTCTTTAAACGTTCCACTGATTCGATTGGTAACTGTAAAAGTTAGTACTGATTGAATCATTTTCATGCCAGAAAATTCAGCAAGTAACACACCACCGGATTACAGTTGCCTGTCATGTAACACACATACAAAAAAAACACCCATTCGCTGACACGTTTATTCATCCTGCGCTTAAATATCCACCATTGTGTCTTCAGGTGGTATTCCAGATACGCCCTCTGTCATGGCCGCAGTGGGTGGTGGTGTTAAAGATGTCAATTCCTGTCATCTTGATGGACGAGGCTCTTAAGCTCCTGGCTCGCAACTACATCGAGCCAGGAAGCCAGATCCAGGTCAGAAGACTCTGTTGATTCTCTGTTGACAGACTCTCTGTTAATGTTTGGCAGGGGTATTTTGATCTCAAAGTGGTCTGTGTGTAACCATTTCCTTTTTTTTGTTCAAAAAGTCACTGGAAGAGGAAGAGGAAGAGCAGAGGATGGGGCCCAGCACAGGATTGGTAGGTGCCCTGACGATGAGGCTACGTCAGTCAGTGAAGGGCGTGTCCTGGTCGTTCGTCCTGATTTCTGCGCCACTAGTGATCTGGATCTTCAGCCTGGACTCTGACATCACCAACATCTTCTGGGAGTGATGGGAGAAAGAGGGGCCGGGTGGACTGTCGGGGGTAGGAAGCAGTGACAGACGGGAAGGTAGAAAGAGAAATGCGTAAGAAGAACTGGTGGAATAAAACGCAGAGGTTTGGGGAGATGGAATGTGTAAAGGTTAGGCAAGGCGAGAGAGAAACAAGAGGCAAGCAAAGTGGATAAATACTTTGCTGAGATACAAGAATGTAAGGGATAAAGAGGGAAATATTTAGCCAGCAGACAATCAGAAAACAACAGAAAGAAAGTGCAAGGCGGTTTTAGACCATCTCTTCCTCAATACTAATAGGTGCTACGTGTAGCTAAGGGTTCCTCTCAGTCAGTTTGTCAGGCCAGAGTGAAATATGTCTCTGACAAGGCACCTCTAAAGCTGTACATTAATGCCAGCAAAGCATGCTCACCTGCTAACCTTTGAGTTTTAAAACACTAAGGGTTACATGATAAACATTAGCATGTTAGCATGCTACATCTGTTATTGTGTTGTAAAGCCATTCAGCATTTAGACTTAAAAATACAAAGTAGATCATAAATGTTTTTGGCTTGACACAGGTCGCATTTAGTTTCTAAAGAGTGACCTCTCAGATTGTTTCATTTGACTTTTTTAGAGACCAGAATTGGGTTGCACCAGATCTTTGTAAAACATTTGTTGAGTTTGTGTGTAAAGTCCTTCCTAACTTCTTAGTAACTACTAGCTAGCTTCAAACTAGTAATTACTAAATCAGGTTGCACCAATAAAACTTGGAAATATCTTAACTAGTGAAGACTTAAGTAAAGTGTAAATATGTTGCAAGAAAACATCTGTAGTCAACAGGATTGTAGCATCACAAGATGGAACTCCCAAAAATTAAAAACAGTTTTAGATTGGCCAAACAATCTCAGTTTGCCTGACGACTTGGCTCTATTCATATATGAATATAGTGAGAAATCGGTGTGTTTGAGGGTTAGCAGTATTCATGCAGTTTAGAGTGGGAGGGAAATGTCCGATAAACTAACCTTAACAACAATATTTTGTGTAAAATTATTATTGGCATAATGTGTTGTAAATTGAAATGTATTGTATTTTTTGTGAAACGTAATTTAAAGTCATCTCAGTTTACATCGTGATCAAACAGTTTTCGTAAAGTGTAGCATTAGATATTTCACTTTTCAGTCCAAGCAGTTCAAATATTAGCAAGCTAATGTTTTGTCAGTAAGCTAAGCTAAAGTTCCACCTGGCAGTTACTGGGTGTAAATATTTAGTATCAGCTAATCTCTACGTAAGAACTACTGTGTGCGGTGCACCGCGTTTTCATTTGTGATGAATAAGTCTCCCCTTAGTGAAAACTTGCACTATAACAAGGCCAACAAAGAGCTGGTGCAACCGGCTCCTGACAACGTGACAGTAAGCAGTACTTCAAAATAAAAGTCTTATCTTTAAAGTATTTTGTGTAGCAAAAACATGTTTTGTTTATTCCGTATCTTGTGGTCCTGACCCCCAGGTTGGAAACACTAGTGTTGAACTTCAATGAGTTCAGAGTAATTATAACAGCATGTTGGGGATTTATTGATGGTAAAATGCTACACGTAGCACCTTTTTAGATGAAAATGTCTGGTTGAAAAATTAGTGAATAAGATAGAAGAAAGAGAAAAACTATTGCATGGTCCAGAATCAAACACACACACACACACACACACACACACGTTACATCCACACTGTAATTCACCAGTAATAATATGTGGTCAGTAACAGGTAATGAGGCCAGATAACTAGATGTATCCCCTAAATGGCCACTGCAACAGTCTCTATGCTGCAATGCAAAAATATTCAGTCACATTATTGTTAGAACTTCCTTGTAGATACTGTAAACAAGCATTTAACCTGTGAAGGCAGACTGTTAGCAGACCATTACAGAGCGCATGTCAACGCACATCACACATCTCCAACATGTCTCAAAGGTCACCCCAAGTCCGTACTGTGACTACGTGATTCTGTAGAAAAGCATCATTTCCTGCAGAATCTCAGGGGGTCAAAGTGGGACGTACTGAATGTACAGCTTGGTGTCTGCAGGTTGTAAAGGGGTTTGGAGTACAGTTCATCATAGCATTTCAATTCTCGAAGGCCAGTCACTTAGACCTTTATTCTGATCGTTCTCCTGTTCAGTATCCTTCATTGTTTTTTTTCCTGTTAATTGTTACTGACACTGACAAGCTCTTCAAGTCTTAAATGTAACTTGACTTGACCAGCCTTTTGCTGGTTCTTTCCACATCCTGAGGGTTCATAGACTGCCTGAAGCTGAATGTAAGCCTTCACGCCAGGATGAATGAGTCTGTTTGATTAGTTGCTACATGTTGATTATATTATTTATATTCAAGGTCAAGTGCAGTAGAGGTTGTGGTGTACTTCAAGGTGCAGTCAGAATTAAATGATGTGACTGCTACATGTATGTAAGCTAAATTGAGTAATATGTTATTGCTTTAAATATAATGTGTTTATAACTCTCACTACACAAGTTTCTTTTTTTTTGCTTTCTTCTGCATTCTTTCATTTCCTTACTTAGCATAGGATCTGCCCCTGTGTTAGCATTAGCATCAATGCTTTTGTGCAGAGCTGTGATACCCAGGTTCCTAATGATCTCTTACCACAAGTCATACAGTAAGCCTGGCAACGAGTGAGTGTTTCATTTAAAAGTGTTTTTTTTCTTTTGTGCGAATCAGTGACCTGTCTGCCATTTTCCCCAGTGATGCCATTGTGACATCTCACTCTGTTGTTGAAGGGATTTTTTTCTTTCCCTTTTTCTTTTCTTTTTTTTTTTTTGTGTGGAAGAAGCGTTGTTGATTTCATGTTGTCACAATAACTTTTGTTGTATATCACATTTGGCCTGATGACAGAGTATTAGGGCCACTGTTAGGAATCAAAATTTGAGATTTGAAGTATAAAGTCATAATGTTATGAAATCAAAGTCGGGGTTTTACAAGAAAAGCCTCCTAATGTTTTGATGAAGTCATATTTTTATGAGACAAAAAAACAGCTACTATTTTATAGATATACTATGTTGTTTTTTTTTCTCCTTGTTTTAGTCACTTCTACTTCATGTTGATATCCAAAACCTTATTTGCTTATTTGCTGCCCACAGGTCTGCCTCTTTTTTGTTTGTTAGTTTGTTCTTTTGTTTTTGCTCAATTTTCAGTCCAAAAGGTTTCTTATGGCTGATAGCTTGAAAATTCCAAAAATGACTAATAGGACATTTGTTTGAATAGAATATTTTCATTTCGATACAATTAAGGCAGAAGAATCACAAGTAGATGCACTTAGGAGTGAGTTTTTTTTTCCTTTTCTTTTCTTTTACTATTATTTATTAATATTTATTTTTTCCTCAAGGGTGTATTATGCCATAACATCCCAGCTCTGACAGATCCCCAATCTACCAACTTTGTTTACACTTTTTGCTCTATTATTATTATTATTATTATTATTATTATTATTATTGTTGTTGTTGTTGTTATAATGATTATTAGCTTGCAGCCATGTATGTAGGAGAAGAATAAGTGGAAATGGTTCCACATGGTCACAATAAATGAAAAGTTGTTCTCGACGGATTTAAATAACAAATTGAAGAACTTCATAATTAGCGAACTATGTTCCCAAATATGTTTCTCTCTTCTTTATTCTGACGTTCTTTTCTTCTCTGTTCCCTCACCACCAAGTAACCAACAGCATTTCCACATAAGCTGAATGAGGGAGCTCCATTTTGTAGATTTTATTTTGGGCTTAGTTTCCCCGTCCATTCTACCGTTGAAGAGTTTGTTGTCCTTGGAAATGATGTTACGGGATGAAAACAACAATAAATATAAAATGGTTCAAAGTCGGGTGTGCTGTGCTCGTTTGACACATTACAAAAGCTCCACAATAGACTGCAAAAGAACATCTGCCCCAGTTTTTGTTGACATTCACACTTTAGCAATCCTGAATGGTTTTGTTTGGGTTTTCTATGTTTTCAAGACATTTACACACAGTGCCACTTTCCATAAAAGTACAAAACACATTCAATAAATAAATAAATTCATTTAAATTCTATCTGTGGAGTGGTATCTATCATAACACCCAGGTATTTGTATAAAGAGACTTGTTTCACTTCTACATTGTGAATTGTCACTGGAGACATTGACAATCAGGAGGAAGGCTGAAAATAGCTGTGCATTGCTGTCACACCATTCAGTTGGCCAGTCAACAGGACACCGGTGCACAGCCTGGGGTCACCGCTGCTAGTCAACAGAGATAGTGAGGGGGAACCATCAACACCGAGTGCATTTGAAGAAATCTGGTGATTTGCAAATGCTTCTTGCTGTAGTGTCTTATGACTCTGCACAGCTGCTTGTTCATGGTGACGTCAGTGTCCTCCACACTGGGTCACTTCCTGTGTCCTGCAGGAGCATCTTCATGTGCGTCAGGCCGGATCAGCGAAACTCTCAGAGGGTGGGATTACAATACAGTGCAGGAAAAGGAACCATTTATAATAGCAAGCAACCAATGTGTTAGGGTGAGTATGTGGGATGAATACAATGGGTTGTGGACCAAATGTTTTTACATGGTTATGGATGTCTCTATTTTACATTGCACATCTTCCATATTGACCTTGAATGTCAAAATAAAGCTTTTTTCATGAAACTGTTCAGAGACATACTGTAGCTGACCACAGGGTGGGGCCAGTGAGCAAGCTACTGGTGTATCGTGTGAGCACTGACATCCAGTGAAAAACTTTGCTCTCCGACATGTCAGCTTTTAGGAACCAAAGAGTTTGAATGGTTTTATGATGGGGGGGTTCTTACTAACTTATTACTTACTTATTAATTACTTAGTAAGTATTATAATCACCAAAATTGGAGAGGAGATATCAGCTGACAACGTTCACATTATTTCTATCATTTCTATCATACCATCAGACACAATGTGTCCAGATTGTAAGACACATTAGATCTGGACAAATTTAGCAAGGCTGCTGATGCAATAAAGTCAATTTCAGATTGTGTGTGTGTGTGTATGTGGGTGTGTTAGTTAAGGTCAGTGGGGTGGGCGGGCAAGACTTGAGCTCCATTTATAGACATAGAGGGAGAGTCAATGTGAGTGCACATGTGCCAGTGAATACAGCTACCACACAGAGGGAAGGATATCACACTTTAAATCTACAAGACAGAGGGAAAAAAAAAAAAATCAAAGTTTCTCCTGTTGGGAAACAGAAGCAGCAGGGAAGAGAACTTGTTGAATCATCAGCATATAAATACAGATCATCTTTCTCATAAAGTAAGTGACTTTAACCATGTTGCTTGGTTATGATTGTCTCTATGTATGAAGGTGTACCCTTCATACAGCCTGAGGTGAGGACTGGTGCTGTATGGGGTCTGACTGAGGAACTTCTGAGTTAAGGGTTCTGCTGTCAAAGCTGCATTAGGATCAGTTAGTTTCCTCTCCTGTCAGCCATTAATAGCTGTGATGTGCAAGATATTTTTCAAGAGAACTGTAATAACACTTTCACATTGAGAGTCAAACTGTCCAACATGTCCAACATTTGACAGGGAGCTCTGTGTGAGACATAGAATGATGGAGGAGACCTATAGCTTTTCTCTAATTCAACTTCTGGCAACAAATATGAGTCACTTTGACATGGAAATAGTAATTTATTAACCAAGTAAAGGTGCAACATGTTATCTAGAGAGAGGAAGTCTATGATTTCATCCTGTGCGCCCGTGTTTACTGTGTTCATTAGAAGAGGCCACCTGACCTGACGTGGTGTTCATGACCTTGTTGAGGGACATTTTCACCAGGCGTGACCCACGCTGATGTTTTTAAGCATATTGCCACCCGTGTAGGTTTGTTCGATGTCGCCACTGCTCGCTCATTTGTCGATCCTAAACAAAGTGATTTCCTGTTTGCCTTTTGTTGTTTGTCAAAACCATTCTCAGGACTGAAATGACCTAAACGGCTGCATGGCATAAAAAAGAGAGACTCTTCCTGAAAGTGATGCTTGGTTGACCAGAACTCCTGATATTGCTCTGTTGGCTGCACCTCTTTTAAAATGTAGTGTAACAGTGTGTGTGTGGGTTGTAGAAAAGTGTCCTAAAGAGAAACTGTAAACATTAAAGGAAACATGATTTGTGAGATGGAATATGATTGGAGGAAACATTAGGAAATGTAAATGATTTATTGGGATTTATTTTTCTTTTGGCCTATAGATGCTAATAATGATGACAAATATCTGTAGGAAGTATTCAGACTATTTAAAGTACTATGACGGACATTTACATTTGAGTTAAATATACATTTAGCTTTTCTCCATGGTTAAATAATAAAACTGTGGAAATGACAACTTACAGCCAGCATGTCCTTGAGGGCCCCATATACTGTAGGTTAAGTGATGGACTGGGGTTTTAAAAGCTCCATATAGCCAGGGCCAAGGTGCCCACTGTGTGTGACTGTCCATCATGCCCTGCTTGTTGTGTTCACTTACACTAGTCAAGTCAAGTCAATTTTATTTGTATAGCGCCAAATCATAACAAAAATGATCTCAAGACACTTTTCACATAGAGCAGGTCTAGACCATACTCTTTAAATATTATTTACAGAGACCCAACAGTTCCCACCATGAGCAGCACTTGGTGACAGTGGCGAGGAAAAACTCCCTTTTAACAGGTAGAAACCTCGAGCAGAACCAGGCTCTGGGTGGGCGGCCATCTGCATCCACCGAGTTGGGTTGAAAGGGGAGGAGAGAGGGGGAGAGGGGAGACAGGAGGAGAGACAACAAATCAGACTAATAATAATAACAACTGCAGCAGTGAGTGTGGAGCAGGAACATGGGGGCAGTAGACGGCCGGCAATCACAGATCCAGACTCTACAGCTCCAGAGGCAGAAATACCTGCAGAAAGTGAGAGGGAGAAAAAGCACAGAAAGCACAGGAACTACCAGGAAGAAGTGGAGTTAGTAACGTGTATTAGTGGGATAAGAATGTGTACGGATAGAGAGGGAGAGGAGGAGAGAGAAGCTCAGTGCATCATGGGAAATCCCCCGGCAGTCTAAGCCTATAACAGCATAACTAAGGGATGGTTCAGGACTCACCTGAGCCAGCCCTAACTATAAGCTTTATCAAAAAGGAACGTTTTTAGCATACTCTTAAACGAAGAGAGGGTGTCTGCCCCCTGAACCCAAATTGGGAGCTGATTCCACAGAGGAGGAGCTTGATAACTAAAGGCTCTGGCTCCCATTCTACTTTTAGAGACTTTAGGTACCACAAGTAACCCTGCATTCTATGAGCGTAGTGCTCTAGTGGGGTAATACGGTACTATCAGCTCTTTAAGATATGATGGTGCCTGACCAATAAGAGCTTTATAAGTGAGGAGGAGGATTTTAAATTCTATTCTAGATTTTACAGGGAGCCAGTGCAGAGAAGCTAATATTGGAGAAATATGTTCTCTTTTACTGTCAGTACATGTGCAGCCGCATTCTGGATCAGCTGGAGAGACTTTAGAGACTTATCGGGGCAGCCCGATAATAAGGAATTACAATAATCCAACCTAGAAGTAACAAATGCATGGACTAGTTTTTCTGCATCTTTTTGAGACAGGATATGCCTGATTTTTATAATGTTTCGTAAGTTCCACTATAAGGCTCTATAACACAAGGGACACTTACAAAATAGTGGTGAATGCTGAAACATGGTGTAAGATAAGCACAGGTGGAGAAGAGTCATCAGGTCAGACCCACTGATGAGGGTTTGTTGCATAGTAATATTTTGGTCATACCAGACCGTGTAAGGCTGTAGAGGCAGAACCCTGGAGTGCATGGAATTGAGCAAAAGTGCCTTTTATTGTTTGTGAATTCAACTTTTGATTTGTAGTAGGAAGATTGTATTATTTTCTCTTTCAAAAGTTACATAGTCTCACTTTAAACTGGAATTATATTGTGAAGGGTGTTGGGAACATTCAGGCTGAACTACAAATCCATAGACCCAGTGTTCTTCCCAGCTATGAGTGTGTAAATATTTGATGGGCCTGCGTGGTTACTGTCCACACACACAAACACACACACACACACACACACAGTAGCAGTTCCACCAAAGAGTGATGTCCCTTCTAAACTTCCCACATTGTTTCATTTAAAAGTTCAAGGCCAAAAGAGGTAAATTATTCAATGTTTTACCAAAAAAAAAGCAAAGATTAGAGGAAAGTACGCACGTCAACCAGCTACAACTGTAAACTTTACTGTGTATCAATGCATCAGTATTAACTGGAATTGAAGCTTTTAGTATATTAATTGATTATCGACTGATAGAAAATGTATCGGGAGCTACACGCACAAATGTATTATTAGGAATTCTTAGAATTATGTTAGCTGACTGTCATGTAAATTAATTCTACTCAAAGGAAATTCACAGCTGGTTCTCATGTCAGGATTTTTAGAGTGTGGCACGCAGTGCTACTCATTCTTTTATTGTGAAGCCACCTAAGGAAGAGTTTGGTTTCCATTAACTGTAGTTTTTCAGAAATGGATTTCATTGCAGCTTTGATTGCATGTCAAGGGAAAGTCAATGACAAAAACAGAGAGGCTGCTGTGAGGGGAAGACCAGACACATAGAAGTGGAAGAAAACTCGAGACACACACACACATGCACACACAGCTCATTGGCTGGTGTCTCTTTGTGCCAAGACTAGCACAAGTCACGGCAGACTGAAAAGTGTTTCCCCTACAGTTCCTGGTAGTGTGTATGTGTGCGTGTGTTTAAGAGAGAGCACTTCTATTTCCACTGTCAGTAGGACTCCCAGTGTGCAAACATGGGCCAATACAGGTTGAGTCACTGCTTTCCAATGCAGACACACACTCGCCACATAAGTCCGTCAAATATTTATATTTCTATTCTGTGTCTGTGTTTCTGTGTGTGTGTTTGTGTGTGTGTGAGTGTGTGTGTCTGTGCACGTGAGTTAGATCAGTGCGTGACACATGATCTCTCCAGCTACAGCAGAAAGTCAAGTGGGGTCAAACTTCTCCCTCTCCGGTCTCATCGTGCCCGTTCGATGACAGCTGACAGGCTGACATCACTGTATACAGTGAAACACTGTTTATACCACGATAGCTGCGCTTTTATATCTGGGTATGTTAAGTCTTTGTGAACAATGCTGCAAACCACTGGGCTGCTTTAGGACAGTTTTGGATTTACAGGATTTTAGCATCAATTTTATGAAGTACCTTCATTTTTCAGGGATTTATCTCACATAATTAGCCAAAAATAGACATTCCTAACTTGGGTTTTAATTTTGCAAACCATCAGTTCTTCAAGTTATGAAAATATTGTACACACCAAAGTTAGCGCTGAGATCTGGGAATCACTAAAATGAATGTGCAACAGACAATCAGACAGGTTTCAAACAAACCGCCAGGTTAGCAAAACATATTTGGAAGAGACCAAGAAGCCAAACAGTAAAATCATTTCCCAAACTCTGAGAAACTTTTCATTTCAGCTGTCACAAAATGAGATTTTTCTGCATGTGACTGACATTTGTATGTGACACAGAGGTAGTGAAATAGGGTGGTGCAAGACAAGGATGTGTTGTACTTGGTAGACTAATGTTTTCCCCTCCTGTGTCTGCAGCCGTCATGGCTCCCAGCTTGGCCCAGGCGTACAGGAGGAGGTGGTGGATGGCTGTCACAGCCATCATAGAGAACCTGCTCTTCTCCGCCGTCCTGCTGGGCTGGGGCTCACTGCTCATCATGCTGAAGAACGAAGGCTTCTACTCCCACCTTTGTGTCGGTGAGATCAATACTCGGCCAGCTCTTCTGTGTGTCTGTAGTGCAGCGACACAGTCAGACATGCCAGACACTGGCTTCTCTTGGATTGTTTCAAAGCTGCAGTTTTACTTTTCTTTACATCTTAACTGCATTTCTGGCGATGCTGTGCGAGAGATAAAGCCACTGACAGGGTGCTTGAATGTTTAGGTGTCTGTGACTTGGTGTACACATGCTCAGCTGAGGTTTCTGGTTGTCTGAGGAGACCCCGAGTAATGTGGAACTGCTTTTTAAGGACTGATTTCTTAAAGGAACAGTTCACTCAAATACCAATAAAATACTTCAGATAGTTTTGGATGAATGAGCTGAGGTTTTGATACTACTGAATGCTTCTACTCCCATCTTTGCATTAGTTAGACCACCATTCGTCCATTCATCTGTAGTGCTGCAATCAGACACCAAACACTTACCTCCAGGGTCCAGGGGGACTTCTTTTATTTCCTCAAATATAAATATGAAAAATCTTTCCTTCAAAAACTTCCAGAAACAGTGTCAAATAAGGATAATCTACACAGGCTCTTGTCAACAGCTGCCACTGGGACTAATCTTTAGTTAAAAGTAGATCAAATGAACAACGAAATCCCACAGAGTTGCAAATTGATAAAATAAAGATCACCACCGTAGAATTTCCATATATGGCCCTACAAGTTCTTTTACCTAGACATGGAATCAATAGGACAATAAGTATCACTAAAACAAAACCTCACTATATATTTAATATTTTGGCAGCCTAAGCAGCCGTTGGGTTCTCTACCCTCCCTGACTCGTTTTGTCCATGACCCTATCCAGAAAATGGGACTGTCGACACCAACGGGACTTCCGTTGAGAGCGGTGGCTGGCGGAGTTGTGTGGAGCAGGAAGAGATACTGAACCTCGGCTTCACCATCGGCTCGTTCCTGTTGAGCGCAGCCACTTTTCCTCTTGGGATCCTGATGGACAGATACGGGCCACGCCCACTCAGGCTCATTGGCAGGTATGACAGACAGCCATTTTTTATTATTGGCATTTTGTCTTGATAGGACAGTTTCAACAAATGAAATGAAGTGTGCTCTGACGCCCTGTGTCTGTATATATTTTCAGCTCATGTTTCGCAGCCTCCTGTGCCATGATAGCTGCCGCTGCATATGACCCTGAAGGTAAGGCAACGCATCAATATGTGAAAATTAGTTTTGTCGTTTTGTGATCATTACTACCAGTAAAAGTTTCACTGCAACATCTTTAGAACCGACTCCAACAGGACAAAGAAAGTGAGCAGTCAGACGATGAAACTGTAAACTACAGTTTTTAAGTAACTTGGAAGATAAAGCCAGTTGTTAAAATTAATAACCAAACTGACAGAAATTCCTTCCTGTTTCAACTTTGACCTACACCCTATTTACCATAGTTGTGTGCAAACACACTTTTCCTATGCAATCAGATATTTTAACTGGCATGTAGGGTGCACTCTCTTTGTGTTGGGAATGATGGACAAAACTGTGTGTACCTTTAAAGTTTCATGATAGCTCATGGTATTCTTCATTGCCGTGTGTTCCATCAGTGCTGTCTGTCCTCATCTTCTTGGCTGTCTCCTTCAACGGCTTTGGAGGAATCTGCCTGACCTTCACCTCACTCACAGTATGACTCCCACTCACGCAAAGGCACAACAAACACGTGCACACACACACATGCACTGTATTTGCATTCAGCTGAGATGTCACAAATGTATTGACAATTGAATTGGTGCTGAGGAAGGTTACTTTTAAAAATAATTTTAAAAATATCATTGAGAAATATGTCTTTATATTACAAATTTCCTGTCTGTGACAGGCCTGTCCTTAGCTACTTCCTCTAGATCCTCCTGAGGAATTCTGAGGTGTTCCCGGGCCACAAAGGATATATATAATCCCTCCAGTGTGTTCTGGGACTCCCCTGGGATCTCCTCTTAGTTGGGAGGCATCCAGAAAGCACCCTGATCAGATGCTAAACCACCTCCACTGACTCTTTTCATTGCGAAGGAGCAGCAATTCTATTTCAATCTCCTTTTGCAACAACACTTCTACTTAATGCTGAGTTACTAGACAATAGCTCACCACGAGTTAAACTGACTGCAAACAGATGGAACAAAGATTTGAACACAACCTACCTTGTTTTCTGTGGTAAATGTTGTGGCATTCTTTGCCTCTACTTCATCCATTATTTTCGCACGTTGTTGGGTATTATCACTTACATGTGAAGTCAACTTTATCCGTGTTGGACAATATCTATATCAATAATATTTGGTCAATTTCCGATTTTGTCTCTTAACTTCTGATTGCTATTGTTGGCTACTGTAACTGTAGGTAAAATGCTCACCCAGCCTGCTATATATTTCTCGAAGGTCGGAATTCAATGTTGTGAGGAGGTTATATGGCCTCACATAATAAAACACAAACTCTAATACATTTTGATACATCACCGTGACTATTATAACAGCAACATGATCACCTGAATACAATAGTATTGCTACGTACATAACAGTCCTGTGTGTCAGTTTCTTCCAGCTTTGTCAGTCTTGTACGCTGTATGTTAGATTATAAATAGCAATCTTTTTTCCTTTCTATTTTCTTTTTCTATTCTTCTATTTCTATCAAATAAGCTTTATTGGCATGAAGGATCCGAAATCTATATTGCCAAAGTGGTACAGAAAATTATAAACATTGGTCAATGATTAGCAATAAATATACAATAACATCCTTTTCTCTTCCCTATTTATTTATTTTTTCCTTTTTCCTCTACCCCTGCATACACACTCACACCTACACACAGGAATCCTACATTACAGACTGCTGTGCACCTTCTCTAATACACACACTGTTGTATGTACGCCGTAAATTCTTTGACCCGTCGTGCTAATCCTGCCCAGTGTATCAAGTTCTGTCTTCTATAAAGCCGGTCAGATATTTGCTAAAACGTAGTTGCAAGGTGATCATGAGCAGCAGATGTCAATCTATACAATGCAAAACATTCCCACTTCAGACAGTCTGATGTGCCAAAGGTGGAAAAAGGACAATTACAAAATGTTTACAGGTAATGTACAGTAGCAAGTAGTAGAGATACAAAATACAAAATATTTATTTTCAGTCGTCTTTGACATTTTACAATTGATGCTGATGAAACTCAGAACAATAACATTAGATATTAAGTGTCTCAGCGACCAACGAAAAAGGCCATCTCCTGCACTGCAGACAGTGAGTCCACGTGCACCATCAGTGCAGGGGAAGCTAACCAGAGCTAACCGGTCTGGAAGCCATGACGTGCAGTAAAAGGTAGAGAGTGACAGGAAACATGGGGACAGGGACATAGGACAAGGTCCCTGCTGTCCGGACTTAGGACGTCACAGCCATATGGCACATTGCATAGACTGCCCCATATACCCACTTTCATCTTCCAATCAGTCAAAGTCATGACATCACAGAGAGGGGTGTGGCCAGAAGTGTCAGTGCTTGCTGAAGGTCTCAGCCGACAGAGAGCAGAGCGGCACCAGTCTTTTGTACTTACTCTTTTGATGTTTGACTCTTTTTTAGCTTTGTGAGTTGTGTACCTGTGATTAGAAGCACATGTTCCTCTGTGCACATGCGCGTGTGTGTGTGTGTATTTTGGAAAGCAGCACATGCTGTTCCACTTGTTCTAATTTCTGCTGCGGCCTCTCAGCCAATCCGAAACATGGATGGTCAACACACCCTCCCACAGCCATGTCCCCTTGTCAACCCCATCTGTCTCTCTCTCTCTCTTCCCCCCACTTCCTGACCTAGACCATGTCCTGGACTTGACATGGTAATTTTTGTCCTGACTGCTGTCACTCCTGGTCTGGTGTGACTGACCAGAGCAACCAGTGGTATTTTAATCTCCCTAAACACAATAGCTTAAACCTAAAATCTGTTATTTCCAGGAATCTAAGCAGGGTTCAGTATGTCATATTAGATTTTAGACTAAAAGTCCTTCAGTGAAATTGTACTGAGAACATGCTCTCATGTGATGTTCAGCAGGTATGTTTACAATGGTGACCATCTTAGTTTAGCATGTTAGCATTTGGCACTACACACAAAGTACAGCATAGGCTGTGTGAATGCCATTAGCTTGGCAGGTGTTTTTTTCATTAACCAAAGTATTGGACAAATGGAACTTTTTGACCTGATGATGATGCTAGATAAAAAGTCAGAGGATTGCCAACATTTGTACAACATTTGTTTCCTTGCTGAACATTAATACCTATCAAATATTGAGCCAATCCATCCACCAGATGTCAAAATATTCACTGGATAAGTAAAAACTGGCCCGCTGGTGGTGCTAGAGAAAAAAGTCAGGGATTGCCAAAGTAGGATTATCTGGGGACTATGGATGTACCACATTTTGTGGAAATCCGTCCAGTATTTGTTGAGATATCTCATTCCGGAGCAGCCCGATCTTGATATCATGTTGGATGATTCCACACCTCATAATTCCAATGCCAACGTTCAGTGCCAGTGCAGGTAGCAGTGTGCCTTGTCTGTACCACGGTGGAAAGTGAGGGCAAGGTGGTTGATTATAGCTTGGGAACCAGACAAATCTGCGAGCTCATGTTTTATTGCTCTGGCAGATACGTCTGGCCCCTCTCCCATCCAAACTGATTTCCTTAGTACTGGAAGCGTCGTTGTGTCGGGCGAACCAATCACAAGCGTTTATCTATTATGAGGCAAGCTTAATACGATGACTGGCAGAGGTGCAACATTGGAAGAATAACCAACAACTTTGTGAATAACCAAGATAGCAGCTTTAGTTCCACGGCCGGCTACAGCATAGTATTAAATGGACTGGACGGTTAATTTTCTCTAAAAGAAGAACAAACAACTGCACTTAAACTTTGAGGATGACAGGACAGCGTTTCGTTGTTCTGATTGGTTGTCTCTGCCCGTCGATAATGCCCCTTGGAAATCGAAAATGAACTGAGAGATGCCAGTCTAGGTTGATTATTAACCATTACCACAATTCTAAACTTAACCAAATGTTTTGTTGCGTAACTAATCATATCGTAACCATAGTTTATTGGCCATAACCATGATCTTTTCCTGACTTCAACCATACATGTAGCTGCTTAAACGAGAATTTTAAAAACACTGGCAAAGCTGGCATTGAGCAGAATTCTGTTTTTTGTAGAATCGTACAATATCGATGATTTGTTTGGTGATTGGGTTGGACACTGCCATCCCTAGAGCCCCCACCACTAGTGTGGCAAAAACATGGATAAGGCCCGTCAGTGTGGTTCACCAATGAATAAAGTTGAACGCGCACATATTGTAGAAAGAACTTGATGTTGACAGGTTTCACACATATTTAATTAATTTCTCAAGCTACATGTGCACTACATTGATGAAAGAAAGAAAGAACGATAAGAAGGCTTTGTGAACTGAAGGCAAAAACAGATGGAACAGCTAATGGAAAGAGAGGGGGAGAGCCATGGAAAAGAACGGGGGGGGGGGGGGGGGCAGATAAGAATGGAAAACAGAGGCGGGAGCAAAATTACAACAACATGGAAACATTACTGAGGAAAGAAAAGTCAGAGCATAGAGGTACGACTTTATATGATATTTGGTTATCAACATCTTTACATTGGAGCATATGAGTACATGTGGGTACAACATCCATCCTATAACTACTGTACCATTACTGCTACTGCATTAGTTAAACCTGAGGTCAACAGCCAGAAGGACAGTAGCATCAGCAGTAACCAGTCACTTTGTGTTAATTGGTTTTTCTTTGGGAATTTGCACCACTAAAGACACAATATCAACTAATGTGGGTCCTGAATTGTTAAATACTGTTGAAGCCCAAGTTTAATGACCTTAATTGTTTTCGTTCATATTGTGCTGACATACTTCCTAAATGAAGTCAAAAGGCACTAAACTTGAGGGTTTTAGGATACATACACAACACAGCATGGGAGGTGGGAGTTCATTGGTTTAAGAGCTCATATATAACCAGTATAGCACTGATCAACTCCACTATTGTCATGGGGTGTGTTGAGGCAGCAAGGAAGAGGACCCAAACACCGACATCTGGGCAGACGGGAAAAGTTCAGTGATTTTAATGGTGAAATTATGATACAAATGCTTTCAAGCAACGGCAGCAAGTCCAAACAGAAGTGAGGCAGTTGGGAAAGTCCAAGGGTGTCGGATGGAAGTGGGAATGTGGCTGAATCGGGGGTGGGGGGCAAAATAAAACTATGTGAGGCAGCCGTCGGGACACAGACAGACTGGGCAGATAGACCAATAGGAAGAAGAGTTATCTCTTTGCACTAGTTGTATGGTTTACAATTTACAGAAAAACTGGAGACTGTTTTGATCATTGTTGCTTTTTATATATTTTTATATAGGCCCTATACACTATATATATATATATATATATATATATATATATATATATATTCCCAGTTACATTAACGTCAACACAACTGTTGTAATTAGAGAAACATGACCTTGAAATGCAGTTTTATGGTAATAAAATTAGCTCAGCTTGTCTGCAGCTGATTCTTGCCGTGACTTTTGAAAAAGTGTACAGTTTAAGTTTTAGTTTTTAGTTTGGGTTTTGCCGCTTCAGCCTTTCTTGGTTGTGTACGAGCTAATGTTCGCTAGCATTAGGGTGATGTTACCTTGTAAATGATGTTACTGAGTTGGCTATGTTAGGCTACATTTTAACATGTCGCAGATAGAGACTCATTTCAGTGATTTTATAATGTAAATCGTTATTATTGCTGACGTTCTTGAATAGTAGTCAACAGTCATCCAAAAAGTCGGATATGAGCTATAGATTTAAACTGAGCACGAAGGCCCGCAGTGTGAACAGAGCCACGTGCACTGTGCTGTGTGATGGCAGTTCTCCGGCTGTGTCTATAGTTAGAATGCAAGTCTGTAGACACACACAGACACACACACACACACTCCAAAAACCTACCATCTGCATGGGCAGAGAATGTTCACATGCACACACCCACACAGATGCCAAGTTGCCATGTTTGTGTGCATGTGTGTATGTGTGTGTGGGTATTGGCAGTATACTTTTAGAGTTCGAGCTGAAAATACAGACTGCACATGTTGCTGCTGTACCATATTGTTTCTTCTGGTCCTGTGCGTGTGTTAGTCAGCTCAACTTCCACCCCTCAGATGAAAAGCTTGTGTTTATAGGAATACAGTAGCGTCACCTGCTGGTTGACTTTTTAAAGTGCATTTGAACCACTGATCATGTTTATTAGTTTACTCATAACAGCTATTTAGTTTATTTATTTAGTTGGTTTTAAATTGTTTGGTTTTATATAAATGGCTGATGGTCAAACATCATTGGACCGAAACATAGCTGATTTAAACATTTAGCCTTTATGAGGGGCTGACTAATGAGAATGGATGTATGGTTAATTTATTCGTTTGGTCTTTTTTCTCTCTCTCTCTCGCTCTCTCTTTCATCCAGCTGCCTAACATGTTCGGGAATGTACGGTCAACCATCCTCTCCCTGATGATTGGCTCCTATGCTTCTTCAGCCGTCACCTTCCCTGGTGTCAAGGTGCTCTGACACACACACACGCACAATCACATACACACCCACACACCCAGAGGCATGCATGCACAAATCTACTTGCAGGACGACAAGAAGTGGAAACTAAAGGAGACCCTGTATCCTCATCCTTCCTCTATCTGCTTCTATGTGTCTTTCTCCTCACCTGTCTTGTTCCCAAACCCTCCTCTTCCTCTCCATCTCACCACTCCTCTCCAGGTGATTTATGACCTTGGTGTGTCATTCCGCGTCATCATGTGGGTTTGGTCCGGTATGGCCTGCATGGTCTTCCTCAACTGCTTCCTAAACTGGCCCGCTGAATCCTTCCCTGCACCTGAAGACGTCAGATACACGTCAGTACAGTGCCCTCTGCATCCTTTGGTCCCATTATTGTAAACACAAAATGTTAGGGGAAACAAATTTGAAAGTTCTGCTCCATAACACCCCCTTTTCTTTTAGATTCTGTATGGGAAGGTACAATCAATTAAAACTGACAAACACTCACATGATATTGAAAACACTTTTATGCATATAACATTTTTTTGTTTAATCAGTATGTTGTTTAGTCAGCCTGCCATCCAGCTTAAGTTGGAGCTTATAGGACCCCTGTGTGTAAATTCTAAATGAAGAAAAGTACGATTGAAAGACATATATCAAAAACTCAAGTGCCTGATGAAGTGAATTTTTCTTTTCTTTTTTTGTCCACTTGGGAACACAACATTGACATATTATTACCTTATAAAGCCGTTAGTATAGTAAACGTGTTAGCAAACAGTTGCTTATTTACACATCCAGCAGCCACAAAGAAACATTAGCATTCATATATTGATTAGTGCAGCTTTAAAGCCACTGTGGCATACTGCAATTTATTATACAGTAATTCAGCTCCATATGCAGACATGTCACACATTGAACACTGGCTTGATGGCATGCTGTGAAAACCACACTGTGTTTGTCACATTTGTGGCACTGCATACTGTAGATAACCAGATTTGTGGGAGAATGAGCAGAACATAGTCAGTTTACTGAAGATTCACCAACAGAGCCTTAGAATGTGGCTTGAAAAGCAGCAAGAGTCAGGCTGGTAGGACAGAAGACTGACAGAGGCGCATGACACAATCTGGCACTGACTGGACAGAAGAACAGGGAGTAAATACATACATGTACATTAGGCCTAATGAGACTACTGGGTGCAGCTGTGACAAGTGAACAGTAAATTGCACTTAGAAAATACTCAAGGGTCATCTGCTGGCCTGTAGAAAAGTGTCTGGACCATGGGAAAACAGTCCAATGCTTCAATCAAGAGAAAGATAACCATGCACCTACTTTCTAGGATTACCATGAAAATTGGTATGAATATTCAGAATCATCAGAGGATAACTCTTCCTGATTTTGGTGACTCCCAGACCTTTCCTCTGTCACCACCAATCAGGTTAAATGTCCCCCTCATATCAGTATCTAATAAACAGACTGACATGAAATTTGCTGAGCACATTCACGTGGAACCTTGACTTAAAAGCAGATGTACAGTAAAGTAATCACAGACATAATGTCACTTTTTTGTGATTTTGTGATGGCAGTAGATGTAGATAATGACTTGGAGCTCTTTTAGATGTGTTATTATGCATTCAATCTCTTTCTCTTCTCTCAGCAGTAAAAAGGTGAAGCTGAGTGGGGTTGTGACTGAGGACAAGATTACTGGGGACAGGTACGTCACCCATGTGACTGTCATGGAAGACATGATGGGAGCCAAGCAGCCTGAACCCGAGCAGACAGTGTCCCAAAACACAACCCAGGGTAAGGATCACTATTGCTAAGATTACATTTTTGATGTATTAACATTTATGTCATAGTGTGAAACAACAAATATGGAGGTTTTTACTGGACTTTTTGTACTTTTGTACTTCTTCGTACTGGTTCAAAGCAGCCAACACAGTCCCGATTTTTGTGCCTAAGTCTGTTTGGTAATTTTGTGGCTTGGCAAAATAAGTGAAAAGACCTGTGTGGGTGTATCATGAAATGTAGAGACTTGAATCATCAGATGTTAAGAAGAAGACTCCAACGGTTCAGTAATGTGCTTCCATAAAGTTTAGGGATTAACAAGAGAGAGAATTTTTAAAAAACTAGTGGTCAAATTGATGCAGCAGAGGCAGAGATATCCTGACTTTTAGTCCCTACTATGGGTCGAGCGCCAAAGAAGCTGTATACTACATTTCCCATAATGCAATTCAACACCGTCTTTGTTAGACCCTCCCAGGTTGGTAAATTCCCATGTCTTTAAAACTCCACAGCACATTTTGTAACGCAGGCGTTCTGCCCTGCCCTGATGACATCATCAGAGCAGACCGATGTTTTCACAGAATGAGTAGTGCTCCCCCTGATGAGTAAGCCTGAACCTAAAAACTGACCTCTATCTAAAAAAAGGGTGGAGGTCTCCTTTAATATCATTTACAACAGCTTGTTGTAATATTTACATCTCATGAGTTAAAGTTTTACAATGTTTACCTTTCACAGAAAAAAAAACATGAAATAAGCTTAACATGTTTCAAATTACATTAAATTTAATCCCTGCTCATTTTCTTCCCTTACCCTGATTAGGTAATAATAGTTCCTGTTACATATCAGTTATATGTGACTGTGTCCCACTATTTCACTTTAACAAAGAAACTGGTTCTTTTAGTGGAGTGCGAAACTCCCTGAGGCTTCAACTGAAAGTGTCACTCATCACTCATTAGTCTTGCGCTGTGTTCAGTCTCTGAGAGTGTGTCAGACTGCTTCCCTGTTCTGCTGGTATGGACCCAGTGAACATAAGTCACTTAGCTCAATTAACCTTGTAATTATGTCACACCAACTCCAGGTCTTCCAGGGTTTAGGTACACCATGGAATGCAACTGTGCATTCTGGGAATTTTCCATGAAAGTGACCTCCCAGTGAACTGTAACAATTTGGCTGAAATGTCTGCGAGTAATTCTTTACCTGAACCTCATGGCTGCTTTCACACATGACCTGTCTCTCTCTGTCCTCAGGCTCGGTGCCGCTGTGTCATTCCATGTGCTCTCCCATCTTCCTGTGGAGTGTCATCACCATGGCGATGACCCAGCTGAGGCTAATCTTCTTCATGGGCGCCATGAACAAGATGCTGGAGTTCCTGGTCACCCACGGTGACCCTAACCGTAAGGATAACAAGGCACATTAATATGTATATAATTTTTTTCAGTTGAAGTACTACAACAGCTGTTTCTCTTTCAGCCCCAGAAGAGCTGCAGGAGGAGGTGAAGGAACAAGGTAGGTTAACTTGTTAAAATCCACAACAGTATTCTTTGAAATGTATTCATATCAGGTCTCGCAGAGAGCATTTAGACGACTTTAAATTGTTATCAAAACATATATAAATAGTCATTTTAAACATGACAATATTCAGATTGAGAATTGCAATAAAGCTTTTCTGTGTATTTGGGAACCTGGAGGGAGTTTACAAGCTACAGTTAAAAGCGTACACAGTGTTTTGAGACACAGTGTTTTTCCATCAGAATCCAGTATTTCACCAGTGTGTATTGCAGAGTGGAGAGGGCTTTGAAAGCCCATTTAGACCGTCATACTGGGAAATGAAAAGCTACAGCCCTGAAAATACGCTTCAATCTGTCTCCTATTTACGTCTCCCCGTGTGTTTCTCTGGACTTCACTCTACCTCTGCATGTCCTCCCCAGTTGGTTTCTACTCATCTATCTTCGGTACAATGCAGCTGCTGTGTCTGCTGACCTGTCCTTCGATTGGCTATATCATGGACTGGAAGATGAAGGAGTGTGAAGACGAAAAGGCAGACACACAAACAGAGAAGAGGTATGAAGAGGCGTCTCTTTAGGTGTAGGCATTGTGTTGCTACATTTATTAGTCGGAAAGACAAGTATTTATTGTATTGCTTAGAAGGATTCTACAGATTATTTCAAATTTATCTTGGAATTCAATACGCACATGCCGTATGTGCATTAAAGAGTTATTGGCTGCTGTCCACACAGGCCCTAAAGAGATCTCTTCCTTTACCACACGGTAAAAGATGAACGAAAAAACTCGGTCCTCATGATAACAAAACAGTTTCAGACTGTAAGCCTCTTTTGACATTTGTCCCCCTCAGCCAATCAGATCCCCCAAAGAGAGACAGAAAGATCCAGAAACTGACCAATGCCATGAGAGCTTTCATCTTCACCAACCTCCTATTGGTCACCTTTGGAATAATTTCCTTGATTGACAACCTGCCCATACAGGTTAGAAAAATACTGTATAAGAATGCACAGATCAAAGTTTCCATTTATGCTAATACAATACCGATAAAGCCTGTGAGTTTACAGACACGCTGATAAAGAAACCCACAGTGACACTTCTGGTGATCATTTATAAATCTGTCATTCTGTCTTTCTCAGGTGATGTCGTTTGTTCTGCATACCATAGTGAGAGGATTTATCCACTCCTGCTGTGGAGGTCTCTATGCTGCTGTGTGAGTAACTGGTATCTTTAAAGCTGTACTAATAAATATATTTATATTTACAATGGACCTGAAGAGACTAGGTGTAATGTGAAAGCTCTAGTGAGCTCACCTGACTCTGCAATCCCCCTCAGCCCTATATGGAGCTTTTTAGCACAACTTCACTGTTTTGATGGCCTGTTGTTGGAGTAGGGCTGGGTAATGTTCACATTTGAACCAATACCAGTACCAGTACCGGTAATTTGGTACCGGTACCCAACGGTACCTTTTCCCGGTACTTTTTAATCTCTATTGGTCTTATACGAAGGTTTTGGACATACTAAAAAGTCTCACACACTGTTTTAATGTATTTAACTGTTGTAAGGAATTTCTGAGCCAGCCAGTGGCTGAGTGTTGGCTAATGCTAGTAAAAATGCTATGCTAACATCAACCAAGAACGTGAAAAGAGCCCAGTAATACTCCAGCTTAGCCTACACTGTCCCTCAGATGCTCTTAAATACCGAAAATTTGGTACCAATTGACTTTAAAATTTAGAGTCATATTTCTGAGCAACATTCATTTAGAGTATAAATGAATGTTGCTCTGGGTGTGCTGGATTTGTGTAAAAATGTAATTGTTTGCCCAACAATAACAACTTTCATGGGGATGATATGTCAGTGTTGTGTTTGCAGCTTGGTGCGCTGCCCACAAGTAATTTTTAATGGGCCAGTAAAAAGCAGACCACTCTAAAACTACTATGTAATTCATTAAAACTGACCAGGCCAGCAGGTGCTCATGAAAAAAACAGTAGTGCTGCTTTAACAAGCAAGACACCTGCACAGACTGTACTCGAGTCTGGAAAACCCTGCCCGTCAACTTCCAGATGGTTGGGGCGTAAAGGCTAGTTTATTTGAAAAAAGTAACTGCACCTGGGCGTTTGGATGTGGTCAGAAGTAGATCAGAAGTCTCATGTTGCTGGTCAATTACAACATACCTCTGTGGAATTGGTGCTTGAGCATCTTAATTGTTCATATCTCCCATCCCACTCTAGGTATCCAGCCAACCACTTTGGGACACTGACGGGCATGCAGTCAATGATCAGTGCTGCTTTCGCCTTGCTCCAACAGCCACTGTTCATACTGATGTTGGGACAACTCAGTGGAGATCCTTACTGGGTAGGGAGCACATACAAGAGCAATCAAAGAGAAAACAGGAGCATGTAAATGCACATAACAGGTTTTTACAACAGGTTTGCCACATGCACTGACATGTCTCTCCTCACCACAGATCAATTTGGGCCTTCTCATCTTCTCCCTGGCTGGCTTCCTGTTGCCGGGCTATCTGTTCTATCACCGTAGAAACCTGATCAGGGCAAAGGCAGAACGTGATAGGCTGGCTGCCAGCCAATCAGACAAAGAGAGTGCTCCTCTAACCCAATCAGATAGTGGAACTGCTAAGAGCCAAGCCAATGGGCATGCAGCTAATGAATACACACCAAACGGGCATACAGCTTAAGATGATGGATGGGAGTGAAATGTCTAAATATCAATTTATATTACAGGTTTTATAATTACCGTTCAGTAGTTTAGGACTTTTCTGTCTGCTAGCAAAAACAAGACACAAAAACATACATATTGAACAAACTTTTCATTTATCTTTATTTAAAATGAACAAAACACAAAGATTACAGCAAGTAATAGTGCCACATATGAATAGGTTTAGCATTGGAACAAGAAGTTACGTTTGTGTCCCCTATTATATCTCTAGATTCTGCCATTTAACCCGATCATTTAAAAATAACATGTAATGGTGGCTCAGTGGTTAGCACTGTCACTGGACGGCGTTGTGTGTGAATCTCGGCCATGCTCCATCCTGTGTGGAGTTTACATGTTGTTCTCCCAAACAGAACATCTTGTTCTGTTTTGGAGGGCTTGGTCCACAAACACCCTAAATTGCCTATAAGAATGTATACATGTGATGGACCAGTGAACTGCATGCTGGAAAAAGGCTCCCGTCCCCAAACCCTTGACCCTAGCAATAAGTGGCAAAAGAGCATAAAAATTCAAGGACCATACCAGTGTTTTCTGCATGTTTTATCCTGTTTACTATTTACCATATACTTTTTAGATTACTGAATGGGCTTGAAACTTGCTTGCATAAAGTAATCAGTCACGATGATGTGACAGTTATAAGCACTATTTGTTATCATAATATAGGCATGTTTTTAAAGGATAGGTTCACAATTTTTTAAGTCTGTCTGTAATTGTTCTTCATGTTCATACTGGCTATTGAAGGATCCCTTCCTAACATGGGGGACGAAAGTCCTCGTTCTGAGCAAAAAGGTTTTCCTGAGTTTATCTGAAGTTAAAATGTGGCTTCAGCAGTCTGTGACAAATCAAATCAAAACAGACTATATGTTTGGGTGGTATCTACTTCATGTGTCTAACTTTAAACTTCAAATTAACTTCAGATAAACTTCCGAATACATTTTCTGGTGTGGAAAAGTGAGTAGTTGGAATAGCTGAAAAGAAGATTGATACCACTCTCATTTCTGTGTTAATTTGTAGGTAGCCAATTAGCTTAGCTTAGCATAAACACTGGAAGCAGGGGGAAACAACTAGCCTGGCTCCATTACATTTTCCCCAAAAACTTTCCAACAACTTTATAGCTCATAAATGAAAATTATTCCTCCCTCATTTTATCTCTACACAAACAGAAATGTGAAAAGATTTCTTTTTCTTAGGAGGAGTCAGTATGTGTGACTGTATGTAGTGATATGGCCACCCACTGTTTTTGAGTTAAACTTGAATGTCCATTTTGGTAACTGAAGCAAAATAAGGGAGGATGAATAAGGGAATATGTTTGCACTACTATAGTGTAATTCCCTCTATAATGGTGAACGATAGACCTAACTTATTATGAATGCAGCGATGGGAAAATAATTGAACAGGGTTATATTTCTTTAATTTCCTTGTTTGCATGTCCATTAATAATCACAAGGCTCTAAACAACATCATACACAAATTCTTAAAGCAGAAATAATTTATATTTTAAGATAACAATGTATCAAATGATAATGTGAAAACATTGGGACAATGTGGGGTCTGATGAGCCTACAGAGAATTCTCAGCTGAATCTGCAGCTCCAGTCAGCTTTACAGAGCTTTATAATGAGTTTCAGATCAGTGTTTAGCTGTCTGGCTACAACTTTTTTGTTTTGCTTCACTCTCCTGGCTCTCATAGTGTCGTTTTCAGAGAAAAAAGCTCTAAAACCCCACTGTACACCATCTCAGCACCAAACAGCAAACAGACATAGTCAGAGACTGGCTGGTGAACATAGAGGAGCATTTAGTAGCAAAAGAGACAGATATTTCCCTCAGGAGTTGGTAGAGACCAAAACAGAGCTTAAAAGAGAGTGAATATTGGACTAACATTTGCCAGGTGGCCAGAAACACCACTCCAAATGTTTGCTAAATGCTCCATAACTGCTGGGTGTGTAAATAAGCAACTGTTCTGCTCTAAACTGAGTCCTCAGGATTTCTTGTCCTTCAGACCATTGAATGTAATTTGACAATCATTTTAGTCTTGTGGTGTTTTCATTCACTGGACAACATCAGCTCCAAAAACTGCAGAAAGTGCTTTATGACATGTTTTTCTGACCAGAAGTAACTTCTGAAGGCAATTAATTCAAGTTTAGTAGATCTTTACATGACACAAAGCAAAAAAACTGGTAGTCCTGAAGCAGAAAATGAAGCAAATGCTTATTAAAGGAGATACATTTTGCAATTTTTCTCAACTTTTTGAAACTGTCAACTTGTTTTTCTCTGCACTTAAACTGAATTCACAGGATTTGCACCAAGCAGCCTTTCTGTGTGCCACCTGTCATATTGTCAGTTTTATATGTTATATATGGTGCCATAACAAGACGTCTCTGTGTACCGCAATCTGTCTGTGGTATTTGGAGTTGACTGTATTTAAAACTAATTTTAAAGTGTTTAAAGTTTGTCTCCTGCGCTCAACATTAGCATGTATTGTTGAGTAAGGTAGAAGTGCATCCTGTTTTTTCTGCATTGGAGAGAGTGAGAGTCGTTATCCTTTTCGGTGGCACTGTCTTGAAACGGTTTAACATGACGTCAGAATCCAGGGATATTTTAGCCAATCACAGCTCTGTTCAGGCCAGTGTTTCTTAGGAGGACTAAAAGGAGAAGGAGGAGGTGTTGATGTCACAGAAAGTAACTTCAGTATTAAATGACTGAGAATCAGAAAGTTCTTTGATTTTGGTGTAGGTGCCGGTCCCATAAATGTAAAGTTTTATTTAGATTTAGTGTCACTGAAATGTCATCTTCCAGTCCTTGTTTTAGCCCAGGGGATGACTGCAACAACAAGTCCTCCTCCTCTCCTCTCCTAAATCTTTTCTGAGATTCTGTGCAGGCACAGACTTGTTTAGAGCAGAAACAAAAATTAGGTGATAAAATCTAGACTATAAGGAAAATGTATAAAATACAGTAAAGGGGTTCATAAGAAAAATGAAGAGTGTTGTAGAGTATGAGAAATATTGTAGTAGCTAGTGACTAAAACTGCTTTACTTTACTGTTGCAATTCAAGAAGCACTAGAATGTAGCAAAGCCAGCACACCATGATGAATAAAGATTTGAAACTGTTTTGTTGTGAACAGCTGCAGGCTGAGAGTACAACGTGGCTTCTTGTCAAGCCTGTACAGTATTCATAGAACAAAATGACAACAGTTCAATGATAAGATCCATCCAATCATTGCATAATGATAATGTAAGATAGTTGTGATGTGTGTCTGTATGTGTGACATAATCTGCATGCTTTGGAAGTGCCTTGGGTTGACCCTTACAAAGTGCAATCTGCAGCAAACGCACAAAAAAAGAAGCTTAGCTGCCTACAGACCGACTGACAGAGTATACAGCAGGCACACCTTAAAATATAATGCATTCAATACAGAAACACTGGATACCACAATCATTCTGACAAATTATAGAGGGAATTGGACATTATAGGCTCCAGAAAGGTAATATTTATTGTATACCCACTGTATTGGATTGCATCACAATGTACAGGGGTTGCTTTTATTCTATCAGACTGGTGTGTGTTATTATTTCATTGGTTATCAGTGGTAATTAAGGCCTGCTGGTTGCAGAAGAATCAACTGTCACAGTGTTCATCATCACTTATTGTGGTTGATAAAGAAGGCCTTGCAGTTCCATCAAAAACAATCATGTAATCCAAATCAAATGTTAGATGTTAACAGATGTTTAACGTCTTTCAAACTGAATGATCAGGGAGAATATAATTTAAAAGAATTATTCACTGTAAATAACTTCTCTCAAAAGAGTAAGATATATTTTGTGTTACATGTATGTGGTTTCTGGTTTGATTTGCAATGTTGCTTTGATTTGTTGTAGAGAAATGTAAAGAATTAAAAACAAAATTAATTTCATTAAAAATGGAATTATGTTTCTGTGCTTGAAATAGATACATAGCATTCATCATAATGCAAAAACACATTCTGACATGAAGAATACACATTCATTACTGCAACCTTTCAACCTTTCTTACAATACTAGTCCAGTGTTGCACTGACATTGCCCAAGCAACATCAAAGACAAATACCAAAGACTGATTACCTCGCACACAGATGACCCTGTACCTAATTTACACTATATTGATGTTGTGGAGGTGACGAGGAGTGATGAGAAAAACTGGAGCCAAGTTCAAGGTACTTGCTCCAAAATCTTTAACCTTAGTATTACTGCAGGTTTAATACATTTCCCCGAATACCATGGCTTGCATGATTCTTCGCTATTTTGTGATTACAGTAGATGTTCCTCATTCATTAACATATTGGCAAACAAAGACTGACTGGGCAAATGATTCCCGGCACAAAGGGTAATATCTGCGTTAGCTTAAACTGACCATCACAAAGTGTTTGGATAGTTGAATGATTCTGACATTATGTTGGTCAGACGTCCCTCTGACCTGAAGCGGTCCAGTTCCTCTACCAGCACATCTGGCTTCTCCCAAAACCATCTCATCCTGATGGAGAGAGAGAGAGTGCAGCCCGATGGTCTGTGATGATTGGAGAAATGGAGCACATGACCAGAGCATCCACAACAGCCATGTGAATGAGCTGCAGTGAGGTGGTGGAAGGAGAGGGCTGGAGGATGCAGCCAGAGGCCCTGCAGCACTTTTGGCACAACCTGCATCACTATTTCCTGTAGGCCGAGGAGCTTGGAGCTGGGCACCACCTGCTGCTTCTCCTCCAGGCTCCTGCTGGGCTTCTTAGCCAGGCTAATGATCCAGGGCCATATTCATGAAAGATTTTAAGGATCCTAACTGGTGAGACTACGCAAACTTATTTAATCTTTCCGAGTTTCTGTTTCAGATTGAACCATCAGTGTGAAAGTCTCTTTAAAGATGGCTGATGCAGAGATGCAGTTGTCTTTCTTCGGTATCTGTCACAGATGATGGCCATTTGCACTCTTTGCTGATGGTCACATTCAGTTGTTTCCTTCCAAACACTTTTACCCCTTTGATTTTTTTTCTTACATAATTCAGAAAAAAAGGTATAACTAGGTATAATTATACCCTAAAGGTTCAAATTTTTAAACTCACACATGCACATTGAAACACATGGTTTTTCGTTGCTGTAGGTAAATGTTCCTCCTCTCCATACTGAAGAGAATGAAGAGATCTCCTTTTCAGTGCCATTAATAATAATAATGATAATAATAATAATAATAATAATAATAATAATAATAATAATAAAATTAATACATTTTATTTAGTTCTTTTTAAGATATTCGAGATGATTTACACAAATAAAAGATCTATATGGACAGACATGACCCATCCTTTCACAATCAGGCCTTTGCATGGCTACATATAGAGGCACACATACTGAAAAACAGTTTTCTTTGTTCGACCCCCTGTGGGAAATGGGTCAACACAAAATCATGCATTGTTTTTTTTTTTTTTTTAATGCCATGATTGCCCCTTTAGTTTAGGAGCTTTATGGACTTCTGTGCCACACCCACGCTTATGCATACACAGCCACAATCCAATTCCATGTATGATTTCCTGGTGGCAGGATTTCGGATTTCTTATTATTTTGGAGTGTGTGTGTGTGTGTATGTGTGTGTGTGTGTGTGTGTGTTGATGAGGAGCTTGGTTGTGTGGGTTTATCCTCACAGTCCCTGCTGTCATTTTAATCTCCCCTTTGTGTAGTTTGTGTGTGTGTGTGTGTGTGTGTGTATGTGTGTGCATGCTTATTCTCATTATGTGGGCAGTGAGGCATTTACAGTGTTGTGAACTTGTACATGCACACACACACACACACACACACGTTACTGTGTCAGTGTGTCACATGAGAAGATTAAAACCTCATGTCAGAGACAGCTTATGTGCCAACCATGCTTAGTGACAATAAAATATATTGCCAAGGCGTTATCGTCAATTGCTACTCAGTCCACCCGGCCCGGACAGTGTTTTGCTGTGCTGGGAAATAAATTTAATCACGATTTAGTGCAATCATGACGTTAACTCTACAGGAGGTGGGGTCATGGCTGAAGAGGCAATAGAACGCGCTTGCAGCTTGATTGACACCCGTGTCCTCCAATCAGTGCTATTTTTATTGCGACAATTCTGCTGTTGGACCCTGGCATCAGAGTTTTGTAGTACTGACAAATATGTCGGCCGCTGGGGATCTCTTGGTCACCAATATCATGGAAATATGACATGAGCACATCATTGTTTTAGGATTATATTCTCTTGGTTTTCTTCTTTTTAACTTCCGGTGGAGTGGAGTGCAGACTGATGCTAGCTATTTTAAAGAAGTTGTAAAAAGCCAAGCAGCTTCCAGCCCTGGCTACCAGTTAGTTGAGCTGGCCGCCTGTAGTGGAATAACGTCAGACCTGTCGGTAGCTGGCTAGCTTTAACCTTATCTGTAAATGAGCCCGGCGCTGGGATAGCTAACCACCGAAGGAAGACCCGCACAGCTGAATGACTCGTATGGATGATTTTGGACGTAACGAGTTGTCTCTGCTGATTTAAAACCCCAAGAGGAAACAACACGACCAAGACTGGCACGTCCCGTTCAGCGCGTTTGGACCCAGGACCGTTGTGAAACCCTCACAGGTGAGGTGACGTGCTAGCCCGCTGCTAGCCAGGGTTAACCAATGGAGACCTGGGTAGCTTAAGGCTAGCTGATGCTACTGTTACATAGACAAGGAGCTCCTACAGTAACGTTACACTGAGCCTTACCAATCACAGCACTAACCCCTAAACCACGAAGCGTCTTCGCTTTGTTGGAATGCTTAAATGTAATACATTTCCTTTGTATCCCGTTTGATCATCTCCACTATCGTGCTGCCGCTGTGACTCAGTGGCGTTAGTTGTCTCCACCCTACTTTCATTTCATCATTATGGACTCGCTAGTCCGAATTAAATTATAATATACGGCTGCACCGTTAACGTAACGCCGGGGTTTTTATTGTAGTTTAATTTTTGCTCCTCATCCCAGGTTTGTACGTTATTATCGTGCTCACTATGCGTCCCCACCCCGGCTTCAATATAACCCACTGTCTAAGTGTGGGCTGTATATCTTTCTCATGCATGCACAGAACGTTATGCCAAATTATCTTTCTTATATATAGGTGGAAACGGCTAATTTGCGTATCGGTAATGAAACCCATAAGCCACTGCACGACTATACTGTACATACACGCCGATTAACATAGTGGATCATACAAGCATCGAGAAAGGGGTTTTAAATGATTTGTGTGGAAACATTAGCTTATCACAACCGCCACACTAAATTGGGGGGATTTTCGGTGGAGTTCGGCGTGACGTTGTGTCCGCCTTGAGAGAGAGAGAGAGAAAGAAAGAAAGAAAGAAAGAAAGGCACATCTTTGCCGGGCTGGATCGTGTCCACTGAGCTGTCAAACCAAGCGCTGCTCGGCCGTGTGACTGAATCAATTAGGGGCTTGCGTGTCACCTGGCTCAGCTGTGTCCATAAAGCATCTTCTGCCTCTATTTGACACATTAGTAAGCTATTCCGTTCAAACAGTTGGATTTCAATGCTGAAAAATTCAATGGAAATGGCAATCCCAAACTGGAGGCTCGTGGTCATGAAACCATGTTGTAGACATCCATGGGTAAAAGCCATCATTTTGCCGGTTTGGTGCATATACCGAAGCTCTAACTGCTGTTTTTACAGCGCTGCCGTGACTGCAGCGGACCACGCACACCCAGGATTTACGTGTGTGCGCTGGCAATGCTGTAGGCTTCTTTAGTTGTGAGAAGATGCCACCGTGTCTGGGGATTTTTCTAGCATTTACAGTATTGGAAGGTAAAGAGTCTGCCTGATGGAGTCAGGATGCAGCCTTTTAGATCAAGATGAGTATTGATCAGATTAGGTGGAAATGACTCTTGGTTGAATGAGGAAATAAGTATCTTACTGTAGGCTATTCCTTCATGGAGCTTGAGGATATGCAAATAAAGCTGTATGTAGTATGTTCAGAATTCCACTGCGATCTAGATTTGAGGAAAATGAGAGCATTTAATGAGGTAAATCTACCTATTCTGTGTGTTGTCCCTGAATGTGATAAGCTATGATTTGTTGAATGGTTTGCCTTCATAAATGCAATCCAAGATTTTCACAGCATGTCAAAGCGGATATATCACCTGTACCGAACACAGTGTTCAGTACTGGGCATCATGTCACTTGGAGGTAACAGGTATGTTTGTCAGACTCACAAAATGTTGGCCTTGACATGTCATAATGTTGCCCACTATGGCAGCCTGCCTTGTTTATGCAAATATTGGGTAATAAAAATAAAGAAACAATGTTGTCTTCCTGCTAGTTTGCATGGCAGGGTGTGTCACCAGACACACTCCACTTTAATGATAAAAAGTGGCTAGAAATTGACCAGAGACACTTTCTTTTCATGATGGCATCACATTTGTTGCAGAAATCTTATAGACTTTTTACACCAAAATGCGCATATATGCAGGTGTTTTAAACGTGGGTAAACCAGCTGAAAATATGTGATTGACTCCTTTCCCATTGCCAGTAGACGAGTTTGCCTTTCTGTTTTTTTTTTTTTTTTTTTTTTTTTTTCTGGTGAGTCACGGTCTACGTCACCAAAGTGCCGGAAAACAGGGTTACAGTAGAAAGCAGCATGGAGGCCAGTGACAATAGGGTCGTGCAAATTAACTACGCTTCGTCCTGGAAAGTGGACGACATCAGGCGGCAGCAGCAAGTGGGCGGTGAGAAGAAGCTACAGTCAAGTCAGACAGTTTCCAGCTGCCTTCCAAGAATATACAGGAAGTGACAGAACTATTTAGTTAGATCCACCCGTAGTTTAAGCAAAGCCTACATACATATTAAAGGTTCTGTCATTTAAAAATCATACGAGCCTACATTTAAGAAATTGATACTGAATCCAAACATTCTCACAGCTACATACAGGAGGAACAGCAACAATTAAGACTACAAGACATGTTTCCTTCAGTGTTAGACATTGTATTTTATCCATTGATCTTTTTATTTCTGCCTTGTAAAGCACTTTGTAATTGCTTGTTTTGATAAGTGTTACAACATTTATTATTATTTATTATTATTATTATTATATCAACAACACAATATATGTTTATTAACAGTTTAAACCTTTATTGCACAGCATGAGACTAATAGCCTACAATCTACTGTTAAATATTAAATATTGCAAATTAGGATTTTCTTCAAAATGTGGTGTTTGTTGTCAAAACAAAGACACAATCAACTATTTGATCAGGCGACAGCCAGGCGTTTCACATCATGCCCTGGGTCTTTCAGTCGGTAGAGAGCAGCTGCGGCGCCTGGCTCTAAAAACTGTGGCCCCCTCGATCTCGAGAGGTCATCATTGTCAAGTGTGCATGACGTCAGAGCAAGTCGGGATCAAGTCGGACACAAATCCACCCGGCATGCATTGTGCGGCGATCACCGGTGGTAGATCCTGCGCAGGGCTGGCTTGTCTCAGACAAGTCTATTGTTACGGTGGTTACTTTTTTATATCTCTATAACTTAAGTCTCTCCTTCAAACCCAGTTCTGACTAACTTGGAGCAATGTTCAAGCACTGCTTGAATGGGGACAAATGGAATTTGCGGCTGAGATGACAACTCATGTCATAGCATCGCGCTGGGAAAGGGCCAAAAATTTGCCTGTCATGTTTCCATCACTGCAGATCGAAGCTGGAGTAGATTTTAAAAAAATAAAAAAATCTGGGAGCTCATGTTTCATTTGCTCTTGCAGATACTTCTGGCCCCTCTCCCATTTAAAAACTGCGAATTGCACTTGTTTACTGCACTCTTTCAAACTTGTTTATCAGTTAGTTCTGAGTGAATGGGCTTAATGTGAGTTCACTGGTGGTAGTAAATGGGTGGTAATTAATAAAATGTGGAAAAAAGCTTCAGCAACATTACCTTTCTGCCAAACTAGACATTTGGTCAAGTGTCTCTAAATTAACTAAATTATTAATGAAGAACAGATGATGAAAATGATCATTAATTGTAACCGTACTGGAGACATGGTTTTCTGAGTTTGTGTGGGACACATTAGGGTACAGTAATTGGGCTATAGATCTGCTCTCAGAGGAGATTTTATTTATTTTCCTTGACTTTGTAGAGTCTGAAATGGCTGTAACATCACCCCGACCATCAATACAAATTTAGGCAGAGAGAAAGATTGGGGAAGGGGTGGGGGGCAATTATTGTTGATGAATGGGGCAGCAGTAATAGATTAAGTGTAAGGAGACAGGTCCATCCAGCTTGCCTGGCCTGAATAGGCTCACTCATCTGTTTATGGATTGAAGGGTTGAAGTCTTGAGTCTATAAAGTGAACAACTGTGCGCAGGGATTGTGTCTTTCTGCCTGTCTTTGTCTCTGCAAACAGTTTTCTGGTTAAGCTGCTGAGCGGGGAGTGCTCCTTGATGAATCACAGAGGACGGAGAGGGGCAGGAGGTAGCTTTACTGAGACTTTGGTCCTGCAGAGCAAAAGTGTTTTTGTAGATGACACATACAGTGTCTTATGAAATGGTTTCCTGCAGAGGATCTCTTGTAGTGAAACCGCAGTGTGTACACTCAATATTATATTATGCAATGTCACTACAGAGGAAATAATCTAATAAGTGTAGTTTGTTGGAATCTTGTCACAATGAGCTGAAACATACTGCACACTACTAAGTTGAACAACTTGTATTGTTGGATTCATGAAAATGCCGTAACTGTTGTCTGATTCAAGTTACTTTTACATTTAGTAGCTTAACTGAAAATGAAACGTAGTGCAAGACGCTCTAGAGTCTGAGGCCAATACTGATATCGATATTTAGTTTAGAAAAATCTGATATACAATCGTCCGTTAGTAGTTGGTCAATTTAGTTTTTTAACAAACACATAACATAAACACACATTTATTTAAAGATGTTTTATTGTTACCATAATTCTTACTGAGCGAGAGATTTAACAACTGAAAAATCAATATCAGTGTTCTCTGGTGGACAAACTCTATTGGTGACACTGTTTGTAAATAACGTCAAACCTAGTTTGGCATTGCTGTACTAATTTCTTGTTACTTATCGGGTGATATATATACCGATGCCATTTACAGTATCTAGGGGTGCTCCAATAAGGATTTTTGCCACCGTTCGCCGGAAGAAGCAACCTAGAGCCTCTTTCACACCTGAAGTTCAGTTGTGCTGGACAAAGGAAACAAATGATACGTTGTTGCCATTATTGTCATTATAGCCTGACCAATACCTGATTTTTTTTTAAGCGATATATCAGCCCATAGTAATTTTTTGAAATACCTCTACATAAATATACAATGTTGACAGGGGATCCGTGGTGTTTGTTTTTTTTACTAAGTTTTTTTTACATACTAAGCTGGACATTTAACAGTTGAAAAATCAGCTCATCAGTTGTCAGTGCTACTTGTGAAAAAACTGTGTCTAAACTTTTTCAAACAAGCATTTCTCGTTACTTTTCGGCCAACACACGGTATACACTGTAGTATACACAGATACTGATACATCTGCAGTAAATATTAAATACTGATATCAGCCGATATATGAGGCTGGCCAGTCTAACTGCACCAAACTGACAAATGCACCCTAAGCTAATAGCAGTGCTTTGATACGAGATGGGCAAGAAAATTATAGGCAAACTGTAAAATCATAACTCAAACTGTCTATTGTAAACATCCATCACAGCAGACAGGTTCAACTTTGGCTTACTGTACTTATGTAGTATGTACTCTACCACCAGTAAGACCAGTAAATTTACTCATTCTTCCCTCGTGAAAGAGAGCTACTGAGTGATATCTCTTTTTCGACCAAAACGTTCCAGGAACTATGAAACCAAAAGAAGTGATCTGAGGAACTCAACGAGGAACTAAAAGTCCCTTCAGTGTATTCCTGTTTATATTTCAACTGTATCTGAAGAAATGTGAAGAAGACAAATCAGACCCATGGTGGATTCCAGCATTTGAAATTTAATGTTTGCACGAGGAACCAACAACACAGTCACTGTGTTATTCTTTGTATTTATTGTTGCATGAGTCTGCGCTTTGAAAGGGTGCAATAAATGAATAAGAAGACATGCAGAGTTGGAAATAGAGACTGAAACTCCAGAACACCAGTATCTCCACTGCAGAAAATCTGTTCAGTGTTCAGAAGTACAGCAAACACATGTTTCTTATCAACATAAAGTTTAAGTGCAGTTGTTTGTTCTTTTAGAAAAAATTTACCGTCCAGTCCGTTTTATACTGCCGTTCTACCCGGCCGGGGAACATTCCGCATCGGTGGCAACCATCTTTGTTATTTACAAAGATTCCTGAAAGACGCCCCTCTCTGTCAGTCATCGTAGTAAAACCCACCTCATATTAGATAAATGGTTGTGATTGGCTCAGCCATATACCTGTAACTATCAAATCAGTCTGAATGGGAGAGGGGCCAGACGTATCTGCAAGAGCAGATACAACATGAGCTCACATATTTGTCTGGTTCTCAGGCTAACTTACCCATGGTATAACCACAAAAATCAAGGAAAACTGACCAAATCGACAACAAAATTGGGCAGGCAGATGCTGCGCTTCTGAAATGCTCCCGGTGGAGTATGAAGCCACGCAAAGGACGGAACTAAACAGCATCGCAACCAGAACAAGACCAAGTTCAACTCCCAATTTGTATTGTGTTAATGAAAGTGTGTTATTGTGCAGCAGCTCAGAACCAAAATGTGTTGAACAGTGTAATACATAAGAAAACATAATATCGTTAACACATACGTTTACATAATGGGGTATCTTTAACCAACCCTTTCTTCCTCTCATTACATTGTAGGTGCAGCATCCTGACCAACCATCAGACTGGATTCAGATATTTGGACAGCCTGTTGAAGTTGATATTCAATACGGCCACCTCCTGTGTTTCATCCATATGCACAAAGCGATCCACATCACAAACGAGGAGGCCAATGATCAGCACTGGATGGGGTAAATTGCTTGCATCCTGTTCTCGAGGTTGGAGAAGTATACTTCAAACCTGAAAAACCTCAAGATACAAATGGCCCTAGGAGTCTCCATCTTCAACACATAAAACCCACTGTTTTTCGCATTTTTGTTGAAGTCATTCTTAAAGGCTGTAACCTCCAAGGGATTGTCGTGGGAGGGTGTTAGCCAAGCCTCAGTGCTCTCTGCTCGGGAAGGAAGCAAAGAGAAGGCCCTGGAAGTCTCTGGAGAAGAGGGCAAAAAAGTAAGCGGCCTGTAACTGGGAGGCTGACGGTTACATAACTAACAGGCGCGGTCGTCAACTAACACAGTGGAACAAGGAGACCAGTGGGGGAGCTGAGCTGTTCTATGTAACCATTTCTGGCTGATATGTGACATGATACCATTATATATTCACACATATCCCCCAGCAATTCAGATCAACACTGTAATTTTAACTCTTTCTCAGAAATTTCATTTACATGGATACTAATGGATGTTCTACTGGATATTCCCTCAGATGTTTTGGAAAGAACCACACCGTCACTTCCTGCTTTTTGTCTTCCAATCACATCCCTGGTGCAACTGGCAGGTGAGGTGGTTTAAATCAGCCACCGGCAGGGTTTAGGGATGCCCCGACACAGGAAAACCAGGCTACTCCACTGGCCCGCTTACAGACTGCTGTTTCTAATACGAGTCCTGGACTGAAAGCAAATTGTCTCCCGCTCTAACAGAGAGCAAGGGGTTGTTATTTTTTATATTTACAAGGCTTTTTTTTCTCACATTGCTACAGCTGCCCAGACTGCTGATTGCCGGGTGCTAAAAACTTTACATTTAAGTGAATAGGAATATTCATACATTTTGCAAGCCCATTAAAACCCATCTTAGTCACAGAAGAAGGAAAATAGAAAGCCAAGTCAGATTATCATCCCAGTCATTTTTCCTGTCAAGCTCTCCTCTCCATTTTCTCTTTCTTTCAGCCTCGTTTCATTTCATTTTTTGCTGTTGCTGTTGTTCCATGTAAGACCCATCTCCTACCAGAACAGGTCTACCTCTGCCAACTATTTTACCTCATTAAACTCCCATGTATAGACAAATCAAACTGGATCAGTTCGCATTGGGCGCAAGTTTATCTTAGGTTTCCTGTGGTCAGGATTTCGTTGGATTAACACAGCACCAAATCACTTAAGAACTAAATTATTGTGTTTTGACAGAAGGGTCCAAATACTTTTTTACATCTAAATAACAGCAATGTTTATTTGTTTTTTGTAAATTGCACTATTATCATGATTTTCACCAAGCCTTTATTCACATTGCTATACAACAAGCAGGTTTCCTATTTTTAAACTAATTTTACTCTACATTATCAGTTTCTATTGGATTGTATTTGTAATTGATTTACATTTTTGGGTAGAACAGAGTCAAACTAGTGTTGTGTGTGTATATATCTGCAACTCTGTAAGAGATCCGGTCACCTTTTCCTTTTTACAATCAGTGGCTTATTTGTTCCATCTGCCTCCCCTCCCCTGTTTTTCTGGCTGACAGTAAAACAAGGCTTTTACAGCAGAGCGACTTGTAAGCTTCTTTTAATCTTACACACACAGTAGTAGAGGATTGACCTAAAGAACCTAAGAAAACAAGCGTTCACTCCTCCTCCCATCCCAGTGTGGTGACGCAGAGGAGTGTTTTCCCCTTTTCCACGTGAAAGAGGAAGCCCTCCTCAACTATCCCTTCAATACTTTTCCATCTGCTGTTTACAATTTTCTTTCTTTTTACCAATCCATCATTTCTACCCCCAAACTACAAATCCACTCAATACACCCACAGAAGCATTGAACTCTGAATGACATAGCGGTTGTTGAACAGACAACACACACACACACCACCACACACTGGAAGTGATGCCAGGTGGCAGCAGTAAGAGTGGAGGGCGGGGTCCATCCTCGTCGCCCCTCCCCCACGCCGTGGTCCCGCCCAGCAGACCCTTCCGACCCTCTCGCTACGTCCCGGTGTCGGCAGCCACTTTCTTCCTCGTTGGCTCCACCACACTCTTCTTCTGCTTCACGTAAGTGGAAACAGTGCATTGTCTCACACACATATAGGCCTAAACAGGCCATGGTGAAATTACTATACAAGCCCAAAAAACATGTCACAACAAACATAATATAAGGGATAATAGCGAGCAGGGCCTTGTTCTTTGTACATGGATAACTGAGTTTGCGTGATGATTTTACTCTGGAGCTGTTTACAGAGCAGCACGTCCTTAAATCTGCTTTAATCGATATCTGTATATTTAAAATGGGGCCAAATGACTTTTGGTTACGTACCCACAGAGAATTATCACCAGCACTGCAGTTTTCTTAGCTCTTTGAGGTGTTTTAGCTCATTGTTCTGATTTTATGACCCACAAGTGTACTGCTTTGGTCTCACAGCCCTCATCAGCGTTGTTTCCAGCCATAGCAGGCAGGAGTTATTTTAAGTGAAAAAGTTCCTCACTGTACAATACCTGCTCAGCACCAAACGGCAGACACAGTTGGCGACTAGCTGGTGAATATAGTGGAGCAACTTTCTCAGCAAGAACCAGATATTTCTCTCTGAAGTTGGTAGAAATAAAACAGGACATAAAGGAGAGTGGATAACTTTGCTTCATAACCATCAATTTGATGTTTTTTAAGCTCAATCCTGGCTTGTTGACAATTAACTGGCTCACTTTAGAAGTGGAACTATATCCTTTCCTTAGAGGTACCAATGGATCAAAATCTGTTGGTGTATTAATCACTATTCAATTATCCCAAGAAAGAGTAAAACATATATACATGATAAACCAGTCTTTACAATGAAATTTAATTTGTGCAGTAGAGCCTGTCAAAATTAAGTCTGGGATACCGTTAAAAAAACAAATGCAAACTAAAAGTTTCTGATTGTTATCCGACTAATGGAACCATAAAACACGTTATTTTAAATATGACATTTTGATGGGGATGTTTTTCAAATCAAACCTTGAACTGTGTTTTGAAGGTTTAATATGTAATTAAATAAGATAAATAGTGATTTTTACAGGGGCATTTTTTGCCTTATTTGATAGCAACGGTAGAGAAATGACAGGAAATTAGGAGAGAGGAAGATGTGGAATGACATGCAACAGATGTCCCCAACTGGATGCAAAACCAGGGACCTTGCACTTCATAGTCGATGCCTTTACCCCTAGGACACCAGGATGCCCCCAACACGATCATTTTTGCTGGCCAACAGAACAGATATTTAACCTAGTGAGACGCACAGGAGTTATATCTGTCCAGACTGTAACCAGGCTGTGTCTGCCCTGAGAGGGTCGGATACAGCCTGAACAATTTTGTTGTCTGTCAACAAAAAGATATTTAGCTGCAGTCATAGTTTAGGAGTATGGTGCAGAACTTTTCTTAACACAGCCTGAAAACAATAGTGTGGACTGAAGTGAGGACGTTTTCATGTGTAAACAGCCTTTTCAGATGTATCCTCCTCAGTGTGGCCTTCAGCCCTGTGAGTTTTTCTGACAGAATGCTAAATCAGTGGTGTTATAGACTGTCATCACTAATCTTGCCGACACCTCGCTCTGGAGTGTTTGTGTGTGTTTGTCAGAGAGTGTGATTGGGGGAAAAAAATCATGGTGAAGTGTGTGAACCAGGAGAAACAACGTGTGTGTGGTTTAAACGTGAGAAAGTCAGATTGACGTGTGTGTGTGTGTGTGCATGTGTGCATGTGTGTGTATTTGTGCGTGTATTTTTGTGCGTGCATATGTGAGAAAATCTAATCTGTGTGTGGTCAGTGTGGTGGGCAGTCAGCTCTGTGCCTCAGATTAGTGAGGAGAAAATAGGCCAACATCTGTCACTCTGACAAAAGCCCATCATCCAGTCTGTCACTATTTCTCTCTCCCTAAGTCTGTTAGTGTTTGTATTCCTGCAGTCACTTTCACATTCCCTCTTATTTTGTCACTAGTAAAATAATACAACACTGCACAAAAAAGATTGATAACTATCTGAAAAATCAGGGAATAATACAAAAATAACAAAGGAACCTACTTGGAGACCATAAAGCAGGTTTATTTATTCCCAAAACATTTTAGCATCAGTCGTCAAAAAAACCCTAATATGGGTTACAGTTCGAAATTTTGGGAAACCCACCTGTGTGCTGTCTCCTATTAGTTTGGGGAAATTGCTAGCATAGTCCATCAAATGTGACAAAATGTGCCCTCCTACAGCTCAGCTCCAAAGATTTTATGGGCATAATTACATTAGTAGAATTGAAAAGCAAAACACTGCAATGGTTAGTTTGGGAGCTCGCCAGGTTGGAGCACCTCAAAGTAGTTTTATTAACTAACTTCCTAGCTAACAAGATCTAACAAGTATAAAGTTTTATAGTTGTTGGAAGGCATATTACATTTAGGCTACTTTTTTTTGTTTGTTTTTTGAGATCCCAAGATGACAAAACCCTGGAGTGACTGGTTAAATGTTGCGTTTTTTGGTTGCATAGGTCCAGTAACAATCAAAATCTTGTTGAATCTCTTTTGGTTAGGGTTATGAGGTGGCTAATGGTAATCAAAATAAATAAGGGTTTGTTCTTATTACATTGTATTCATTTATGTCATTTATTTTGTATAGGATTGTAACTCTAAACTGTAAAGGAGTCACCATATCTGAAAATGAGTGAGTGTATGGGGATTAAGTATAGGTGTGGTGATATTTTAGATTTTTCTTACTGTGAACAAATCCCATGAAAACACCAAAACCATAAATGAATGTGTCTGACTAACAAATAGTGTGTGTATCTGTACCATTGTTGTCCAAAAACTATTAAAAACACATCAGTGAGCCACACTGGTGTATTCGTCTTCAGTAGGAACCAATGGGCTTGGGTCTGAGAGCCACAGGCAGGGGAGTATGAGTATTGAGAGACGGACTAACATTGTTGGTTTAGGTCTTTCCTTTCATGGGAGTTGTTGACAAGACAATATGAGAAAATCGTTAATCCTTAAAGGGGCTTGGACAGTGATTCAGTTCACTTTGAATCATCCTACACTTTCGCAGGTTTGAGCCTATGTCACCATGGACATTTTAAACCAACTCTACTTCCAGGCTGATGTCAAATCAAACCAACTCCCAGTTATCTCCATATGGAGAACAATGCCCTCTGTAACAGATGAAATAAATACAAGTCTAAAAATGAATATCATCAAACAAACCAGAGGCCAGAGTGCCATTTTATTTACAATGATAATAAAAGGACCAACAAGTGGCAGTTTGTCTTCGGGGAACCACAACCTCACTTTCTTTACAACTGAGCCATACAATGTGACCGAATCTTGGTGTTGTCCTTCCTGTGAGTCTCAGCCAGTGTCTTCTCTGTTCTTGTTTCAGGTGCCCATGGCTTTCCGAGCGTTTCTCAGTAGCTGTGCCCATCTACAATGGAGTCATCTTCTTGTTTGTTTTGGCTAACTTCTGTATGGCCACATTCATGGACCCCGGCATCTTCCCGAGAGGTGAGTGCAAAAAGGTTGAATGTACTGTTTGTGTGTGATGCTGTTCATGTGTCACCAAATAGGCCACTGAGTACTGTCTGCATGTTGTTTATATTACTGCAGTTAAAAAATATCGAGTTTGCCTTTTGGCTTCTTTTACCAAGTTCACAAATGTTTATGCTTAATGCTTATTCACACTCCCTTATTCCTTGTTATAGCCTCAAAAGTCTTATTTCCATTTTCATAGTCTCAAAAACATCAAAATGTCTCTGTTAGTGTTGATCTACAGCAATGGCAGTTCCTTTAACAATGGCTAAACATGGTAAAGAATCTCCAAGTGTACAGCAGGATATTGGTATCATCAGATTCTACACTAATCAATGAGTTTCTGCAGTTGTATGTAGGAATTTTGTATGCCACAGTTTTAATGAGAGATGATACACAAAAAAAACAAATACTAGTTCATTATGGTCAACTTTAGGGATGTGTGTGGTTCATGGTTCTTATAGTTAACTAAAACTAAAGAAAAAACTAAAATAATTTGTCAAATATGTGTTGTGTTTGTATTCTGAACTTCTTAAATCTTGCCCCTGACAAATATTCCCATATTATTATACTGAAACTAATAAAAACTAAACTAAAACTAAAAAATTTTTAACAATAAAAACCAAACTGAAAACTGAACTGAAACTAAACTGAATTGAATTTAAAAACGAAATTAAATTTATACAAAACTATAATAACTGGTGTGGTTGTCTGATGGCATGTCTGTCTTCTATTCCCATCTCTGCAGCGGAGGAGGACGAGGACAAGGAGGATGACTTCCGCGCTCCCCTCTACAAGACAGTAGAGATCAGAGGGATCCAGGTCAGAATGAAGTGGTGTTCAACCTGCCGCTTCTACAGGCCGCCACGGTGCTCCCACTGCTCCGTCTGTGACAACTGTGTCGAGGTGTGCTCACACTCACCCATTCATCATTTACATATAATAAAGTAGACATTTTTCATGTTTATATGTCCACAATACAGCCGCACCATGCACACTTAGCCTAAAGTAAGACTGAATAAACATTTGTAAAGCCGATTGATACTTTTGACAAAACGTCAACATCAACAATATGCCTCCTGAAATACAGCTTTCCGATAATGATTTCTGCTGGAGAGAGAGGAGTGTCAGTGTTGATCTGTTGTAGCAGGAACGTTTGGACTGAAGTTGGACAGTCTTTCTTCATCCTTTGAATTAACAAAACACTGGGGTGCAACCAGCTGGAGTAGCACTTTAGATACATTATACACCTGCTAAAGGTTTCTGTAATAAACACAAAGACACTTTGTTGTCTCCCATTTTCTCCCTCCTATGACACCAGACATACTCAAAGTGCATTGGGTTAATGTTAATTAATGATTAAAATGGATCATGATGATACCAGTCAATTAAAAACTTTTACAGTCTTTCAGAGTGCCTTGGGACATCCCTAGACCTTTTTCTATTTTGGTATACGAGTCATTGAAGGTGATCTAGATTGATCTAGGCACCACCCACACCTAAAGACGAGAGTACTTATGGAACTTATGGGACCTGACTGCAGACTGTAGAAACATTCAAAGACCCAGAAAAATGTATGAGAATGTTTACCACAGTCAATAGGAGCTCAAGTCAAGCATTAAAACAAATTCCTTATCAGTTGTCCTTGTTATCCTCATCACTTCACATCGTGTGCAATGTAAACAGCTGTACCAGGAAGTAAGGAATGACACAACGCTTTCTGATGTATTCTGTATATATATTCTGTATGCATAACTGTATTCTTGCTGAACAGTAAAGACAAATGGTCACTGTACTAGTTTTCTTACCACAGTGTCTTGTACCCCCCGTAATGTAGGATTTCGACCACCACTGCCCGTGGGTGAACAACTGCATCGGCAGGAGGAACTACCGATACTTCTTCCTCTTCCTCCTGTCTCTGACGGCTCACATCATGGCCGTGTTTGGCTTTGGCCTGCTCTTTATCCTCTACCACCGCCAGAACATCGATCGCTTGCACGCCATTGTCACGTATCCTTTCAGGACCTTTCCCATGTATTTGTGTCCTATCCGTTTCAGATTGCTGAGTTCAGTTACAGTGTACAAGTTGCATCTTGGCTTCAACAAGTTTTTATGACTGTGGCAGAATACAACGTTCTGAGACAAGTAATGCCCTTTACTGTCGTAAATAGATTGGTTAGTCAAATTTTTGGTAGCACTTTGTTGTACCCTGATGGTCCAGGTGCTGCTTAAGAGAGATTTGGAAAAGATGGCAAAGATGGATTGGTCCAGAGCAACAGATTTCCATGATCAATTCTATGACTCTTACTGTACGTGTCTTACACCAGCACCAAGCCCAGCTGCCCATTTACACACAAAAAATAACCAAGTCTAATGGGCACATTGCCATGAAATCTATCCAAGTACTCTCCATCGGCCCTTGTCCGTGTGTTGAGTCAGGTCTCTGTAAAATATTCCTTGACCTCCTGTGCTCTCAGGCTGGCTGTAATGTGTGTTGCAGGCCTGTTCTTCATCCCTGTCGCTGGACTCACAGGTTTCCACATAGTGCTTGTGGCCAGAGGCAGGACCACCAATGAGCAGGTAGAAAACCTGCTGTGTTTTAGAACGTGTGCAGGAGTGACTGGTAAAATAATTGTTGAGTCCCAGAAATCCTGTAGTTGATATTTGAAAATCTACAGTGGGACATCTTACAAATATTGGCCCTATTACAGTGATGTTATTTAGAACACATGTAGAGTCCATGCCTTAAATCATATGAATTGGAAACTTTCGAAGTGATGACCTATTTACCTATTTAACAACCTTTTATACCTTGTCCATCCTCCCGCTCATCTTTTGAATGAATGTTTGTACATCTTAATGCTTGTTTTTCAATGTAACTCTGTATCTCTCTCTCTCCAGGTAACAGGGAAGTTCAGAGGAGGGGTTAACCCGTTCACCAATGGCTGCTGGAAGAACGTCTCTCATGTCCTCTGCAGCTCACAGGCTCCCAGGTGCATTTTGTAACGTTTTCTTTCTAATTGAACTACTTCTTTCTCTTTCTCTGTCAGGTTGTTGATAAGTGTTACATAACCTTACAAAGGCAGGTCTCCACCTGTATTCCATCAACATTCACAGCACCAAAAACGTGTCTGACTACCTCAGTATACACTGTATGTTTTATGTCTATTTATTTTTTTATAAAGACCATCATTAACTGAGGAGTATTTACAAGTATTCAAGTCTTTGATATTTGAGAACTGCACCAAAGATAAACAGCATATGGACACTCAACTGTCTCTGTGCTCTCTGCAGGTATCTGGGCAGAAAGAAGTGTGTGCAGAGTGTGTGTGTGCAGCCTCCTTTTCTGCGGCCACAGCTAACAGAGGCCCAGCTGGCTGCAAAGATCCTGGACAATGGCATACAGGGAGACCTGCACCGGGTAAGAAGAGCTGGATGGGTGCTTATAAGGACAAACTTTACTAAAGTGCCATAAATACTGCAGTGTTATCATCATTCTTTGATTTAAACTGTTCAAGAAGACAAACAAGAATTGCTTTTGCTTGTTGGTAAGCACGTGTTATGTAAGGGTGCTGTGCCTCTCATTCAAATCTGCGCCTGGCAAGTTTGCATATAGGCAGGACCAGATGGCAGCAAGAGGTTGAAAGGCTGTTTGAAATTCAATAGCCCGAAATCCTGTAAGGTCACATCAGTAAAGGCTGCACAACCACATCCATCCGCTCAGACAGTCTGAGGACACAAAACACAACGCAGAGTTCAGATGATTTGTTCATTCATTGTGCCTTGATGTCAGGACTCGACATTATATACACGAGTCAGTCCCAACAGGACCTCAGAGTTTGTTTTTTTATTATCGGTGGCAAAAATGAATTTGGAATGAAAAACCTTTCTGAATAATTATGTCATTTGCAGTGTTAATTTTTGAGAAGTTGCTGTCATGTTGTCAAGTGGCACAACTGGGGGAAAATGTTGTTTGGTGGAGGTTGTTGTGGGCTTCTCACAGCCTGGGAGTAAGCTCTGCTTTGGCAGAATGAAGTCCCAAAGGCAGTAATGTATCTGCTAGGAAACCGGTTGATGATTGATTTTGTTTGGCCTGGGCTCACAAGATTGGATTTGAAATGGATTCTTTTATAGGGGGAAACAGTGTCAAACATTTACAGTTCTACTAATTTGGCATTTTTATGTAATATATACAGAAGTATTGCAGCGACTGGACATAATTGAAAGCTCTTACTAATATTGCAGCAATTTGAATTGTATTTTATATATGGTTTGATGGAAAAATTACATATTCCCAGAGGGGTTTATTATTATTATTATTATTATTATTATTATTATTATTATTATTATTATTATAATAATAATAATAATAATAATGATAATGTATTTCTACCAAACTTTCAAAATTCAAAAAATCAGAGGCTTGGAATAACAGCTGTTCAAGAAGAAGAACAAGAATACAAAGCAACTTAAAGTGATTCTTAGACTCTATCTCTGATTCTCATCTGTCTTCTTTCCAGTCGAAGTCCAGTCTGGAGATGATGGAGAGCCAGTCATGTGACGCTGAGCCTCCTCCTCCTCCTAAGCCAGAGCTCCGCTACCCTGGAATCACCAGGGGAAATACAGAGGGTAATGCTTCCTGACTTCTTGCCCCAGCTCCGACTTTCTCCAGTCATCTGCACATGAACTTTGTCTCATCTGCTTTTGTTTTAAAAACCAAACCTTGTGAATCGACATGCAATTAGATCAGTGATATTTCTCATTCTTTCTCTTCCCACCCTCCTGCAGAGTGCAGTCTACTGAACAAAGCCCCTCCCACCCCCACCATGTACAAATACAGGCCCACCTACAGCCCTGGCAAGAACCACACAGCGCTCACACATGCTTACGCCAACCAGGTAATGCACACGTAATCACACAGGACAGACAGCCAGGTGACATACAAGGAAGATGATACACAAGGAAAAAATCTGTTGTACACTCATCTTTTTGTTTTTGTTTTTCCTTTTGATTTCCTGTCGGCCATCTTGGTTTGCTTTCTCAGTGGCTTTCTGTTGATCAGTATCAGTAAGTGATTGTTCTGAAAGCATTTTTTCCCCTTCTTATTTTCACTTATAACTTTGTTTCCTGCCCCTCTCTGTTTTCTCTGGACATGGGTAAAATACAGTTTGAACACTTTTTAAAACGGTTAGTTACTGGATTCATGTCTTGTCATTACTGTTGAGTATAACAGGAGGACACAGCTCATAGCGTGAAAGTACTTTTATTTAAATAAAGGATTGTTTTTGTGACTACATCTGGACTGGTACAGATAAGTTGGTTCTACTCAGTATTTGTACCCATGTCAAGTCCATATCCTCCCACCTGTCAATCTAGCACTCTATATTTCTATTGTTTTGATTCTCCTTCATTTCTCTTGAGTTTGTTGTTCCACCTTCCATCTCTTTAGTTTCCTTTTCAGTTGTTTTCTCTTCCCTGATTAGAAATGTGTGTCCTATAGATTCTCTGCAGTTTGTCAAAAGAAATGGTTCCCCTGCAGCTCAGATACAGCATTAAAAAGCACAAATTGTACCATCATTTGGCAGTTTTGCCCTTTCAGTAATGTCCAATTTTGATGTTTAATGCTCATTTTCACCTGAGCTGGTCTCTTTTATGGGAGAAAAACAACTCATGATACTGCAGAGAATATCAGAATACAGACGAAACAAATGGGAAGATCAGCTTGTTCCCTGTGTTGTGGGATTTTGGAGATATAAGGAGGAAGTGTATATTTTTGTCATCACTGCCTATGAAAGTACTAACAAATTTAATCCTTTTAATTATTATCTGTTAAAATCAGGTTTGTTTTTAATAATATTTTCATTGTAATAAATACCTTGTGTGACCTTGGCACTCCCCTGCAACTACTTATCAGGGGAGAAATTTTTTTTTCTGTATTATGAATTTGTTGTGCAGTTGGTTTGTACTAATATGACTGACAATGCAAACATACAACCTTTATTCATATGCTATTGCCATTTACAGTGTTCCCTCAAGACACCATTGTACTAAAAAACTGTTGGCCTGGAAATGTGAACATATTGAATATCTTATATGGAGACATGGCAAACCTTCCATCACTAGACCTTAATTAGAGCAAAGTTTGACAAGAGGGAGCTCAGTCTATAATGACATCAGATAGAAGACGGCCATGTTTTTAAAGCAAGTACACCAGGGGACAGCTCCATAGTTACACAGTGGCACGGCCGGTTAAGCAGTGTGTATGCAGCAGGTATGATGTTTAATCTTAAACAACAGCAGCAGGTGGCAGAGATGCCGTGGTGTAGCATGATGTGTTTAGGAATGATACTGAACATATTCTATTTGGTAAACACATATTTCTAATGGCATGTAGTGGCTGAGTTCATCCTGTGTTCTATACAATGCTCTCAGCACTTGCGGGTGCCGGTCGAGGTTTGGAGCGCACCCAACATCGGAAGCTCCACAGATAAAACATATCACAATAACTGAGGATGAGTCCATTCAAAAAGCAATCTCCTGATAGCTCTGATGAAGATACAGTGACAGAACGCTTGGCCGTATTATTAGATACTTGTATTGGAAGTGCTCTTTTCTCCATGTTTGAGGTTTTCGGCCTTCCACATTGTGTGGGGTTATTCTGAAAGTGAAGATATTAAATATATATGGAAAAAACGGGCTATATGAAGCTTAAGATGTGTTCCAGTCTATCAGAGAAAGGTTGCCCACAGCAACAGTTAAGGTGTAGTGTCAGGACGTCAACACTAGAGGGAGTTTCAGTGCAGCAGTAATTCATGCTTAAACCCCCTCATAGCTCTCTACTCTTATTTGCTCAGCTTCTTGATTCTTTCCCTCCTTCTGACCCCTCTCTCCTCCACCTTCCCTCCTCTTTCTCCCGCTCCTCCTGCCTCCTCCAGTTAAGTCGAGGGGAAAGTGTTGGCAGCGCCAGGGACTCCTCCTCCTCCACCTCCTCCCTCCTCCAGGCCAGCCAACAGCCTGGTTTCCGCTCCCAGCCCAGCCTGGACCGCAGGGACACTTCATCCGACAGAGTGGGAGGGGGAGGAGTCGGGGAGAGGAGGGAGGGAGGAAGAGAGGTGGGAGGAGGAGGAGGAGGAGGAGGAGGAGGGGGCATCCCTGGCTACTCCCTCGGTGGACGCTCCTACCCCTCCTTCTCCGACCCCACCGTCCTATCGGGAGTGGCGTCGCGATCTTCCAGCTCCACGCACACCTCCGCAGGTGCTGCCCACGTCTCCGAGGCAACCACCACCTCAGCCAGCTACAAGAGCTTAGCCAATCAGACGCCCCCGCCAGAACACCCGTCCCGCAACGGGAGCCTGTCATATGACAGCTTGCTGGCAGGTGGCGATGATTTCGACAAAGGGGTGGCAGCGGGCTCGACAGCCCCTGAGGTTTCCTCAGGGAGACCCTGCACGCCAGCAGCAGGCGGCTACAGCTCCCCCTTCATGTCATCACAACAGAGAGTCGCTGAGATGCACTCCCAGTCACCCCACCACCACCACCGCTCCTCCCACCACCACCACCACCACCACCACCCCTTCCTCCATCGCTCCTCCTCCTCCATGTCCTCCTCCCCACCTCCTCCTCCAGAGAGGGAACGCTTGCTGGGCGAGCCCCACCCCGCACACCCCCCACCTGTCAATCAGGCCTCGGCTCCCCCTTCTTCCTCTGCTCCGCCCCCCCCACACCATCACCACCATCACCACCACCACTCCCATCACCACCACCACTCCTCCTCCTCTTCCTCAACATCCCGCCCGCCCCGCTTTACCGCCCCTCACGCACCGCCCCACCACGCTTACCCCTACCGCACCCGCTCCACTGACACCCCACTGGGCTCCTCCACCACCTCGACGACCCACCCTCCTCGCTCCCCACACCCCCCACCTCTTGGCAAGTCGCTCTCTTACTCGAGTGCCGCTGCGGCTGAAATGCAGTACCGGCTGGTCCGAAAGGCCTCCGCATCAGCCGGAGCGAATGCTGCGGGGGTAGGAGGAGGAGGAGGTGGAGGGATGGGAGGAGGAGGAGGAGGAGGAATACAAGCGCCGAAGTGAGTATGAGTTTCGCCTTTTGTCAGGACGATTGGTTTGCTGCTAACCTTGAAAAAAAACCACCTGCCCGCCTGAAAACCTGACTACCTGATTGACTGCTCCTCCTCCTCCTCTTCCCTTCTCTCCTCCTCCTCCTCCTGCCAGATTTCCTGTGAGTGCCTCCTTCTGTTCCCTTTGCTTGTCTTTCATTTGTCTGTGAAGTTTCTCACTGTTACATATGTGACGTCGTTGTGGTCTGCCTGTTTGTTCTTGTCCTCTGCATTATGACCACCTTCTGTTTGGTTAGCACATCCTTTTGTACCAGTGCATTCATCCTCCTGCAGACAGATCTGGATCCATACGCATTACATGAAATATTAATACAAATAATATTAACTGTTCAGCAATGATACAGCAGTGTAATAGAAAGTTAATGTTATCACACAACAGGAAATTCTAGTATTGGAATTGCCACAGTTTAGGAGTGAAGATGTACAAAAACATAAATTCAAGTTGTGCAAAAGTAGCAGCAGTAGAACTGATGGTAAAAATGTTCACATCTTGAACATTTTCACTCACTTTACCATCTTCTCAAACACGTAACTTATAAAAACAGGTAATTCTATGTGACCTAGCTTGGGATGATGATATTATATCATTGAGCACAAATGTACGGAACTTTGTGTGTTTCTTCCCAGGAACAAACAACACCAGATCCGACACTTTTGCACTGTAGTTCAGTCTCACTTTAGTTCTCCTCCTTTTAGTCACACAGAGGCACGGTCAGTCTTTTGCATGACGACAGTTCGACCGTCTCATTTCCTGACACGTTCGACATGCGTGTTTCTGTCCTGTCCGGCATCCCTGTTGCTTCTCCATCCTGCTCACTGTCTGTCTTATTCGCAGTTACTCCACAGCTGTATGGGTTTAGTCTCACTGCTGTGGTTCTTTGACCACAGGAAGGTCTGATTGTGTATCTCCACTGTGATGAAATGGACCAAATGTTGCATGTGTCATAGTTCATGGCTTAACCAGGAAGGAAAATCTGTTTATGATCATTTCTCCAGCGTACAGTAGTCTAATAAGACTAACATCCATACTGACACACAGGCTTTTTCACCAGCAAGCTTTAGCATTACATGGAAGCGCACCGAGACCACCGGAAAAAGGAGCGGATTCTGGTGCCATGACCACAGGATTTTTGATAGTACATATGTGATTTTAGCCTCCAGGAGCTGAACTTCTATTAAATCTGTCTGCTAACACTCAGACAGTCAGAAGCAGGTCAAACTGTTGAGCTTGTGTTAATGTCCCATGTATTGTAGGAGTGAGCCAGCTGTTTGGAAATAAAGTGTTAAAATACTGACAGTTGGTGTCATCGAGATCTCCATCACTGCTTCAAATGAACTCTGGACTTCCTGTCTTCAACTGTCACACTCATTCTGTTTCTGTTGGTTGTTTTTTTTTTTTTTCTGTGTTTTTTGTAAAATCAGGGATGAGCTGATCCAGATGAAGCCTCTGAGTCGGACCAACGGCGGCCAGCCCTTCTCCTCCACCTCTTCCTGCTCTGCCCCTTCCTCTCCCTCTCACCCAGTCAGCGTGTCCGCCCGGCCCGGCATGGCCTACCCCAGCTCTGCATTGGCACAGAGCCCCGTCCACAAGCCCCAGGGCAGCGGGGTGAAGAAGGTGACAGGCGTCGGCGGCACCACCTACGAGATTTCTGTCTGAGCCGCGGCCCGCCTCCAGCTCAAGGACCGACGGGACGAAGAGAACCACCAGCGGCCTCTTTCTGCCACTGAGGGAGACATTTTACTTTTTCATGACACAAGAAAGACACCTGAAGGCGAGTCGAACCATTTTGTCCAGATCTCGCTTCTCATCGGCTGATTGACTGTGGAGCTGAACTGTACAGGCTTTTTCCTGCCTCCAGACCTCCGCCTCGGGAACTGCTGGTAACATGATGGTAAGACCTGGACTCGTGCGAGCAAGACTAATTTTTTGGGGATCTCCCAGGACCAAACAGGAACCATGAGTTTTTGTGTGTGTTTTCCTCACTGTAGCTCAACAGGTAGCACGAGGCGCTCACATGGTCAGGTCTGGGTGTTAACGTGATACAAGTTACACAAGCAGCGCAAGGCACTGTCACTGCCAGGAGCCTCGATCCCCACTGGGGCCACCAGTGAGGACCGATGGATGAAGGTCTGTATCAGCACTTTTGGACTGAAGCTGCATTTAGGTAAAAATTGGTGCAGATGTTTAATACTTTAACATTTCACCATTTCCACGCTCACATTTAGAACGTCACTGAACACAAAACCCCAGGATGATTATAAAGAACGCATTCACGCACATTTTGCGGAAACCAGTCAAAATCAATCCATTCAAAAGTCAAGGGCTTCCCAAAGACGAGCAGTTTGTGTGATCGGGCACACGCAAGTCATATCAGCTGTCAGGTGAACCCTACTTTTAACCACCACCACGCGACCGCATCGCACCAGGAACACAGGTGGTGTCTGTGTCCCTGGGTGTCTTGTGACCCACGGAGTCAGCCCCAGGCAGAATCCCCTGTAACCTGTTGCCACCCTCCCTGAGGCCGTCGCCTCGCTTACGGCCTTCCAGTCTGTCATGGAAATGCACAACACGACCCGACAGGAGGTCAGTAATCAGGCGGTTAGCAGGATCTGTTACGGAATTGTGACAATCTACCAGTGGCTGGAAGGAACGGTGCCCACAAACTTTATCAATTGATGTTGCTGCGTGAATTCGATTGCCTTTTTTTGACAGAGGGATGAAAAATGTGACATTGAAAAAACAAAAAAAACAAAATGTTGACTCCCTGTTTCTTTGATTCATTTGTTGATTTATTCCTAGATGTGAATATGATTCCATGTTTGTACAGGATGATGTGATTTTAAATGTGGATTTCTTTTTTCTTTTTGAAAGTGGCGTTCATACCGGACTGCAGCATGCACTACTATTACTACTAGCCACTGTAGGCCACTGTGTTTGCCTGTGGACCATGTCGTCTGTTTGAACAAACAGGAAGTGAGGAAACTAAAGTGAACAACGAAATCGTGTTTTGGCCTTTTGTTGTTAATGGGGTCCTTAAGACGAGGCAGATTTTTCTAGAAAAATGAATTCCTTGAGCAATTGCCTTGAAAATTCAAGTGTATTTTTTTTTTATGTCACCTATTTAATTTGAAATTGTTTTATATGAATTTATATGGAAATTATAGCTATTGATAAATGAAGAGTTTTTAATATTGACTCAAAAGAGCAGTTGTGTTGTCAGTTTCAGAAGCATGATGAAAAGAGCCCTTCTGACTGGTTTTTGGTTGAAGCTCCACAGTTGATCAGGTGTTGAAAGGTGAGTGGCAATGTCCTAAATGTCCCATTTTCCAAGCTTTGTAAGACAGTCTTACAGTCGCATTGCATCTTCAGTAATGACTTCACTTAGTAGTTAGTGATAAAAACTTGACATGGAAATGATTTCTATTCTACAATAAGAGTATTAGGGCCACTGTTACAAAATTATGAGATTCCCTAATGTACGAGAACATTTTATGAGTCAAAGTAAAAAAAATTAAAAAGTTGATAAGGTTGTAAATATATGACAAAGTCAGGATGATATAAAAAAAAGTCAGGATTTTATAAGAAACTCATTACGAGATAGTTTACGCGGAGTAATTTTAAGGGTATACAGTCATATTACAATAAGTCATAAGTGTTAAACTAAAACAACCTCATGAAATAAAGTCATTATGAGAAAGTCATAGTATTACAAGAGAGGTTCTATGTGGGCAATGAAATGGATGTTATGATCGACTGAGTCGAATTCAGTTAAATGTCCATGTTTCAGCATTTTTTGGCGGTCCAGTTATAATCTGACTTTATCTGAAAGCCTTCCTCTCACAGTGGCCCCAATACCCTGTTTTTACTGTTCAAACTGGAGACGCGACACACAGAACTCCTTCTGGTCTCTAAATTTATGTAAATTGAACTTCATTTGTGAATGAAGGTGCTCGAGATGCAATTAAAAGAAGCTTACACAAACGTCCTTTTCTGTGTTTTTGAATCCCCTGGGAAATTATGTTAAGATTCAAGTTCAAACATAAATGAAAGAAAACATTTCTAGATGAGAAAATGTGTTCAGTGTTTAAGAAACAATGTTGCTTGAGTTGTGATGATGTAGTGGGCACTCGTAAAACAGTCTTCCTTCTCCCTGATAAACATTAACTATCATTGTTTGCTAAAACCAGCACTTGATGTCACCAGTTAAACTTGGATCCAGCTGGACACTGATCTAGTCTTGAAACTAATAACACCAGCCATCTTGTTTCCTGGACTCTGTTGATGGTCTAATAAATGAAGCACACATGAAGTTCTATCAGAGAACTGAACAGGAAGAGGATCTGGTGTTTCCGATCTATGACATCACAAGAAAGGAAACACTTCCTTTGTTTTTTTGTTTTTTTATTTTGCTGTAATTTGAGCAGATGGTGAGTTTTGGCTGGTTTCTTGTGTTTGATTGGGACAGGGCTGGGAAACAAGTTCAAATCAAAGAAATGACAAATATGTACTGTACAGTGTTGTGTTTGTGGATGGATGGATGGATGGATGGATGGATGGATGTGGTGCGGGGCTGGAGGATTGATAATAAACTTAAAACAAAGAGGTGGAGTCACTCTTCACTTTGAATGGATTTCCTTGGTGTTGGATAGTGCACTTACAGTGCACACATCAGATGAAAGTTATTTTACACCCTATTTTTCAATATTTTTATGTAAAGGATCCCAAACAGGCATCAAAACCTTTGTAATTTTAATTAAATGAAATGTTTACTTTGTGCAAATAACTACAATTCCAGCCTTGTCAACTGTCAATGGGATTTTAATTGAGGTTTTCTCTGTGGTTTCACCCAAGTTTGCTGATCTACAGGGTGGCAGTAACAGGCCTGCAGCAACGCACTAGGAAAGGAAAGGGAGAGGAAGACTGTGAGCAAGTTAACGCTGATGTAAACAATGTACGATTTAAAACACTTTAAAATTGGGAGGAAGAAAATGCATTCAACACATTTGTTAGAGCTCAAATAAACAAAATAACACTGAATGTAAACGTAAAAAAAAAATCTACAGAGGGTACCTTTAACTCAGTGTTTTGGTTTCTTACGGCCCCCACCTTTCCTATATTGACTCACTCTCAACAAATTCATCAGCGTTGTTCAGTGAAAAAGATCCGACGGACCCCCCCCAGTACACCACCTGCAGCAGCAGACACCATTGGTGAACAAGGTGGAGCATTTAGCAGCTAAAGAATTGGATGGTTTTCTCAGGAGTTGGTGGTGACCAAAACTGCATTGTTCTACAGCTCTCAAGTGGCCCAAAATACAAATTAATGTAGCTTTAAAGAAAAAAAAATAGTAAAACGATTTTAAGCCTGTATCCCAGTTACATACTATTGTCAATGTTGTGCATTTTCACTGGGAAATGACTCGAATAAATTTGGAGTGTGATGTTGTGGGACACTTACTCCATCGTGCAGAGAACAGCTGGACAACAGCTGGACAAACAGATCTCATGGTTAAGTTTCCTAATACTGAAATTAGCAGGTGCATTGAGTGTGACTGACATAAGTGTCAGTTTTTGTTAGAGAAAGAAGTAATGATGTGAATGATAATGACCAACTGGCAAAAAGTGCACTGACACAATAGTGTTTACACTGTGTAACCACATCAGTGCAACCCCCCTGTACACTGTAGTCCAATAACACAGGCCCGCAGCAGATCTTTCCTTTGTGAAGACTGTATTGACTCTCACAGTGGAGGCCAGTTATTGTTGGTGTTTCACTGATTTGCATTATACAATATGAAGAATTGTTGCAATGATTATGACCTCCTCCTTTATTGCACTACATTGTACAGGGTGTGTGTGTGTGGTCACTCAGTGTGATGTGTAAATGAGACACACTAAAGGTTCAAACTTATCATTTGTCTGAAGAATGAAGGCTGCATTGAAATTATTTGTGTGCACACTGTTTTATTGCATGAATTACAAAACACAGGCCAGACTCGTCTGAGATGTTTTCAGCAGTATTCTCCACTTGTGTACAGGAGCAGATATACATATAAGCCTTGGAATGCAGCTCAAATGAAATGCAATATGACAAAAAGTTCAAATAAGTGTACAATACATCACAAAAACGGTTTTAGTAATAATCATTAGGTAATAAACTCAGTGTCTTTAAAAAGTAAATCTAAACAGTTCATGTGTGCATATTTTTATTAGTTTACTACAATGGGGAAAAAAAGCCTAAAAATCCTGATCAGGAATGTTATCAAGGAACAGAAAAAAATGCAGGAAAAATGCTTCAAAAAAAAAAAAAGGAACACAGCCTTCCTGAGCATTCATCACGTGAAGAATGTATTAAAAAAATAAATACATACATCAAAACAAAAGTGGATGTGTGAATGTCTCTGACCATCGTGGAATGAGATGTTGTCTCATTAGGACCAGGCATCAGATTGAAGCTGCAGACATGCTCTCAGCCCCTGATCATGCTCATCTCAGGTTTAGAGAAGACCAGGTTGCTCCGGTATCCGGCCAACAATATGCAGGAAGTGTTTGAAATCATTTGATTGGCTACCCAAACATACAAGATCAAATTAAAGATAATCACACATTCCAACGTCATGGAACTGTGCAGCACTGAGGAAATCTCTCCCCACTTTTGTTTCATCTGTTGTTTTGGCTGCCACAGTTAGCCAGTTTGTTGACCCCAGGCTCAGGGTCCAATGTGAGGACACTTGATATGAAGACAGCTGACGGATGGTTTCTGACAGCCATGCTCGCGGATCTGGCTGTACTTTACGTGCAGCGGTGCTTTGAGCTAAATGCTAACATCAGCAGATTATTATGTTCACCATCGGAATTTATCTTATTAGCATGCTAACATTTGCTAAGTAGCACTAAATGCAAAGTTCAGCTGAGGCTGATGGGAGCAGTCATTAAACAATGAAGCGGACTAAAGCTGGGCAGACACTGAGTGGAATGAGCCCAATTTTAACCCCCAATTTAGAATCAGGCCAAATTTCTGCCAGATGGGTTGTGGTTTGACATGCGGTTTTAGGGGACCTGACGCCTGATTTATTGTCTTAGCGATCTGAGTGTCGGACGCTCAGTTGGAGTGAACAAAATGTACAGGATTAATACAAATGCTCAGTGTCTGCCCAGCTTAAAGAATCAACATGGAGATTCCTCCACTCTCTGGAAAACAGAAAACAAAAAGATTGCCATCTTTAAATTCAACGTAAACGCGACTACAGTCTATTTGCAGGGGTCCTGACAATTTTGGGGAACTCCAAATAGAGGGCCTGGCCAGAAAAGCTTGAGAAACTGTAAGATATGGAGTGCTGAAGCTCGAGCACTGCCTGCGTACTACTGTTACGGGTTATCACGTAAGAAAATGTCTCGCACGTTAGCCGTGAATCTACGCAACGTGACATGAAGTGAAAGCAGAAGATAGTCAGGTTCGTCTCTGCTTGGGAAGTAAAAACTGTGAAGGAATCAAAGCAACAACAAACAAAGGAGAGTTTGAATCTGTAGAAATAAAATGAAACTGATGGAATGTTGCTTGAATGACAGCAGAGCTGAGAACAACTGTAAGTCCATGGAAATGAATAGGGATCCTGTCCAGCTATTAGTGAACTTGCTTAACACCACCGGACTCATGCAGATATGTTGATGTTAAACAAGTGCTCCCATAATGCATCTCCTTTCAAACCAAAACCCCCACGGACCTGAATGTACTGTTTAACACTGCAAATTAATTATGTCAGCCTACTTTGTACCACTGAGTTATAACTTAGTTTACATAATATACACTTAATCATACAATGATTTAAAAAAAAAAAAATCTACTCAATTAAATTAGTTTCATAAAAAATATTCTAAATAAAACACAACAAAGTAGCATCACATTCACTTACTGTTCATTAGTAAGAACTCAGACTTCACAGTGTGCAGTGTGGCAGCTCTGCACAGCACATTTCCAGGCCTGACACTGATATACTGGACCAGGTTTTAACTTTACAACCCCCTTCAAAAGCTGCTTTATTGTATCCCAGTTTGCCCCCCGGCTACACTTGCTCTCTTTGTTCTTTAATGAAGGGGAAACAGACTTGAGCTCACTGGATGATAGTTTGGGGTTAAAGGAGGTTAAGAGTTAGATGGTGCAGTAGTAAGGGAGGCATAGCAGAAAGAAGAACAAAGTCCAGGCACCCACATGTGCTCTGAAGGGTCAGGAACCCAAAGCAACATTAATGCCTGGACTTTTTCTCTGTTGCCACACCAATTAATAATATTACGGGGGGGGGGGGGGGGTCCACTATGATCCACAGGGACACCAAGTCCTGTTGTAATTTACGAGCAAACAGCCTGAACATTTTGAAGAGGAGAGTCCAAGCTGAGCGATGTCGACCGGCTCATTTATCCTTCTTGGATTCAGGCTCCTCTCCCTGGGTGTCGGCTCCTTGCTGCTCTGGCTCGTCCTCCTCGGGGACGGGAGGGAACTGAGATTGGCTGACCTTGTCCCCTTTGGCCTTGTTGAGCTTTTTGGATTTCTGATAGAGTTCGTTCAGGTTGAACTCTCGGATGATGTTCTCCTGGTGGAGACCGACAGAGACTGTTATTGACATATTGAGTTTCAGATTTTTTTGCATTTAAACTGTCAAATTCAAATAAACCTTTCAGTATTCGGCATGGACTGTTATTCTTGGAGTCCGCTTTCGGGAACCCACAATAATTGAGGGTTATTGGTCACTGTGTTAGTTCCTCCTGTCCATATATAATATAATAACACTAAAATATACCACATACTGTGCTCTACATAAAACACACCACATATTACTGACTACATGAGCCATGTATTTAATGAAACAGTCACAGGTCTGAAGTGTACTGTCCGTTCTGACCTCAGTGAAGCTCCAGGATACGGCTCTACCCTTCTTGTCCACCTGTGGGCGCCGCATCACCTCCTTCCCCCCCTGAAACAACACCAAGGAGGGAAGTTGTTTGGACAGCGGAGACGTGGACACCTTGTACCTGCAGAACGGAGTTAAATACATTTGAGACATTCGTAGTCAGTCCTCTCTGTATTTTTTATTCTCTTTCGTCTTTTAAGAAGTCAAAGAGAAACAAAATGTCTTACTTCTTGGAAACCTCTCCATAACGGCCAATGTCCACTTTGCCAAACTTGAGGCCAGAACAGTTGTACCTGAAACACAAAACAAACAAGTAAACCGAAGTTCCTCTTGTTTACGTCCCTGAGGGCACGTTGTGCTTTTACTGAGTGGGTGAATGGAGTCTTACTTGAGAGAGAGATCAGCATAGACCGCAGCAAAGGACTGGCACTCCGGAGACCAGTTGGCAAAAAATTCAACGATCCACGTCACACGACTGTCTCTGTCCAGCTCATCCTGGAAACACAAACACAAACACACACACACACACACACACACACAAACACAAACACACACACACTCATTTATGATTCAAAATAATAGCATAGATCTTTGCTCTTGGTAATGGACAAAGTGCTACTACAGACTGAACCACTTTTACTCACGTCAATGGTTTTGTCGCTGAAGTACTTGATGTACTCTGGTCCCATGTAAAGAGGAGGCTTACAGGTCATCAAAAACACTGAAACAGATAAGAGACAACGAAGAAGGTAACATTAGAACTACGTTAGCCTACACCCACGTTCTCCGTCCTCACAAGCGTTTCAGTACCGTTACAGAAATAATCTCCGTCCATTCGAACACGCCTGAAAACTATATCGCATGACCCCACACTCGCACTCACTCTGTGAGCAAGTCTGCTTAAATGAAAAATGTACATGTCTTATATCTGTATTTACTTTGAGCATCTTCAAAAGAATATTTTGGTTTTCACCATCTCTCTTCAAGAAGATATCTACAACCATATTTGATTAATTTCTTATGACAGATGTTGGCAGGGATTAACTTCATAGGTAGAATATGTTGAGAGTACCTCAGCTTTAAATCAACTACCGTGCCGCTGTATTGAATCCAATGATCAAATTAAATCACTAACTGCTTTTGAAGAACCACATTAGCTGGAAGAGAATTTACAGGATCACTTTAGCTGGCTAACATCATGTTAACCTGGATGAGTGTTGTAAACAGATCCTATATGCAGAACCAAACCAACAATGTGTTAGGCTGTTGTCAATAGTTTCTGACGTCCCTACCCCCTCTGTGGTTATCAGCTTCAATCCCATTGGTTCCTACTGAAGAAGTAAATGTAAAGGCTCACAAAGATATTTTAAAAATAGAAATTTATATTTTAGTGGTGGATTAATGCACATTTGGAGCTCTAGTGAGTATCTGGGGCAGCAGGACAGTGTGTGTGTGAGTCAAAATAAATTAGTGTGTGTGTTCATGGTGATGAAGGAACATGTCACCTAGTGCAACAGTGAGGCTCACGGATGTGTTTTTGATATATCAGGGTGTGATACACACAAAAAATACTACTTTAAGGAAAATATATAATTTCACCAGACTTTAAGCCACATCTCAAACCAGACCCTGGTTTTTGACATTTGGATTCATAAGACAGGAAACAGAAACGTCAGTGTCTTTAAGAATCTTTAAGCTGTGTGTGAGTGTGTGTGTGTGGTAGTAAAGGTTGTACTGACCTATGCAGAGAGTCAGGTAGAGCAGTCCCATCCTGATGTCCAGCCTGAAGAACAGGATGACATTGGCCACCTTGCTGAACAGGATGATGTTGCCCACATGCTGCTCCACCGTTACTGACAGGAACAGATACAGGGACACTTTGGTTTTTTTCCAAACTCCATAAAGACCATTTAAATTGGCAGGAGACAATGATGCTTTTCTATTACAAAATCCCAAGCCATGCTATTTGTAAGATGCAACCAATTTGGGTTTTGGAGCAGATTGTCAATACTTTCTAACAAAATATGACAATAGCTAGTGTACTTTTGTAAGCCTTAAACACAGGGAGAACATTTGTAATGCATGTAATGCATTTCTTCAAGAACTTTATTCTTGTCACAGTGGAATCACTATGAGACAATACAATATTCCATGGAAAAGAAGGCTATTACAATAAACAAAGTGACAAATATCGGTCTAACAATGTCTGCCTGACAGTTAAAGTAACACGTTTGGCCCAGTGCATTGTTTAAATCTGACTTGTATCATTACACTTCCTGTACATGTATGTAGGCCACGGTTCAGATATACACCATTATAGATAGATAGATAGATAGATAGATAGATAGATAGATAGATAACTTTATTCATCCCTGAAGGGAAATTAAGTTATCATCCATGCATCAGATTCTATCACATTGCTTTTTAGGAAAAATTAATTCAAAACAAAATAGAAGACATTTACTCACTCGCCCGCCTGTTCTTCATCATGACGATGGCACTGAGGAACATGAGGATCTCCACCTCTCTCTGAGAACACAAACATGACATTAACATTAACTATGCCCGGCCACGTCAACCAACCTGTTCATATTGGTTTAATACTTCAAAAATTGTTTAGAATGTTTTGAAAAATGGCTTTGATCCCAAATGTTAAAAGTCAACATTCAACATATTTCTCCATTTTCAGACTGGAGAAAAATACATTACTGTAACATCATCAGAGAGGAAAAACTCCTTTGATTGCATTTAGATCACTGTGGGACACCTAAATGTCAGACTACTTGGTCATTTTAAATATGATGCACATGAACGTCCCATAAAACCAGACCTGTGGACATTTTGGGACGCCCTAATTGTATAATGTGTCAAAAGGGGAACACAGTTCAGGCTGATGCAGTGTCGGCGATGTACAAAATATCTGCCTGTTGATTTATTATTTTAAATATTACTGCATGAATGCTATACATCTTTAAATCAGCTGTGAGTTGTGTGCTGGAAAAAAACAATCAAATCCAAACTACGTATAGCATTAAACTGCACTTTACAGAGCATGGATGCAGGATGTTTGCAATCCATGACAGTTGCAGCCGGTGTGCAGTTACTGTCATATAGGACCCTACCGTTCCTTTCAAGTCTACGCTCTCTTGTGTGGCAGAAAAATGTAAGAGTTTAAAGACATTTTACTTGTTGATATAGATCCATGCCTTGGATATGAGATTTAGTTGGGAACCTTGACTTGTATCCTGTTATGATCCTCATTATACTCCTGGGTCATTCCCTGTCAAATCAGATAAGGCTGTTGCAGCAACCTGTCAGATTTTGTTCAAACCTTGTCTATATCATGAATGTGTCCCAAAACCAAGGCCTGTAAAATATTTCTGTTCAGTTCTGTTCTGTTTTTCATTTTTTATTTTTCCTTTGTATCATTTATTTTATAGCCTCAGAAACGCCTTATTTGGAGAGCCACGTTTGGTCAAGTATTATCACCAAACTTAGTCAGATGGAAGACGAACATTTCTGTATGCCAAAACCATAAAAAGCCTGTACTGCATGCCCTTTAATTTTTCTATGGCCCGACATTAAGCTATTTCCACACACATTTTCCTGTTCCTACTAGCTACCCCACATACCATTTTGGTCTCATGAAAATGACAAAAAATGCTACCACGCCTTGTTTTATTCTCAATACCTTCATGTCCATTAGTGGTAGAAACCTCAAATATTGTCACAACGTTAATAAAAGACTATATCTGAAGAAAAAATAATAATTGATACCCTATGGGAGCATTAAAATTGGTTTATAATACCCTCAATACCACTCTCGTTTAGGAATTCTGCATTTCTTTCCAAATCTATGGCCTTATAAATCAAAAGGCATGCAGTACAAACGTTTCATGTCACACTTCAAGATATATTTATGTCCAAACATGGCTTCCCAGATAAGGCGTGTTTGAGTGTAATCAAAAAAAAAAAAGAAATCAAATATCAACGGCTCAAAAAAAAGAAAAAAAGTTAAACATTAGAACTAAACGATTTTGATCAAAGTTTGTCTGCATAATGTTTGGGTCCCATAACTAAGGCCTGTGAAATATATCTGAGAAGGTGTCGCAACCACTTTCCTACACTGTGCCTGATCGGACACAGAGTGCCGCTCCTGCACCGACCACCACCAAACAACGTCAATAATTTAGCAAAAGCCAGCTAGCCAGCTAAAACAGCACTGAGCGGTGTAATCAATGCTGCTAGGCACAAGGTATTTCTGCATTTACTGTATACAAACGCTGATTTACAGAGTCTATATGTGCCGTATATAATGCAATACCTTAATTAATTGCAGTGAGGCATAAATGAACTTTTGTGACTTGAGTATATCTGCCAATAGGTAAAAAAGTATGAATTTCCATTTTTTTGAGCGTAGTTTGGCCTGTCATCTCTCCCTGCAGCTGAGAGCAGCTACTGTCCCCTGGCCCTCGCTGTCAGCCTGCTCAACCACTCACAACTGACCAGACAGATAGGTAGTTGATAGCAATTCTTAAAAAAGTAATTTGTGACTTTGTTGCATTTTCTACGGACCCAGTCGAAGTCGCAGGAGTTGCCATCCTCTCGCTGTGTGGCCAGATTGTCGCAGATGCCTGGCGTCTTGCGGACTGCTAGGAAGGCTATAGACATGAAGATAGAAGCTACATAGTAGGGCTTCAGCAGCCACTTGTACACCTGCGGCAGGTGGTACAGGAAAGCGAGTAACGGCGTTAATAGAGCCATTTTCTATTAAACTGTCGTACTACAACTAAAACGGGAAATGAACCCCGAAAACACCGAGACAACCGGTGATGAAGCCGTTAGCTTAAAATGAATGCCCGACGCTAGCTAGCTTGATGTTTAACATTGTGAAAGTTGCCGGGAATCTGACTTCCGGTTTAGTTGTTAAAAATAAAACCCTTTATAATTAAATGGTATGCACCACGTGAAATTTAAATGCATTTTATTGAATTTTAAAATATATTTTATGTCAATATGATGTTTTGCTTTAAGTTTGAATACGTTTTTGTGTTCTTTGTACCCAAATTAACACATAAGTGCTTTTATTATGAAGGTGGAAGTCCTATTTTCCTTTATAACTGTGGTAATTCTTTGTAGCTTGGCTCAGCTTTGCAGTTGCAGTCGGCAAAATTGTAATGAAATCCTTATTTAAAGGGGCGGAAAGAAGTGCGGAGGTCAATCAGGACGAATGTGTTATAACATGCGCTGATTGGTCAGGGCAGAGAACAAGTAACTGCTGATTGGTTCATTCCAATATAATTATACCGTGCCATTATGTATATATTTACATCAACGGTTGGCAAATTTGGGTGTACTGCTCTGCTATAATAGGTTTCTCCAGGTCCTTGTGGGGCTGCCAGGGTGTCAGAGGTTAAAGGTAGATATTGTGCACCTCCACACACATCCTTCTCCTTCCATACTTGTGAGGACCCCCCATTAAAAAATAATGCATTCCCTAGCCCCTTAACCTTAACCATTACAACTACATGCCCAACCCCAACCCTTACCCCAACCCTAAACCTAACTTAAACCCCAGAACTTTAAAATTAAGTCCTCAAACGGCCCTTTGAGGGTGTGAGGACTGGCCAAAAATGTCCTCCCTTCCCAAAAATGTCCTCACTCTGTTGGTTAAAAACTTATTCTGGTCCTCACTATGAAGGAAGTACAAGAACACACGTCACTTCACTGTGACTGACAGCCCACAGTGAGATGCAGAGACCCAGATCCTCTAACTGCTCTAAAAAGAACCATCTCTGTTTTTACCATTCAGGCCAATGGGCCTACTCCACCTCCATCACGGATCACTGATGTCATCCGCCAACACGGTAGTACTTCAGGTTCCTCTTTTCTGCAGTTTAACTAGCGGAGTATTCTAAATCTAACAACGCATTCTGCTGTTTAATTTGGAGCTGGAACAGAAATGTAGGAAGATAGATTATTGAAAATAGAAGCACTTTGGTGAGTCAAAATGAAGTCAAAACATGTTGATACACTAAGTCAAAATTGTGATGTAGTCAATGTCAGAATTCTTATCATTTACACTGCCTCAAAATGTCCACTTATCATGACAAGATACAATGTCCATATTTTTGTTTCCAAGTCTGAATCATGACATAAGATGTTGATGTACTAAGTCAAATGACATATTATGTCAAAATGCCAACTTGCTATCTCATACATTTGGCATAAAAAGTCAAACAAATTGACTTATTATGTAGAATTCTTGTTATATGTTACCCCAATATTCCCACTTCACTTGAACGCAGCACAAGCATGTACTAGAAGAATCTCTGCTGTTTGCTTTGGAGTGACATCCCCCTGTGTGAGTCATCACCATGTTGTGTTGATTATGGATTTATAAGCTCATCACCTGCATTTGTGGATTCAACAGAGAAGGTGTTTTTGTCACTGAAGACATTTTTTCTCATATACCAAGGTAGAAAAAGACACACTGAACTTCCAATCATATTGATGCCCTAAAACACCACAGAACTTGTCCAGATAATGAGAAAAAGACTGTGAATCATTTTTGATCCAATCAGAAGTTGTGAATACTTTGATTAATTTTTTCCCTATTTTTCTTTTTTATTTGTTTCTTTTTCTTTCTTTTTTTTTTTTGTCTGAGCTTGTGAATCAGCTACTCTGTATATGTCCCCATGCTTGTGTTTATATAAAACGTGGATGGCATAAATATATAAACAGGCATAATCCATCATGATCAACAAAGGGGATGTATTGCTCCTCCAGATGAAACCAAACCATGATGTCATCCATTAACTCAAACACTGACATCACTTTCTAACCCTCCTTTTTTTTTCTCAGAAAAACTTAAAGTTATTGTAGCAGTTTTGTCTGATCTCACAACACTGTATCAAACATGTTTCATATTCATAGTCATTCCTATAATCATATTTCATTATGCTGAATTTACACGAGAATATGCATTTATTTGTGCAGTAGCATGGTGTCATTGTTGGAAGAGATGCTTGGCTACATGCAGGCCAAACTGATGTTGTGCTGCTGCAGGCAGTGCTGTCCTGAGGACCCGTGCAGAGCTCCCTCATCACTTCCTCGAACGTGAACAGGGACATCATGTCAGCAGCACACTGCAGGAGGAGGAAGAGGAGTGGGAGGAGATCTTTCTTTTTCTATTTTTAGTTTTAATTTAATTATTCCCTAAAATAAATCATATTGTTTTATTATTATTACGATGTTTTATTATTACCATTGTCTTTTTAAATATAATTACTGACTTGTTTATTTATTTTAAGATCAAAATGTGTGTCATTGTCGGTGCTCCAGTTCCGGCAAGGCAGCTGGTTTGGGGTCGGTTTTTTTGCAAATCTCAGGTCTTCCAATCCTGCGGTCGGACAGAGGTAACTGATTCCAGATCAGCTGTCAGGGTTCGACTCTGCCTTCTCATTTGCTCCAATCAGAGCCGCTCAGTCAGCCCTGCCGTATGTGGGCCAGATGTCAAACTCGACGGAGTTAGAAAAGACAGGCAGGAAGCTTGACTTTGTCTTCGAAATAAAAGTCTTTAAAGGATGACATTTCAAATGAAACTAGGCCCTCCGCCAACTTATGCGGTCGGAAAAAATCAGTTAATAAGAAAAAATGACTTTTCTCAAAGGCATTTATTTCACAGCATGATTTCATTTTCATACAGTCACATTCTTTCAATAGTCTGGTGTCTGTATTTTAGTAAAATTTTCATGACTTTATAGACGACATAATAATTCATAATACACATTAACTGAATTTGGTAGACATACTTGTATTTGCATTGCATATGGAAAACCCATTAATTAATTCACACACAATTAAACATTCTTACTTTTAGAAAGACAATTTGATCTACTTTTGTGAATAGATCGTTATTAAAAATAATAATCATTTATGACAGAGTTTTAAAACAAGAAACATTAAACAGCATGCATGGACTCTGTATATTGAAAAGCTTTTATTGTGCTATTTTGTAGCAGGAAGTCCTGTGTATCACTCTCGCCACCTTGACTCCGGGCTGTTCCATGGTGGTAGTCGTCCCAACGAGCGGCTCGTGAAGCAGGAGTCCAGACGGGATTATTATGAGCAGACACCGCCGAGCCGCCGGCCGATATTTCTGGCTGTAGTTCTCCTCCGATACTCGGACCGACATCGACATTTCCACCGAGCCCGCCGCGAGGATACAGGTGAGCCGCCCAGCCTGCCTCTGCAGCCCGCCTGTCATCGACAGCTCCCGTTATCAACAGTAGTGGGGTTTTCTGGCTCGGCCAGGGGGAATATGGGATGTGGAAACGCTACATTTATTTAGCTTCGGTCAAATTATTATTTTCAAAACGCGGTTGTAAAATAAAAACAATTAAAAAAAAAAAGATTTAAAACATGGTTGAACGAGGCCTGTAATTATTTCTAAGCCTAACAGTCGGGTGTTATCCAGTGGAGGTTGTGGCTTATCGCCCCGACAGCGCTGACTCCCTGCGGCTACGAGCCTCATGGCTGCCGTACACACACCGCCCACAGCCGGCAGAGCGGCCCGGGGACAGCGGCCTCTCCATCGGCAAATGCGACGGAAGGAGCACATACTACTACTAATCCTTTTACTACACAGCGGTGATATTCCTCCTGTGTTATAACTAGCTTTTACGTAAACATGTCGCTGTTGCGGGATTAATATCTCTTTAACAGTCATAATACTTCCACAGGCTGGCTGCTCGGCCCTCCTCCCCTCTCCCGGTACCGGCAGCTGCAGCATCCATCATCATCATCATCCTCCACACTGACGGGATGACGGAGGGAACCGAGCCTCCGCGCGCAGGCTACAGACACGGTGGTGCGACGTTCACGGGCTGCAGGAATACTGAAAACCGCCCTGGCAGCGACTTGGAGATTTAAAAGTGACTTCACTCCTGCTTTCCCGTGACGGCAGAGCTCAGAGTGAGCCAGGAGGAAGCAAAAACTCGAGCTGGTGGGAACCTGGAGTCTTGCTCAGTGTGGGTGAATGAACCTGGGAAGAAAGATGGACTCTTAGATGTTCTATGAGCTGAATGAATCATTCTGATCTGTATTTCAGTAAAGTAGAAACAAAGTCACCTCTGTAGGTCTGCTGCAGCTTTCAGTCTGGTGGAACCTGGAAAGCAGAGGCCATCAGAGTTGCAGTATTGTGTAAAACGATCTATTGTCAAGTCATTAGGACATCCATTGAACCCACAGGAGCAGTCTGATCATTCTGACACCATGATGGTGGGAGCCACCATCACCTCGCACCTCAGGACAACTGTGGTCTAAAAGACACCTCAGCTCCCCTGCGGGAAATAACGGAGCAGACAGAGCGCGGTGGTCCACCAGCACCATGGACTACCACGCCGAGTGCTGCTTCTGCGACCCCGAGGAGGGTCACGGCGGCCCGGATGAGCCGCCACTCCACAGTATCCATGCGCCCAACCGGATCCGCCCGTCCTCCTATCGAGCCCTGCGGAGTGCCGTGTCCAGTCTGGCCCGCATTGACGACTTCTTCTGTGAGAAGATTGGTTCGGGCTTCTTCTCTGAGGTCTTCAAGGTATGTGACCTACTGATGCCTTTAGACAAAAACATATTACAGGATTGGGTACGATACCTTTTTCCGGTACTTTACTCTCTCTATTGGTTCCATACTAATGTTTCGGACATACCACATTTTTGTAAAGTATTTCAAAGCCAACCAGTGAGCACAACATGGTAGTGATTTCAAGAGATGCATAATGGATAGGTCAGATTTAGTACAACATGGTTTACAGCGCAGCATGAATAACTGATTTCTGATCAGTCCTGACTGTAGCTTGTGTAATGCATCATACTTCTGTTTATTTCATTATTTAGTTACTATACACACATACAGTACATATGTGTTGGTTTCCTCCAAATGCTTTTTCGTACATGTAAATAAATGTGTGCATGTGCTTGCACTGACAGTGTGTAAGTGTGCGTGTGTGTTGTCTGTTTGTGTATGTGAGGTGACAGGATGATTAGAGGACAGGTCTCAATGTCCAGACTAAGTAGATTACTACTAGTGGACATCCTACTTTTTCCTCCTAGGTAACCTTCATGTATGCAGGTAACTGATCACCCCCTGACCACCAAATCAAGACTCAACATAGCAGTGCCCACATGTACCAGTCTCTCCCACGTACAGCAAAGTCCTAGTGTTTGGAGTATTTGCTCAGGTTTAGACAAAGTGGATTCCAGAGCACATTCTCTTAACTGAAATAACCAAAGCTTTACACACTCACACCCAGAAACAGAGACATCAACAAGACTGGGTGGAGACCTAGTATATCGCTGGACCTGTCCTTAATGTGAATTCCTGCATTTTACACGCAGGCCCACAGTTTTTGTTTTCTTCAGTGAATCCTTGTGTGAAATGTCTGGGCTGGTCTTGCTGCCTACAGCTGGAAACAAACATCTTGTTCAAGCTCACCTCCATCGTCCGGTCATCCTGCTATTTATTTTGAAAGAGCAGCAGCCAATGGGGAAACTCCAAACCCTCGACCAACCGATGGTGTAACTTCATCACTCAGTGACAGGCTTCCGGGTTTATAGGGCAGGCCACCGCATTGCTGCTGGTCCAGCCAAAAACCAGACGAGCACTGAATTGTGTGGAGAATCCTTAAAGGCTTGAAGTAGTTTGAAGAACATCTTTTACTCAAGCACTTTAATGCAAAAAATATCTGTATGTTTAATGGAACTTCACACTTGTACCTCATATGATTTAAATTGATATGAATATTTATGGTAACATCCAGTGCTTTAATGCTCAAATGCTTAAAAGTGTCAGTTTCCTGTGTTTTCTTTTTCGGTGTCCACAAACTGCAAACTAACCCAACTACTTCGAGAACACTAACACTAAAGTCACCATTGTATTTATTTGTTTTTTTTATATTGTAGATAAGAGAGCTGGCATGAGATAAGAGATGCCTAGTATAACCCAACCCAACCCACCACTCTAGTTGTCTATTAGTCTAGGTGACTTTTCTGTGAAAAGCGTCTTGAGATAACTTTTGTTATGATTTGGCGCTATACAAATTGACTTGACTTGACTTGACTAGTTAGTATTTAGCTTGTGTGAAAGTGATAGTGATAGTAACTCGTCAGAGGGTGGGTAAGACAGAAAACAAGAGTATTTCCCAAAATATCTGACTGTTAAATAAACAAAGCATCTAGTATCTAGAAAAGCCACCCCCAATGTCATCCCTTACTGTTGGATGGCTGAGGGTTAAAAGTAAAAAATGTCTTAATGTGGTCATATATACAATGGCCCTCCCCCTGCAGTACAATTTTTTTGCCAACTTGCTAATATTCAGTGTTGTGCTTCATCCCTCACAGAAGTGGTGGTTCTGTTTAACCATTTCAACCACAGGGGCCAGTTGTTCTTTTCTAAAATGGCCAGTTCAGTCATCCCAGAAACTAGCAGTGCCATGAAATGAGAAAAAAAACGGAGTCACCTGGAAAATCGGGCATTAATTGAGAAAAGTTAGACATGATCAGATCTGAAGTGGTGTTTGTGTGGTGATGGAGTACAACAAACAACATTTAACATTCAGTTATAGTCAAAGGCAGAGCGGCTGAAGCTTTTTTTGTCACAAAATCAGCCATCCAACTGCTAATTTCAATTTCTGATAACTACCACAACAATATACTACACCTCCACAGCCCATGACTAAGTCCTCCTCTACATCCCTCGATCGTTTGCCTAATTAACTTATTTTGTCGCATCTATTTTTACTTAGTTTTATCTAATCTAATCAGTTTATTTGATGCAGTGGAGCTGGAGAGCTACTGATACAACACAAATTTGATAAACCCTTTAGTCTGTTTAAAATGAAAAAAATTTGTCCATTTGCACTTGGTCAACATTTAGAAGGATATTCACTATCTCTTGACAGGTCAGATGATGGTAGGACTGTACCAATCGGGGGGGAGCCGTTCTTGGTTGCAGTGTAACCTGTGTTTGTGTCTGAATGTTGTTGAGATAGACCGGGATTTGTCCCGATCCTCCTGACTGCCACTGGCAGTTTGGCATACATAACACAAAGATACGAAGCAAATGCAACAGTGTAATACAACCATCTGAATAACATTTAATTCACTAATGATAGGTGACCCCTTAAAGTTTACGTTTACATCAAAAAGTATCTGATACATACAATGTACATGGCCCTTGTCTAGTTCTTTTATGGAGCTAATTATAAATGAGCACTAGTCAATGATAATGGATGAGGATTCATTTTCAAATGCACACAGTTCATTAGGTTTATTGTTACTGTTAAATTCTGCTGTTTTCCTGTTAGCTGTACTCTGTGTGTCTCCGTGTGTGTGTGTGCGTGCGTGCGTGCCTCCTGGCCGAGGCTGGGCAAGGCCTCGGTAATGGCCCAGTGGATTTGTGCAGATCAGGAGGAGTGATGGGAAATCCAGAAAGCCTATTAGTGCTACGCTATTAATACACACACATACACACACGCACATAAACACACAGACACAGATGCATGCATTTGCAGGTCCAGACACTGGATGAACTTTGCAGGCGCACGTTACCAGTCAATGACCCGTCAGGTCACACACACACACACACACGACCCCAGACCTACTGTACCTTCAGCTTCACATGTCCAGCGCATGTTCATGCTCAATCATCCCCTAAATGCATACAGAAAAAGCAGAGAGGCGCACCTTGCAAACACTGACTAAAAAGACATGTACAACTGTGAACTGTGATGCCTGGTACATCTGTTTGATAAAAACTGCACGTATTTGGGGCAGAATGTGTCACGTCACACCTTTACAAAGGTGCACAAGCCTTAGTAAATGTGGCCAGCTAACTGTATGGGATCCCATGGTTTACATATTCACTAGCTGTACATGGAGCTGTGACTTGAAAACCTCAATTTCCAAGGAGTCACATCATTAATGATAAATCCTTTTGCTGTTGGATAATCCTACATGTGCAAGATTAATGTGATGTTTCCAATAAATCACATGTACTGCAGTTAGAGAGAACAGATGATCTGAACCAAAGCTGAAAAGACTATATTCAGTGTTTTTTTTTAATCTTTGCTGTGTCAGTTAGGTAGCAATAGAGGCTAACTGCATCTTGTGACAGTTTTTTGCGCCCTACAGGTGGAACACCACATCTTCCTCTGTGTGACTTGCTTTCTGACCATGAACCTTCTCCGATTGTCTTCCAGGTGCAGCATCGGATCACGGGGCAGGTGATGGCACTGAAAATGAACACGCTGGCAAGCAACAAAGCGAACATGCTACGAGAAGTGCAGCTCATGAACAGGCTTTGCCACCCCAACATACTCAGGTAGGTAATAATGTGTATGTGTATTAATATGTAAAATAGTGCAGCTGATTGGAAACACGTGTAACCTTTGTTTTGTATCTATTTTGCCTTGAATGAAGTCAAATAGAAGAAAGAAAAAAAAGAAAATGCAGGAACAAAATCTGTGAGCGCTTGTGCTGCTTCTATGTGTATTTTCTTTGAATTCAGATGACTCTCTACAGCACTGTCCTATCAGCTGGTGAGGTAGAGCTGAATGATAAATGGCTCCTGATAAACACAACTTTAAAATGTTCCATCACTCAGTTCACACTGTGGCGGTTTCAGATCACCTTTTCACCACTACTGAGAAACACAGGGTGTCGCCAGAGTCCACAGATGTCTCGTTCTGCATGTAGGGGCTTTGGAATGGTGACGTGATAATGGGAATGTGGGAAAACGATTAACGTTGAAACGTTCTAAAATATGACCTAGAGTATTTTCTTTAAATCGCTCTTCTTCACCCGTCCTCAGGTTTCTCGGGGTTTGTGTGCACGAAGGTCAACTCCACGCTCTGACTGAGGTAAAACCATCACTAATGTCTCTCGTCTTTTAATATCATCAGCTTCTTGAAATGTCTAAAGGGTTGCATCTCTTTTTTTCTCACTCTGAGTCTCCCTCCTTCATTCTCTTTGGCCTTTCCCCTTCACCCTGTTTCACTCACGCCTACATATGCTCCTACATCTGTCCCTACACTTTGAGTAACGGACGCAATAACTGAATCATTTCATGCTGAAATAACTCAAACGCAATCACAACTACAGCTGTCAGTGAGCAGGATGTGTCTGCTTTAGATCACGATATAACAGGTAGTTTCCAAAGGGAGTCTTCCAAACTGCTGATGTGTACGTGATGTACGGTGGTTACCATGGTTACCACAGAGGCGTAGCCGAACATAGAGGACTCTGTTTACTGTAGATTGTTCTGCTCAGTTTTCGTCTCAGCGACACCAATAAGCCTGTGAGAAGTGAAACCGTAGCGTTTCATCATAAACCATATAGTGCTTCAGGGATTCTGCTGACATTACAGTAAAATATAGCATGTTGATAGAAAATACAATGACTCAGGAGAGTGTGAAACGCATCACAGGGACAAGGGAGGGCAGGACATTTGTGAGCACAGCAGTGGTGGGGGAAGTATTCAGAACCTTTACTACATTAAAGTACTAATACCACACTGACTGTAGCCCTGCATTGAAAATGTTTCTCAAGTAAAAGTAGACTAGTAGTCTACCCATCATACAAACTTACGGCAACAGAGGGTGGTCTGTCTTAATGTTAATAAATGATTCACGACAGAGAACAGACCTTGCTTTCTCTCATTGTTGATTTGTCCCCCCTCTCTCCCTGTAGTATATAAATGGAGGTAACCTGGAGCAGCTGCTGGACAGTGACCTGTACCTGTCGTGGGGTGTCAGGATCGGCCTGTCTCTGGATATCGCCCGGGGGCTGCAGTACCTGCACAGCAAGGGCATATTTCACAGAGACCTCACCTCCAAGGTACAGCACACGGGGAATAAGAGGTATAGAGTGGATCATGGGGGCTACATCAGCTACACTAATTAGGGATGGTAATCTCACAATTATTTTTTCGCCCACTCCTAACGATAATCATGAAATGTTAAGTAAGTTGCATAAACTAAAACACAATAGAATTCCGTCATGATGCTGCTGTTGTTCTACAGTACAGGGAACAGTTTCCTGTATCCCTTACTGTTGCTAGATCTGGGAAAATGTTTCATCCTGTTGCCTGTTAACACAAATAGGTAAAGGAAGTGTTGTTTTCGATCTGTGTAAAGCACTGTGTGAAAAAAAAAACGCAGTGATCTCGTTCATTTGAAGAAAGACTCAACTTTTGCACTGCGTCATCTGGCCAAATATATGTGTATGTTAATTACATAGTGATTTTAATTCATACATTTTAACTGGCACATTCCTACCAATAGCTGTTTGTCGATCTGACTTCATGACTGTTCTCCTGGGCAGAACTGTCTGGTTCGCTGCGATAACGGCATGTTCACTGCTGTGGTGGGAGACTTTGGCCTGGCAGAGAAGATCCCTGATTACAGGTCAGTGGGGTGAAAATCCAGAATCCTGATGTCTTTTCCTCTACTATTAGTTGGCACAGAGGTGTTTCTAATTCCCTAATTTCCCATTTCTAGGTCACTGCATCAAAATAGCATAAAGCATTGAACATAACCACAGTGTGAACAAAATTGAACATTACAAGCTCAAAAAAGATGTGTTTCAGGGCTGTTGCATCAGACTGCATATTAGTAAATCATAGACAGTATCTAGAATATGCAAAATATTCTAATTAAAATCATAGCTCACATTAAATTCCGTCTGAATGGGAATGGGAAAACCTTGTTTTTTTTTGTCTTTGCAGTGATGGTGTGGGGAAACAGCCTCTGGCCATCGTGGGCTCCCCCTACTGGATGGCCCCTGAAGTTCTGAGAGGAGAGCTGTATGATGAGAAGGTAAACTCTTTTTAAGAAACACCTACAGTACAGCACATAAAGCAATACTGTGTAACTTTTGAAAGAAGAGTAAAACGCATTCTTCCTCTTCCAAATCAGTGTTTTTTCTGCTATAGCCTCACCCAGTCTGAAATTACCAGTAGCTTGTGCAGGCTAATGTTAGCCAATGTTGGCAAACTGTGGATAGATTCATATCATATATAAAGTAAAATAACAACTGAACACACAGTACCTCACCAGGAGAACCTTTCTCGCTCGCCCTCTGTCATTAAAGCAACTCAAGGGAAATAACGAAACATCCTTTAGCAAAAGACTTAAAAGTCAATACATGCCTGGAGAGATGAGATATACAAAAGACAAAGAAAGTGTCCTCTTATAACACTGTCACAGTCTTTCATATGCAGTGCAGTCAGTTATTTTACACTTTTACAGATATACTTATACAGAGTTAAAATTCAGTTTGAAAGCTGCACTACAGAGAATGCTAAACGTGTTGTTGTACTACAGCATGTTCTAGTTGCAATGAAGTGGCATCTGAGAGCATCTCAGTTCATTCATTTCATGTGTTATTTCTGGTTGATGCGGGACAGTGGTTTGGGAGATATCAACCAAAAAAATATCAGTATGGAGAGCGGAGCAGTTTGATTTGATGGAAGATGGTTGTCATAAAAAATATTCCCTGTCTGATGTACAGCAAGAAGACAAAGAAATTGGGTTCCTAAAATAAACACTTTATTAACACTTGTTTGCCATTTCTGATGAAATTGCTATAAATTATGGCATTATGGCAATCACTTAAGCTTCATCTATACAAAGTTTGCTGTTGAGTTTTAATCCACTGACAGTGAGCTTCAGTGAGATTTTGGGAATTGGGGGCAACATTGATTACTAAAAGAAAATCAGGCAGTGCTGAACCTGAAATGAATTCCTTTCTGAGGTCTGAGTATTGGCACAAATACCGGCAGCCGCAACCCAAAAACTATTCATATTGGTACCAATCCTCTGCTGCAGTTTACTACTGCATGAAATCCAGTTTGAGCCTTAACCTGTGTATGTACTTCTTCTCCTCTGCTCAGGTTGATGTGTTTGCGTACGGCATCATCCTGTGTGAGATCATTGCCCGGATTGAAGCCGATCCGGACTTCTTACCCAGGACGGAGGTATGAGGAAAAACCCCACCCCACTAGGCCCTTGGCTTAGTTTGGTGTAGTGATACAAAGGACAGATGTGTACCTCCCTCACTGAGAGAAACATGTTGCTACTTTTAGAAGCAATCCATATATTACACTGAGTCACATAAACACTTGTGTGCATATATTGTGTGTGTTTAGGACTTCGGTCTGGACGTGGATGCATTTGAGAACATGGTTGGAGATTGTCCACCTGCGTTCTTTAGCCTCGCTGTCACCTGCTGTAATGTAAGTACACCATCATGGAGTACTGGACCTCTCTGAGCTCACAAAGTTCTCTAACCGAATGTAAAGCTTTATTGATGTGAATATATTCATCATCAGCCTCATCACCTATGTGTGGATGATCTTTTCCCTCGCATTGTTTTCAGATGAGTGCAGAGAGGCGTCCCTCATTCTCTGACATCGTCTTCACGTTGGAGGGCATGGACAGAGAAGAAGAGAGAGAGAAGCCCATTGCACTCGGTAAAAGGATCAAATTAATGATTTATTATTATTTTTTTAAATGCCTTCATTAAATGTAAAATACATGTTTTTTGGTGGTTTCTCTGATCTGTCCCCCATCTTTGATCTAAACTTTCTACATAGTGTAGTGCTGGAGGAGGGAGGGATGCGTCATAGACATGCTGATTAGCCAGAGGGGGTGCATTATTTTCAAATAACTGTGTAGCTGTGTTGAAGCCACTGATAACCACTGAAAATTATTATTACAGTTAAAAGTCATCCATACAGGAAGACTCCTTGTTTTAACTGTAAAATGCTACAGCCATGATCACATTAAGCTGGTGGCGGACCTACTGTGTCCCCATTAACCCCCCTTTTCCCTCTTTGGAAGTCGGTAAGAGAATTTGATGAAAAAGAGGAGGAAACTGTTCTGGATAGAGTACATTTAAAGGGAGGGAAATAGAAACATATAATACCAATAAAACTATATAAGAGTCCGCCACTTTGATTGTGCAATCCAAAAAAACCATTGGCATGTTACACGTTCCTGGTTTCATTTGAATTTTCTACCTTTCTTGGTCCTGTTCATATTCCACCTTTACTTACTCACCCATTTATCTTCCTCCCTCCTTCCCTTGCTTAGAACCAGTGGCAGTAGACGTCAGCCCATACCGGCGCCGCAGCTCTCCTTGCCACCCCGGGGACCGTGGCCAGCAACGGCAAGGCTTGGCGAGGAGCCAGTCGGACATGTTACCCCCGGCAACCCTGACCCCTCCTCTGCTCGGGACCCCTGCGCGGGTCAACCCCTTCTCTCTCAGACAGGACCTGAACGGGGGGCGGTGTAAACTCTTAGACACGCCCAGCAAGTCCGTCATCTCCCTCACCTTCACCCTCCCGGCGCTTCGCGACCCGTGTGCCTCCCCCCACCTTCTCAGAGGGATCCCTGGGACGCGGCCACCTCCGAGGAGATGCCAGTCGCTCCCTTGTACCCCGGAGCTCAGCCGGACTGTAGTCTTGCCAAGAGACACAGAGGAAAATGGTGAGGAAAAGGACAAGGACGTTAGAGTGGAGGAGATTAAAGAAGGGACAGGGGGGGATGTGGAGGGTGACATGAGCAAGAAGACAGGGGTGGATGAGAGGTTGCAGGTAGATCATATGGAGATAACTGGGAAGAGAGAGTTCTTAAAGGAGGAGGAGGATGGGGTGGGAGAGGGTTCAGGTCTTACTGTCGAGCTGGAAATAGTGTCTCTGGAGCGGTTAGAGGAGGAAGAAGAAGAGGAGGAGGAGAGTGTATGTCTAACGGAACCAATGGACTGTACCAAGTCTCCAGAGCCAGCAGAGGTCTTGGACTCCACCCCTGGAAGACCCCTGCTCACCTCCACTTCCTCCTCCTCCTTACAGACCAATGGCTGGCAACTTCCCATCTCCAACGGACCGCCCTCGTTGCCTCCTCTGCCACGACTGGACAACAACAACGGCTCAGCCCTTGTGATTGGCCAACAGGTGCAGTGGGGTGGAGGAGGGCGGGCCAATGGTTACAGCGAGGCCCAGGTCCTGTCCTCCGACCCTAGTGGCCCCTCTGAGCAGGATGAGGTAATTTCTTGTCCGGGCTGCTGTCTGGTGGGTCTGAGTTTCCCCTCGGTGTGCCTCCGCGGTTCAGCTGCCATGCCTGCCCCCCGCCGAAGGGCTTCGCTGCCACGGCAGCGGCCCTACCGGAATCTCAACGGTACCATAACTGGTGGCAGCGTTTCCTCGTCAGCAACAGCCGCCACAGCAACCAAAGCTCTGCTGTGTCGCAGCACAAACGGATTAGCAGTGGCTGGACCCTCAGTGCCATGTGAGCCTGGTCGGTCCCTGCCGGAGGCCCAGACTTAAGCTTGCTCAGAGGGGATTTAGTTCTAAACTTGTGACATGCACCAGCACTAAATGTAAGCGGACAAACATAGCAATACTAAATGTTGCTTTGCTAATACTGAGAACCCAATACTGACCCCAGCATCTGAGATGTGTTGTTAATTCTGTTCCATCACAGCAAACATATGGCATACTGGTCGCAGATTAGAGTGCCACCTGGTGGGCTGGAGGACTAAACACAGCAAATCACTGTGACAGTGAAGAACGTGGTGGTGCAAAGTAAGAAGTGGCTAAGGCAGGCAGAGTACAGCTGAACCAGACAGGGTTCAAACAAAGTGGGCCGAGTGGGGCTAGAAACTGAACACTGGACAGTCAGGGTCAACAGCACATTACTGCCGCTGCAAAGGTGCAGATCCAAACAGAGCAGTGATGCACACCCCAAATCAAACTGAACTCAGTCTGGGTTAAAGGATACTCACCGTTTAATACAACTTGGGTCTTATTTTTGTAGTTATGGCCTTCATTTCTATCCGTAATAACAACATTGTAATTACTAGGTTAACTGCTGAGATCTGTCAACACGGTGACATGATTAAAAAGAAGTCTGATGTGGCAAGCAACCCCCAGGTTAGTCAAGCTGACTTAGTGAGTGACTGCTGCACTGCACTGTTAAACCCAGGTTCTACAGTATATGGAGTGCACAGAAAATTAGAACGACAGATGTGATTGGGGGTTATGTCGGCCAGCACAGCATGGCTGCAGGTACATAATCATATGTGAAAACACTGTATTTGATTCTATTTAATTGATTAACAGCAGCTACATGGGGAATATTTATAAAATTAATAAATGGCATTTTTTATAGCAGCTCACCTGTATGAGTGTGTGTTTGTGTGTGTGTGTGTGTGTGTGTGTGTGTGTTTGTGTGAGTGTATGAGAGAGAGAGAGACTGTCCTACAGGAAGAATCTTTTCCTGGGCTTGTCATGGAAATTATTTATTTTTGCACTTCAGTTTGGAGCACTTTGCAGTAAGACTTTTACTAGACGGTGCTTTATTTGAATCTGTGCTACCAGTATTTTATATGTGTGTGTGCTTCTAGCCCAACTACACAGCTTTCATCCTTTGACATTTACTCCCCTCTCACCTGTATCTTGTGTATGTACATGTACATTCTGATTGCACTGTTGTAACTTAAAAAATGGCATGTGAAGCAGGTATGAATATTTATTGTACAGATCATTCCACACACTGTGTGTGTACAGTAGGTGCTTTTGAGACAAAGGTAGAGTGATGGATACCCACAGGATCACTTTCATCCCGCCATTTCTGATGTTTAACCATGGTTCTCGCTTCATTTATATTTTTGTTCTGTTCTTCTATACAGCTAGAAACCTGCTTGCAATAATCTGGTAATAAAGAAATATGGTTGTGCATAACCCTCTGTGCTGTTTTTTTATACTTTATTAACATTTTCTAAATATTTGAAAGTTTACGACTACAGACGGTGGGAGCTAATGGGGTGTGGCGCATATACAGTACCTTTGAATATTTGTTTTTTAATTGAAAATGAACATAATCAAGTTGAAAGACAGGAACAATGCCAGTGAAAATAATGAATTGATTATTTGTGGAGAGTCATTAAGCTGAGTAAAGTCCCAACCATGGCACAACACAGTTTGTGAAATCATGTGATCATGTGAAATCATTGAAGTAACTATACAGTTTTACATTCTTAATTGATGAGAGTATGTAGCAGTGAATCAATATTAAACAAATAAATAAAACCTGAAATAATTAATATGAGTTTTTCTAACCCTGCATGACACCTCATCATCATGTAACATAAGGTTGATCACAAACAGGTTGGTCACAGTCAACAGCTCTCAGTCTGGACACAACACTGTTAATGAACAGTATGTTCTGTTTATTATGGAAGCCCATTTGCGCCACTGTGAAGAAAAAAATAACAATCCTGTAAGTCACAATTATGAGATGGTATCGGGGGATTGATATAAAGGAATAAAGGAGAAATAAGTCTCTCACAAAGACTCTGGACTCTGCATCTTCATCAGCACCTGCACTGTGTGACCCAAACATGGCCAGCAAATCTCTCTACGGTAAGTCAATATGATACTGCCCTTGTGTAAAGACACACTCCGAAATTTTGTTATAGAGTCCAACACCAACCCCAAATTCTGAGCTCTCAGCTCACCGAAGATAATAAAACAAAAGAGGTTAGCTCCATGGTATAACTCCTTAACCCGCAAATTAAAAGAAACATCGCGAAAATTAGAAAGGAAATGGCGTTCCACCAAACTGGAGGAAACTCATTTAGTTTGGCAAGATAGTCTTAGAACATACAGGAAGGCCCTCCGTGATGCCAGAGGAGCCTATTACTCCTCACTAATAGTGGAACATAGGAACAACCCCAGGTTTCTTTTCAGCACTGTAGCCAGGCTGACACAGAGTCAGAGCTCTGTTGAGCCATGTATTCCCAGAGCTCTCAGTAGTAATAACTTCATGAGCTTCTTTGATGACAAATTTCTAACTATTAGAGAAAAAATTCATCATCTTGTGCTCTCAGCCAGTTCAGATACATCTTCGAGTACAGGAACCTCAGGAACCTCAGTAGCAGCTGTAGAACCAGATTTATATTTAGACTCTTTTTCTCCTATTGACCTTCACCAACTAACTTCAATGATTTTTTCGTCTAAACCAACAACCTGCCTCTTAGACCCCATCCCAACTAGGCTGCTTAAAGAAGTTTTACCCTTAGTTAGCACTTCTTTACTAGACATGATCAATCTGTCTTTATCAACAGGCTATGTACCACAGTCCTTCAAAGTAGCTGTAATTAAACCTCTTCTTAAAAAGCCTACGCTTGATCCAGGGGTTTTAGCCAATTATAGACCTATATCTAACCTTCCCTTTCTCTCCAAAAAGTGGTCGTTAATCAGTTATGTGACTTTCTAAACAGCAATAGTTTATTTGAGGATTTTCAGTCAGGATTTAGGGAATATCATAGCACAGAGACAGCACTGGTGAAAGTGACAAATGACCTTTTGATTGCGTCAGATAAAGGATTTGTCTCTGTACTTGTTCTGTTAGATCTTAGTGCCGCTTTCGATACCATTGACCATTGTATCCTATTACAGAGACTGGAGCATTTGATTGGCGTCAAAGGACCCGCACTAAGCTGGTTTCAGTCGTATTTATCAGATAGATTTCAGTTTGTCCATGTAAATGATGAATCCTCCATGCACACGGAAGTTAGTCACGGAGTTCCACAAGGTTCAGTGCTGGGACCACTTTTATTTACCTTGTATATGCTTCCTTTAGGCAATATTATCAGGAAACACTCCATAAACGTTCACTGCTATGCAGATGATACTCAGTTATACTTATCGATAAAGCCAGATGAAACCAGTAAGTTAGCCAAGCTTCAGGCATGTATTAAGGACATAAAAGACTGGATGACCTGTAATTTCCTGCTGTTAAACTCTGACAAAACTGAAGTTATTGTTCTGGGTCCTAAACACCTGCGAGATGCACTATGTATAGATATAGTTACTCTAGATGACATTGCCCTGGCCTCTAGCACCGCTGTAAGGAGTCTAGGAGTAATCTTTGATCAGGACGTGTCCTTTAATACCCATATAAAACAGACTTCAAGGACTGCCTTCTTCCATTTACGTAACATTATAAAAATCAGGCATATCCTGTCTCAGAAAGATGCACAAAAACTAGTTCATGCATTTGTTACTTCTAGGTTGGATTATTGTAATTCCTTATTATCGGGCTGCCCCGATAAGTCTCTAAAGACTCTCCAGCTGATCCAGAGTGCGGCTGCACGTCTACTGACAGGAACTAGCAAAAGAGAACATATTTCTCCAATATTAGCTTCTCTGCACTGGCTCCCTGTGAAATCTAGAATAGAATTTAAAGTCGTCCTCCTCACTTACAAAGCTCTTATTGGTCAGGTACCATCATATCTTAAAGAGCTGATAGTACCGTATTACCCCACTAGAGCACTACACTCACAGAATGCGGGGTTACTTGTGGTACCTAAAGTCTCTAAAAGTAGAATGGGAGCCAGAGCCTTTAGTTATCAAGCTCCTCTTCTGTGGAATCAGCTCCCAATTTGGGTTCGGGAGGCAGACACCCTCTCTTCGTTTAAGAGTATGCTAAAAACGTTCCTTTTTGATAAAGCTTATAGTTAGGGCTGGCTCAGGTGAGTCCTGAACCATCCCTTAGTTATGCTGTTATAGGCTTAGACTGCCAGGGGATTTCCTATGACGCACTGAGCTTCTCTCTCCTCCTCTCCCTCTCTATCTGTACGCATTCCTATCCCACTAATACAGGTTACCACCTCCACTTCTTCCTGGTAGTTTTTGTGCTTTATGTGCTTTTTTGCCCTCTCACTTTCTGCAGGTATTTCTGCCTCTGGAGCTGTAGATTCTGGATCTGTGACTGCAGGCCGTCTACTGCCCCCATGTTCCTGCTCCACACTCACTGCTGCAGTTGTTATTATAATTAGTCTATGACTGTATGTATGTATGTGTACATACATGTATGACTGTGCTAAGGGCAAAGCTGTGGTAGACGACAAGATGTTCCACGAAGCCGAGAGGGCAATTGAATAGGAGAAAGAACGCATCCTGAAAGAGAAAGAAGAAAATACGCAAAGAAAAAGAGGAACTGTAGAGGGAAATTCAAGAAGAATAAAAAGAGATGAAAAAAATGAATGAGCAACAGCAGGCTGAGAGAGAGAGGGAGAGGAAAGACAAAGGCTGCAGTCCAGGCATGTAGATAAGGCCAGAGAGGAAGCTGAGGAGTTTAATCCATTATTTCCTCTGGTAGAAGCTGGTGAACTAGCAGTTGCAGCTGGAAAAATGATAGTTGGAGAAATTAGACAATTGGGAAGAGCGATTGAGAACTTGTTTAAGTTTTGAGTGGTCCTAAATTCAGGAAGTTGAACCGCAGAGGAACCCTCTAGGAATATATGAAATATTAAAATATTATTTTCATCCACAGACCTATAATCACAATGTCCTTTTTTAGGCCTACATTTAGAGCTGAATTTGTGCTCGAAAACCTGCAGCACATGCCATGCTTTAGAGATGAAAAACTCAACAGAATTTAACCGATATATGTGGAGATAATGTTCTCTCCAACCAGGCATCGATCACTAACAAGTTGGATACACTCAACAACTCTCAGTCTGGACACTTACTGCTTATTACTGAACAGTATGTTCTTTCTTTTAATCATGTTATTTTCATTTTATAGAGCTTATACTCAATGTCACCCTCAAAAAAAAAATAATACATAACATAACACAACAGCCATCTTTACAGACAGACTCACAAACATCGACAACCCCCCCCCCCAAAAAAAAGAACAACACAGAACATAATTTTCCGTATAACACCTGCCATAATAATTAAGTATTAATGAATATTGTGGACTTAACCCTGCAGGGGTTACTAAGGTCCCAGAGTTGCAAAGCCTCTTAACATGATTTCAGCATAATTGTTTCCAATAAAATCCATAACAAAGAAAAACCCTTCCATGTCTCCTTAGAGAACGTGTGTGTGACGACCCATATGGACTCCTGATTCCACTTCCTGTTTTATTTTGTAAGTACCTGCCCTCTTGCTTTCCAGTTTGTTTTACTTCCTGCCACTATTGAGTTTCCACACCTGCGTTCTGTTATCTAATTAGTTCTTTCATCATTTATACCCCTTGTTGTTCCACCCTATTTTGCCAGATTGTCTTAGTTCTCTTGCCAGACTAGCTCTCTAGCCATTCTTTGTCAAGCCTGTTTGTTTTCTCCTACTGAACCTCATGAGCCTCTTGGGAGTGCCTTTTTGTTTACTCATTTTTGTTTTAGCCTCTTTAGAGTCGCCTTTTTGTTTTGCTATTTTGAGCCTCTTTGGAGTGCCTTTTTGTTTGTCAGTATTTTTTCTACACTGACTGCCGGTTTGTTTTGTGCATTGGGGACTCCTAATAAACTTTTATTTTTGGACTTTGATTCAGTGTCGGTGTGTTTCTGCTATTGAGTCATCCTCTGCCTGATCATCACAGCGTGAGCCTTTCCAAGGGGAGAAGTGGTAATACATTATAAAGCCAAATTGAAACAGATGGTTTGGCACCATCTAGCCAATGCTGTAAGATAACTGTGTATAGTACCATGGAAGACTAAGAGTTCTCTTATATCTATTTAATACAGATGAGGCAGTGTGTAGGCCCAGGATGCATTGTAGAGGATTGCACTCAATAGGACATTGTGTTATGGATGATTTTTGGTTACCTATTTCAGCCCAAAATGTATGAATTTCCGGTTGAAGCCACATTAAATGCACACAGGTGCCTACACACTGCTTACGCCTTACACATAAACCAAAACACTCATTGTCATATTTTGCTTCTGTTGTTTGGGGTAGTTTGTAATTTGTGTATAATCTTAAACTGAGTTTCCTGGGATTTATGATTGCTATATATTTTTTTTTGATTTAACATGATTATTTTCCATTGGTGATCAGTGATTGCAGTTTTAAGGTCCCATTCCCATGATTGCCTGCTGCTGTCACTACTTATGTTAAAGAGAACAGATTATTGTACATATAACTTATTTTTTTTCCTTTTCAGATGGCAGACCTGGTAAATGAGTGTCTCTATCTGTTCTTTCTTATATTGGGGTACTGAGTTTAAAAAGCTACAAATTTGTAAAAATCTAAAGAAGTGTGTCTTGGGTAGCACACACTCTTCCTGAAGTTGGTTAAATTATTTCATGGTACCACCTTCATAAAGATAATTTATCACCTGAATTCCATATGTGTTCCACTCTTTAAAACCACACAGCCCACACAAGAAGGAATAACGTTGGAATTATTAACAATCGGTACATAAACAGCGTCTTCTGTTGATAGAAAATATCTTCTTTACACCAGTCCATGTACTCACAATAAAGTTATCCCTAATGCCTGGTAATTGTTTAACACTATTTAAGAATGGTACACTTGATAATGAGCATGAATTACATCTTTGCGATTCAAGGTCTAACCATATTGATTTAGGGTCTTGTGCCACCCATTCTGAATAGTTTTTTAATTGTGTTGACCAGTGATAGTATTGAAAGTTTGGTGCTGCGAGGTCCCCCTTTATCACCGGCAGCTGGAGTATCTCCGGTCTTATTGTATCAATTTTTCAAAATAAACTAAAGATATGCTCCTATGCAAATCTTTGGAAAAGCTACTTGGGGTGTCATTAGGTATCATTTGCATAGGATACAAAATTCTAGCAAGTATATTTATTTAATGTAACACTGTTACTGAACAGTATGTTCTGTTTATAATAACACAGAACATTTCATACAAATGTAGTTCTTTTTTCTGTCCATAGGGGAACAGATGTGTGCATTATGTTATGCAGTTTGAAAGAACTGCTGCCATTTCTTGTAAATGGGGGAGGGAGGGGTGAGCAGCAGTGTGGAGAAACCAGAAGGGCCTGAATATTAACTATTAGTGTGACATAGAGAGTTTTTAAATCAGTACACAGCAGAACAGCTGAATACAGAAAAAATATAACATTTGTCTACAGGCAAGTTCAACATATATGAAAAATAAAGTATTTAATACATAATGAATGAATATTTAGGCAGGTATAAATGGAGCAGTACTTTCAAGGGAATTCTTGTTTTCCTTATATTCCTTATTGTAAAATAAAGTGCATTACCACTACAATTGTAATGTTTCCATTACAGTTGTGTCCATACGTCGATAACGTCCCTTGGAAAGAGACTAATACGCATTTGCAAATTAGTCTGGCAATGCCAGGCAACCTTCGTACAGCTTCAGTATCAAACTTTACTGATATCAGTTAAGTTTGATACTGAAGCCGTACGACTGATATCTTTAAGCCCAGGTTAAATATATTGATTCAAAATAGTTAGAGACTGTATATCATGTTTTGAATGTATTCCCATTTAGACATCATCTATTTAAAAATCCTTATGTAACTGAAAATAACACATAAACCTTTAGTTTCACATTCAGTGTGACTGGTGCAGCTATTTGTGAGTGTGGGTTGATGCACAAAGCCATTATAAAAGGAGCTACAGCAGACACAATCCGTACTCTGTGTCTTCACTTCATCTGCAGTATCTACTCTTTACTCTTTAACCCAAACATGGATGGCAACTATTACAACCCAAACATGGCCGGCAACACAGGTTAGTCATGACACTGTATTTATGTTTTAAAGTTTATTTTACAGTGGTATAACAGGGATCACTGCTAAATCTAATTATATGTAATGCTAATGTACTACTGTAGCTCCTATAGACTAACACTTGTATAGACATACTGGGAAGAACTGCAAGAACACATTCATTTTTTGTATTTATGACCTAACCTTTTGTTGAAGATCATTATCTGACTACACATTCTGGACTACTTTTATACTTTTGCAAGATTTCTTCTGTCAAAAATCGTGATTTGTTGGTCACTAGGAGCATTTTAAAGATACTGAGCAGTTTTGAGAGAGATAAATGCCAATTTTCTTATAAAGAATCCTCGTTTGGAGGGAGGTTCAGAAGATGTGCTTCAGCTAAACCTTTTCTCTGATGAACAAATAGTTATATTATTAACATTATTATTTTGTTGAGGATAAGGTTTATTTTTTAACATAAAATGAGAGTATACTATAAGAGTACACTCAACACATACTGACGTTGTAAAAACTTGTATGATCGGAACCCTTTTTGTCTTTAAAAGCAGCAGAATAGATGTTTCTTTCTACTACTTTTAGTAAGTTGCATTAAAGTACAATGTGTGTACAATGGTGTTGGTTTCTTATTCAGTGTCACTCATTCTTCTACACAGGATTTAGCAGAACAAACAATGAGGAGCTGAGAGTGGTGATGGTGGGGAAGACTGGAGTTGGGAAGAGTGCCACAGGAAACACCATTCTGGGACAACGGTGCTTTCAATCAAAGTTCAGTGCAAAGTCTATGACTGTAGACTGTTCTAAGGGCAAAGCTGTAGTGGACGGGCGAAAGGTTGCTGTTATCGACACCCCGGGCCTGTTTGACACCAGGTTTGGAATGGACAAAACAGCTAAAGATTTAACCCAGTGTATCTCTTACATTGCTCCTGGACCCCATGTGTTCCTGGTGGTCATCAGGCTGGGCAGATACACTGAAGAGGAAAAGCAGACGGTGCAAAGGATTCAAGAAATCTTTGGCCAGGCTGCAGACAGATACAGCATGGTTCTCTTTACAGGTGGTGACCTCCTTGAAGGCACCACTATAGAGGAATTCTTGGATGGAAGCTCAGACCTGCAGGAACTTGTGGCCAGATGTAACGGCCAGTTCCATGTCTTCAATAATAATACAAATGATCATTCACAGGTCACTGAGCTGCTCCAGAAGATCAGACATATAGTCCAGAAGAATGGAGGAAGCCATTACACCAACGAGATGTTCCAAGAGGCTGAGAGGGCGATCGAAGAGGAGAAACAACGCATCCTCAAAGAGAAAGAAGAGCAAATACGCAAAGAGAAAGAGGAACTGGAGAGGAAAATACAGGAAAAATATGAAAAACAGATGAAGAAATTTAATGAGGAACTCCAGGCTGAGAGAGAGAGGGAGAAGAAAGAGAGAGAAGAGGAGAGGAAGAGGGAGAAGGAGGAGATGAGTGAGGAGAGAAAGAGGGAGAGGGAGGAGAGAGAAGCAGAGAGAAAGAGAGACAGAGAGGAGAAAGAAATAGAGCTGAAAAGAATACAGAACCAGTATGACAGAGAGCTGAGAGAGGAAAGACAAAGGCTGCAGTCCAGACATGAAGATAAGGCCAGAGAGGAAGCTGAGGAGTTTAATCCATTATATCCTCTGGTAAAAGCTGGTGAACTAGCAGTTGCAGCTGGAAAAACGATAGTTGGAGGAGTTAAACAATTGGGAAAAGCAATTGGGAGCTTGTTTAAGTTTTGAGTGCTCCCAAATTCAGGGAGTTGAACCACAGAGGAACCCTCTAAAAATATATGAAATATTAAAATATTATTTTCATCCACAGAACTATAATCACAATGTTCTTTTTTCATGATATGAGTGAAGGATGAAGCTAATTTTATGAGTTGGAGTCGAGCTACATACTGTAAGTTAGTAAGGCTAAGCCACTCAACATATCATAGCATCACATTGTCATCTAGTGTTCTTTTTACATGATTTCTTAAATATAGCCTAAGGAGATATTTAGTGTGTAGGTTAACACTTGACAGTATAAAATGTTAGTATATCATTAACATTTTTAAAATCATATCATAATTCATGCTAGGTTCTACATTAAATAACTATCATATTAAGTTTACAGTCTACAGAGTGATAGTTATCCATAATTAGAAAAATAGTTCTCACAGTTCTCCTATGGGTTCATAATATATGCAGTTTTTCTTTGATCAAAACCTATTTTAATTTCCTCACTCTGGTTTTGTTGGGTTTTATTTAAAAGTATTCTAACTGTTTGTAGATCCTTACATTATTTGATTTGTTGGTCAGTTTGTCATCAAATCATTAATTTCATGGCTTATGTTGATGGTTTATGTCACTCAAGAACAAGTGTGTCCATGTGCTAAACTGAACTACAAATAAAAATGTGATATTAAGACTAAACATGTGTCAAAGTAATAATTAAACAGTCCAATCAAGAGTTCAAATGTCACAGGTCAAATTTTCATACATTGAACTAGTTGTGGATACCCTGATTTTATGGGGCTGGTGCTCAGTATAAAAAGGTTCATCCCCCCCTTTTTACTGTTCCTGCTCTTCATCCTGAGTTTGACACACTACAGTAAATTAAATAATATGTATGTACACTCTCAAACACACAGACACACACACACACACACACACACACACACACACACACACAGTGCCAGCTGAAAAACAGAAATGAACAGATATATGTGGAGATAATATTCTCTCCAAGCAGGCACTGTAAACTTTGACACATGCAGACATGACCTGTCAGTCGTCTACCCTCACGTGCCACAGACACCTATTTTCTCTTCTGCTGCAACCGTCACATTTGTATTGACTGAATTATGTCAAAGCCAACAGAGAGACACCAAAAGGGTCCCTGTAGTGTAGATCTACTCCCCTCATCAAGAGCACTGATGTCCCCATTTGTAATGTGTCAGACAGGAGTTAAGATGAGCCCCACTCTGGTCGAGGGCCCATTCATGACACTTCATCATCACCAGGTGACATTAAGGTTGATCACAAACAGGTTGGTCACAGTCAACAGCTCTCAGTCTGTATGTTCTGTTTATAATAACACAGAACATTTCATACAAATGTAGTTCTTTTTTCTGTCCATAGGGGAACAGATGTGTGCATTATGTTATGCAGTTTGAAAGAACTGCTGCCATTTCTTGTAAATGGTGGAGGGAGGGGTGAGCAGCAGTGTGGAGAAACCAGAAGGGCCTGAATATTAACTATTAGTGTGACATAGAGAGTTTTTAAATCAGTACACAGCAGAACAGCTGAATACACAAAAATATAACATTTGTCTACAGGCAAGTTCAACATATATGAAAAATAAAGTATTTAATAAATAATGAATGAATATTTAGGCAGGTATAAATGGAGCAGTACTTTCAAGGGAATTCTTGTTTTCCTTATATTCCTTACTATAAAATAAAGTGCATTACCACTACAATTGTAATGTTTCTATTAAAAATAGTTCCATGTGATTAAGTTTATCTTCAGGGTCATCTCTTCTTTTTTTGATCTAAAGTTTTTAATTATCTATTTATTTCCTTCATTTATTTAAGGTGTTTTGGTTTACAATATGAAGATGATGTTGGGACTAATTCATGCCAATCAACATCTCAGTACAGTCGTAATGTGTTGTTCTTTAGTTGCATTATTATACGAAACAGTTTATAGAAGTTATACATTTTGGTAATGACAAAAGTAATCTTAATTTTTTTTTTTAATTCATGTACTTATTTACTTCCTAACAAGGCGGATTTGATCTTCCATCCAGTAAAAGCACACTGAGGCAGGAATCCACCCAGCATGTTGTAGGAAAATTCTTAATCTATTGTGTTATTGTCCTACACTCTCTACAGATAGAGAACACACTCACTGAAGTTTGATTGCCATTGTAGGTAACAAAGTTACATTTAGATTGCATTAAAAAAAAACTGTGTATGTGTTTGTGCCTATAAATACACTTTTTAAATGCATTTAGGTATTGTATGTATACTGATGACAACAAAAAAGAATTAAAGTAGAAATTTAGAAAGAAAAAACACTCCAAAGTCTGTCCCATCATTATCACATGTCTGTATAAAATATGCACAGTATTGGGCAGTGCACAGTGTTAGCTTAAAAGAACTGCTGCAGTTTTCTGTAAATGGTGAGGTAAGGGGGATCAAGGTTTGAGGTGTACAGTTAACACAGGGACTTCCCTGAAATAAAGCAGGGATGGATACAGAAGTCAGATAAACAGGGGATAAACAGTTGAACAGACTGGCCATTTTCAGTTTTCAATTCAAACTAAAAACAAAAGTGAAAGATTTGAATTAACCAAACTAAAGTTAGAGTAAAAACTGTGACAAACAAGCCAGCATGTGGTCACAGAGAAAAATGTTTTATGTTGTCCACAGAAACTTTACATATAACTGGGACATATACAAAGTAATTATCATGACTGAAAGCATAGTTAACAGTGGCTGTATGATGTCTCCCTGCTTTAACTGAACAAGCCATAGTTCAGTTTCAGTTTCAGTTTCACAGTGATGTCCACCGTGTAGAGTTGTAGGTGTGGTCTACTACATGGTGCAGACTGAAAAAGACGAAAAGCAGCAGAAAGACTGTGAACTCTGCATCTTCACCAGCACCTGCACTCTGTGACCCAAACATGACCAGCAAATACTACTACGGTAAGTCATGATGCTACTGTTCTCCTGCTGTTAAAGATGCACTCTTTTTTTATTGTATCCAACAGCAACCCCAAATTCTGAGCTCTCAGCTCACTATTAATACTATGAAACCTGATTGCCCTGGGACTACCCTGGGCCCCAGTGAAGGGAGGGCCTTTGAAAGGCCTGGAATGAAAAGTTTTCTGTTTGTAAGTAATAAATGTCATAACTAAATTGAAATTGACTGAATAAATCTGTTTAGAGACTGAACTTTGCTCTCTGAGGCCTTCACAAAGGACACAAAGCCCTTAGAAGTGCAGCTTTTAGAGTTTAGGGTGAGGAATGCTGCTTTTTTCTCTTTAAACTTCAAGGCCACATTTATAGTAGTGCGTGATAGTAAATAATGCAAAGTTCTGAGGACCCGGCTCCTTAATTGGGACACACCATCTCTGCGTCTTGTAAAATGTTTTTAATTTGTTCTTCGGCACACATGGCCAGGGTGCTGTGCGACCAATCTCAACTTTTATCCTTATGTTTCCTCATATTTCAACTGAACGAGTATTACCACTGCCTTTTGTTTGACGTGCTGACGTGCTGTGGTAAGCGTATTGTATCATTTCCGGTTGCCAGCGTCTCTGTCCTGTGTGTTTTTGCTGCTCTCACTCAGAAGAGTTAACCTTGTTAAATTTTGTATCGCGGCAGCTAACTACCTGCTGTACCTTTAAACTAACACTAGTCTTAAAACACTCACTGCTCTCTCCTTCTTTTAGCGACTTTTTGTTAATTTCACAGCTTTTTGTTCGCTGTTCAGTTCTGTTAGCTTCTGTAGCCTCTTTTAGCTCCTCTGCTCTCCTCCTCTTCCTCTCCTGCTCTGTCCTGCTCGGTGTGTCACATGTTCAGTTACTCCTCTGCCTCCTTTAGTGATAAAGGTTTATGTATTAAATGTAGTTTATTTGCAGCACCATGGACACCCAGCCTTTAGCTGTAGCTAGCCAACCCCCTGTAGTCAGCTGCTGCAGAGACCCACGGTTCACCAGCAACCCCTTCACGTTTCCAACAGATCCTCCCCCCTCAGCGACTCACCCGCTGAGGAACAAACTCTCATAATTGGCAGCTCAATCCTCAGAAACGTGAAATTAGCGACACCAGCGGCCATAGTTAGGTGTATCCCCGGGGCCAGAGCGGGCGATGTTGAGTCAAACCTAAAACTGCTGGCAAAAGGTAAACGGAAATACAGTAAAATCGTAATTCACGTTGGCGGTAATGACTCCTGATGACGCCAATCGGAAGTCACTAAAAATAAATGTGGAGTCGGTGTGTAACTACGCAAAGACAATGTCGGACTCCGTAGTTTTCTCTGGACCCCTGCCAAATGTGACCAGTGATGACATGTATAGCCGCATGTCGTCATTCAACCGCTGGTTGTCGAGGTGGTGTCCAGCAAATGATGTGGGTTTCGTAGATAATTGGACCACATTCTGGGGGAGACCTGGTCTGATGAGGAGAGACGGCATTCATCCCACTTTGGATGGTGCAGCTCTCAAAGCCAGAAATTTGACCAAGTTTATTAGTGGACCCACACTGTGACAATCCAGAGTTCAGACCAGGAATCAGAGCTGCAGTCCTACACGCTTCTCTGCGCTTCCATTAGAGCAGTTACCCAACCACTTGTTCTTAGTCTTTCACACCCAACCTGGAAAACATTACAGCCAATTCTATTTGTCATTGTGTACCACGCTCCTGGTCCATATTCTGAATTTTTAGCAGAATTCTCAGAGTTTTTAACAAGTTTAGTCCTCAGTAATGATAGCCTTAGTTCTGCGTTTATCTCACTATTATTTAACCACACCCTCGATCTTGTTCTGTCATACTGAATCAAAATTGAACATTTAATAGTCTTCCAACAAAATTCTGTCTTATCAGACTATTATTTAATAACTTTTGAATTTATATTACTGGACTACAGGCCATTTGGCAAACATTCCTTCAGTAGATGCCTGTCTGATAGTGCTGTGGCTAAATTTAAAGAAGTGATTCCATCTGCATTTAATTCAATGCCATGTTTCAATGTAACGGAGGACTCCTATGCTAACTTTAGTCCCTCCCAAATTGATCATCTGGTTGATGGTGCTGCAGGCTCGCTGCGAACGACTCTCGATTCTATTGCCCCTATGAAAAAGAAGATAATAAAACAAAAGAGGTTAGCTCCATGGTATAACTCCTTAACCCACAAGTTAAATGAAACATCATGAAAATTAGAAAGGAAATGGCGTTCCACCAAACTGGAGGAATCTCATTTAGTTTGGCAAGATAGTCTTAGAACATACAGGAAGGCCCTCCGTAATGCCAGAGGAGCCTATTACTCCTCACTAATAGAGGAACATAGGAACAACCCAAGGTTTCTTTTCAGCACTGTAGCCAGGCTGACACAGAGTCTGAGCTCTGTTGAGCCATGTATTCCCAGAGCTCTCAGTAGTAATAACTTCATGAGCTTCTTCAATGATAAAATTCTATTAGAGACAAAATTCATCATATTGTGCCCTCAACCAGTTCAGAAATATCTTCAAGTACAGGAACCTTAGAAACAGCTGTAGAACCAGATTTATATTTAGACTGTTTTTCTCCAATTGACCTTCACCAACTAACTTCGATGATTTCTTTGTCAAAACCAACAACCTGCCTCTTCGACCCCATCCCAACTAGACTGCTTAAAGAAGTTTTACCCTTATTTAGCACTTCTTTACTAGACATGATCAATCTGTCTTTATCAACAGGCTATGTACCACAGTCCCTTAAAGTAGTTGTAATTAAACTTCTTCTTAAAAAGCCTACGCTTGATCCAGGGGTTTTAGCCAACTATAGACCTATATCTAACCTTCCCTTTCTCTCCAAAATCCTTGAGAAAGCGGTCATCAATCAGTCACGTCACTTTCTACACAACAATAGTTTATTTTAGGATTTTCAGGATTTAGAGTGCATCATAGCACAGAGACAGCACTGGTGGAAGTGACAAATTATCTTCTGATGTACTGTCAGACAAAGGATTTGTCTCTGTTCTGTTAGATCTTAGTGCCGCTTTCGATACCATTGACCATCAGATCCTATTACAGAGACAGGAGCATTTGATTGGCGTCAAAGGACCCACACTAAACTGGTGCAGATGGCCGCCCACCCAGAGCCCAGTTCTGCTCCAGGTTCCTACCTGTTAAGGGTAGTATGATCTAGACTTACTCTATGTGAAAAGTGTCTTAACTTTTGTTATGATTTGGCGCTATACAAATAAAATTGACTTGACTTGACCACTGTGCAAGTGCAACAGGTTTGCTTGATCTATTGAAGTCTCCTGGGTCTTAGCTTCCCACCCCATTTACTGAAAATCTATGAAAACCTTTTAAGTTTAAACTAAACAAAAGATTAATGCTCAGAATGGAGCCATTTTTAGAGGGTGTAACCTACTGTGCATAACAATATGCAGTCAATTACTCCTCTTGGGAAAACCGAATCACTTTGAAATAAGAAACAGATACAGAGGAATGTAAAAAAATTTGGAGTCTCAACTCCAATCGGCTTTTTCAAGATTTCTTTATCTAAATCAGCTCTAAATCAAAGTATGAGCCCCAAAAAGCTGATCAGACCATCTCTAATGGATCTATAAATTGATGTTGATGCAGTTTACAAAAACATTCATTCTTATCTAATGTAATTCATTCTTCCATACAGAACAAAACAATGAGGAGCTGAGAGTGGTGATGGTGGGGAAGACTGGAGTTGGGAAGAGTGCCACAGGAAACACCATTCTGGGACAACGGTGCTTTCAATCAATGTTAAGTGCAAAGTCTATGACTGTAGACTGTTCTAAGGGCAAAGCTGTGGTGGACGGGCGAAAGGTTGCTGTTATCGACACCCCGGGCCTGTTTGACACCAGGTTTGGAATGGACAAAACAGCTAAAGATTTAACCCAGTGTATCTCTTTTGCTCTTCCTGGACCCCATGTGTTCCTGGTGGTCATCAGGCTGGGCAGATACACTGAAGAGGAAAAGCAGACGGTGCAAAGGATTCAAGAAATCTTTGGCCAGGCTGCAGACAGATACAGCATGGTTCTCTTTACAGGTGGTGACCTCCTTGAAGGCACCACTATAGAGGAATTCTTAGATGGAAGCTCAGACCTGCAGGAACTCGTGGACAGATGTAACGGCCAGTTCCATGTCTTCAATAATAAGACAAATGATCATTCACAGGTCACTGAGCTGCTCCAGAAGATCAGACATATAGTCCAGAAGAATGGAGGAAGCCATTACACCAACGAGATGTTCCAAGAGGCTGAGAGGGCGATCGAAGAGGAGAAACAACGCATCCTCAAAGAGAAAGAAGAGCAAGTACGCAAAGAGAAAGAGGAACAGGAGAGGAAAATACAGGAAAAATATGAAAAACAGATGAAGAAATTTAATGAGGAACTCCGGGCTGAGAGAGAGAGGCAGAGAAGAGAGAGAGAGGAGGAAAGACGGAGGGAAAGGGAGAGGATGGAGTGGGAGAGGGAGATGGAGAGGAGGAGGGACAGGGAGGAAAGAGAAGCTGAAAGGAAGAGAGAGGAAGAGGAAAGACAGAGGGAAATTGAAAATATGAAGAAACGTTTAGAGGAACAGCGTGAAAGAGAACTGGAAGAGGAAAGAGAAAGGTTGAGAAGGCAGTCACAACAGCAAAATCAGACAAATGATGATTGTACAATCCTCTGATTTGGTTTTCCTGTTAGTCTTTTATTTGAGTGCAGCTCTTCCGAGGTGTAAACTATTAAACAATTTAAATGTACAAGAGGAAGAAAAGTTGAAATTCCCTTCTCTCACTATAACACTGGATGGTAATGAAAATTTATCAGTCATTGTTACCTCAAGTTAACACACAGATTTACTGTTAAAACTTCACACCTGGGGTTGTTGAGGTGACGTGGCATGTTCACTGTCACACAAGATAATTTTTTAAGTTTAGTATGTTTTTTTTATAAAAACTGCTTTGTTACTAGATTTTTTTAATTTCAAAATTGTTCTATGGTGTGACTGTCTCATTTATGGTTCAATAAATTCTAGGGGGTGTATCTTCTTAGAGGGGATTCTTTCAGACCAAATCCTCTCAAACACAGGTCTGTGATCTATTGTGTATCTGTTTTGGAGATCCTTGACTTGAAAAAGTTTGAATTTTCCTGGTTTCTCAAAATCTCAAAAAATTCTTCCATTTATGTCTATTGCTCACTTTTTGCTCCTCTGGGAAGAGGGGAAAAAAGTTATGTTTTATTATGTTATGCTATGTCATGTCTTTCCATTCGGAATACTATTAAATCTGAATGCATGATTTGAAATATTTTGTTGTTTAATAAATAAAATACTAAATAAATGTTTGAGTAATTTCTGCTCTAATTCTTTCATAAATTTTATAAGTAATAAGTGAGTTAGGAAGTAATTATGCATATTTATAATATTTTGTATTGTTCAACACTGACCATTTCGGTAGAGGCATTAAATTTATGACAATGGAATAAAAAGCATATTGTTCTACTTTTGTACGGCACTTTGTAGGTGGGATGCTTTACTGGCGTCATTAAAATGTAACTGCACCCTCAAATTTCTGCTAGAACCCTCCCTCCAGCACATTCTAAAAAATGGAACAGAGGAGTGAAGGAGCAACAACTGTTGGAGGCCTGGTCTCATGTCCACGTAGGGTGGAACCGGTGGGCTCAGGGGACACTGTCGACCACCGCTCTGTGTAGTTTTGACAGCAACACAGAGCTGGATGTCAGAGCTAACCGGCCGTTAGCACGGTTAATGTTAGCAGCTCTGCTATGAGAGGCTCCGGTGTGTAGCGTGCTGTTTAGGGCGGTTAACGTTACTGTTCGTCAGTCCTAAATAGTCGTCCACCTCTGATTAGAGGGCATTAACAATTTTTTGATATAAATCTCATGAGGTAGAGAGGTCCCAGCTGGTCGACTCTATCTCAGCATCGGCCTGCGAGGTTCAGGGCAGTGTTGCCAACTTGACGACTTTCTCGCTAAATCTGGCGACTTTTTTTGTCAAAATCGACTAGTGACAAATCTAGCGACTTTTTCTGGTGTTATTGGAGACTTTTCTGGTGTTTTGGAGATTCTGACGTGAAAGCACGTATCGTTCTGCAGTTACTGTCCTCAACGAGCAGCGGGTGCTGCCGTGAGCCCCTCCACCGTCCCAAACTCACAGGCGGTCAGTCTGACAGTTTCCTCCAGCAGCATCCCAGCTGCAGTCAGAGCACAGAGGAGACCCTCACACACTGGTGCGCTAAGCCGCCGCTGATCCCGGCCTCTTACAGAGCGGGATGTAAATGTAAATGTTTCTTCACTGTCACACTAAAATAAATCAGTGCATTTAACTCACACAGCCTCAGTCACTCAATCAGCTCGTCCACTGTGAGTGTGCCTCTGTGACATCAGCTGAACATCTTGCTGGCTCATCATGTCTCAGTCTAAATTGTACGCTCAGAAATACAGAAAGGAGCGGGATCAAACCCTGAATTAGAAGGCTGGTTGAAGCCATTTACTGGAGATGATACACGGTCATACTGCCTGTATTGTAAGGCTGACTTCTACGCCAAACCTTGTGATATAAAAAACACATGACAACTCAAAAACATACTCAAAAGACAAAGCCTTATAACAGTTCCACCCACAGCAAGCGGCCATTAATGAGTAAAAAAAAAGGCTCAAGCCACAACCTTATTCCTCTCTCGTAGACAATGACGTCATTTAGCAACTTCTAGCGACTTTAAGGACAGCCAATAGCTACTTTCCTTACTGAGGAGTTTGCAACACGGGTTCAGGGCTGATTAAAAGCAGTAGATGGCATGTTGTCAAAAAAATGTCAATATTAACACCAGCATTGATGTGTTTCATCACAGTACAGTAGTCTATCAGTTTAAAGCTCAAAAAACATGCAGTTCCTTTTTAAGGTCTTTGGTAGTCGGTAATCACTTTCAGTCCAAATTGGCGGTGGCATAGCTCTGCTACTGCGTCCTATTGTTGCAATGGAATGACCAATTAGCTTTCAGTTCTTATCAGTGTAAGTTCTTGGACATCACTGAAGCCTTGTGAAGCCCATGACATGGCAGATGGTAAGTTTGTGTCTCAGAATTGTTCAAATATTGAATATAAGGAATATTGAATATTGAACGGTTAATTTTGAATTTGAATTTGAAAATAATCATGAAAAAAACATGGCTGATATAGTTTGTTTAATGTAGTAGCTCTCACTTTCTCTTTACTGCAATAAAGATTAATGTTTGTCCTTTAGTGAGACACAATGACAGCCATGACATGTGCACATGGTAAGTTTTTGTCTCAGAATTGTTAAAATATTGAACTTTTTTCAAACCAGTAACAGTGTTAAGTTTTGTCCTTTGGTGTGACAGCCCTACATTATATTTTTTAATTAAAAACTGTATGTTAAACTACATAATTATGGAGAATTATGCAAATGCATATTGCTAACTGCTAATGACAGGTTAGTTAGGAATAGTAAGATCATTAAGTGACACAAACGCTGAAACATTCTTTGGTGAGACAGAAACAGTCCACCTGTGTGAAACCTGTACTTTCACACTGGAGGGCAAATATGTCACACAAGAGGACAAGGTCTCTTAAAGAAGCATTTTAAATTAATTATTAAATAAGATTCATTTAACTCCTTTTTATTCATTCTTGACAATTTTATGTCTGTTTAAATGCAATAATTACATTAATTAAAATATTGATATTTTATTTTAAATAATTCTGCTGTTTGTGCAGAAAATGTGTACTGTTATAAAGTTTTATGGAAACAGTGTCCCTCATGTTGCTTTGTGTCATGTTGCCATGCTTTTGAATTTATATTACTGGACTATAGGCCATTAGGCAAACATTCCTTTAGTAGATGCCTGTCTGATAGTGCTGTAGCTAAATTTAAAGAAGTGATTCCATCGGCATTTAATTCAATGCCATGTCTCAATGTAACGGAGGACTCCTGTGCTAACTTTAGTCCCTCCCAAATTGATCATCTGGTTGATAGTGCTGCAGGCTCGCTGCGAACGACTCTTGATTGTATTGCTCCTATCAAAAAGAAAATAATAAAACAAAAGAGGTTAGCTCCATGGTATAACTCCTTAACCCGCAAGTTAAAAGAAACATCGCGAAAATTAGAAAGGAAATGGCGTTCCACCAAACTGGAGGAAACTCATTTAGTTTGGCAAGATAGTCTTAGAACATACAGGAAGGCCCTCCGTAATGCCAGAGGAAACTATTACTCCTCACTAATAGAGGAACATAAGAACAACCCCAGGTTTCTTTTCAGCACTGTAGCCAGGCTGACACAGAGTCAGAGCTCTGTTGAGCCATGTATTCCCAGAGCTCTCAGTAGTAATAACTTCATGAGCTTCTTTGATGATAAAATTCTAACTATTAGAGAAAAAATTCATCATCTTGTGCTCTCAGCTAGTTCAGATATATCTTCGAGTACAGGAATTTCAGGAACCTCAGAAGCAGCTGTAGAACCAGATTTATATTTAGACTGTTTTTCTACAATTGACCTTTACCAACTAACTTCAATGATTTTTTCGTCTAAACCAACAACCTGCCTCTTAGACCCCATCCCAACCAGGCTGCTTAAAGAAGTTTTACCCTTAGTTAGCACTTCTTTACTAGACATGATCAATCTGTCTTTATTAACAGGCTATGTACCACAGTCCTTCAAAGTAGCTGTAATTAAACCTCTTCTTAAAAAGCCTACGCTTGATCCAGGGGTTTTAGCCAATTATAGACCTATATCTAACCTTCCCTTTCTCTCCAAAATCCTTGAGAAAGTGGTCGTTAATCAGTTATGTGACTTTCTAAACAGCAATAGTTTATTTGAGGATTTTCAGTCAGGATTTAGGGAATTTCACAGCACAGAGACAGCACTGGTGAGAGTGACAAACGACCTTTTGATTGCGTCAGATAAAGGATTTGTCTCTGTACTTGTTCTGTTAGATCTCAGTGCCGCTTTCGATACCATTGACCATTGTATCCTATTACAGAGACTGGAGCATTTGATTGGCGTCAAAGGACCCGCACTAAGCTGGTTTCAGTCGTATTTATCGGATAGATTTCAGTTTGTCCACGTAAATGATGAATCCTCCGTGCACACGGAAGTTAGTCATGGAGTTCCACAAGGTTTCAATGCTCGGACCACTTTTATTTACCTTGTATATGCTTCCTTTAGGCAATATTATCAGGAAACACTCCATAAACTTTCACTGCTATGCAGATGATACTCAGTTATACTTATCGATAAAGCCAGATGAAACCGGTAAGTTAGCCAAGCTTCAGGCATGTATTAAGGACATAAAAGACTGGATGACCTGCAATTTCTTGCTGTTAAACTCAGACAAAACTGAAGTTATTGTTCTGGGTCCTAAACACCTGCGAGACGCACTATGTATAGATATAGTTACTCTAGATGACATTGCCCTGGCCTCTAGCACCGCTGTAAGGAGTCTAGGAGTAATCTTTGATCAGGACATGTCCTTTAATACCCATATAAAACAGACTTCAAGGACTGCCTTCTTCCACTTACGTAACATTATAAAAATCAGGCATATCCTGTCTCAAAAAGATGCAGAAAAACTAGTTCATGCATTTGTTACTTCTAGGTTAGATTACTGTAATTCCTTATTATCGGGTTGCCCCGATAAGTCTCTAAAGACTCTCCAGCTGATCCAGAATGCGGCTGCACGTGTACTGACAGGAACTAGCAAAAGAGAACATATTTCTCCGATATTAGCTTCTCTGCACTGGCTCCCTGTGAAATCTAGAATAGAATTTAAGGTCGTCCTCCTCACTTACAAAGCTCTTATTGGTCAGGCACCATCATATCTTAAAGAGCTGATAGTACCGTATTACCCCACTAGAGCATTACGCTCACAGAATGCAGGGTTACTTGTGGTACCTAAAGTCTCTAAAAGTAGAATGGGAGCCAGAGCCTTTAGTTATCAAGCTCCTCTTCTGTGGAATCAGCTCCCAATTTGGGTTCGGGAGGCAGACACCCTCTCTTCGTTTAAGAGTATGCTAAAAACGTTCCTTTTTGATAAAGCTTATAGTTAGGGCTGGCTCAGGTGAGTCCTGAACCATCCCTTAGTTATGCTGTTATAGGCTTAAGACTGCTGGGGGACTTCCTAGGACGCACTGAGCTTCTCTCTCCTCCTCTCCCTCTCTATCTGTACGCATTCCTATCCCACTAATACAGGCTACCAACTCCATTTCTTCCTGGTAGTCCTTGTGCTTTCTGTGTTTTTTCGCCTTCTCACTTTCTGCAGGTATTTCTGCCTCTGGAGCTGTAGATTCTGGATCTGTGATTGCCGGCCGTCTACTGCCCCCATGTTCCTGCTCCACACTCACTGCTGCAGTTGTTATTATTATTAGTCTGATTTGTTGTCTCTCCTCCTGTTCTGTCTCCCCTCTCCCCCTCTCTCCTCCCCTTTCAACCCAACTCGGTGGATGCAGATGGCCGCCCACCCAGAGCCTGGTTCTGCTCGAGGTTTCTACCTGTTAAAAGGGAGTTTTTCCTCGCCACTGTCGCCAAGTGCTTGCTCATGGTGGGAACTGTTGGGTCTCTGTAAATAATATTTTAAAGAGTATGGTCTAGACCTACTCTATGTGAAAGCGTCTTGAGATAACTTTTGTTATGATTTGGCGCTATACAAATAAAATTGACTTGACTTGACTTTGTTAAGCCAAGGGTAGATATATTGATTAAAAACGGTTATATCATTTTTTTAAAAATATATTTCAATTTAGACCCCATCTATTTAAAGAATCCTTCTGTAACCGAGACAAGCACGTAAGGCTTTAGTTTCAATTTCATTGTGACCAGTGCAGATATTTGTGGGTGTGGGTTGGTGCACATGGCCATTTCAAAAGAGCTGCAGCACTGAACAGTGAGCTCTGTGTGTTCACTTCAGCGGCAGTATCTACTCTGTGCTCTTTAACCTAAACATGGACGGCAACACAGGTTAGTCATGACACTGTATTTATGTTTTAAAGTTTATTTTACAGTGGTATAACAGGGATCACTGCTGAATCGAATTATATGTAATGCTAATATACTACTGTAGCTCCTATAGACTAACACTTGTATAGACATACTGGGTAGAACTGCAAACACATTAATATTTGGTATTTCTGACCCAACTTTTTGTTCAAACATCATAATCTGACTACACATTCTGGACTACAAGATTTACAAGATTTTTTCAGTTAAATTCATGATTTCTCGGTCACTAGGAAAATGTTAAAGATTTTAAATATTTTGGAGTCAGATGAATGCCAATTTTGTTCTAAAGAATCTGAGTCTTCGTTTCGAGGGAGGTTCAGGAGATGTGGTTTTAAATTAAGACGTGCCATCAGCTAAACCTTTTCTCTGCTGTATTGGGTGATGTCACAGAGCTTTGTTTGTTTAAATTACATTTTTAAAAAGTAAATTGATCTGAACCTCAATAATGTTCTGTAAATAATATTCTAAAATATAATAAATATATGATCAATACATTTCAGTTCTGCTGGTTTAAGCACAACCTACTTGTGGTTTAAGACCCGCCCATTTCGAGTACGGATACGGATACAGATCATTTAGTCAGCTGAACAGATATAGCTAGAGATAGTGGTGTACCCACTGATCCCTAGTCGGTGTGGTCTATGCCCAAGGACGCGTGCCCTCTTTCGGCTTTCCTCCAGTGTCCACACACCCCTGGATGTGGAGCCGTGGACTTTTTTTTCAGGGATTTCATGCCATGTTATAACATGATATACAGTATATACATAGTTAATTTACACTCTATACACAAACAGATATGACATAATGCAATGTAACATAATTATACTAAATGTAGATGTCTTGCAGAACCCCAAGCAGATCTTGCAGGCCAAGCACATCTGGAACCTACACTAGGTTTTTGCAACTGATGGCTCACTTGACAGCAGTGTCTGTATATACACTTATCTCGTGTGCACAAATTAACAAAAATGTTGGAACAAATTATATATTGTGTCCATGAATTAATCAAAACGCGGGAACTACTTATTCAAAACGTGGGAGCGAATTGTGTCATGAGGAGAAGCAGGTTGGCAGGGTGAATAATAAGGGACTCCAGAACCGATACAGAAATACTGAGACACAGAAACAAGGATCTGACAACTAAACAAAGAAAGTGGACCGGTATATGTAACTGACTGATTAGTGATCAGAGGCAGGTGAGTGAACAGGTGAAGGGAGTTGGACTGATGATGAAGGAGTGGCTGACAGGCAGAGAGAAGAGTGGAGACAGGTGTGTAGATGGGTGAGGCAGTCAGGTGATGGGGAAAAGAAGGAAAGTCAGATGGCATCTGGTGGAAGGTAGGGGGATGGCAGGTCAGGGGAACAGAGTCCATGGTCCAAGGGCTGTGAGCAGAAGTGGAGACAGGGAAAAACAGTGACACAGATAGCTGGGGCTAGAACGTGACAAAAGACAAAAAGGAACAGATCATGACAAATTGTATCTCATGTGCACTCAATAGTATTTTGAGAGCTCAATGTAGTAAAACGTTGCCTCAATATTCTTTAATTTTTTCTCTATATGCCCACTTCAGGGCTCCAAGAAGTGCATGACTAAATTAATTTGTCTCAGGTGGAGAGTCTGTAAAAATGTAAGATTGGATTCTATGATTTGTCTTTAAAAGCAGCAGAAAATATGTTTCTTGTCTTCAATCTTTCATTAAGTTGCATTGAATGCAGTGTATGTACAACTTGGTGTAGATTCTTATTCAGTGTCACTCATTCTTCTACACTGGATTTAGCAGAACAAACAATGAGGAGCTGAGAGTGGTGATGGTGGGGAAGACTGGGAATGGAAAGAGTGCCACAGGAAACACCATTCTGGGACGACAGTACTTTGTATCAAAGTTCAGTGCAACGTCTATGACTGTAGACTGTTCTAAGGGCAAAGCTGTGGTGGACGGGCGAAAGGTTGCTGTTATCGACACCCCGGGCCTGTTTGACACCAGGTTTGGAATGGACAAAACAGCTAAAGATTTAACCCAGTGTATCTCTTACATTGCTCCTGGACCCCATGTGTTCCTGGTGGTCATCAGGCTGGGCAGATACACTGAAGAGGAAAAGCAGACGGTGCAAAGGATTCAAGAAATCTTTGGCCAGGCTGCAGACAGATACAGCATGGTTCTCTTTACAGGTGGTGACCTCCTTAAAGGCACCACTATAGAGGAATTCTTGGATGGAAGCTCAGACCTGCAGGAACTCGTGGCCAGATGTAACGGCCAGTTCCATGTCTTCAATAATAATACAAATGATCATTCACAGGTCACTGAGCTGCTCCAGAAGATCAGACATATAGTCCAGAAGAATGGAGGAAGCCATTACACCAACGAGATGTTCCAAGAGGCTGAGAGGGCGATCGAAGAGGAGAAACAACGCATCCTCAAAGAGAAAGAAGAGCAAATACGCAAAGAGAAAGAGGAACTGGAGAGGAAAATACAGGAAAAATATGAAAAACAGATGAAGAAATTTAATGAGGAACTCCAGGCTGAGAGAGAGAGGGAGAGGAAAGAGAGAGAAGAGGAGAGGAAGAGGGAGAAGGAGGAGATGAGTGAGGAGAGAAAGAGGGAGAGGAAAGAGAGAGAAGAGGAGAGGAAGAGGGAGAAGGAGGAGATGATTGAGGAGAGAAAGAGGGAGAGGGAGGAGAGAGAAGCAGAGAGAAAGAGAGACAGAGAGGAGAAAGAAATAGAGCTGAAAAGAATACAGAACCAGTATGACAGAGAGCTGAGAGAGGAAAGACAAAGGCTGCAGTCCAGACATGAAGATAAGGCCAGAGAGGAAGCTGAGGAGTTTAATCCATTATATTCTCTGGTAAAAGCTGGTGAACTAGCAGTTGCAGCTGGAAACACGATAGTTGGAGGAGTTAAACAATTGGGAATAGCAATTGGTAGCTTGTTTAAGTTTTGAGTGCTCCCAAATTCAGGGAGTTGAACCACAGAGGAACCCTCTAAAAATATATGAAATATTAAAATATTATTTTCATCCACAGAACTATAATCACAATGTTCTTTTTTCATGATATGAGTGAAGGATGAAGCTAATTTTATGAGTTGGAGTCGAGCTACATACTGTAAGTTAGTAAGGCTAAGCCACTCAACATATCATAGCATCACATTGTCATCTAGTGTTCTTTTTACATGATTTCTTAAATATAGCCTAAGGAGATATTTAGTGTGTAGGTTAACACTTGACAGTATAAAATGTTAGTATATCATTAACATTTTTAAAATCATATCATAATTCAAGCTAGGTTCTACATTAAATAACTATCATATTAAGTTTACAGTCTACAGAGTGATAGTTATCCATAATTAGAAAAATAGTTCTCACAGTTCTCCTATGGGTTCATAATATATGCATTTTTTCTTTGATCAAAACCTATTTTAATTTCCTCACTCTGGTTTTGTTGGGTTTTGTTTAAAAGTATTCTAACTGTTTGTAGATCCTTACATTATTTGATTTGTTGGTCAGTTTGTCATCAAATCATTAATTTCATGGCTTATGTTGATGGTTTATGTCACTCAAGAACAAGTGTGTCCATGTGCTAAACTGAACTACAAATAAAAATGTGATATTAAGACTAAACATGTGTCAAAGTAATAATTAAACAGTCCAATCAAGAGTTCAAATGTCACAGGTCAAATTTTCATACATTGAACTAGTTGTGGATACCCTGATTTTATGGGGCTGGGGCTCAGTATAAAAAGGTTCATCCCCCCCTTTTTACTGTTCCTGCTCTTCATCCTGAGTTTGACACACTACAGTAAATTAAATAATATGTATGTACACTCTCAAACACACAGACACACACACAGACACACACACACACACACACACACACAGTGCCAGCTGAAAAACAGAAATGAACAGATATATGTGGAGATAATATTCTCTCCAAGCAGGCACTGTAAACTTTGACACATGCAGACATGACCTGTCAGTCGTCTACCCTCACGTGCCACAGACACCTATTTTCTCTTCTGCTGCAACCGTCACATTTGTATTGACACCAAAAGGGTCCCTGTAGTGTAGATCTACTCCCCTCATCAAGAGCACTGATGTCCCCATTTGTAATGTGTCAGACAGGAGTTAAGATGAGCCCCACTCTGGTCGAGGGCCCATTCATGACACTTCATCATCACCAGGTGACATTAAGGTTGATCACAAACAGGTTGGTCACAGTCAACAGCTCTCAGTCTGTATGTTCTGTTTATAATAACACAGAACATTTCATACAAATGTAGTTCTTTTTTCTGTCCATAGGGGAACAGATGTGTGCATTATGTTATGCAGTTTGAAAGAACTGCTGCCATTTCTTGTAAATGGTGGAGGGAGGGGTGAGCAGCAGTGTGGAGAAACCAGTACACAGCAGAACAGCTGAATACACAAAAATATAACATTTGTCTACAGGCAAGTTCAACATATATGAAAAATAAAGTATTTAATAAATAATGAATGAATATTTAGGCAGGTATAAATGGAGCAGTACTTTCAAGGGAATTCTTGTTTTCCTTATATTCCTTACTATAAAATAAAAGTGCATTACCACTACAATTGTAATGTTTCTATTAAAAATAGTTCCATGTGATTAAGTTTATCTTCAGGGTCATCTCTTCTTTTTTTGATCTAAAGTTTTTAATTATCTATTTATTTCCTTCATTTATTTAAGGTGTTTTGGTTTACAATATGAAGATGATGTTGGGACTAATTCATGCCAATCAACATCTCAGTACAGTCGTAATGTGTTGTTCTTTAGTTGCATTATTATACGAAACAGTTTATAGAAGTTATACATTCTGGTAATGACAAAAGTAATCTTATTTTTTTTTTTTTTTAATTCATGTACTTATTTACTTTCTAACAAGGCCGATTTGATCTTCCATCCAGTAAAAGCACACTGAGGCAGGAATCCACCCAGCATGTTGTAGGAAAATTCTTAATCTATTGTGTTATTGTCCTACACTCTCTACAGATAGAGAACACACTCACTGAAGTTTGATTGCCATTGTAGGTAACAAAGTTACATTTAGATTGCATTAAAAAAAAAAACTGTGTATGTGTTTGTGCCTATAAATACACTTTTTAAATGCATTTAGGTATTGTATGTATACTGATGACAACAAAAAAGAATTAAAGTAGAAATTTAGAAAGAAAAAACACTCCAAAGTCTGTCCCATCATTATCACATGTCTGTATAAAATATGCACAGTATTGGGCAGTGCACAGTGTTAGCTTAAAAGAACTGCTGCAGTTTTCTGTAAATGGTGAGGTAAGGGAGATCAAGGTTTGAGGTGTACAGTTAACACAGGGACTTCCCTGAAATAAAGCAGGGATGGATACAGAAGTCAGATAAACAGGGGATAAACAGTTGAACAGGCTGGCCATTTTCAGTTTTCAATTCAAACTAAAAACAAAAGTGAAAGATTTGAATTAACCAAACTAAAGTTAGAGTAAAAACTGTGACAAACAAGCCAGCATGTGGTCACAGAGAAAAATGTTTTATGTTGTCCACAGAAATTTTACATATAACTGGGACATATACAAAGTAATTATCATGACTGAAAGCATAGTTAACAGTGGCTGTATGATGTCTCCCTGCTTTAACTGAACAAGCCATAGTTCAGTTTCAGTTTCAGTTTCACAGTGATGTCCACCGTGTAGAGTTGTAGGTAAAAAAGACGAAAAGCAGCAGAAAGACTGTGAACTCTGCATCTTCACCAGCACCTGCACTCTGTGACCCAAACATGACCAGCAAATACTGGTAAGTCATGATGCTACTGTTCTCCTGCTGTTAAAGATGCTAGTAAATAGTGCCACCTAGTGACATTAATATGTTTTCAATTCCTCACTCTGGTTTTGGTGAGTTTCACTCACTAAATATGTGTCCATGTGCTAAACTGAACTACAAATAAAGATGTGATATTAAGACTAAACCTTTGTCAAAGCAATTATCAAACAGTCCAATTAAGAGTTCGAAGGTCACAGGTCAAATTTTCATACATTGAACTACTTGTGGATACCCTGATTTTATGGGGCCTATCAGGGAGTTTCCAGATGGACCCAAGCACGGAACACAGACACTGAGTAGGTGAGGTCGAAAGAAGGTTTATTACAGAATGCAGGGATGAGACGAGTGGAGGAAAGCTGGCTGGCAATGATAGAGAGCGGAGGAGTTAGGGTGGATGGTGTGAGCAGGCTGGAGTTGGCACTGGGACACGAGGCATGTTGTTTTAACATAAAATCTGTTTTTTCTTCTTTTTTCTCATTTTATTGTAGGCCTTTATGTTTGGCCTGGTTTTCCACCTTCCGCCCTCACAATTTCCCCTGAAGGTAGAGGTTTCAGGATGTAAACAAATTATTAGAGATGATGGTAAACTAATGGTAACTGGGCTCTGGGTGGGCTTTCGACTAGTATCAACCATGAAGTTCTTTCCATGTCATGGGGGGGCAGATGTATAGGGCCATTTAAAAAAAACAACCTCTATTTCTTGTAAATGAAGGAGTAGCTTCATGCCATATCCTGACAACCACTGCTGCACTTCTACGTAGCCTTGCCATGATGGACAGATTAATCATAGTTCTAATTCATTGCTAATGATATATTAGATACATTACAATACATATACAACAATAATTATTATTGTTACTATATGGTGTATATAGCAGGATCAGGGTTTTGACACCCTTTTTGGGACCATGACAAAGAAAATGTAATACCCATTCCACAGCACAACAATGGCAATATGTTTTAAATCAAGCACAGTATTAGTATGGATATTTTCCAGTATTGATATGTATCTCCATGTATCTCCAAAATCACATCTAAAATAAGTAATCAAAATGCTAAATGCAATGAACTGTGTTCCACTGTTATAGATTACATGGGCGAAAAAAGCTCTTCACACGTCTTAACCTTATCAAATTCATTTTTCAAATTAAATTAATTTTTAGTTTTCTTTTAATTACAATTTACTTGAATTACTTTATCTGGACAACATAGATTTGTAAAACGATAAATATGCAGCCCTAATGCATATAAAAACAGACAAGGACTATTCCAAGACTAAGCTTCAACCAGCACACAGTACTTCTAACTAAGTCTATCAGTTAATTAAAAATCATGTTGATCAGAGTTAAAATTGATGCAACCTCAAGAATAACCAAAATCTGTTATCTGTTATGACCTTATGTCACCTTTCCCTGACTGTAACGCCAGAGTTAAAAATGCTTAAAATGAACACATTTATAAATCTAACAAACTTAAACACAACAAAGAGTGTTTCCGGTAACCATACAACCACTTCTGCTGCATTGTTAATCATCTCAACTAACCTAAAGCATACACTTCAGAGAAATGAAATGTATCTGCATCATGACAACCTATAAATTCATCATCATGACATGATTCACCAATCTGTGTGGATGATCACATTTACTAAAGCAGTACAGGTCAGAAAGGCTGAGTCACTCATTAGATCATGGTATGTCACACTGACACCTACAGTTTATTTTCACTTTTATTTCTAATACAGCATAAAAGGAGTTCTATTGTTTGTTAGACGTTAGCCTACATTATTACACTATTCTTTATGATGCACGTGTCAAGGTAACACTTATTTAATGCTTGAAAATGTAGTTAGTGCAGAAGTTCAGAGCTTAGAGTTAAGTTAAAAAGTGGTGCCAGTGACAAAGATTAGAACATCCTTATCGTATTGCTATGGTCTATAGACTATTCACAGTTCTAAATCACTGCTTATGAGATCATATAAACTGCATGTGAGTTTAGAACAAATATAATAAATAAATAAAAATAGAGTTGACCATGTAAACGCAACATCCCCAGTTCCACAATTAAATGTATGAATAGACACAGGCTAATGAAGAAAGCCTGGATATGCTCAAACATATGCTAGCAAGCTAAACAGCTTACAAGTGAGTTTACAGTAAAACTCTTAGCAAAACTCTATGTCAGGACAGTTTGGTGGTCTCTTTTAAACCATCAAATTGTCTTTATATAAACAAGACTGCTGTTCTCTGTAACCTTCTCAACTGTAACGCTGCCTCAGTATCGTCTGAAAATGATGATGCAGATGGAGTCATCAGTCCACCATCATGGTCAGCACACAAACTTCCTGCAAACTTTCAGCTAACAAGACAGCAACAGTGTTTGGCAAGTGACTTGTAAAATTCAATCAATTACTTCGTACTTATTGCTCATCAAAAGCAAGTTACTTTCAGTAAATTAACTGCCAAAAGTGCCTTCCATCTCCAATACTACCACACCCATGCACCTTTTGTGCTTACAACTAGAAGTAGAAACAAAAAATTGGGGTTAAACCAGCAGCCGGCTTACAGTTTGACCACTTCACATGTCCTCCCAACTCTGAACAAAAACCAGGTGATTCCCTGATGTACAGGTGACTAGCCAGCCAACCAAGAAAACATGCTATGTAAATAAGACAAAATTGGAGTTACTGGAAAACATATTGCTCCGACTGTATTTTGGCAGAGGGTATCGGACAAACCCTGCTTTATTCATCTGCACAAAGAGAATCTGAAAGGTTCCAACTGGTTCGGGAATAGACATCACTTAATAACAATATTTTTGAAATGATCCTGGCCTTAACATTGAAGGTCTTCTCTACTCTAGGCAAAGTAAAATGAAGGTGCCATATACAGTGGGTACGGAAAGTATTCAGACCCCTTTAAATTTTTCACTCTGTTTCATTGCAGCCATTTGCTAAAATCAAAAAAGTTAATTTTATTTCTCATTAATGTACACTCAGCAACCCCATCCTGACAGAAATAAAAACAGAAATGTAGAATTTTTTGCAAATTTATTAAAAAAGAAAAACTGAAATATCACATGGTCATAAGTATTCAGACCCTTTGCTCAGTATTGAGTAGAAGCACCCTTTTGAGCTAGTACAGCCATGAGTCTTCTTGGGAATGATGCAACAAGTTTTTCACACCTGGATTTGGGGATCCGCTGCCATTCTTCCTTGCAGATCCTCTCCAGTTCCGTCAGGTTGGATGGTGGACGTTGGTGGACAGCCATTTTCAGGTCTCTCCAGAGATGCTCAATTGGGTTTAGGTCAGGGCTCTGGCTGGGCCAGTCAAGAATGGTCACAGAGTTGTCCCGAAGTCACTCCTTTTGTCATTGTCTTGTTGGAAGGTGAACCTTCAGCCCAGTCTGAGGTCCTGAGCACTCTGGAAGTCAAGTCAAGTCAATTTTATTTGTATAGCGCCAAATCATAACAAAAGTTATCTCAAGACGCTTTCACATAGAGTAGGTCTAGACCATACTCTTTAAAATATTATTTACAGAGACCCAACAGTTCCCACCATGAGCAGCACTTGGCGACAGTGGCGAGGAAAAACTCCCTTTTAACAGGTAGAAACCTCGAGCAGAACCAGGCTCTGGGTGGGCGGCCATCTGCATCCACCGAGTTGGGTTGAAAGTGGAGGAGAGAGGGAGAGAGGGGAGACAGAACAGGAGGAGAGACAACAAATCAGACTAATAATAATAACAACTGCAGCAGTGAGTGTGGAGCAGGAACATGGGGGCAGTAGATGGCCGGCAATCACAGATCCAGAATCTACAGCTCCAGGGGCGGAAATACCTGCAGAAAGTGAGAAGAAGAAAAAACACAGAAAGCACAAGGACTACCAGGAAGAAATGGAGTTGGTAGCCTGTATTAGTGGGATAGGAATGTGTACAGATAGAGAGGGAGAGGAGGAGAGAGAAGCTCAGTGCGTCCTAGGAAGTCCCCCAGCAGTGTTAAGCCTATAACAGCATAACTAAGGGATGGTTCAGGACTCACCTGAGCCAGCCCTAACTATAGGCTTTATCAAAAAGGAACGTTTTTAGCATACTCTTAAACGAAGAGAGGGTGTCTGCCTCCCGAACCCAAATTGGGAGCTGATTCCACAGAAGAGGAGCTTGATAACTAAAGGCTCTGGCTCCCATTCTACTTTTAGAGACTTTAGGTACCACAAGTAACCCTGCATTCTGTGAGCGTAATGCTCTAGTGGGGTAATACGGTACTATCAGTTCTTTAAGATATGATGGTGCCTGACCAATAAGAGCTTTGTAAGTGAGGAGGACGACCTTAAATTCTATTCTAGATTTCACAGGGAGCCAGTGCAGAGAAGCTAATATCGAAGAAATATGTTCTCTTTTGCTAGTTCCTGTCAGTACACGTGCAGCCGCATTCTGGATCAGCTGGAGAGTCTTTAGAGACTTATCGGGGCAACCCGATAATAAGGAATTACAGTAATCTAACCTAGAGGTAACAAATGCATGAACTAGTTTTTCTGCATCTTTTTGAGACAGGATATGCCTGATTTTTATAATGTTACGTAAGTGGAAGAAGGCAGTCCTTGAAGTCTGTTTTATATGGGTATTAAAGGACATGTCCTGATCAAAGATTACTCCTAGACTCCTTACAGCGGTGCTAGAGGCCAGGGCAATGCCATCTAGAGTAGCTATATCTATACATAGTGCATCTCGCAGGTGTTTAGGACCCAGAAGTTTAACAGCAAGAAATTGCAGGTCATCCAGTCTTTTATGTCCTTAATACATGCCTGAAGCTTGGCTAACTTACTGGTTTCATCTGGCTTTATCGATAAGTATAACTGAGTATCATCTGCATAGCAGTGAAAGTTTATGGAGTGTTTCCTGATAATATTGCCTAAAGGAAGCATATACAAGGTAAATAAAAGTGGTCCGAGCATTGAAACCTTGTGGAACTCCATGACTAACTTCCGTGTGCACGGAGGATTCATCATTTACGTGGACAAACTGAAATCTATCCGATAAATACGACTGAAACCAGCTTAGTGCGGGTCCTTTGACGCCAATCAAATGCTCCAGTCTCTGTAATAGGATACAATGGTCAATGGTATCGAAAGCGGCACTGAGATCTAACAGAACAAGTACAGAGACAAATCCTTTATCTGACGCAATCAAAAGGTCGTTTGTCACTCTCACCAGTGCTGTCTCTGTGCTGTGAAATTCCCTAAATCCTGACTGAAAATCCTCAAATAAACTATTGCTGTTTAGAAAGTCACATAACTGATTAACGACCACTTTCTCAAGGATTTTGGAGAGAAAGGGAAGGTTAGATATAGGTCTATAATTGGCTAAAACCCCTGGATCAAGCGTAGGCTTTTTAAGAAGAGGTTTAATTACAGCTACTTTGAAGGACTGTGGTACATAGCCTGTTAATAAAGACAGATTGATCATGTCTAGTAAAGAAGTGCTAACTAAGGGTAAAACTTCTTTAAGCAGCCTGGTTGGGATGGGGTCTAAGAGGCAGGTTGTTGGTTTAGACGAAAAAATCATTGAAGTTAGTTGGTAAAGGTCAAATGGAAGAGGTTTTCTTCCAGGATATCTCTGTACTTGGCCGCATTCATCTTTCCTTCAATTGCAACCAGTCGTCCTGTCCCTGTAGCTGAAAAACACCCCCATAGCATGATGCTGCCACCACCATGTTTCACTGTTGGGATTGTATTGGGCAGGTGATGAGCAGTGCATGGTTTTCTCCACACATACCACTTAGAATTAACGCCAAAAAGTTCCATCTTTGTCTCATCAGACCAGAGAATCTTATTTCTCATAGTCTGGGAGTCCTTCATGTGTTTTTTGGCAAACTCTATGCAGGCTTTCATATGTCTTGCACTGAGGAGAGGCTTCCGTCGGGCCACTCTGCCATAAAGCCCCGACTGGTGGAGGGCTGCAGTGATATTTGACTTTGTGGAACTCTCTCCCATCTCCCTACTGCATCTCTGGAGCTCAGCCACAGTGATCTTTGGGTTCTTCTTTACCTCTCTCACCAAGGCTCTTCTCCCACGATTGCTCAGTTTGGCTGGCCGGCCAGGTCTAGGAAGAGTTCTGGTCGTCCCAAACTTCTTCCATTTAAGGATTATGGAGGCCACTGTGCTCTTAGGAACGTTGAGTGCTGCAGAAATTCTTTTGTAACCTTGGCCAGATCTGTGCCTTGCCACAGTTCTGCCTCTGAGTTCTTTGGGCAGTTCCTTCGACCTCAAGATTCTCATTTGCTCTGACATGCACTGTGAGCTGTAAGGTCTTATATAGACAGGTGTGTTCCTTTCCTAATCAAGTCCAATTAGTTTAATTAAACACAGCTGGACTCCAGTGAAGGAGTAGAACCATCTCAAGGAGGATCAGAAGAAATGGACAGCATGTGAGTTAAATATGAGTGTCACAGCAAAGGGTCTGAATACTTATGACCATGTGATATTTCAGTTTTTCTTTTTTAATAAATTTGCAAAAATTTCTACATTTCTGTTTTTTTCTGTCAAGATGGGGTGCTGAGTGTACATTAATGAGAAATAAAATGAACTTTTTTGATTTTAGCAAATGGCTGCAATGAAACAAAGAGTGAAAATTTTAAAGGGGTCTGAATACTTTCCGTACCCACTGTATATTCTGCTGTATGCATTGCACGTAATAAACATAATTATGCTCTCTGTGTCACATTTGATGTGGTAAGGAAATATGTATTGATGTTCTTTTAAATCTGATTTAGATTTGCACATTCAGGTTTCCACGTAACCCTGTACATCAGAGGGGTATTTTGGTTTTCTATTACCAGGAAAATTAGCTGGTGTGTGTGCTCCATCAGAGAGCAAGAGAGTCAAACATAGGCTGTGTTTGATCATCTTTCGCTCCTGAATTTTTCTCCACATGTTGCAAGACTTGCTCTTTGAATTTGAGTTAAAAAACAATCTGTTTTGTGGTATATTCAGGGACTTGCGCATGGTACTTCAAATGTGGCTACTGCTATCTTGTGGCACATCTTGTAGAACAATAACACTTAAGATAAGTAATCTTGAACAACAAAGTGTTAAAAATAGCATGATTATATTGTTGAATTAGTTACATTAAAGCGGAGGAAATGTACATTATGCTAAAGTGGAGTATTAGATAACCAGGAGTTTATCCACCCTTGGTTTTTGCCGGTCTGTATATTATTTGTTTGTGATGACCACGCCCCTAACTTTTACTAGTGCTCAGCTTTTTTTGGGGATATGTCAATTAAGTGCTTGAATATGTTAGGACATGTGTTGAAAGATTATGCTCAAAAAAAGCTTCACCTGTTTAATGTTGAGAAATCTTTCTCACAGTTGACACCAGCGAAGGTGATGACGAACCCGGTTGCAGCTAGGAGGCTGAGGTTTGCGTACGTTTAAGCCCATTTATTGTACCGCATCAGCTCGGCTGGCTTCTGATTTGTCCTTTAGAAAGCATTCAAAAAACTGCAAAAGAGCGAAGTATACTGTGCAATTAAAAATGTGCCTAAACAAATAAATATAAATGCATCTAATTGAGAGATCAATTCACCTCACACCACTGATGATTTTATCTCACTGATCCAAATCCCATTAATAAAACTTTGTTTTGAACCTATAGGCATCTTCTCTGGTAAAACATTTGGTAAAACATTTGATTGCACCAAGTCGTTTGCCCAACCATTTTTGAATGCTTCAACCTCCTACCAAATGTGTCAAAGGACAGACCTGTTCTCAACCCTGTGCCATCAATCAGACTATTCAAAGCCCCCAGGAACAGAGCTGGGGTGTGAAGCGATTTTGGCATAGTGGTCCCACAGGGTATTGCAACTTCCACGTTCATCATGTGAATCCATAAAAGAGCAGCACACAGTCGCTTCCTTGAGCTTTTCTGTGGGAGCACTGTCTCCCACACAGTGAATGACAGTCCCAGAAGGAAGGGATTACCCTTTCACATAGTTTTCACAGTCACTTGATACATCTTTATTATAAAAATATCAATGATAGCTGCTTTAACACTTTACATTTAACACTAATGCTGTGTCTCAATTTCCATACTTCCATTAGTACACTTTTATGTTGTATGTACTTACTTGCATAGTGCATAAATTTCAACAGGTTAGTGTTGTCTCTCTTTCCACAGGTCTGCTCAGGTGCCAGAAATAATTTTTATTAAAAGTGAACCTGCTTTTACTTTTGCTTGCCTGTGTGTGCCCCAATTTCACGCGAGGTGGACATAACGCCACCATCCGGGCCGACGATGTGCAAAACTTACCAGTGCAAGAATCGCAACCGCTGCAGCTTCCTCTGCCGCCATTTTTAACAAGTTTGGTGTTCCCTCCCCTTCCACAATATGGCCACTATTGAGGGTGAGAAGTGTCAAAGATGCTCTATAACTAAAGATGGCACACTACCAGCTCCGCCAATGATATGAAATGGTGTACACTTCCAGTCTCCTAAGTGAGCGGGGACTGTCCTACCGCCTCGTTTGGAAGTGTTTTGAGCGTCGTGTTGATGTGACGGGGCAGTGACGAAACCCATGTGACACAGAAACAGGAAACTGAATCCGAGTGGGCCATCCAAGCATGGATGTATAAAGAGAACTGGATACAGTGTTGGAGGCGGGGCCTCGTTCATTCCTATGGAAGTTGCTCAGTGGCGCATGAAGCAAACATCCAGGTATTCAGTATGCGGAAGTTTACAGATTTTCCCGCTCTGTTGGGCCCATAGAGCATACGCACTAGCGTTTCCGTAAGCCCCGCCCCCCAGCCGCTCGCTCTCGGGCTCGTTCACATGACCGGCAGACTGAAGTTACTCTGGATCCAGCTGTTAGTGAACTTTACAACTTTTAGGACCTGATGATTTAATAAGGGCTATTCAAGTGTTAGAACTGGGTAGTTGATGTACCTCAAAAAAAATTATCCACTGAGTTACAGACGTCTCTTTCTCAATGTTAGTCAATGGGAAAAAGTATTTTTGGGCCCAATGGCATCACGTGACGGACCCGGAAGTTGTAATTCCACCGTTTGGCCGCTATGTCAAATTGGCTTCAAAGTGTGGCGCACTTCCTGGGGGCTTGCATCCAAGTCATGGATGTATAAAGAGAACTGGATACAGTGTTGGAGGCGGGGCCTCGTTCATTCCTATGGAAGTTGCTCAGTGGCGCATGAAGCAAACATCCAGGTATTCAGTATGCGGAAGTTTCAGATTTTCCCGCTCTGTTGGGCCCATAGAGCGTGAACACAAGCGTTTCCTTTAGCCCGTCCTCCCAGCCGCTTGGTCTCGGGCTCGTTCACATGACCGACAGACTAAAGTAACTCTGGATTTGGCTACTAGTGATATTTACAACTTTTAGGATGCCGCACTTTGAAGCCAATTTGACATAGCAGCCAAACAGTGGAATTACAACTTCTGGGTCCATCACGTGATGCCACTGGGCCATAAAATACTTTTTTCATTGACTAACATTGAGAAAGAGACATCCGTAACTCAGGGGATGATTTTTTTTAAGGTACATCAACTTCCCAGTTTGAACACTTTAATAGCCCTCATTTAAATCATTAAGTCCTAAAACTTGTGGACCCAACAGAGCGGGACAATCTGAAACTTCCGCATAATGAATATTGGGATGTTTGCTTCATGCGCCACCGAGCAACTTCCATAGCAATGAATGAGGCCCGGCCAACACTGTATCCAGTTCTCTTTATACATCCATGTTCTGGAAATGTCCAATGTCCCACACTCAACCTTTTGAGCAACATTCAACTCAAAGCGTAACTGCACATCAGTAAAGCTGACACTGATGAAAACAAAGCAGGGTTTATACTGACAAGATGAGGCTGAGCTAAACAACAGCTAATGTCCAGGAGATAAACCGGGAACAAGGTTACAAGGAGAGCCGTCTTCCGGCGCCTCGCTCCGGCCGCTGGCCTCCGCCTCACCGCCACAGCCTCACTGACGCACCTTACGTCCAGACTGACGTCAGCTGCTCGCCACAGCGACGCAGACGCCACGCGCGTGTCCGCTGAAAAGGCGCGCGCACGGAGCATGTTTTGAGCCTTCTCTCTCCCCGTCGGTCCGCGCGGCGCTGCGGGTTTTCTGTCTTGCGCTCAGAGTGGAGTAACGACATGTCACCGCCGGTGTTATGAGTGTAGAGAGGCTCGGAGCCGTCCAGCACAGCCACAGTGAGCGGTACGTATCTGCGCTGTTGATTTCACTGGACCACTTGGCTGGAGCGGCGGGGGGGGGGGGGGGGGGCTGCTGCAGGATGCTAAAAATTGATGGGCGTGTGTCTCTGTTTTGACCGGCGATCCGTGCGGACCAGTAAACCCATTTCAGACCTGCCTGTTCACGCCTACACTGCAGTGGTGATGTGTTCAAGAGCAGAGCTGTCGCCTCTCTCCCTCAGCATCTTCAACAAGGTGTTTTGCGGCCCCTTGATTTAACCTAAGCGAATCCAAAATGTTCATGTCGTTTTTAACAAATGAAATGATGCCATAGTCTTAAAACTACAGACACTATTTCAAGGAGTCTGTCAAGTAGCCCATCTGGGTATCCATACATCAAAAAAAAAAAAACCCATGATGAGGAAAAAAACAACAGCACACCTATTATATCTACTATTTTATTTTTGTCTGTTTTCATGCATGTTTTTCGGAGTGAGCTGGATAAAGAATGTATTATTGCAGATTATCAATGGCCATATGCTGTTTTCTAAATGAGAAGAGGTCTATCTTTTTTATTACAGTACAGTTACTCACCATCTAAGTAAGTTTTTGGCATAAACTACTAGCTATAGCTACTTATAATGTTTCACCTCATAAAGAAATAATCTGTAATAATCATGAGATTTTGCAGGAGAAAGACCTTTTGATCCACGTGGTGAATTGTGTTCTAATGAGGGAGTCAAAGAATGGCTTCACTGTGCGTCCCATGCCTGGAGTTAATGGGCTGGTTCACCCAAACTCCATCCTCTACCATCCACACAGTTTTGGTTTAGGTTTAGGTATATTTGTCTCTGTGATTTCTGCCACCACTGCAGTACAATGAAGGAGAATGGATTTTTTTTTTCTTATATTACATTGAAAAAATACATCTGTTTATTGATCCATATGAAAAGAGTTGACTGCATGCACCTACCTTTTCACATCACACACGTATCAACCATATCAACAAAACTATATTTTACAGAGTATTTTGTCAACAAAGCAAAACATTATGTTGAAATATTTATAAATGTACTGTAGTATTTATTGAAACTGCTGTCTTGGCTTGTCAGAGGTTTGCACCATGGAATGACGTGGATGCCAAAACAATGTCAGTCTATATAAGAAGCTTTTATCTGAAGATCATCATTCAATACTGCCCAGAAATTGAATAAAATAGAAATACACAGTTGAGGCCTCTGTTTGATTCAAACAAACTAGATTGTCTGATGTGCCATCTGATCACATCTAAAGGCAAAAGTTATATCTGCTCCAAAGGGACACACTCAAAGGTAGACCTACTGTCATAGCCTCCTCCTGCTGGCTGCATCCCCGAGCCACCCTGATCGCTCTTCAAGAACTCTGTTTTTGTCTCATTTTATCAAGGAAAGTATCACTGAGAGTTAGGGCTGAAGACATGGGAAAAAAATCTAATTGAGATCTCATTCTGAACAATATTTCGATTGCGACTCAGTATGGATTTTTTTTAAGGGTCCTTGTATTATTCACTAAAAAAATCATTCTATAGTATGCCCAACACAACGTTGGATACAGTCAACATATAAACTGCTCTTTCATGTAGGCTAGGCCCATGTCGACGATAAAAAAAGATGAATTGATGCATGAATTAATGTGAATAGGTTAACATATCTTTATTTAGCTATTGAATTATAAAAACCTTCAATCACAGTGGAATATTCATTACTTTAAGCCTTGTAAACATGTAATACAGTCATAATGACTTAACTTTAATAAAATATGTAAAAAGAAAAACAAAACACTGCAGAGCAACAGGCCTGGTGTCAACATTAATATATAAATGAAAAATATGAACAGTATTGTAACAAAGCCATGTTTGCTTGTTTAAATGAACAGGTTTGTAGTGTTGCCTCGTGTTGTAGATACGGTAACAAGACACGTTCTGCACAGTACCTGACTCTGCCGAGCATCTGATTGTCTAAACCCAAAATAGGTCCAGACAACCGACGTACTGTTCCTCTTTGGCACTAACCCGTCTTGCTCTTGGGTGTTCACTTTAGCCATTTTCACAATTTTTTACCCTGCTGCCCAGTGTAAACAAAGCCTCATGTGTCGGCTGCCAATTAGCAGATGGGGGTTAAGGGCCTTGTATAAGGGCACTTTAGGGCTGCTAATGAGGAAGGGCCAGGTGCTGCTCTCTCACTTTCCTTACCCACATTAATCCTGCCAGCCCGGGCATGGAACTGCCGACACTCTGGTCACTAGCCTGCTTCTCTGACAGAACTGAAAGTTTATTTACAGCAGCATGTTTTGCTTTATGGGTAATAGACTGGACAGAAAAGTGTAGGACAGAGAAAGACACGAAGGGAGTAACATGTAAGATCCATACAGTATTGAGGTCCAGCGGGGCCCTGTGAAATCGATACACTCCTACCATGTCTTATAAAGCCCAGGACAGAATAAATACCCCAAACTTGAAGACTGTTTTTTTCTTTAGTAAATTATACAACACAAAGCCAACACTGTCAGACCTTCAACAAGCTCAAACATGTAAACATGGTGCCCTCGTTCTCTCTGTTTCCCTCTCCGTCCTCGTCCGTCCTCATACACAGGAGGTCAGTGATGACATCACTCGGGTATTGTCTGATACGTCCAGATTCCTAACCACATTACCATGGCAACTGGAAGAAAAGGTAAGTTTCACTTTCGCATGTGAGTGCTACTGCTAACTGGTAGTTTAGACATTGTATCCAGGGAATCCACGGGAAAAGGCTTTCCCAGATGGGTCAGTGATAATACACAAGAAAAAAGGGAGGGGAGCTGTATAAGAAAAACATATGACATTCACTTCTCACTTTCCTGCATTTGATGCCCCCCCTCCCCCTTTTTTTATTTGTAGTTATTGAAAATGAATATTTATATGAGATATAATTATTTTTTATTAAAACCTAAGTCCTATTTTTGTTTCCCTTTGTCTTTACTTAAAACTGTCAGACATTCAGGTGCACTTCAGCATAGATGCACGTGTTGTGCCTGTTTCTAGTTCTTGACTAGTTACAGTAGTGTTGTCCAGTCAGAAATAGTGGACATACTGTTAATATATCCAGATGTTTCTGTTGACTTACATCTGGTCTCCTACATCTTTGATTGCATCTTCAGTTTCCTGCTTTACAAGAATCTATTCAACATTCATTAAAATACACATTTCTGTTTTTGCTTTGTATTTAGTTTGGGCATCTAGACATGTTGTCGTATTTAGCCATTATATTTCATTACGTCTCCATAATTGTGCTCATCTGGATTTCTAGCTGATTTAAAACCTGTAATTTCTCTCCATCACCAGGCTCCACCTCCAAGGCGGCTGGGGTGCGTTTCCCTGACGATGACCAGCCCCCCGGCTCTCCAACACGGAGAGACGACCAGTCAAACCTCTGTACTCTCATTGCTGTCCAAGAGAAGGATGGCAGCTACTTGGTCAAGGTGTGTGTGTGTGTGTGTGTGTGTGTGTGTGTGTACATGGAATCAAAGGGGCTGTTTCATTGCATCTCATTTCAATGTGAATTAATTGCAACGGCCCAGTCAATATCAGGCATTTAATCGTACTATAATTAATATTTTTATAACAACAGTGAATGGAATGACAATGTGAAAACAGTGTGACATTATCAAAGGGGTCTCTAGTAGTGATGAGAATGATCGCCTGCATCTGCAGCTCCCTTCTTTGCCAGATCAACTTGAAAGGTGATGATGTGTCAGTGTTGTGTTCAAAAAACAAAAAATTGGCCAATATACTCTCAGCATATTTTGTAAACGATCAAATAGATATTATATTTATATCAGCCTCAAAAATCCAGTATTGGTCATTGGTATAATTTGGAGGTGTTGGTGCTTTAATTGAGAACTTTAATTTTTCAGGGCTTTATACTTTTTTTACAGTGTGTTATGCCGATTAAGATTTTACATTCAAAATTTATAAGCTCATATAATATGATGCATTGTTGCAGATTAAATAACCCATAAATGTGGAATTATATATATAAGTGGCTCTGAGCTTTAGTGTCACATGGTCCAGCTATAACATGACTCAGTGAAAGTGAGTGTGAGTACTTTTAATGTATTAATATTATTATAATTCACCACACAACCATGAAAATGTAAAACCGCAACACCTGCTCTTTTATGGCTTTTATTCTTTTTATTTCTCTCTCTCTCTCTCTCTCTCTCTCCCTCTTTCTCTCTCCCACTATTTTTCCTCTGTCTAGGCTGGTTTCCTAAAAAGCCACCACTGTTATGAGATTGTCTTTACCATTCCTGACGTCCCCACGCTGGGCAAAGAGCTCTCCTGTCTTCCTTCCTCCTCTCCAACTCGGAGGTCCCCCAGCCTGCGGGTTCATCGTATTAACTCCACACTGGAGGGTAAGTTCAAACAAACAAATGCAACTCTATAATTATGTGTCACTTACTTTATTATTAAAAAAGTCAATTGTTTGATTGGGTGATCATGGTTGTGTTTCATAGCTGATAGCGGATATGATCGGGTGGTGGGGGTCTAACCTGTGGTCTTAATGCACAACCAGCTATAACTTAAAGCTATCACTCAGTCTCAGTTTGTCTCAACATTTGCTGCAACGCAATGCGGCGTCCTCCGGCAACACATGTCTTTGTACAATCCCATACATACAAGTGCCATTCATTTTTTTGGTAGCTGATAAGCTTGTAGACTCATGGATCTATTACCCAACTGGTTGGTATTTAATCCTCTCACCTGTGCCTTTAGCATCATGCCCACACCAAAATAGACCCTTGCATATTATTTAAAGCAGTGGTTCTCCTTCAGTCCTTCTTCAGGCCAAACACATCCTGATAACCTCACCAGTAGCAGGGCTAAAAATTTAAACTTTGATAACTGGATTGGTCAATGGTTGCCAGTATTGATAATTGGATTTCGGATGGCTCACCACCATTTTGTCAGTTACTGGAGCCAGATGCTAAAACAAAGAAAAACATTGGAGCCTGGGTGGAGCTAAGGTGGAATGAGCGAGAGGAGCAAGCAGTAGCCACCATGGCTGAGCGTGATAGGCCCGGGACTGCTGTCAATCAAGCAGAAATGCTCCTACTCTCCTTAGCCACTCTTCCAAAGAGGCTTGATGTTGCCTGTATGCATCAAATATGTGCCATGCAGCCCAAAGGATTGACAATGTTTTGATAAAGATCTGGGTGCGCAGTAGACAAAGCCTGCACAGACAAATAATGTTTCAAAGTGCATCAGGAGCACAAATGGAAAATACAGCTCCCCTCTGTCGGCACTTTGTCTGATGACCTATGCACCGCGAATGAAGGAAATACAGTCCCTGTCTCATCCCATCTTTTCTTATTTATCTGTTCCTCAACATCACTTCCCTCGCTCCTCTCCTATGTCAACCCAAAGTGTCGCCTGATTGGCTTGATAAGACTCTTATCCATGCAACTGAACTGAACAGGTCACACAAAATTACAAGCAAAAAACAAATAGTGTGAGTAAATGTATATGTAGAACTTGATGAAACCTCTCCTTCCCTCTCTTTAGGAGGAGTAAAAGTAATGTGTGAGTACAGGACTCACCATGAAGGGGTGCTGCAGGAGGAGATCACTCTGGTAACCCGAGGGAGAAAAGACAGCAGCCTGAAGGTCAGGTTCCAGGCCAGAGTCATTGGTATGTTCTTGCATGCACACAAATGAAATTGCGTGGGTACTGTTGTAAGCAGTGAGGGCGCATCCCTACTTTTCTGCCGTTAGTACTATTTCACCATGCAGTTATAGAAACAAGAATGTAAGTAAACAATATTTCCTGAATGAGAGGTCAATTGCACCCCCTCTTTCAAACTGGCTGGACATCGGAGAGCCTTGCCAATTTGGAATATGAAGTCTATTGACTCCTGTTAGTACAAAATGGTTTTCCTCTACCCTGTTTCTATAAAATAGAAACATAGTTGTAAATAATGTATTTTTTGCTGTATTTGACTTTGTAAATATAAGCAGTTCCTTAGTTTCATTGCAGTATGCTTAATTAGAACTAATAATGAATGCAGTCAGCCAGACTAACATACACGGTAAAACAATAGTATGGGATTGACAAACAACACCGGAGTAAATGTGCTCAGTGATGCAGTATAGCTGGAAGTAAATGTAGTTGCCATAGACTTTACCCAATCCCATTTACATACTATGCTAACAGTTTAAGTCACTTAGGAAAACAACCCAAAAGAAATATGAAGATTTAAATGGGGCAATGGTATAAACAACATAATACACTCAGCTGTGTCCTGATATAGAAAGTAACGGACAAAAACTGTATGAACCTTACACCTGACAAGTGTAATACCAGAAGTGAACAGCACACTGATTAACACAGTGTTTTTTCTCCATCCTCATAACCCCCGTTCCTTTCTCTTCCTCTGTCCAGACCCACATCACGGGACGCCCATGCTGCTAGAGGGGGTGAGGTGCCTCGGTGCTCAGAAGGATGCCCACACAAAGCACAGCAGTGACCGCAAGAAGATATGATTAAAAATTACACATATAATGTATATGTATATATCTACAAGGGTGTTTTTCAGTGACCGTGTCGTCGGTGCCCAGAGTGTTAGTATGAAAACACCAAAATGTGTTCACCAAATTAGGAACCGCTTGATCTGACTGGGAAACAATGGCTTTGTGATGCTTTGTTTTGCTTTGTGGCATACCAAAATATTTGTTGGAAAGTAACAGGTCAAACAAAAACTGGTTATCAAAATGGATGAATTTCCACAACAATCAAAAATGCAGAGTCATTTAAAAATATTTGCTTGATAATTAGGCTCCTCAGCAAAACAACTGAAATATCACCAGCTTGCAGCTCAGGATGGGATCGTCATGAAGCCTCTGTTGTTGGAGGTACAGTTAACCAGCACAAGACACTAGCCAGCTTCTCTCTCATACACACACACACACACACAAACACACACACACACACACACACACACACACACAAAGCCACTGCCTGGAAAAGTAAATGCCATGATCAGCACCACACATATAGTATAAATAAAACAGATGAGAATTTTGCAGCAGCCCAACCAAGACAAAATAGTGACTCATGTCACCTGTTCCGTAACCATGTGCACCACCTGCCATAAAGAACACCCATCAAAACACAGTACAGTGAATTGTTTATGATTTACCTCCAGAAAAACAGTAGATGTGCAGAATGACAGTGGTGCAATAATTCATGTTATTTGACCTTTGCACTAAAGTTCAATGGTGAGTATCGCTGATCAAAGCCAGTCATTCCTCTGTTATCTTTTACGACTTCAAAAACAGAGCGAGCCGGCCTGGAGTCACCCACATTTCTTTAACTGCAGGCGCTAAGCTTGAAATTCAAAATAAGTCAAATCTCAGTGTAGAATTAACTAAAATCAATGAGACGTAGTTAGCATCCTTTGTGCAGGATGACACAGTTGTTGTAGTTTCCCACGGCTGCCACCAAATATTTTACTGATTGCACCTTACTATTACTATTGCACCAATAGAATTTTCATTGTAATATTAATATGTCATGTGATGAAAATTGATTCAACTTTGGATTCAGTTTAGCTGGGATTATTTGTTCACTTTGTGCACTTTGGCAGCATTGGCACTATTTGCAATAAGAGCCACCTGTGAGTGCTCAGCAGACTTTTTAATCAACCAATCTGCCGTCCCACTCTACTATCAGATGACAAGATAACTAGTATTAAATAGCACGTTACTATTAAAATATTTTTAATGTGAATTTTTTTGTGGTGCAAAACAGAAAATCAACTAATAATACTAATCTGGATCTTTCTGATTGGACAGGAAATGCCACTGTAACTATTATTATTATTATTATTATTATTATTATTATTATTATTATGATTATATTTCTGCAAATCTTTTATAACTAAGGAGTACTGTACTTAATTTTCTGTTTTTTAAAAAAGTATTTATCTGCCTTGAGCATCTTTTCTGTTGACATCATCGTAGCCTTTCTTGTGTGTATTATGACCGCTGACATCAGCAGATGATAGAAACAGATTGGGAAGTTTTCCCCTCTATTTGCATGATTTATACTGTATGTAAAGGAGTGTTACCAGATGAACTGTCATGACCAAAATAATGAAGGTAGGGCAGGTGAATGATAGGCGTTTGTGGCAACAGAAATGTGTTGTTTGTTTGTTACTATACTGTATTTATTACACTGTAACTTCAGAAAACCTTATTTATTACAGGAATAGACAAAGTGTTTGGTATATTGTCTGATCTGAATAAGTTTTGAACAACACTAAGATAATGTGTTATTGGTAGATCATCAGCGCCATGCTCTGTTGAGTAACAGACTCCATGCTATCACTTTAGCATACAGTATATGAAGTGATTGCTGAATGGTCAATAAGATTAATAAGACAAGGCAATAAGACATAGCCTATTAAATATGTAACCAACTAACAATGTGTTAGTAATGACAAGTGTCAACAGAAAATGTGGCTGATTGTATCACATACATAGTTTTCAGACAGGCAGATCTATCAACAGTATGATCACATATCAAACTACTACTATTACAGGATACAAGTGATGCGAGCAGCAGTTGGAGTAAGTTATTGTCACAAGTGGACAACTAAGTAGCTGTTACCAATAAATATGCCATCACCTTTGTACATCAATGTTTATATATGAAAAATGTTGCGTAATGTTAAATATACCATCACCACAGTAGTGGTATATTCACTAAATGTAAGATAAGATGGTCAATTTCTCACATATTTGAAGAACCCAGGGAGGACATGAAGGAAAAGCAACTGCTACATTTTATCAGATCATTTTCATGTAGAAACAAGATTTTATGATTATGGTTTGTACAAACAAGATTTTTAGCGACAATAATTGCAATTTAAAAATCAGAATATTGGACAGAGAAGTCACAATAAGATATTTTCCTCAAGATGTTCAACCCTAGAGGCTTCATAGTAACACTTTCTCATACCAGTGGCCCGTTGCTCATGTGAATGTTTACCATGAGTGTTGGAAGGTAGCTCTAATGCCTGTGATCTACCAAAGACACAGTGATGACCAAACATGACAATTGTGAACACATCTTTAAACACTGTTAATGTGTGGCTTCATATGTGGTGCTTTGTTGTCTGACTGTCACCTGCCACTGTACAGTATGTGTCCCATTGCACTTGTGTCCATCAGGACTGTACCATTTGAATGTTCACCTGAATGTAAATAAAGTATCCTCTCACATGTGTATACTGTACAAGGTCAAGTTTCTGATTAATTTAAATTGCAGAGGTGTAACGGGTGTGTGAGGACCCAATTGCAGTAACCCCGAAAACCACAGGATCGTTGTCGGAGACAGAAAGCAGACTTGTTACCAGGAGAATGACGGGCAGATTAGTCAGGGGCAGGCAGGGTCGGCAACGGGAGATCAGTCCAAAGTGAAGCGCTGGAGAGTCTTGCATACGGGCGAAGAACAATCTGGCAAAGAGTCTGTGAACCAGAGGGATTTAAATACAGGCTTGAGTGCACAGGTGAACAGAGTTGGCTGATGAGGTGGGAGTGGCCGGCAGGGAGAGAAGAGCAGAGGGGAGGAGAGTGGAAAATTACTGGCAGAGCAGCAGAGGAATGGATGTGACAGAACCCCCCCCTCAAGGGACGGCTCCTGACGTCCCAGAAATACCAAACTGAGTTGGGTGGGCGGAGGGGGTCTGGGGGAGGGCTAACAGTCCTCAGAGAGTTGCATGTCCTCCTCCTCAGCTGGGTGGGTGGCGGGGGTTTGGAGGAGGGACCCAGTCCTATCCAACACCGGCTCTTCTTTATCGGAAATGTTGTGCACGGGTGAAGTAGCGAGTCCCTGACAAGCGTTTCCGGGAGGCGGCATGGTCATGGAAGGTTGATCGGGATGTTGTTGGTGGAAATCAGCAATAAGCTGGGGGTCGAGGATATGACGAGCAGGAACCCAGGACCTCTCTTCTGGACCATAACCCTCCCAGTCGACCAAATATTGGAGACCACGACCCCGACGACGAGAGCGCAGCAGGCGCCGAACAGAGTAGGCAGGGCCTCCCTCAATGAGCTGGGGAGGTGGAGGAGGTGGAGCTGCAGGCACAAGGGGACTCTCCTTGACTGGCTTTACTCTGGACACATGGAATGTAGGATGGATTCGCATCGATTGTGGGAGTGTCAGCCTTACTGCCCTAGGATTGATGATCTTCTGGATGGCAAATGGACCGATGAATCTAGGAGCCAATTTCTTGGACTCCACCCTGAGTGGAATGTCCCGAGTGGAAAGCCACACCATTTGACCCACTTGGTAGGCAGGAGCCTGGGTGCGCCGTCGATTAGCTGCGACCGAGTAACGATCTGTAGAGCGGAGGAGGGAGGCCCGTGCTTGGATCCAGGTGCGGCGACAACGGCGGATGAAGGCTTGTACTGAAGGACAGGAAGCCTCTTTCTCTAGTGCAGGAAAAAGAGGAGGCTGGAACCCATAGGTGCACTGGAATGGGGACAGACCTGTGGCAGAGCTTGTCAGGGTGTTGTGAGCATATTCTACCCACAGGAGTTGCTTGGCCCAGGACATGGGATTTTGTGAAACCATACAGCGGAGGGCTGTCTCCATCTCCTGATTCATGCGCTCGGTCTGACCATTAGACTGGGGATGAAACCCGGAGGACAGGCTGACGGTGGCCCCAAGCAGAGCACAGAATTCCTTCCAAAAAACTGAAGTGAACTGAGGACCCCGATCAGACACCACATCTACAGGGAGGCCATGGAGCCGGAAAACATGGAGCAAGACCAGTTGAGCTGTCTCTTTGGCTGAAGGAAGCTTGGGTAAGGGCACAAAATGAGCCAGCTTACTAAATCGGTCCACCACAGTCAGGATGACCGTATTACCCTCGGAAGGAGGAAGGCCAGTAACAAAGTCTAGAGCAATGTGAGACCAAGGGCGATGAGGAACAGGGAGGGGCTGCAGGAAACCAGCAGGAGCCAGGCGAGATGACTTGTGTTGATTGCAGACCGGACAGGCATTGACAAACCCTCGGATGTCCTCGTCAAGAGTGGCCCACCAAAAACGTCGCTGAACCACGTCCTTGGTTCTCTGGATTCCCGGATGACAGGAAAGCTTGGAGGAATGAGCCCACTGAAGGACGTCGGACCGCAGAGCCGGGGGAACAAACAGGCGATCACGGGGAACGTTGCTGGGACCGGGCTGATCCTCCATAGCAGACCTCACTCTCTCCTCAATCTCCCAGGTGAGGGTAGCGACCATGCAAGGGACAGAAAGGATGGGAACGTGCCCTGGGATAGCATCCTCCTTCTCCTGGAACTGGCGAGACAAGGCGTCAGGTTTAATGTTGCGAGATCCTGGTCTATAGGAGAGGGAGAAGTTGAAGCGGGTGAAAAAGAGCGACCACCTGGCTTGCCGGGAGTTGAGTCTCTTGGCTGTGCGCACATACTCCAGATTCCTGTGGTCAGTCCATACCAAGAAAGGAACCTTGGTGCCCTCCAGCCAGTGACGCCACTCCTCCAGGGCCAACTTGACAGCGAGTAACTCTCGATTTCCAATGTCATAGTTTTGTTCAGCAGCTGAGAGTCGACGTGAGAAGAAGGCACAGGGGTGAAGCTTATTATCAAAGGTCAAGCGTTGGGACAAGACAGCCCCTACCCCGATGTCCGATGCATCCACCTCAACGATAAACTGCTGGTCAGGGTCAGGCACCTGGAGGATGGGAGCTGATGTGAACCGTGCCTTAAGGGTCCGGAAGGCTTCATCAGCAGCTGTGGTCCACCTGAAGAGCACCTTGGAGGATGTGAGACTGGTAAGAGGGGCTGCAATGGAGCTGTAGTTGCGGATGAAGCGACGATAAAAGTTGGCGAAGCCCAGAAACCTCTGTAGCTGCTTGCGGGTGTTGGGGATGGGCCAGGATAAGACTGCTGAAACCTTAGCTGGATCCATCTGGATACTGTCCTGCGCCAGGACGTACCCCAGGAAAGAGACCGAGGAGGCATGGAACTCGCACTTCTCAGCCTTGACGAAGAGAGAGTTCTCCAGAAGTCGCTGCAGGACGGACTGCACATGGTGAACATGTTCCTCATGGGACTTGGAGAAGATAAGGATATCATCCAGGTAGACAAACACATAGCGGTTTAGCATGTCTCTGAGCACGTCATTCACCAAGGCCTGAAACACTGCCGGAGCATTGGTGAGCCCAAAGGGCATGACAAGGTATTCATAATGTCCTGTGGGGGTGTTAAAGGCAGTCTTCCACTCATCCCCCTCTCGAATCCGCACCAGGTGATAGGCGTTGCGAAGGTCGAGCTTGGTGTAGATGGTGGCCCCCTGAAGAAGTTCGAAGGCGGAAGAGATAAGAGGAAGGGGGTAGCGGTTCTTGATCGTGATATCATTTAAACCCCGGTAGTCAATACACGGTCTCAGAGTCTTGTCCTTCTTGGCAACGAAGAAGAACCCCGCCCCTGCAGGAGATGAAGAGGGGCGGATGATGCCAGCAGCCAATGAGTCATTGATGTAGGCCTCCATGGCCTCCCTCTCAGGAGCAGACAAGGAGTACAGCCGTCCCTTGGGAGGAGACGTGCCGGGTTGCAGGTCGATGGCACAGTCATAGGGACGGTGAGGGGGCAGGGAAGTGGCCTTGGTCTTGCTGAACACCTCCTTGAAGTCATGGTAGTCGAACGGAACCCCTCCCAGATCCGGTATGATGCCAGCCGAAGGCAAACGCCGTGGTGAGATGGCTTGTTTCAGACAGATCTGGTGGCACGATGAGCTCCACCCCAGGATGACTCCCGCTGCCCAATCTATGTGAGGATTATGGCGACGAAGCCAGGGAAAGCCCAGGATGAGTGGGATGCGTGGTGACTGCAGGATGTGAAACTGGATGGTTTCATGGTGATTCCCGGACAATAGGACCTGGACAGGGGTGGTCTGATGAGTCACTTTCCCTAGAAGATGACCGTCAAGGGCACTGGCAGAAACAGGACTAGACAACCGGACACGTCCTATCCCCAATTGATGTGCAAGTTCTTCATCCATGATGTTGGCATCTGCCCCAGAGTCAATAAAAATGGCAAGGGTGTGAGAGTCTCCGGGCAGAAGGAGCTTGGCTTGGAACAGGGGTCGTTGACCCTGGGAGGTAAGAGTAGAAGAGTGGCTCACCAGTAACTCCCCACCTACTGGTGAGCCCTGTCTTTTAACGGGCACCGGAAGACAAAATGGCCGGCCTGGCCACAATAAAGACAAAGGTTGGCTTGGCGGCGCCTCTCACGTTCCTCTGGGGAGAGTCTGGTGCGCCCAAGTTGCATAGGCTCTGGCCCTCCTTGCTGAGGGCCAGTTGCAGCGGTGCAGCTGGTGGTTGCGGAGGTCCCCTGTGGTCGGACTGGTTGCTGAGGTCTTGATGTCTGTCGTCTCTCTCGTCTCCGGGCCTGGATGCGTAGATCTATCCTCGTAGCCAGCTCTATTAATCCATCAAGTGAGGAAGGAATTTCGTGTGAAACCAAATCATCTTTGATGTAATCCGCAAGCCCGTGCAGGAAAGCGTCACGGAGGGCTGCAGCGTTCCAGTCACTCTGGCGAGCCAGAACACGGAAATCGATAGAATAATCCACCACCGTCTGGTTGCCCTGGCGCATGTTCATGAGTCCTCGGGCGGCGTCAGTCCCAGAACCCCCCATGCCAAACACTTTCCGGAGCTCCTCAGCAAATGACTGGAAGGAACCGCAGGCAGGAGTGTGTTTGTCCCACTCAGCAGTTCCCCAAAGGCGAGCTCTCCCTGTCAGATGGTTAATGGCAAAGGCCACCTTGGCTTCTTCTGAGGAAAACGTGTGGGGTCGCAGGGCAAACAAAATAGAACAGTTTGTCAGGAAAGGATTACAGCTCTCAGGGTCCCCAGCGTAGCGTTCTGGGGTTCCTACCTGGACATCGTGGACAGGATCTGGGATAGAGATGGCTGCAGCCTGAGGTGGCTGAACTGGAGGAGGTCCTGGAGTCATAGCCTGGGTTATCACAGCTGTTAGCTGTTGAACTTGTGTGGTTAGCACAGATAGCGCCTGTTCGTGGGTTGCTGCTGACTGTCTGGCTTCAGTGGCAGCAGAAGTTATTTGAGCCTCATGCCGCTGGAGGACAGCCTCAATCCTCTCGAAGCGGTCTTGTGGTGAGCTGGGGTGTGCTGGGTCCATAACTGGCCAGATTGTACTGTAACGGGTGTGTGAGGACCCAATTGCAGTAACCCCGAAAACCACAGGATCGTTGTCGGAGACAGAAAGCAGACTTGTTACCAGGAGAATGACGGGCAGATTAGTCAGGGGCAGGCAGGGTCGGCAACGGGAGATCAGTCCAAAGTGAAGCGCTGGAGAGTCTTGCATACGGGCGAAGAACAATCTGGCAAAGAGTCTATGAACCAGAGGGATTTAAATACAGGCTTGAGTGCACAGGTGAACAGAGTTGGCTGATGAGGTGGGAGTGGCCGGCAGGGAGAGAAGAGCAGAGGGGAGGAGAGTGGAAAATTACTGGCAGAGCAGCAGAGGAATGGATGTGACAAGAGGTGAACTTGCAACGTTTTGGATATATGCAGGTAAAAATGAATGTACATTTAGAAGAATAATACTTTATAATATTTTTTGGACACTGCACTTTTATGTGGAATTAAAAACAGCAAAGCTAGAATGGCTTTAGTATAATGGAACCAGTAGTGAATAGTGTAGACCTGACTTAACTGTTGTGGTTCAGTGTGTTGTCCCATGTATTAAATTCAGTCGTAAGGTTTAGAGATCTGTGCAAGTTGGTGGAAACAATCTTATGTGTGGTTTTGTCCAGTCTTTGTAGGTTTCAGCTATTCTCTAAAGGGAAATTTTTGCTACGTTTTTATGTTGATGTCCAATCAGTGTTGGTGGTAAATCTAGTCACTTGAAGCAATAAATTCCCCTGTGTACATGCACCAGGATGCATGCTGCATTTCAATGGCCGTATATTTTGGCTCGAATAAATATGGCTAAATATCCGAGTCAGTCAAAACATTGTTAAATGTATCCTCGTCCATAACATGCTCTGCGCTTTATTTTGGGATGGCATTTTCACTGATGGAAACATAGCTAATTTGCAATACAAGCGAGAGGCGGAGACTAGAAATTCAAGCTGAAATAGCCTGCGGTTCTTCCTTGACCCCAACTATGTCACTGTTCATGTCAAATGACGGCTCTGGTCCTGGAAGAACAAAACATTTTTCAGCTACACCCTAAAGACACAGAGAACATCGGCAATAATCACACTATATCCCTAACTCAGATAGATAGAGATAAGGTTGAAAAAGTGAAATCTCAAGTGAATATTGAATAATTACAACCTGCTTACAGGCCAGAAAAGGCTGAGAAACCTCACAGGTAGATAGTAAATAACACACCAGCAGTCAGCAAGGGTAGCTGCAATTTCCTATACTCCTCATCTATAAAACAAAACTGACATGACTTAAAAAGAGAGCTCTCTCTGGCTCTGTTCCCTCTGACGAACGCCGACACACCCACACACAGGCACACACAAACCACCCATTTCTGGAACAACAATCTGGAGTGATCAGATGTCATCTTCAGAGTCGATGTGAAAGTTAACATTTGACTGTTACGAAATCTGTGAAACTGTCATTTTTTAAGGAACAGAATGAGAGGGTTCATCACATGATCTGTCAGTTCTACAGGATCTGGGGAGTATTAATACTATGCAAATAAATCCAGTGGGCCATTAAGAGGTAAGAGAATCAAACAACTGCTTTAACATGAAAGATCTGACTTGTTTGTCATCTGTTTTTTGACTGCATTTACTCTGTCGTGAAGTTGGTTCTGTTGTCTGTGTAGCTGAATGCAGCCATTTGGAGGCATTTCCAGCCATGCCAGCTAACCACCATTACAAACTCACTCCACTCAAGCTAATAATGTGTCAATATAACCATTTGCTAACCCAAGTGTTGATCTTTTGTTTGAAAAGATGCAAAGAATGCTTCAATATTAACACGTGCTTAAATATATTAAATTATGGTTTAAATGTTTGTGACATCTTGAGGAGCTTTTTCAAACAGGTTCAAAAACAGCACTTCACTTTAAAGCTTGGTTAAAAGTGCATTTTAATATTGCTCTGCTTTTATTTCCGCAAAACAAACACATCCAGCTAAATGGAAACCAGGGGAACTTGTCCTCTCTCGTTTCATTGTGCCCTCTGGAATGCAGAGAGACAGGCACACCTTAAAATGTGGCACACCTTTAAGAAAAAAAACACGTCAGGTATTTAAACATTGTGAGCTCATAGAAGGAGGTTATCTGGATTCATTTGGTTGTGTAAAAGAACAAGATCCCTGAACAAGATACTGTGTCGTGTGTAAACAAGGAAAAAAGACACCAAAAATCCCGTGAGGACAGGTTTATTGTTGTCTATGTACGAGTGTAAGTGGAAAAGATTAAAAACGAAGTCCATCTGACTGACAAGTTGCTAGTATTTGATAAAATCAGGGAAGTCACTGCAAGGGTCCTTTGTACAACAAACAACTGTCTGGCAATGGATCAGACTCCTGCATGACTACAGCTGGACAAACGTGGTGTAGCAAGTAAAAGACATCTCTGGAATGTTTTTATACAACAAATATAATTAGCACCATCTTAGATGGGATACATTAAGGATGTCACATTGTTTGGATGCAAGTGGACGCAAATTCGGCTGCATAAAAAACTGCATAAAATGTTAATACTCAATACATTGTGCTTATGTGCAGAACTAGTACTAGTTACTGTCACTGATACCTCTGAAAAATATTTTTTTCCTCCAAAACAGAACTTTGCATGTGTGGTGAACAAGGAAATCAATGATCAAAGATGTGGCTGTGTACATGGCATTTAATCCTTCCTTAATATGCTGTTGCTAAGAAAAGCCACTCCCCAACAAACATGCACGAACAATGAGGTTAAACCAAAACGAGTCGTTTTGTATGGCTTATAAAAATGCATCATGGTTGGAGGGCTAAAATATTTTACTCTTCCTCACTAGCAAAGGCAGAACTGAGTGATGTGTGTCCAGTATCAGATCTGACAGAATCGTCCCTTTGCACTGCAGGAGATTATAAAAAGCATGTCAGGGAGGCCAGTCCACACATTCACAACGGGGTAAAGATGGATGCCAAACAGAAGAAAAAAGCCAGTTCTTCAGGCTGTCCCTCTATGAAGAGTGACAACTCAAAAGAAGAGCCTCCATATTTCAGCAAGGAAGAGGGGTATGTTTATAATTTCTGTCATCATTTTCCCTCAGTATGGTCTAACACCACTTAAACCATAGGCAGTTAACATTTAAGTGCACACTAAATAAATGTCCAACTATCCATATTAATAAAAAACAAGACGCTATTAGGCTGCTATGAGTTCTGATGTCTTACCTAGTCACAATAATTCCTCACTTTAGCATAGTGTACAGCCCATGTGTCTATGTATGTGGGTATGTCACTTGATTGAGAGTTTTAAGTAAACACGCTACCTGTACCTCTCATGATGATTTCATACTTCGGTCCAGTCTTCCTCTCACGGGGTTCCTGTATCCTCCGCCTCACTGACAACATGTTCTACTCTGTGTGGGTGGGTCCTCTGTAACGGTGGCAGAGAATGAGGACCCAAGGGCAGAAACATACAGGAGACAAGGCAGTATCTCTTCAAAGCTTTTACTTTGGTCAGTAGCAGCCAAGAACCAAAAACATAGCAAAACACTCAATAGACTAAAGACGAACCAAGACAAAACCCTACACTCCTACGGCCTGATGAGCTGATTGAGCAGGGCTGGGTAAGAGCTGATTGTAGGCAGCTGCATAGACTCAGCTCTCAGTCAGGGAGGCAGGTAGAGAAGTTGGTCCTCAGGAAGCTGAAATAAGTCAACAAAAAGACTGACTTGAGAGTTAAGTTGATCTCGATGGATCCGCAGCCTGAACATAGAGAATATTGGAAAGGGGATGCTGAGAAGGGCCAACTTGCTTAGCCTTTGGTGGTGCCCCCTGGATCAATGCGTGGGGCTCTTGGTTTGCTGTGTTCGCTATTAGAGAATTATTGGGAGGCCATGTTGCTGCGTACAAGTGAAGGAAGAAGAGAGGAAGGGATGATCGGATAAAAGGTTTTGTGTGAAAGGGGATTCTGTGACGCCTATGAGCATGGGGATGGAAGAGTGATGAGAATCAGCGGGCGGAGACACACATCACATGTCATGATCCTGGAGGGGGATGCTGTTGCTGGAGTATTGATGGATGCTTGGTAAAGTTGAAACAATCTGGCTTTATTGTTGCTGCTGTTGAAAGGAATGCCAATGCCTTTTAAGGCTTGTTGGTCCAATGTCCCTGCTCCTGAACAGAGCTTTACTAGTAAACTTCATTAAATGAATTTAATCAGAATCTTAAAAACAATAAATAATCATGAAAGACAAAACTGTAAATCTGGTTGAACACAGTTTAGATAAATGAATGTAACTGTAACAATAACTTTCTGTAAGACATCATTCTGGCTATTAACTTCCATGCAGTACAATACCATTTTACAGCTCTCATCTTTTATTATTTACTGTATATCACTTTTAGGAATCCTCCATGTGATGAGACAGACAGGATGGATGCAAACTACAAGAAGACACCAATATCACCAACTTGTCCATCTATGAAGACTTATAGGTCAAAGAGCCCGCCACCAGATTTTTCATCTGGAAATACAGATGACAGGCAAGACTTTTTGTCCGCCCTTAACTGAGATAAGATCCAAGATCAAGCTATGTCCACCTTCAGTATTTCAAAACATAGATATGAAATATTGAGTGTATATGCATGCATGTATGTTCATTGGTTATCACATAGCTGAACCAAATTTTAGTCTGAAGTTGACACAGTGTGAACAGAGCGCCCTTTTAATGTATTTGCTGTAACAGGCTGGGTAAAAGTCAGGTCACAATATAATGATCAAGTGTATTTCTTGTTTTTTGTTTGCTCACAGGAATGTGATACCAGTTCCAGCACAATTGCCACTTGGTGGGCTACAGCCAAAAACTGTATGTTAAGGTTTAATTATAGTAGTTTCTGTTTGGAAAGAAATTGCTGTCAAAATATCCAACATTCCTTTTCTTCTTATTTAAACTTCTTGTTGTACAGGAAGAAGACCTCACACTGCCTCCACTGATCGAGAACTGGTCCAAACAACATGTGAAAGACTGGCTGATCATTAGACTTAGAGTACCAATGAAAATTGCACAGAATCTTTATGACCAAGAGTTGTCAGGTGCTTGCTTAGTCTCCTATGAGAAACAAGACCTGTTAGAACTAGGTGTTCCGCCAGCGCCAGCAATACAAATCATACGACAGGTTGAGAAGTTCAGAAGGTATTCAGGGACTTCTGAGCCAAGTGTGAGAATACCAAATAGTCATTATGAACCAAGGCAACATGAAGTACGAAAAAGTACAGATATGCAATATGTGACATATATGGATGAATCTGTTGAAACAGAAACAGTTTCATCAGATTCAGGAATTCAAAGTCTAAGCTCCACATGGCTGATGTTGCAGGCAGCAAGAAATAAAATAAGATCTGTAATAGATCAGAAAGCAACAAATGACACACAATTGCATACAGAAATTACTGAGAATTCAACATTTCTACAACTGAAGAGGCCAATATGCCAGATCCGGCCCTTTGACAAAAGCAACTCATCCATCTTCTACACACAAAATGACATTCTTCCTCCTGTAGCTGGTCCAAGTAATCTTCTTGACCCTATCCATGAGTACCAGCTTCTGCCTAGTGCAAATGAAGCCAGTGAAAAAGAGATCCTTTATGAATTTACAAAGGAATTGTTTAGTTTTGCTGCGAGCTGCATGAATTCACGAACCAATGGCACTATTCATTTTGGAGTGAACAACCAGCCAGGAGAGGGACATGGTCAGGTAGTTGGGCACAAGATCACCTCTTTCAGTAAGTATAATGAGGCGTTTGAATCATGTCTGAGCGAATATTTTGAAGAACAGCATGTAAATGCTGCCAGGATGTGCATCAGGCCTCCTCATTTTATTGAAGTTCACTGTGAAGATGGAACAACTTCAGACAAATGGGTGATTGAGGTTGATGTAGTTCCAACATATTCTGGCATGCAACAGAATATTTTCTATACTTTACTGAGTATTGCATCAACAGAAAAAACGCAACAATGCAAAACTGAATGTCTCTTTGTCCGGGAAGGCCAGAGATCAATCAACATTTTAGCGGATACTAATCCTCGGACATCCCAAGAGAACATAAAAAGTTTGATTGATAAAGTCAAGTGCTGGGCGTCAACACGAAAGACAGCAGAGGAAATGGATGAAAGACCTCCCTCCCAAGGTAACCAGGGCCAAAGGCTAAAACAGCTGATAACCCGTGGAAGAGATGCATTTGAGAACTCCCTTCAAGTCATTGTTGTTACTGACAAATGTCATTCAAGCCAACTGGAGCACTTGGATTTTCTGACAGAGATGAAGTTGTTTGCAGTACTTGACTTTGACCCAGAGTCTGATGTAAATGGAACATGCAGTTTTTATAGAAGACATCACATAGGTAATCTGCACTACCCACGCATGTACAGCACTGAGGACAATATAACTGCAGTCATTCAAAAGTTAAACTTGTTTAAGCAAACAAGTTGGGTCTTCTGCAATGGGCGAGTGAATGAAGAAAGTGAGACAGACAAGCCACTAACACCTAATGAATGGCTTAAAAAACGCTCTGGGGACATCAACAACTTGGTTTCATTTCTTTGCAGACCAGATTTGCTTTCCAAAGAAAGACTCCTAGTGGTATTCATTCTTCACTCAGCAGTAACTGACATCTCAAGCCCTATTTTAGAGGCCTTCTGTGCAATCTATCGCACACTGGAAGGGGCAGACAATATGTTGTGCATATGTCAAGACTCGACTGTATTCAGTCACTGGAAACGGCTGATAGAGTGTCGCTGTAAGGACGACATCACCAGTAAATGCATCTATGAATTGAGTCTGAATGAAATATCTAGCACCATCAAAAAGCTTAAAGAACCTCAAACACAATCTTCCAGGAGGTACTTGCCCTCCACAGGCTCAAGCTCAGTCCTCCTGGCAAAAAAGGATGAAGAGCTGATGACAGTTTTGGACATCTTGTGTGAAAATGAGTGTGAGAACACAGAAATCGAAACAAAGGATTCCTTTCAGGAGTTCAAGAAAAAAACAGAGGAGGACTTTTACAGAGGAGGACAAGTTTCATGGTGGAACTTTTACCTTTCTGAGAGGGAAGGCAGCCTGCCCTTCATCAGTCGAAACAAATACAATGAGCTATATGATCTGATCACTCCTGTAGAAGGCTACACATCTCCATGTGTTATGATCAATCTTTTCCATCACCCAGGATGTGGGGGAACAACTCTAGCGATGCATGTTCTTTGGAACCTGAGAAGAAAATTCAGATGCGCTGTTGTTAAAAACAACATGGCAACAAATAATGAAATTGCAGCTCAAGTCATAAACCTGCTGACATATGGCAAACAAGAGCAGTCAGGCTATAAACCTGTACTGCTCTTGGTGGACAACTGGGATGATGTAGAGGACCTAAAGCAGTGCATCCTGAATGTCGCCAGTGATAGAAAGAGACAAAACAATCTCCTGGTAATCATACTGAACTGCGAGAGAACCAGGTTCCCTGATGACAGCTCCAGAAATAGCCGCATTCCAAATGTGTTCATCACCAACAAGTTGTCAGCCAAAGAGCAGAGTTTGTTTTCTGAGAAGTTTAAACAACTCAAGGATAACCATGAGAAGCCCGACACTTTCTATGCCTTCATGATCATGGCAAATAATTTCAGTGAGGCTTACATCACAAACCTGGTGAGCAACATTGTTAAAGATCTTGACGTCACTACCCAACAGGGCAGGCTTGTCTCCTTCCTAGCTTTGCTGAACACCTATGTCAATGGATCCTACATGTCGCTCTCTTTGTGTGAAGAGTTAGTGGGGATAAGAAATGCTCTGTGGAAACAAGAAACTCTTGATGACAACATGAATCCCTATTCCACACTGATGATCACTTTTACTGTCGAAGAGCATGGCAGCTATCAAGCAGTACGATTCTTACACCAAATGATTGCTAGTAAATGTCTGGAAGTCCTTACCCAGGAACGCAATCTTTCTTTGGCAGAGATAACTCTTAACCTTTTGTTCTGTGACAAACTCTACAAATCCTGCATGGGAAAGGATTTCCTGGTGCACAATATCCAAAGCATGCTAGTCACACGTCAACGAAAAGAACAAGGAGATGACAAAGACACACTGTTTTCTCCACTGATTGAAAGCATACATACAGAAGAACCTGACAAACTCAAAGAAGTCTTAGAAAGAGCCACAGTGAGGTTTGACAGAAGTGCAACACTGCCACAAGCACTGGCAAGATATTTGTGCCTGAAAGAGAAAGAATTTGAATCTGCCCTCAAGTGGGCTTTGGATGCACAGAGCAAAAATTCCAATTCCTACATGGCAGATACAGTCGGACAAGTGTACAAGAGCCACCTCAAAAAGGAAATAGAAAATTCAGAGGATCTCACTCCAGAAGGGCTTGACAAATGCCTAAAGTTAGCATTCAGGGCAGTGAATGCATTCCAGCAATCACAAGAGCTAGCAAAAAAGGATGATTTATTAGATGCATTTGATATACACCAAAAAAAAAGGCAGAAGTCCTACAATACATCAGGCTATGCTGGAGAAACAGAAGTCACGATGATCCTTCTTGATGTCATTACAAATCTTCCTGTTTTTGCTGTCAGTGACAGACATAAGAGGGACAAAATGCTTCAGTTCCTAAAAGGTCACCACCCAGTGAGTAGTTTAAATGATTTGAGCAATACAACCATCAACCAGTTTGTTGCTGTCCTAGCGGTCCATGAGAGATTTCTCATCTCTTTGATGCCAAGGCTGAAGGAAATCTTCAGTTTCTTTGAGACCTACTTCACATACCTAAAACCTAGGACACAGGAAAGGGCAACAGCTGATGAAAGAAACAAACACAAGATTTCTGGGTACTACAAAAAATACTTGAAAATATTTAACATTTCAGAAGAGGAGAAAGCATCTGAAAAAGCCAGTAAACCCAACCTCAGTTTGGGTCAAGCGATAGATGACCAAAGGCTCTATCTGGAAACAAAAAGAGCAAACACATTTGCTGGACTTCTGCAGTGTTTGACTGACAAATGCCCAACAGAATTGGAGCACATTGTTAGAAAATGGCAGTTTATAATTGACCATTCATCCCGAAGGTATGTGTCAGATATAGTTAACTTCATCTTGGCAAACATTGTTCTTCACAGTCTCAAGCCCTCCTCCAAACTGCTGAAAAAATATGAGGAGTTGGTGTTTCTTCTCAATGAGGCACTGCAAAATGAGGGTATTCATTCAAACTTGACAGAGATGTACTTCCTCTCCATGTTGTTAATGTGGCCTACACAAGACCAAAGGCTTGAAAGCTCAGCAACATACAAAAAAATCACCATCTACATCACATCAGCCAAGAAATCCTTTCATCGACGCTTCTCTCACATGTTTCCAGCAAGGACTGCTATTGCTCATTTCTTCCTTGGAAAATCCAATGGACTCAGGCGCATAGTTTCCAAGGTGAAGCTTGATCAAATTTTGATGAATGTTTCAAAGCAGCAGGGCCAAAGTAGTCAACCACGTAACCTGCACTATCTGTGGCAAAGTGGTGCAGCATGGAATGAGCCAGAGGTTCAGAAGAAGCTGTTAAGGATTAAAGGAAAGTCGGAACATGGTGACATTTATGTTAACTATGGTGGCAACCTTAAAGTGCTAGTGCGTCCAGTTTACCTTGGTGATATTCGAAGCGGATACAGCCAGGAGGAAGTAACCTTCTACCTTGGATTCAGCATGGAAGGTCCTGTGGCCTATAATATTAAGTATGTAAATGAGCAATGAGGGCATTTAACTTGTGTAAACAGAAGTTTACATGCACATATTTACATGAAGAAGGTGGACAAAATAATAAAGGCCACATTAAAAACAACAGCTCATCATTGTCAGATGAAAACACTGGATCTTGCAGGTTAAACACCTACATTCATAATCTTCTTGACCAAATGTTGAGAAAAGAAATAGTGGGCTCTTCCATAACAATAAGTGCATTCTTGTGGACATACTATCTGGCTTTGGTTGAGTAAAAGTGGCATATTGCCCAGCACTGAAACTGATCACCAGCTAAGAGACTGAAAGGAACACTCAACATTGTGGATTGACCAGCAGTTACCCTGGCTGCCTTCTTTTCACTGAGTCCAGATGATCTGGGATTGTCACCCTTAAAACAGTTGCTCATTACAGAGTGTAGGAACATTCGTTGCAAATCTTAGTTGTATCAGATATACAGTTTCTTTGATAATCATTTTTTTATTTTATTTCATATGATAGCAATTACATAACAGGTTGAGAAAAGTTGCCACACATTTGACGTAAGTTACTCTATTACTTTGAAGGACTCCATGCACATAATGGCCACTTCAAAGAACCAAGTTCTGACTCCTAGCCAGCATCTCACTGTTGGGTGACATACAAGATCATTTTACAAGATGTATTCCACTTTTTGGTACATTATATTTGTAATTGGGAAAAACATTGTTAAACATTTAGAATCTGTGTAGAGTACATCCTCACATAGACCTCCATAACTTATTTTATGTTTTTATGTCATGTTTATCTCAACTCACAATTTACTTAATATATGTTTCATGTTCAATTTTAAAGATTGTAATTTTTTTGTTTTTGCTTAATATTTATAGAGCTGACATACTGTGATATTGAAATCAAATTCCTAGATGTATACATTTGATTTGTCATGATGATATAAATACAGGAAATCTTCTTGTCAAGCCTGTATTAAAATAACTGATGTCAAACTGAATAGGCTCTTGAGCATCCTTTACCATGGTAGAATGTTACCAGCATCTCAAATTTATTTGTATGGACTTCTATCATGTTGTAGCCATTGACTAACAATGACTCCCCCTTCATGCAAACAAATTAACACATGCACTACTACTGAGTTTCTTAGGAACAATTTTATTTAGACACTGTTCAAGACACATTTGTGTATTGAGCCTGTCTGCATATTATATTATTCAAGTGTTGCACGCTAAAAAGCTGTTTATGAAGTCTGTCCCTGACTTACTGAGTGATGAAGTTACACCATTGGTCATATGAGTGTTGGTGTTTCCCCACTGGCCCTTGCTCTTTCAAAATAAACAGGTGCAAATTGTCTCCTCAGGACGCCTTTACAGCGGTTGTGGACAGTCCTCAATTACGATGACGTCAAATTAGATACACAGAATATTCTAACAGACTGCCAGTAGAAGCCAAACAACATTATGAGGAGAAAGTGAAATAATTGGTTTTATTTATTATGTTGGTCAGTAGTGGGAGTTTATACCTCCCTCTCTCTCATGGTTGTAAAAAACTACAGCCATGTAGGCTGATCATTAAATGGGCGGATGCATTTTCTTATAAAGGGACAGACAGACATAAACAACAGACAACATCTTGTCTTTGCTTACATAAATTGGTTTACAAGTGTCTTCCTGGTACTTTTTTGAGTTCCTGTACAGCTCATCATACTAAAGGAACTTCTGAAACATTTACACAAAAAAATACAACCTAAACTAAGCATATTGAAAGAATTACACCTAACCTTATGTTCTACGTGATCTTCACCCCTTTCCTAACAACCCAACTACATCCTCTTTAATCTTCTGTTATGTTAACCTACATCATTATTAAGCATCTTACTATGTATGAATATGCAATAGACCACGTACACTAATGCATCTAAGTGTGCATAGGCATTCACACACACACACACACACACACACACAACCGCACAAACCCTTGACCTCCATAGCAAATTTCAGCATCATAGATATAAAGTTGCAGTTGTTATAGGGTGAGCCAAGCTTTGTGGACCAATGAACAGATTATTTATTAGTTAAGTATTTATTAGTTATGGAAGAGGCCGTGGTTAAAGAATAGGGCTGCCCCCTATTCACCATTGCACTGTGTGTGTGTGTCTTCTACAAGGTTAGGCAATGTTAATAGAATCCGTTTAGAAGTTATGGGCCTTTTTGCAAAAAGGCAAGAAATGCCAAAGGGTGGGGACATTTTTGTGGAACGACCAACCAACCAACCAACTGACAGAGCGAGCTAGAGAGCTGCCGGTCACAGTTAAAATAATATTTTCTACCTAACATACTGTATGTCATGCTCATACCTATGTATAATATACTGACTAATTAATAAACGCTGCCGGTTACTATAACTGACAGTCATTTGCTCTATTGTAACCAGGTCATGTGATCTGCTACTTCAGTACACTATAAGAACAAATATTATTGGGACCACTACAGAACAATGCAGATGAATATTTGATATCCAGGAATTCACATTACTGAAAGTTGATGGAATATGTAGCAACTAAAGAGCCGGATATTTTGCTAAAAGAAGGAATATAATATTGCGGGGTCTCAGTTTATGAATTTGTTGAGTTGTTCCTCTGCCTAAAAAGTGAAAAATCATGAAACTTTGAATGTAGTAATGTAGCAGTTAAATGCTATTTATAAACCCAGTTGTAGACATTTTGAATTTGTAGTTGACAGTGAGCTGTCAGTGTCACCCACACCGTTAAAATGCTGATCAGTAGTCTGGATTGCATGGAACCAAATGAAAGTTAATGACAAAGTTATACAGTGAACATAAATGAGACAACTGGTGATTCAATAGTTAGAGATATATTTGTTTTTACAGTAGTGACAAGTAAATAGAATTACATCATTTTGACAGAATCCATCATCACTTTGATTGCTCTCCAACAACACACTCAGAGTGGGTTCAGAACTGACTGCATCCAGTCATCTCTTTTACTCATTGTCCAGAAAGACATCTTGGTGTCCTTGAGCTGCATGCAGAGTCTTTTCAAAGGCAAAGAATTTTTGGTGTCATTCAGACTGTGAGCATGCTAATATGCTAATTGTTACATGAACACGAACAGCATGTTAACCTCCAGTAGTAACATGCATGGATGCATTAAGAGAGCTGGATACTGTAGGATGAGTCAAACTTGCTGTAAAGTGTGGCCAAGTGGCCAACTGTGGTACTGCAACAAAAACAAAAACACATATCTGTAAAACAATTGACAGGACACTTCAAACTGCAAAAAAAAGCTGATCACTACTCTTTGTATTATGCTTTTTACCTATGAAGGTATTGTGAAACTTTCCCAGAGCCTAGAAAAGCTATAGTTATATGTGTGACATAATCTCAGTGTTAAGGGAGGGAGACACTAATTCACATGTGCAGTGGGCTGCAAAACAAACAAACAACAAACAACTTAAAATGACTCTTTGTTTTTTTAAATTTGAGCCAATTGGTCCAATAAAATTTGACTTTCAAAGAGACATATTAGTGCATTCTTTTCATGCCATTCAAATGAGAAAGCAGGAAGTCGGACAGTTCAGCTAGAGTAGGATGTGCGGAGGATGATATGCTCGCTCTATGGGACCAAAGGAGGCCTGAGAGCAGTTTCTCATGATAATCCATGATGTTAACATGCTATCTGTGGCTGTGAATAAAATGAATACATGCTACATGCTAATGGTAGCTGTGTTCAGCCAAGGCCTTCCATCCATCAAATTATTTAGATTTCTAGTGTGTAAGAACAATTATGGCCTCACGGTGCTGCCATAATGGCTATGCTGCATCATGTTGCCCTGAGTTTCAGCCAGGAGAATCTCTGTGCCCCATGAGGGCCTAAGATCTGTGTCTTTTAATACTTTTAATTTTTCAGCGCTAAAAACTTGACGATTCCGACTATTAGAACACAAATATCTGCTACTGCTGACTTCAGTCTAAAAGTATTGACACTGGCCCATAAAAGAAGCACATCAGTGACACCCTATCCTAAAATAATCTAAGTTAAGAAATGGCCTGCTTAATATCTACTACAATGCAATGAAATTGGTTCTAGAGGTGTGTGTGTGTGTGTGTGTGCATCTTAGTCCTTTTCCAACATACATGGAAGCATTCCTCGCTAGATTCCTTTAAACTATTGGCTCATTTCACTCTGTCATTGCAACAGGACAAATGATTAGTGGAGCCTCATTCCTCCCCGATCTATTAGTGCAGGGGCTGAAGAAAGGATGGATGGTGTCAGAAAAAGTATCAGCAAATGTATACATGAGCACTCTGGCCTCCACGTTGTAGAAGGACACTAGTCCCTTATCACAGTCCACATAGATTCCAACACGGGAGGGCCTGAGGTTGACTGTCAGGTTGGTTGAAGGTTCTGTTCGGAAGGCGTAGTCGGTCCGATCCCGCAGGCTGAGGAACCAGTAGCCATGGGCGGGGCTTACAGTGATTTTGCCCTTCCGATTGACAGACCAACTTGCCACTCCCAGGTCCCAGTCAGTTTTTCCTCCCACCTCCACCTGGAAGAGGGTAGTTTACAATTTATTGCAAAGAATGCAGACTCTCCATCTATTAGGGTAATATATGGGGTATATGGGGTTTATATTGGTCTTGTATTAACTTTGGACATAAAGGTCAAGTTATCCCCTGATTTCTTCCCTTTAACCAAAGCTACACCAATAACAGTTTATACACAGTTTACAATTATCTCTTTGCTAATTTCAACCTGTTCATTTAATTGTTTTGTATTTTAGGCTGATATCTAAGAGGACTAGTCAAATCATTGACAAAAAAAAAAAAAGAAAAAGAAATAGAAGTAAAATAACTCCTGTGAACTCCTCTTCAAATAAGGACTATTTTATCTATGAAGATATTGCCAGTGATGTTATCTGATCTACTGCAATCTTAACTATTGCAGCTGGTATGTGCGCCCTCTGGTGACCGGCCACTGACATGTACACAGCTTCAAATGCTTTCCCGCATACCTCCCAGTAATGCCGCCCCGAGCTGAAGCCCTGGCGGGCCAGCACACACACCACCCGGTCAAAGCGCTCAGGGTTGTCCGGCACCAGCTGGTGGCGCTCACCGCAGTGCACCTGCTTCCCATCTACTGAGACGATGAGCCGCGGGTGGGCTGTGTTGGGGTCTAAAGTGATGTCGGCTGACAGATTGAGAGAGGAGAGCGTAATGGTTGGTGATTCAGCTAATGGACAGTGGAACCAGTGAAAATAACTGCCAATAATAATCCCAACTGAGGAGTAATGAAACTGTAAAGGCAGAATTTCTTTTTAAACCATTACCTGCATATTCTTGAACTCTCCTTATCTCTGCAAAGAAAATATAATATATTGACATATTTATTTATTTTGACATTTTTTGAATTTTTCATTGATTCAACAGGATCAGAAGAAACTGAAATAAACAACATTTTGTGCTGTTCGCTAATCAGAATCTTACTTGGGTTGGGCCTGGGCACAGATTGGTCCAATGTGGATTGCTGGCCTGTTGATTATGGGAATAGAACATTTATTTTATACTATGTTTGGATCTCCTACAGTTCAACCTTTATCAGTGAACATACAATCCTCACAGCTCTGAATCAGAATTTATGCCATATTAGGCAGGTTAGTGCTTCTAACATACATGGGATGTACATGGGACATGATTTGTCCTTTACCTCAACATCAAAAATGAAGATACTGCTACAGTTGCTGTTTTAGTTTTCAGATGGTAGGATGTTTGCTTTCGGATTCAACTATCAAACTTGACTCTACGTCTAAAGGAAGACTTACAGACTTCTGGCAGTTTCCGCATCTGTTCCTGAAAGTGCTCCATCACATGACTGATGGTCCTGAGGATCACCCCTGAGGTCAGCTCGGACACTACAGAGACACCAGACCAGTCCTTAGTCGGAGGAGGGGTGGACAGGGCGGGGAACATCTGCAGAGACGGAAAATGTCAAAAACAGATGTGGCCTGACTGATTAAAAGAACAAGCACTTTGGGTAGAATTTTTTTTGCTCGAGTCATTGTGATGGTGTGATGAATGTTGGATAAAAAGTCGTGTAGAGGTGGAGATGGAGGACCAACATGCCTGTCACTGCTTTGGAGACAGGCATGTCCATCCAATCAGTGTCTCTCCCATAATTGCTGCTGATGATTGAATTTAAAAGTAAAACTAATGGATTTCATAGTGAATTCATTATTGAATGCATAGTGGAGTAGATTTATCGCTTCTGTAATTATTTTGTATGATCTTGTATCATTCTGTTCGCCCATTTGTTCATCTATACCTTGAGAAAGTGTATGCAGTCTTCAGACAGAGCCAGCTGGCTCACCGCTGTGCTCCTCTTTTTTAACTCAGCTATCTCCTCCTCCAGCTCCCTCAGCAGACCCTGAGCTCTGTGCTCAGCTGCTCGCCGAGTCACCTCAATCACCTGGGGGAAACAGGTCAAATGTGTGCCAATGCGGCTTTACTTAATATTGTTCAATTCTATTAATAATCAGAGGACTTGACTACTTTTATTTCAGTGGAAACAGAAAAAGCCTTGAGTGTTTCATACTTCCAGTGTTATTTACCTCGAGGACTTCAGCCTGGCAATGCTCCACACTGGAGATCAGCTTGGAAAACACACAAACAGCTCCATCTGTCTCTCTTTCAGCGGCAGACTGGATAAAAGGCAAACAGCAAATGATGTGAGGTTTGTACAGGAAAGTCACCTACTTTTATAAGCTTCACAAGCAAACTGTGAGGCAGGCAGGAGGATATTTTACTGGCCAAGTTGAGGACAAACCACTGATAGAGACAAGTAAGTTTTTATCAGGAGCCTGCTCAGACTGCACCTGTACTTTTCTCATACTCCCAGATAAATCTGGATTTTAACATCATCTGATTTTAAATACATCTGTCCTAAGTGAGGCAGACTCTCCAGTTGTCAGGAAGGACAGTCTGATGTGAATTAGACTGCTTATTCTGAAAGGTGCCCTCAGTCTTACACCGGGACTGAATCTGAGGACGCTCCACCTCGTCACAGACTAAAAACTCACCCGTATCTCTCGTAAGGAGTTGTGTATTTCCTCCAGTTTCCTCTCTTTCTCACAGATGAGATCCTTCAGCTCCACCTCTGAAATTCCCAACTGGGACTGGAGAAGACAGAAAACACACATATTCACTCTCAGAAGCGAAGGCACAGTAAAGGTACATTTTTGTTCTTTAAGGCACAAATTTCACAAACATACAGTGAATGGTTAGCTGGTGGCTCATTAAGGCCTACAGTTTATGACCCAAAGCACACACAAAATTAACTTAAATTAAGTATGTATATATATGTGTGCGTGTGTGTATGTATACTCCCTGTCTCAAGAAATAGTAACAGTAAGTAACTAGCTTTTGAACTTTTTTTGTACCTTTAGGGTACCACCCCAGTGATAAGCGCTTCTACCTTTATGGGGCTTTTTTTTTTTTTTTTTGAGTGTTTGTTTAGGATTAACCTAACTGTGTCTATAACTAATAGCCACCGCAAGCCTTATCCTAACCTAAGTCACATATTCTACGCCAGGGCCACATATAGTATATGTGTGTGTGATATACAAGCTTTAATAATTTAGAAATTAAATGAGATTAGAAAGACAGTCAATAACCATATTCTTGTTCCAGAGAAATGACATTTGCCAAGATTTTGGCAGTTGCTTCTTTAACAGTTTGTATAGCCCTTCCCTGTCAAACTTTGGATGGCACATTTTGCTGTGCAAGAGCATCATTTCTTGTGTTGCTCTTTGCGTTCTTGCACATGTTCCATATATAACATGCCTTACCCGAACATTAACAAATGTATGTATAAGATATTCATGTGGTCATAGCGTTGATATAAGGTGTTTCCAAGGTCAAAAATGTTTAAATCTTTGATATCACCTCAATGAAACAAATCTATCTTCTGACAATGCAGTTGCAGTGACAACACCATTTTTGTCCCCAGTTAGACAACTCTCCCTAACTGACTGACACACACACACACACACACACTCATAAATACCTTCTTGATGTGCCACTCTCTCTTGGCAGGGATGACATTGTGTTCTCTGTGCTCTGCTGTCTCCACACAGGCGCTGCAGACACAGGTGTTATCAGTACGACAGAAGAACTCCAGACTTCTCAGGTGGATGGGACACTGGGGCAGACTGGGGCACGAGTCACTGGGGCCACTCAGAGTGAACCTGTTGCAACAGCAAAATAAGACATGACATTGCCATTGAAGTTGCTATCAGTTTTGCCACTATCACAAATGTGTTTCAGTCATGTACATTTAGTACATGAAATCTTTTATGTATGCTACTCTAAATACACGGTAACTGGGCTGGTAGTGTAAAGTGGCTTTATCAGAGCCTTTTTTTTTCGTTTTTTTTTTTTTAATTGAAAACAGCTGCCTTTTGCTGGTAGAAACAACAATGAGAGCAGTGAGGCTGAACCAAAACAGTAAAGTCACGAGCTGTAAAAACCAAAACCATGAGCTGAAAGATGCTAAAAAGCTGTAGAACCAGGTGAGAATTGAGTTTGTCACTATGAATGACCCCATTCACATTACATGTATTAATTTGACCCATGTTCATGTAAAGATATTTATTAAAGCCGCTCTGAAGCACAGTTACACTCATGTCATGAACCTGTACAAACGTGCAAATGCAAAACGTATCTGTAGGAAAATTTTTGGTTGGTTGAATCAAAACAAGACATTTCAAGATGTGAACAGGGCATTTTTTACTTCTTTTTGACATTTCATAGATAAATGATTAATCGATAAAATAATTGGATGATTTGTCAATAATGCACATAATTGTTAGTAGCAAGCCGTTCTCCCAATTAAAACTAAAAAGACATCAACGTGAAGTTCCTCAGACCCACTTCAAGCTGTAGAGTATATGTGGTGGCCTCAAACCATCCTGCAGAAAGAGCAATGCCGAAAAATATTGACCTTTAAATGTGTTGGATTTGAAAGTTTCCACATTTGGTGACACCTAGTGGTAGTATCAAGAATGACACTCACAAACGTCACCAATTTATGCCTGGATTGTGTCATTTTTATACAAATATTAATATAAAAAGGAGTATTACTTTTGATCCAATACTTACACCATTAAGCCAACATTTCCACTTGTACAAAAAAATATTAAAACCTAATGCACTGATAGTTCTGAAATGTACTGCTCACATTCATGTTCCCCATGGGCAGGCGATGAACCCTTTAATTTAATGACCCCATGACCTTTCCTCTAGCGCTACTCTAAGAACAAATGATACATTTTCCCCCTTTGGTGAGGTAAAAAAAAGTTGTAGGTTCTGTTGGACGATTTTATTCTTCCTCTGGCAAGTCTGGCTCCCATGTTCCACTTTTCTTTGTCTCAGCATGTTTACTTATTATTATTTGGCAGCCAACATTAATACCATAAACTCACAAATGTTTCAGTTTTTGAAAAATGTGTGGAGCGTTACAGATGAGTGTAGTTTGGTACCTGCGGGGAGGTGAGTAGGGCGTTGGCAGGTTGTGGTGCTCATTGTCCTGAGCCTTTAAGGCCAGCTGAGCATTGACTTGACCGGGCCTTTGGGGGTGATGGTCACTGGTATGGGGGAGGGTGGTATGAGGCACCCCGGGAGTCGGCAGCCGCTGAAAACGTGTCATCATCTCAGCAAAGATGCCCTCCGGCATCTCCCCTGCCCTCTGGGGCGGAGGCAGGGTTGGGTGATGTTGATGCTGAGGATGCGGGTTGGGACCCTCCACTCCTCCGCCGCCTCGTCCATCCGCTGGAACCGCTGCGTGGGCCATCCACTTGAACTGCTCTGTGATTTCCTTCAGGGTTCGGTTAATGTGGAGCTCCGGTCGCTTGCGGAAGGACTCCTTGCAGAGGGGACACTGGTAGCACTTGTCAGCCCCTCGTCCGCCTCCCCCTTTTCCTCCGTCCCAGTAGGAGGAGATGCAGGCCTGGCAGAAGCTGTGGCCGCATGGTGTTGAGACGGGGTTGTTGAACACGTCCAGACAGATTGAGCAGGTGAACTGGTCTTCAGACAGAAAGGACGTAGGTAGTGCCATAGTTGTCCAGTGTTAAACTGTACAAGAGATAATGTTAGAAAGAAATACGCAATTTAGGATAATATAATATATAATAACATAATGATAGACATTCTATATTCATGAAGTTTCTTTCTTTTTTTTATCTGCTCATTTTTAGCGATTTGGTTATGAAAGACATGAATCTATGTCAAACCTGTTGCATAAAACGTAAATTGTAAGAAACAACTCAACCACGTTCCATATGGTGATGTGAACCACTGTGGGGACTTATTTCCTTATCCAAAGGATAAAAGGCTTCATTAGTAAAGTCCATTATGAATCAACAGTGAAAAAACACATGAACAAATGAGGTTCACTTGAAATACATGGCTTTTTGACAGTCACCTAAACGGGAAGGTTTAGAGATGCCATCCAGGGTTGAAGCTGCTAAAAGTTGTTCTTTTCTCCTGTTGTAAAAAGCCACACATGATTACTTAACATATTGTAGACTAAACAGTGACCTATTAGAAACAGGAGAGCATGGAGGTGATTGTAGTACCAATCCAGTGATTGGAACACTTAACCTAATCCTTAAATAATATGAACCGTAGGGCTAACCTAAAACTAATCCTGTTTCTAACCTGATCCGTGCACTCAGTTGTAGGGCTGAGTGTTAAGCTCAGTTAGAGATATTGTACTCCTGTCTGTATTGCGAGCAGATTGTGAATCTATCTGAATGAGTGTGTGCCTCCTCCACTTAGACACTCCTACACTAACATACATGCTGAAACAATGCAAGTGAGTAGTTTCGCAAGAACAGGAAATTCAGGCTTGGTTGGTACGTTTAGACTCTTAGACTAAACGTACCAACTCTTAGACTTTAGACTTGATATTGAGGTCATCTGTACAAATGTTAAATATAGCAACAAACTCAAAACCTGCAAGTCATCCACATTTCCTCTTCTCTTTGTTCTGCACTCAGGGTGATGCTCTAAATGTTTGTTACTGACAACAACAATGAAATGATTCGAGCTCCATTGTTACACTAGGTGACATGTTCCTTCATCACCATGAACACACACACTAATTTATTTTGACTCAGTCCCACACACACCGTCTTGCTGCCCCGAATACTCACAAGAGCTCCACATGTGCATTAATCCACTGCTGAAAGTAGTCCCCAATAAATTACTATTTCCTCTTGTTTGAGTAATGTTAAATTAAAACTACAGTGACTACTGAGAGTTTTTTGAAAATTAAACTTCATGCAGTGTTTTTAAAGATTTATGTCTTCAGTATAGGAACAAAGTTGCCTGGGAACCAGACGAATCTGTGAGCTCATGTTTCATTTGCTCTGGCAGATACGTCTGGCCCCTCTCCCATTCAGACTGATTTCCTTGGTACTGGAAGCGCAGTTGTGTCGGGTGAACCAATCATAACCGTTTATCTAGTATGAGGCAGGTTTAATACAATGACTGACGCACCGTTTCGTACCCGTTATTAACGCCCCTTGGAAATTAAAAAATGAACTGAGAGGTTCCAATTATGTTTGTCCGTCTCTCCCATTGTGTGCTGTATGTTTGTAGGAGGCAGCCGACACGTGTGTACACACACACACACACACACACATCTATTTATACTGCTACCTGCAAGGACCATGTGCTATTGTATTTTTTCCCTACCTTCGATTTTAATTACCCAAATCTTATCCTATTTATAAATTTAGCCCAGAACTGAGCCTGTATGGATCTGAAGAATGACAAAAGCCCACGTGTTGATGGACATTTTCCTCAGCCATTTAGTCCTGAGGACCTAATAACGTCCAAAAGCACAAGTGCACACCAGCAGCTGCAGTACTGGTAGTGCCAGTTTCCTGTTGGTGAGCCATAGCCAGAGGGGTTGGATATGAAGTAAACAACCCAAGCATAATCATCATAGCTGGAATAGAGGAAACAAGACAGTGTTGATTGTTTTGGAAGTATTGAAAGCCACGTGTAAATGCGTCAGATCAGATTCCGTTCATGCCGGTCCTAGAATCAGATCAGGAACATGTCTCCAGGAAGTGAATAGTATTCATCTGTGTGTGTTTATCCTGCTTTAATTGTACTCTTGATATCGTAGAGATTTAAATAAAGGTAGAATGAATTTCCAAGTAATTCACTTTTACGTGACTGATCTCTCTGCACTCAAATCAAAGAATTTAAAGTTCTGTCTACTGATACACAAACTTGGACAGTTTTCCAAAATGTAATGTGCAAATGAAGACTAATGAGGTAAAATTTTAAATCAATGAATCGTTCAATAAAAGACGTCCGTCTGGTGTCTGGCTCATTAACAGCTGAAAATAATGTAGGGTGCATCGCCCCCCACAGGTTAGGGTTAGGGTTAGGGTTACACAAAATAACCCCTCTCCCAACCAGAAATAGGTTCATGTGAACAGAATTAACTGAAATGAAAGTGAAACAAAATGGCTGTCAGATCATCAGACTAGGTTAAACCTTGGTCCACAACTCTGAGAGGCATTTAAATGTGTTTAAATCTATATGGTAAAGAAATACACTTGTGTTACCCAGAGTCCGATAAGAGCATGTTCTTTTCTCTGTGTCCAGTGCAAAGAGAGATTAGCCCCGCTGTCTACAGTTTACGCTGTGCGTAAAGTAATTCAGCCGAATCATTAGAAAATGGGTAGAAATAGCAAAACATGCTTTCCTTTCAATCTTCCAACCTTTCATAAGCATTTGTTTTCTCTCAAACAATATCACCACATCATGAAGCCTGCTCAGTGCACCAGTGAGACCAGAAATGTGAGGAACTGTCATGTCTAAGACACATATTTAAACTTTCTCCTTGTTCTCATGTCTCAGGGGCAGTTTGGGTTATACAACACAGCCCCACAATACCTGTCAACATTACCATTCAGTAAGTTGCTACATGCTGAGAAATCAGTCAGGAGCTGGGTTCTGTACTGTGACACTGTAAAGCTACAATGCAAACAAAATAGACTGAGATCCAAAGCAAGTGTATTAAACCTGTACAGGAACAAGAGGTGGGCTCGAAATGGGCGTAACGTGTGATTTCTACCCTTTCACTGAAAGCTATCTCTACATATCCACCAACATCCATTAAATAGCTTTTCGCATTCTTTCACACACTGCTCACAATCATATGCTTCCAATAATATTGTAGTTATCTAATGGTGCTTGGCTGGACACATGACAAACAGTGTGATCAGACTGAACCTTTTAACACCTGTGAGTACTAAGAAACACGATAACTTTTCTCCTGATAATGATGGAGCATTAGGTAAGTAGCAGTACTTATTATTGTCTGTTATCTCCCATACTCACTCTGAGACAACAGGCCACAGTGTGGAGAACCTTTTCGGTTATTGCAAATGTCCAACAGGCTGCTGTTTAGTCCATCAGCATGGCCCAGATACACATGAGGGAGGATCCCAGTTCGTTTCTACCTCAGGTAATCATGCCCTACCTGTTCCGAGGACTCAGGCGGTTTCAGAGAAGAGATGATTTCTGTGTCAGGGGAGGTGAACAAATGCAGCGCTATCTCCCTCTCTCCAGTCCTCGCTCCTCCTGATGGTCACTGGCTTTGCTCTGGAAATCGTCGCATTCCTCCACTTCTTCCCTCCTTCCTTTTCTTCTGTCACTGTGCTGTTGACCACACCCTCCTGACCCCCCACCTGCAGAGTTGATCCAATCCAACCGGCTCAACAGGTGCAGCTGTGCATGTATGCCATTTTAAAAACAATATCTCTCTCCCTCGCTCTCTCCCTCTCTCTCCCTCCCTCTCGTTCTGCCACCTCTCCACCTCCTTGACGCTCCTCTCTGCTCTTTTAATAACTAGACAAGGACACAATGATGAAATTTAAAAGTTAAATGATTAAAAAACTTTTTTTTCTATTTAATAATGTGTCTTTTCATTGTATTCCATCCATCTTTTCCTCCCTCGTTTTAACATTTACAGTTTAATCCTCACTTCAAAGACACTGGTGTCTTCACTTATTTTGTGTAGATTTTGTTAGACCTCTTCTCAGGACTGTGTGGAACAGTGTGTTAGAAATCACCTTAAGGGAGACTGAAATTTTCCTTTAACTCTATATTCTATACAGTGTACCAATTCATCCCACAACACAACACATATTATAAAATCTAAATTACTCCATAGTGTGACAGTGGCTGTCACAAAAAGCACACTATTTCTGGCTCTGTGAAACCCTTACTGGAATAATGTGTATATCATGATGTTATGCATATCGACAGTATGTGTCATTATATATCATATATATAAAAAATATGAAAATTATAAATTAATAGATGCCACAATGTACTAAAAAGTACAATATTTCCCCCTGAAATGTATAATAGAAGTGTACAGAAGCATGAAATGGAAATATGAGAAGTACAGGTACTTCAAAATTGGACTTAAAGCTGCATTTATTGTTTGTATTTTTTCTTTGGGAGTCATGTTGGTGGCCATCTGACAAATGTAAATACAATATTCATTCTGCTTTTTGCTCTGTTTTGGTCTCCACCCACTCCTGGGCTAAATGCTCTACTGTGTTCACCAGCTGGTCACTACCTGTGTCTGTCTTCTGTTTGGTGCTGGGTGGAAAGTGTACAGCGGGTTGATGCTGCTGGAAATGAGGCCGGTGACAGCTGTGAGACTATACCAAAACCAAAACAATTTTATTTCAGTCAGGACCACTTTGTCAAAGGAACTTGATTAACATGCAGTAGATATATTTGCATATATTTGATGTATTTGGCGGTATGCTCTGTTCTGGGACCTCCCTGCCCTTCCAGGTGCATACGTAGAAAGCCTAAGGCAGGGAGAGCAGTGGCAAGAGCAGGCATCAGTGACAACAGAAATGACATTGATAAGTCAGAAACAGCATGAAGGGAGGAGCTGGGGTGGACGTGGGTTGCGAAGCGGCTTGCGGAGGAAGCAGCCAGGATAGGCAGCTGAAGCAGCTTAAATAGGGCGCCCTGAATGAGATCGCCAATAGATGCGTAGAAGGGAATCAGCTGATCTATCAGCTGATGTGGCTGCTGGATTGGCGATTGTCAGCTGATGAGATATTGAGCTGAGCTTGACTCCGTAGCCTGTCTGAACTAACGCAATGCTCAATTTGTATAGCGCCAAATCATAAAAGTTATCTCAAGACACCTTTCACACAGAGCAGGTCTAGACCATACCCTTTAAAATATTATTTACAGAGACCCAACAGTTCCCACCATGAGAAAGCACTTTCCATCTGCATAGACCAAGTTGGGTTGAAAGGGAAAGAAAGAGGGGGAGAGGGGAGAGAGAGCAGGAGGACAGACTAATAATAACAACTGCAGCAGTGAGTGTGGAGCAGGAACATGGGGGCAGTAGACGGCCGGCAATCACAGATCCAGAATCTACAGCTCCAGAGGCAGAAACACCTGCAGAAAGTTAGAAGGAGAAAAAGCACAGAAACTACCGGGAAGAAGTGGAGTTAGTAACGTATATTAGTGGGATAGGAATGCGTACAGATAGAGAGGGAGAGGAGGAGAGAGAAGCTCAGTGTGTCATAGGAAATCCCCCAGCAGGCTAAGCCTATAGCAGCATAACTAAGGGATGGTTCAGGACTCACCTGAGCTCCACCTGGTTCCACAGGAGAGGAGCTTCATGAGCCTCTCCTGGGCCGGGCCTCCTGAGGATCCTGAGAATGGACAGACTGCAGAAGAGTTCAATGGAGAGGGCAGGGAACAGTACAGCAAATGAACAGCTGGAAAGCACAATGGTGTTCAGTGGTCTGAAGGTATTGAAGAGTCCAGACCCTACGAATCAGCAAAAAGAAAACAGAGTAAATTAATTCACAGGAAAAGATCCGTCATGTATCACGTGGTATATTGATATATTTGTGAATAACCCTTAATTCCCCTTAGCTTACATATAACCCCCAGCCAGACTGCAGCAAGACAGGCAGCCCTATACTTTATTTGTTTGTACCTGAAGAAGAGGAAGAAAACAAAAGTTGGGTTCCTTGACCAGTTGATTTACAGTGTTGATGCATAATATAAGACAGTCTGAGACTCAGAGAAGTAAGCATTTGGCTCAGACTAACATGACTAATGCAGCAGCCACCACCAAGCTACCCTTATCAAACTGTTGAGTGGTCAGAAAAATGTTCAAATAGTACATGCATATCCACATGGTACACAAAAATCAGAGTTAACATCTTGTGTAATTCTGAATCAGATGTGGAATGAATCTGAATTTCACACATTCATTATTACGTTTCATTAGCAGTGATATCCCTGCTCTCCCAGAAAGAAGAGTCAGTCAGATGTGAAGGCATTCACTGGCAGACCACGCCCTCTACCAGTTAACTTTGAATGATGTTGAAGCTGCTCCTTATGGTCTTTTTTTTTCTTTAGTTTTAGTTACCTGATGAACGCCACAGGACAGACAACTACCAAGTAGCGATCCACGCAGACATGGCACTGGAACAGGGCTCTTCCCGCCACAGCCGTGGCATTATAAAAGTTCAACAGAGGGTTAATAGCAGTTAATTAGCAAAAAATTTCCATCAGCTAAAGAAAAAAATTGAGAGAACATGCGATTTCCATGATTACCAGATTGACAGTTAAAATCTCTGATGCGATGAGACTCCGCTTCCCAGAGACAATCAGCAACAGAGCCCAACAGCTGACAAGAAGGCCAATCATGTGGTCTGCTGAGCCAGCAATAACATAAATGTACAGGGCAGGGGTAAGATACCCTGAGGAATTGTTGGCCATTTCTTCTTTTCTTTTTCTAAAGATTGCTTACCTAAAATAAAAAGCAGAAATGAGACATGGTTGGCATTTCTATACATATAATTTTTTTAACTTATTTATTTATTCAATTTTCTTTTTTCATGTTATTTGTTTTAGATTTTAAACTTTGTATATATTATGAGTTTGTGAGGAAGGCTATGCTAAATGTGCAAAAAGTTTAGAAAATGAATACAGAAATACAGAAATGTGTTAAGCTTGAGCATCTGTCATGTTTGTAACTGCTGCTAATATTTACTGACAGCTTGTGTGTGTTGCAGACAGGTTTTTCATTTTCAAAAGTTCTAAGCATCAACATCTCTCAGTTCACACACACTATATTCTGAATAATAATAATAATAATAATAATAATACTGTAATTCCAATATCCATCATTGTTTATAGCAGAATTTTTGAAAAATTTTAAATACTAATACTGATCTGTTGTGGACATTGGTGTCTCTCTTGTGTACAGTAGCTTGCACCTGGTTCTGTTAAAAACATGTAATGTAAGTGATTCAATCCATGATGTTTTGCATGCCAGATTTATTTGACTAATAGCTCATTTCAGTCCTCACTCCCCTCTCCCCTGTGGGTACCTCTTGTGTAAACGAAACCCAGTAGAACTCTAAAGATAAATTCTTAAAAGAGAAATCATGAAACACACGTATTCTCTAAAACATTAAAGCCATCATGCTGTAATTGTCAGTCATCTGAACCTGCACTTATTGAGCAATCACCCACAATCATAATTTGTGAGTTGTGTATACTGTATGTGTGTGTGTGTGTATGTATATACTGTATGTATCTCCATCAAGTGTTCCAGTAAGCCACGACAGTCGGCCTCTGCATCCACAATACCAGGACACTGAAACTAGCTCACCTAAATGGAATGCAGTTGATTTTAATGTTAATCCAAAATGTCTGCTGTGCAGTTCTTGCTGAGTCTGAAAAGTAGTGCATGTACAGTAAGCGGAGGTAGAGGAGCTGGAATTGTTCATTGTAATGTTCTGTCTAGGTCTCAGTAGTCTGGGAAAGTCTTAACTGAATGTACATTGGCATTATTAAATAAGATTCAAACATCTTTTTCCTGAGTTTAATTTTTAAGTAAATATGTTTTCCTTTACCAAATGTTCTTGCTCACAAAATTAATTCTCACATTTTTGGAATTCAGGTGTCAAACCATCAGGCAGGAAGTGAAGGTGAGATGTCTGTCTCCATGATTCTCAGCTTTGGGAGAGAAGGTATCTCACCTCATGTGATGCCTTTCAGTCTTTGCTTGCTGTCCATGTTCACCTTGTGGTCTTTCATTTTGCACACCTGAGCTCATTCATCACTCCCACATTGTGATGAGAGATCACATAACAGGGTTTGCATATAAAATCTGGACCAAAAGAAAAAAATCTGCAAATGAATTCTAAACAGCATTTGTTTAGGAAGCGCCTTCTGTACGAGACAGAAATCCACATTAGAGGTTAACATGTGATTATTTGGTTGAACTCCCCTCAAAGCACATACTAACAAAAAACAAACCTGGTCAAACCTTGCTGGAGACTGACCACTGTGTTAGGGTGGAATGCGACCTTGGAAGAATAATGCAGGTCTCAATAAACAGACAAGAGGTCACTGATAAAACCATGACACTCTGAACAATGCTGACGATCAGGTGCTCTTGAGGTTCAGCATCCTCTTTCCCAACCTCGTCAAGAACAGGGAGTCTGGACCGGCTAGAGGATCGTTTTTGTTGAACCAGCCACCAGCTTAGTGTGGTTGGTGGACTTCCTTGATGATCTCAACCACAAATAAGCCAAGTCGACAGCCAAGGAGATTATCATGGTCCAGACATCAGCGGGGGCCTTACTCAGGGCGGTCCAGTAAGGATTTCTGGCACGACTTCGTCTACTTCCAAAGTGCATTAAAGGGGAATAGTCTGAGGAGGTCAGAATTCCAGCAACACTTGGTATAAAAGACACATTCAAAGCATTTCAGTTTGTGACCTTCATCTCAAATTACTTCTTCACCTTTTCTTGCTACTCAGAAGGTCACAAACTATTACCTACCAACGGATCTTAGGAGGGGGCAACGAGGGCAATGCCAAAATTAATTTGCAGGAGGCACACAAGGTTCTACTTCCTGCTCCCCAAGAACTCTGGCAACATGACACTGATCCTCAGTTCGGGCATTCTGAACCGAGGATGTCTGTATGTATGATTTCTGTATTTCTGTATGTCTTTTTCTGTGCTGTAGTTCTCGTTTGTTTGGTTGATTTGCCGCAATCCTAAGATCACCTAGAGACTTCCATCAGATGTCACGTGTTTTTGTTTTTTTCTCATTGAAGTATCGTTGACACTTGAGACTGGATTGTATCACAGTAGGCAAGGGAACAGTGCTGACAGGTGGCTATACAGAGAACTTACAGTGAGAAGAACTGAAAGCTAACTGGTCGTTCCATTGCAACATTAGTGCACAGTACAAAAGTAAAACTACATTCTTTCAAGTCTATTGTTTAATGCCTCTACCGAAATGGCCTGTGTTGAACAATGAAAACATATTATACATAATGCATACTTTTACAATTACTTACTAATTTATTTATTAAATGTATGAAAGAATCAAAGCAGAAATGTGTAAATCAAAAAAGTAATTTATAAAACAACAAAAACTTTAAAATCATGGATTCAGATTTAGAAATTCTAAGGGTTCCAAATAGAAAGACATGACATCAACAACATAATATGACATAATAAAACAATGGACATAGAAGCTAGAAAAATCCAGCACTCTGGTGATTTTGGGAAACCAGGAAAATTAAAACTTTTTCATGTCAAGGACCTCCAAAACAGATGCACAATAGATCATCTATTTGTCCTTTTGCTGGGAACCAGTCTTCTAAACAAGTCCATAACCAAATTAGAAAGTGGATAAAATTATATCACAAGAATCAATACATAGATCAATGCCAGCATTTATAGGTATCAGTAGTACCAATGCCTCACTGTTATTATTCTGACATAGCCAGTGTTTCTCAAGGGAAGCGAAAAGACTCTTTAATGACGGCTGCTGCACAGGTGAGCAATGGTATGCTTGGAAATGGCCTGATCACTGCAGCAGGAGAGGAAAATTTTATATTTATATCACAATTCAAATAATTGCAGGTGTAAACTTTTCATTCGATGCACTGTTTTCACACAGAGGTTTTTGTTTTACTGTAAGGTAACTGCGATAGTTTTATTCATTATTACCATTATGGTATTTTAGTGATGGTATAGTTTTGAGAAAAAAATTACAACAGACAATTTAGTAAAAACTATTTATTGACTGCACAGTTCTTACTGCCAACCATCTTCCATCATACAATTTCCACTTGTTTCTCTTAATTTTACATGAAAAAAAATCAAAACCACATACTGAAATGCAGACGAGACATGAGACTAATCTACAGCAATGTGAGAATCTGGACCCTTGGTGAGAAATGAAGAGAAAATACAAAAAGAGGGGAATGGCAAATTGAGTCAAGCGTCCCATAGCCACATTCAGCTGGAGTCAGGTCTGGAAGTCACATTCGCCATCTTCGTGGTCTGCAAGTATTTCTGGAGGACAATGAACAAAACTGGATAAGACCAGATTATTCTGGCCCGTGACCGAACAAATGTCTGGAGATTATTGACACCTCCATTACAATAAGTGTTGAATCGTATGTTACAGGCCATCCAAGTTCTTGTACGCCTTCAGGCTTTGTTTACTGTATTTCTCAAGTGTCAAAATGAACTACATGTGTCAAGACACCCACAATTTGCTTTGGTCACTGATGAAAATCTATGTGAAATCTAAGTTAAATGTCCAATTTCCTATAATATAAAATTTCAAAAGTTAATGTATCGGTGGGTAAGCTACAAATACAACAAACTCAGGAGCAAAGGGAAGGGTATGATTTAAGATCACCAGTGACTAGCCAAACAGCGGTCTGGGAAGGCTTTTAGTTACTATTTATATTTCTAGACATAATCAGAGGATTGTGTCCTCCCCTCGCCAAAGGGGAGGACACAAATAACTGAGGGCATGCGTGTGTTGCTTACCTGTAGGTTCTCGTAGTGTTTGAGGGTTTTGCAGTGGTTGATCTCTGCCTCTTTGGTTCCACTGAAGAACCTATTACACACCTTACAGAAGAAACCTGTCTTTGGGACCAAGAACTCCATACCTGTGGACACACACACAAAAATGAACTTTAGGATACAAGTAAAAAAACATAGATGAACACAGAAGTGACAAAAACAATGGCAGACAGGGTGAATAGGTGTATTACCAACAGGGTTGTTGGGGTCGAAGGGAGGAAGGGAGGAGTCTGTGCTTGTGGGAGTTTCCGTCTTTAATTTCTTGTTCACACTCTCCTCTTCAGTGTTTGTTTGGCCTTCAGACCGCTTGTGCTTTCCTGTGAGAGACAGAGACCTCTTTAAAAGCTGGAACAGGGACTGATATAAAAAGAACAGGGGCCAGATGCATAAAACTCTGTGCATACAAAGGCAGAAATATGCATACATATTATTTTTGTCAGATTTACAAAAGGCGTATGAGTCTCCTTTCCGCTCCCACAGTGGATGTAGAAACACCTTTCAACATTCGTTTACGTATGTGCCCACTCTACCACTCATTTTCACAAGCCTGATTCTCTGCCCATTAAAGTACTGCTGCCACCCCTTGGTTCTAATTCAAACTAAATCAAATACACTGTACCCGTCTCCGCAGCAGGAGCTCCCGTCTCTTTGACCTCTTCATCCCGCATCCTCTCTTGTTTCTCTGTTTTGTCCGACACCACCACTACCACCGTCTCCTCCTTAGGCTGACTGTGATTGAGAGCGTTGTCTTTCTCATCTTCCTCACTCTCCATACTTACTACCCCTGTTGCTGGGCTGTTTGAGAAGCAGTCAGCTGGGGCAGCTGAAGCTGCAGGGGCAGACGAGGGTGAGGGTTCGGCCTCTGCAGCGGAGTCCACAGAGGCTGTTGTTGTGGTTTCTAACCAATAATGACAGATTTCAGGCCAAAATGAATAACACAATTTATATATAATAAAAGTATATCAAAGAAAGATGTGTGAGGTCAGTAAAGTCAGGAGAGTCAGTGTGAGGTGGTACCTGTCTCCGGTGCTTCTGGCTGACATGTTGGCACATGTGTTTGGCTGAGGGAAGAGTCAGACGGTGAGGCCAGTGAGGGGGATGCTGCGGCGGTGAGGACCAGGCCAGGCGGCACATCTGAAGACACCGAACCGTCTGAAGTCTCAGCTGGCGGCGCAGATGCGAGCTCAGACTCTGCTGATGCGTTCTCGTCAGACTTCAGCAGGGTCGCGGTGGCGTCTGACATTCTTGTGTCTGCGGTAACCTCCATAGGTGTGTCCTGGAAGGAGAAACCAGGAGGAGGAACCATGACGTCATCACACTGTGGAAATTATTGCCTCACACACCCCATTACCCATGAAGAGAAACTGTTTTGTCATATATAGAACTAAAATGTACCTCTGGGGTATCCCTTTGGACAGATGTGGGAGTGTCCTCCCCTCCCTCTGTGGTTTCCACGGGAACCGTGGGAGAAGGAGAGCGAGGAAGGTCAGTCACATCCCCCACTTCATCTAGTGTCACAAAGTCACTCATGTTGAATGGGAACTCATCAAAATCCCCCTCTTCCTCCTCCTCCTCCTTAACCTGATTGCATGACAGGACCAAAAAAACAGAAGTTAGGATAAGAATAGAGAGACTGAGTCAGTTTCAGGTCTTTTTGCCATGACAGTGTCTGCTCACCGTTTTGGTCTCAGCTTCTGAGTTGTTAGGCTGTTCATCCTTCCAGGAGCTCTGCTTGTATCCCTCCAACTTGCAAGACGACCGCAACCCTGACACACCTTCGCCGTGTGCTCTCTTCCTCATCCTCCTCTCCCTTTCCCTCCTCTCCCACTCTTTTCTTTCCTCCTCCCTCTTCTCCCTCTCCCTCCTGGCTCTTTCATCCCGCTCCCTCTCCTTCTTGGCCCTCTCCTCCTTTTCCCAGGCCCTCCTCTCCCTGTCCTTCCTCTCCCTCGCCTCCTTCTCCTTTCTCGCCTCCCTCTCTTTTCGCTCCCTCTCCTGCTTCTTCACCTCCTCCTGTGTGTGGTTCTTGACTGGCTCTTTTGTCTCTTCTGCTGCTTTTAGGCCCTGCTCTGCTGTCTCCACGTGTGTCTCCTCCTGTTCTCCGTTGGTGGAGGCTGCTGTGTTGTTAGGTTGGCTGGCGGTTCTTGTTCGGCACTCCACAAGCAGTGCGTTAACCATCTCTTGAGTAACCTGGTGAAATGGGGATCAAAAGAAGATGTTGAGATGTTGAAACTTAAACATCAATTCGTATGCTGGAGGTTCCTGGTCTTGGCTACACAGGAGAGCAGTCAGGCTCCAACAACAGAAGCAGGCCAACATTTTAGGGATATTTTACCTTAGGGAGGTCTGGCATGGCCATCTCCTGGAAAGCTGCTTTGCCATCAGAGATTGATGACTTTGTCTCTTCACGAGCCCGAGTCTCGTCATTTCCTGCTTTGGGTGCATTGACGCCTGTCTTCTCCTCTGCTGCCTCCATGACAGTTTCAGTAGCTGATGTTGCCCCCCTGTCTGTCTCTAAGTCTGCTTCTGGCTCAGTCACAGAGTCAGAAGGAGCGTTAGTTAGCCCGTCTTGTTTGATCTTGTCGTGTATGTTCCCGTTTTCTGCAAGAGCCTCATCTTCACCGACCATCTTGTCTGTGCTCTTTGTCTTCTCGTCTTTTTCCATCCCTGCCAATGGAGGTTCAGAATCCTCTTTATGAGCTGTCTCCTCTTCGTCTACAGCTGCTGCTGTTTGGCTGCCTTTGCCATTTGCAGACACATCCTAAGACCAGAGACAAGGAGGTACTGAGAAGTGTCACACCAAACACTAACATTCAGGTGTTTGATACGAGTTAAAGCTGCAGGAATTGATGCCAGTACCAGAGAAAACAATTGATTTCCCGGAATGCAACAACTATTTCTAACCAGTTATCAAAGTTACCAACCTCAGATGAATCGAGGTACGCAGCGATGAATTTGGTCTGTGTGTTGACTTTGGGGTCAGGCTTGCGGGAGAAGAACAGAGGGTTGTTCTGGATGATGCATGGGAACATCTGGAAGCGTTTATAAACAGACAGGGCCATGGCTGCAGTTGCCATCTCACAAATGACCTGAGCATGAAGAGACATAACATCGTATCAGCAGCATGTGAGATTACTTTGGAGAGAATGGATTTGTCATTAAGGACATAGCTGTGACTGGGACACAGATATTCAGGGCATAATGGATTAGCATGTTTTCAGCTGCGCAGCCCTCACCGTACTGTTGAGCACTAGGGTCTTGATAACGGTACCAAAGCGTCGCACCAGTTTCTGGACCTCAGAGGAGCCGGGTGGCGTGTCGGGAACATTACTTATCACCAACAGGCTGCTCCAGCCTACAGGAACGGGACTCTCCTGCAGGAAGCAAAGCAACATTAAATCACATATTAGTCAGTGGATAGTTAGTTTTCCATCACCAGTTCAGCACGAAACAGTCATTTCAAGGTATACAGATTCATGATGTCACTAAATGATGGTTTCATAGTCCCTTGAAACAGTGACATTACATGATAACCATGCAAAATACTGCTTAGCTTGTTAATTTACACCGTAAACATGTCAATGATAGAAATACTAATTTTAAGTAAGTACTGCAAAGGTCACTTCACTTTACAGGACTGCCCCTACTTATCTAAAGCTAAATGGTGCTGCCCAAAGCTTCTTTCAAACTGTTTAAGCCAAGCAGTAAATAAAACACTGCATCACACAAACAAATCTGAATAATTATAGCAGTCAGCAGCTGTCAGAAAAAGACTGAGAATCTCATGAGAAGACTTTTTATGATATTAAATTTGATGTTGCTGCAAACGGCAGCAGTTCCACAGTAGAACTCTTCAAGTGATGAGAACCATTTACAGCTTTTCCTGTGAGATACGTTAATTAAGGTTGGTCACTGTGATAAGAACTTTTTGTAAATCTGCCTTTACTTGACGCTTGAAGTTTAATAATGTACACTGTCCCTGTTAAATAAACTGATAAATAAAATAAATTGGACAGAAAAATATACTGGTAGAAATACTCACTAATGGTTCCACTGATCCTATCAGAAGATTGTAGAGAGCCACCTGTGTAAAGATTTTTTTTAGTATTAATCATTAGTTATTCTCACTCAAAACAAAAAGGGAAACAAAAAAAGAAATAGTGACTGAAATGCCCCACTTGAAGTACAATATCAAAGAACACTAGACAGAAACAGAGGAAAAAAAGATGACCACTGTAATGTAGAGGAACACTTGGTAAGTGCTGAGAGCCCTACCGGTGTGCTGAGACCGATGCACTGTTTGAGATGGATCATCTTCAGCTCAGAGTCTTTAAGCTTCATAGGCCTAAAGCTGTGGACTTTTAACATCTCTTGAGCAATCTCCATGTCTGGCATTGACACGAGCACCTAACATAAAAAAAGGATGTTTTTAATATTGTGTTGCAGCCACATCAACTTTGTCTTTTTCAACAAATGTATCCTTCCGATGGAAATAATATGGCAAATATTTATTTTTGCCTTTTCTAAGTAATAATTACAAGTGCAAAAATAAATAGGTAAATAAATAATAATAATTATAATAAATAATACAAACAGTAGAAATAATAATAACTATAATACAATATAATACAATATTCTGTATGGTGTATTTTTTTTATAATTTTGGAGACTATTTAATGACATAGCATACACAGAATGTTATGTTTTGTATTGTATTGTGGGTATTTGTGATCATTTATTGTGACTATCCTATTGAACAGCCAAAAAATCTCAGCCAACTATCTTGCACAAATGTCAAGGTATTAAGGAATCGCATCAGCTACTTGTATCACTTGTCTCCAGTTGTGTCCAGATGAAACTGTGTTTAGACCAACCTTGCCGATTTGCGTTGCCAGGATGATGTCAGAGGGAGTTCCAAACGGCTGGACCAGCTTGATGATGTCACTCTCTGACCAGCCACTCTCAGGAAGTCCTGTGATCAACACCATGCCCTTCTGTAGGAGACATTGGATTGGGATGTTAGGAAAATGTCTGAATACTGATATTGTATTACTGGCGACAAAGCCCACAGGATGTATATTTTACAAGCTATGTGTATGTATCATGTACCTCATCAGAAGTCTTCTGGTCAGCTTCACCTCCTGCTATGGGGAGTTGGAGGAGGGAGATGGGGGGCCAAAGTGCAAACAGAGCTACAATTAATATATTTTCAACAAGACAAATCCAGTAAAACCAGGGAGTTACAAACCTGCGTACATGTGCCTTAGCTAAATAAATGGCAGCTTTTAATAGAATTGATCAAGTATAGTTTCAGACTCCCAGTAAAAGTTTGATGTTTTCCTACCTGAGTCTTCCCCAGCAGCACCTTTGTCTTGTCCTGGAGCAGGTTTGCTGTGAAGACAGAAATATTAAGAGTTAATCACAGCCAGAGCAGGTTTAAATTGGCAGAGTGAGTATGCAGCATATCGGGTTAAAGAGGAAAATGCTTCAGATGATGATAATTGTGACAGACCTGTTATTGGCATCAGAAGACAGCCCCGCTTCAGGTTTCTAAAACAATAACAAAATGTGTTTACTGAAAACATGTATTTTGTGTTTCTAACAGTATACATAAGTCTATTGTTAATACAGAAAGCATTACACATCACATGCATAGATGTTCCACACGGTACCTTGGCTACTGAAGCAGTGATTTGCTGCTCTCTGATGGAGAGATGTGTTGAGTTGGCCAGAGCCTGAGCGTCTTCAGCCTTCACCATGCATACAGATGCCTGCAGCAGGGGAGGGTGACAAAGTGATGATGTAGAAAAAATGATGATAATTAGTATTGTTTTGTAGGACCAAGTGTTTCATTGATTATTTATTTCCTGTATTTTTCACTACATGAGCAAACTGCAACAGTAGAATAAAGAAAAACTTTATTACCAAAATAGATATGTCTAAAATTTACTTATTAGTGTTATTAGCTATACTATTGCTACATAACATCAGTGTATCAGCTTTAAGCAATGAATGAATGAACTTTTGGATTGTCGCAGGTCTGGACTTTATGTCTGTTTTATGGGTTGTGTGGGGTGTTTGGACCCCTTCATACCTGCTGGCAGGTTTTGTACTTTGGTATCCAGGGATAGGAATCCCTCCTCAGTTGCTCTTCCTGGGGTTTCTTACATTTTATCCCCCCCTTAAAGGTTTTTTTCCTAATCCTGATTCCTAATCTGAATTGATTTAAGGATGGAGGGTGTCCTGTGATGTACATATTGTAAAGCCACTAAAGGCCAATTTGTGATCTGTGATATTGGGCTGTATACGTAAGACTGACTTGACCTATTTTAAGCTGTTCTCTAACAAACATCAACCCTGTAAAAAATCTCAAAGGGCAAATTTCTTGCAAAATGCATTAATAACCATTATTTTACACTTAGCACCTTTTGTCCTTCGCCCTTCTCGCTCCCTTCCTCAGAGCATGGCATGAGGATCACGTTGTTGATCTTGCCAAAAGACCCGACCAAGTCTGTAACTTCCTGCTCTGACGCATCCTTTGGGATGCCTGTCAGATAAACCAGACGATCTGCAACAGACGAGTCCTGGGAGGCTGAAGTCACTATTTTCTTCTTCTTCTTGGCTGGTGGAGGCTTGGCAGACTAGTGATCAACAACATAAGTTTTAGGTTAGTTTTAGGAGAAATTCAGTTCCAAATCCAGAACAGTAAACCAATTCAATATTTTACTACATTGTTCAAGTACTAAACTAAATTTTCATTCACAATGACAATGTGGTTGGAAAAAAATACTGAAGTGACTGAAGAGAGAATGATTAACTTTGTCAAATTGGTATAATTCAATACCATTCGCTTCACGACCTAATTAATACATACCTGAGCTCATATTGGCAAAACCTACAATGGTAAACTGCACTTATTTCAAACATTCAGCTAGTTTTGAGAATATTATGATAATATCAAATTATGATTGATAATACTCAGAGAAGAGAACCCAAAAACAATCCACTAATACTTAAATTATGTGAATTAGTCAAAGTTCTACCTTCAACAACAAATTTAAATCAGTGACAGAATTGGCACTACGCCACTGTATGAACTGTATGAAGATACACTAGCCGGGGTTGTGTGGTAAATTTTTTCCGATCTTAGTGTTCACCCAACATATTTAGGAATAAACGTGCTTGTTTAGATAGAAGATAAATGACCGCTGTTGTTACCATACAAGCTGTGTAGCCCAGACTGTCTCAGGACAAAGGAAAAGGTTCAGAATTCTCACACTCTGAAACATGTGAGATCTACCCTTCATTCTAATCTACACAATAAGCTGTCAAATTGAGTTTGGGTGTCTGCTATGTCAAGCTTTACACAACTAAAGTGAAAAACACCCACTGTGTCGGCGGCCTTGGCACTTGCCGTCTTAGTCGTCTTGGTTCCAGGCTTTGTCCCGCTCTTGACAGTTTTGGTGGAGGACTGAAATGGTCCATGTTTGGAGCTGTAATCAGGCTTGGAGTGGGGTGGGTGTCGGTTGGTGTCAGAGGGGAACTTGGCAGAATCATCATGTGGATGCTTCACACCACTGCGAGAAGAACCCCCTTCAGACACACCAGGAATAAGGGGGAGAACAGGAGAGCAAAGAGAAATATGAAGAAATATTCACAAAGAGAGTAATTCAATTCAATCAATTGTATGACAAATAGAAAAACAATGACATCCCCGTATCAGTTGTTTTGTAATTAACCTATGTCATGTTCTACAGATGCCTGTTTGAACTTTTGTATTCAATAAAGTGAGCGGGGGAAAAAATCATTCAACTAAAAACCTCTAACTCGCCCATCTTGAAATGAAAATCCCTGCACAGACAGTGGGCGCCTAACCCCAAAAATTGGGAGGTGCATGACCTCATGCTGAGGATAGTGCATCAAGCATAAACAAAGCTTTATAGTTAGGGAACATACCAAATAACAGTAGTCTGTAATACTAACGTATGTCGAAGTATTTAATAAACTGCTTATCTGTATGTACCATTCTGCTATTCAAAAGTCACAATGTGCATTAAGAAACAATATCATTGTTTCAAAGGAACACAATGATGACAGCTGCTGTACCTTCAGTACCAAGGATTACAATAAACAACTGACTGGAAATGGATTAGAGATAAAAAAGCTACTGAATAGTCCAATACCACTTACCACTACACTGATCTGAATGACACATTCTTATATCAACTCTAACTTTGAGGATGAATATTTAAAACTCATGTCATTCCATTTCACTGGCATTCCTTTAGTAAGTTCTACGTTTCCCCATTCTCTAGCATCTGGTCTACCTGCGTAGTGCTGGTGGCAAGGGTGATGGTGAGGCGAGTAAGGCCTCCTGTGCGGTCTGTGGGGATGGGGACCGACCCTGTGTTTGCTGTGAGGAGGACTTGGGGTAAGAGAACAAGAGAGGGATCGGGATAGGGAATGGGATGGAGAGTGATCCTTGGCATCCCACGGAGCCCGACTGCCATGTTGTCCGCTCCGACTGGATCAAAGACGACATTCATGAACAGACATAACCAGTGAAATTACAACAAAAAAAAAAGCACAACCAGACTGATGTAAGTTAACAGTGCATTTTGTTGTGACAAGTGGAGGAGTAAAGGTCTATATTTGCATAGATCCGTGTTTGTAGTTGAGCATGGGTGGTTTAATTTCAGGATACTAAAACATTTTACCGAACAACTGTGAATACAACTTGTTGTGTATTCAATTGCCCATAATCAATACAAATAATAAACCTTGAACCCAAGTGGTTATTGACAATTAGGTGCAGACAATTAGGTAGCAAATTATGTTGGAACAGAGGAAATTAAGAGAAGATTATAATTAGTAAATCATTGATATTTTAGGTTCTAAAACATTAACTATACTTTATACTTTACACTCTATATAGCCTAATTTTACACAAGAAATTTGAAACAATAAATTTCATTATTTTCAAATTGATAACCAACAAAACGGCTCAGTACGATCTGTCAGATTTAAGTTATTTGAAATGTGTCTGGCTGCTGGTCACAGCTTAAAACAAATTATTGGAAACATAAGAACAAGAGTCCAGCTGACCTTGGTAGATTTGGTTTCCAGTCAGGGTACCTTCACAGAAACACAGAAACACCCATTAGCATGTCATTCAACATCTTCTTACTTTTAAACAAGTATTGAGAAAATAATAACTAAATACAATTGTATGTATCAATAGACAGTTGTGCTTTTTTAAAATCTGCATTAAGCAATGAAGCTGGATAATTTTCAGAGTAATGGGAAATGGTCACTCAAAGTACCAGGCCCACTCAGAATGAAGTCCCTACTCTGCAGCTTTATCTAGATTTACCCCTTTTCAGTTTGTTTTGGTTTTACGGTCTGCACATCAGTTGTACGGTTGACTCATATTGCTCACGCCAATGACCCAAACAAGCTCATTGTAAGCGGTGTTAGACAGGCGAAGTAAATGAGTCACTTATGAAGAGGATCAAGCATCTAACAGGCTAAAGACCCAAGGATTTCTTTCTCAGGATATGGTAGACAAGTTAATATTAAACTTGGGTAAAACATGTAAACATGAGTACAACTTCGGTGGAAGACATGTTTGTCTCTGTCTCCTGGATGTGCAAATAGAAGACCGTTTGCCAACACGTTAGCCATAAGCACTTAATAAGTCAAAAGCATCTGACGGCTGTTTGTCATAAATTGCTTTCTGCAACTTATTTTGTCGCATACAGCATTTTTCACAGTGAATCCAAAACAAAATGCACAATGCTTATCTATAGTAACTATAAGATAATATTGAAGATATACTGGAGATGCAAGGCTGTAGCAGCACAATGAAAATGTCCTCACTTGTTGCGCAGGTCTCTGCAGGCAGCAGTGTGGTTGACAGTGTTAATATGGTCAACCCAGTCCTAAAGAAAAACGACAAATGGGAGAGGAAGATGTCACAATGAGACATGAATAGAAACAATCCCCAACAAAGCCAGAATCACACTTCACGTGTATGAATATAAACAAAATGAGCAAATTCTAAGAAATTAGATAAATCATTTCTATCTACAGTGCAAGACTAAAATGCTGAGACAAAAGCTCAGGTGGAAATTTGATTCCTGGAGTCATTTTTTTACATTGTTTGAAAACCCTGAACTGAAAGTTGAGGCCCAGTTTTTGATCTAATATTCATGTTCAAATTATGTTACAGCCACTAGCAGAAATACAATACAATGCTTAGTTTTAGTCTTGAATATCAAATATTTTGTGTCCTTGGTAAACATGTTCTGTATCCATTCTACTTTCCATCATCTTCAGTGTGACTACCATTCTTCACCATTGACACACTATACATGACTGGCAGAAAACAAACTTATAAAACAATATATATTTTTTAGTGTTGTTGCAAATGCTATTCAGTTACCTTACTAAAATTATGTTCATAGGCCTAAAGAGGACAAACCAGTTATCACACCATTATCTGCTCATCCACCAATCCACTGCCTGTACTGGATGGAATTCCTGTCACAGCCTGTGCCATATGACAATTTAGTTCAAAATAAAAGAAAACAAATTCCTGTGTTCAGCAAGTATACAATAATTCAGATAAACCAAGATGTTTTGAGTTGGAAACCTAAAAACCTTACAGAGTCTTACAGTCATTTTGAAAAAAGACCACTTTTCATTCTGCTAGACATGACATGCAATTGATTGATCCTTAAGGGACTATTTATCATCAGGCTACAACCCTTATCTCACAAATAAGGGTTAGCAACCAAAAAAAAAAAAAAAAAATGTAAAATTGGGGTATCCTTTATATCAACAAATATAAATATTTTTATGAGGAAAAATGTAAGATGAAAGAAATAACCAATAACAAAATGCTTTTACCCGAATATACCTGATCTTAAAAAAGTCCACCCTTGGCATACTTGAGAAATTAGGACAATCACACTCTACTATATAAATAATTACTGTTGTGCCATTGCAGCAGAGTACAAACCATTTTAAAACTTACTTATTCCTACCTTAACCCAACACAACACCATTTGAGAACATGAGAAACTCCACTCCAAAGACAAACACCAGAGCATCGGATTTTCCCAGAGAACAAATTAGTTATAACTGTCATAACTGCTGAACTAAGAAAATATTTATATTAACCTTTGACAATTCATCTGATCAGTTTATACAAACTTTTTAAATTAAACATTTGTCCAAACAAACATAATCATTGTAATTATTGATTATTGTATCTTGTAGACATCATCTCTCTCAATGAATACATATGTAAACATTCAGCTTAAGTATACATATTCATATTTGCAATAACTTTTACATTCAACTCTCTCACCGACACATAACCTAAATTCATGAACACTACAGCTTTAAAATTTCATATCAAACACCATCTGACTGCCAATTTGATGTATTCATGATTGTTGCAGGTCATAACCGGGGAATAAACAATAGAATATCAGTTAGGAAGAAAACAACTGTTTTATTTGATAAAATGGGTGAAGGACCCCAGGACTTTTTAAAAATGTGTGATGAGGTTGGAATTTTTAACTTTACACCTACTGGTACTGCATGAGTTAGAATTTGTTTTCCACAAATAAAAATTACAAAGTTCTTCATTGTACATTTACTGGGAACTTTAGATGGATCTGGTACTTAACATTGTCATATGGATGTTGGATAAATTTAGGTTTGCTTAATCTCGTTAATATGATGAGCCTAGGCACTTTTTTCTTCTCAGCATATACCCTTCTTGTGGTTATGTGAAAGAGATTATAGATTTGAGCATAAAATCTACAATTTGAAAAATTATTTCCAAAGTTTTCTTTTAATACCTGGGCTTCACCAGTCAAAGTGAGTGTAGTGCTCCATAACATGTGTCACGGCTCAAAAAAAAAACAGGAGGGGCTCTTCTGGGCTGTATCAGGACACTGTCACACTTTAAACTTAAGTCTTATTTTACTTCAATTAACGTCGTCTTCTGACTGTGGAATTTTCAACGCCTGGTTTTTCTGTTAATGAAGTCTGAATATCCTAATTTCCAAATCAAATAAACCACACCCCACATCATACTTTTTCTTGATGGGACAATGAAATCATTGGTCCACTAAGAACAAGATTCACATGAGAAAAAGTGAAGTCAAGTGTTTTTATATAGACGCCATCTTAGCAGCAATTAGCAGTGACAAGTCTATAGCATTCAGCCATGATGGTGGCCAAATTATCACAATGTGGGGTACAAATACCTGACTTAATGCTTTCAAAGGAAACAAGAGCATGCTAGCACAGAGAGCATTTAGCATTCAAAACAATGGGTTTTGCTGGATACAAGCTAGCTGGATCAGTTACCTGCTTATTTTAATAGGAATTACTAACCATGCCAAACACTACTTGAATGACATCAGAATCACTCATCTTGACAACTGTCTGGTGGAGAAAGGCTGCAGACTAACATTCTACATGTGAAGATATTCCTTTCAGACATTGGTACGAGGACATGTTGGCACTCACCTTTTCCTGATCACACTGTATGTGGCACAGGGAGCAGGTATGGGGATACACCTTTGGAGATGCAGCTGAGAAATCACTTATCATGGTGGGGGTAGGTAGCTTCTTGCTGCTGCTGTGTGGTTTTGAGCCAGACGAAGAGGAGAGAGACCGTCTCGAGGAAGCCTCACTCCTGGTTTCAGATGAAGGCCTAGGTTTGGGTCCGTCACGCCTGTAGTCTCGGTCTAGATTACGAGATTTGGATGATGGTGCAAATTCTCTCCCAGGTGACCGATTGCTCTTGCGATGGTCGCTAGTCGTCCTGCGATAGTCCCTGTCTCCGTGCTTGCTTGATTCAGTGTGTTCCAAACGAACCTGCCGCCTTTCAGCTTTATCGGCTTTTGGAGCTGATGAGGAAGGTGAAGATGGGTACATTTTAACTGTCCTTTCACTGGAGAGCTGCTCTCTTTTAAAAGGCTCTCTGGTACTGCTCTCATCCTTTGCCCGACTGGCATGACCATAGTCAATTACTTTACCCGCTGTCTGTGTAACAGTAAGAAGACTGGGCACTTCTGGGGAGCTTGAACGTGCCAGTGGTGAAGATAGGGAAAGAGGCAGCGGCATGTCATGGATGCTTCGTGAGAACGGGGATGAGGAAGTGGAAGCCACAGTTTTTTGGTTGCCTGACTTGTTGATTTGGATGTCACGGAGTATGAATGGTAAAGTATCTGGGGTTAACTGGTCATCAGGGTAGTGACTCAGCACTTCCAAGTCCTCATTTGAAAGTCCAAAGCTAGCCAAGATACTTCCTGCACTCTCTGGTGTGTACATACCCTGACCATCCCCACTACCACCATGAGTTTGCCGGGCTTGTGGCGATGGTGAGTCGCTTACAGGCGCAGTCCAGCTTGGTATGTTTGTTCCAGTGTGGCTGCTTTGGGGTTGCTGTTGAGGCCCCTGGTGGCGTTGAGACTGGTGGCTAGCACTAGGTGGAGGACTGGCAAACAGTTTAGTTGGAGGTTGGTAGCTTGACCAGTCTACTCCTTGCTGATGGGCGGGTTGATTATCAGAGGTGAGGGTTATTGGGTTAGAGCCGTAGCTTCCATGTTGACTTATCCCAGAACCTGAGCTTTGGCTCTGATGTTGGTTTGGTCGGCTCATGTGGTCAATGAGGCGGTGGTCCATGTCCCTAGCACCCCGGATAGCCAGAGCAGACTCTAGTTCATCAGGGAGCTGGGTGGGACGAGGATACTGGAAACCCATCACCTGCGACAGCATATCAGAAGGAGGGCGATTCTGATGTTGATTTGGTGGATTAGGCTGATGATGAGGAGGCCGGGGCCCATTAGAGAAGGGCTGGGACCCCTGTTGCTGGGAATGGTGGTGGTACATGGCAGCAGAGAGACACGGTTGTGTGTTTCTGTATGTTTTGCTGTTTGAGTCCACGTTGAAGCCAACAGCTGAGGCCCGCTGTCGATTGAGAAGACTCAGGAGAGCCAGGTGAGGAGGTAAAGCTGGTGCAAACCCGTTGTTGTTGTGACACTGGTTGCCAACAGTTATTGTCGCTAGAGTAGCAAGTTGCTGGAGAGCAATCTGGGCCTGAGCCAATCGGAAAGCTGTCACTGAAGCAGTACCAGCTACAGGTCCAAATATGAAATGGGTCCCGCTGGTGCTGTTGGCAACTGAGAATGTTGCACTGGGCTCCAGCCAAAGGGTAGGAGCAAGGTGCGAATTACTGTCTGTGCGCGCAGCGACGCTGTGAGGTGGAAAGAAGAAATATACTATTACAGATGAGCATTTCAAAAGTAGCTCTCAGATGAAGTCCATTTTCCCACGCATTTTTTTATAAAAAGTTGGCACAGTCCTCATTTTGTTTGTGGTGTCTTCCCTTTGAAATTTTTTGAAAGCTTTAAGAAATGTTGTCAGCCTTGAGATTTCTTTCCTGTAGTCAAGTGTGCCCGCCATGCCTTTCTTTCAGGACGGGAAAGCAAAGCAACATTATGCAACAACACTGATTCAATGAAAAGTAAGAAAAACCCAAACAGCAAATATGGATTTGACCTAATGGGGCACCACACAGATGCACATTCTGGGCATGATAGAAAAATAAATATGTAATAATGCTTCCAAGGAAACACTTGCTAGTCTACAATGCATGTTCAACATTACAACACAGTGGACTTTGTCCAAACATGGCATAAGCCTTTTTGCCAAAATGTTCACAGCAGAACAAAACAATTCTACAAATACATACAGTGCAGTTTTTTCTTAATATTCCCTGCAGGTAACATTTGATTATTGCAATGTCTACAAATTGTAAATCACATTTGCCATGTCTTGGAACAGGACAGCAGTGCACTATAGTGTACTTACTATACTTTTACAAATAATGAAATTGTGAGAATTAACTAATCATTCTGAACAATATGCTGCCCTGTTTGACATAGTAAATATTGTTTGCAAGACCTAAAAAGGAAAGTCCACTGAAGATAAGCTTATACTATATGTATTTGCACACAAGTTTGGTCACAGGCTGTCACCAGACATGACAAAGGTCCATGTGATCCAAACATTTAACCTATGTTTTGGAATCAGTATCCACCCTCTCTTTTTCTATATCCTGTCCCTGAGCTCAACTTAAATGTTGATTTTCCTTCAACATGATCTTTTTAGCAATAGTGTCACTCATGTCAAATAGTGACATGATTAGTCCACCCTGTCACTGTGTTCTGTGTCACACAGAATCTGACACAATATCCAGTTGTAAATTTGTGCAGTAGGGTTGAGCTGATGTATACATTTTCAAACCGGTTTGATATTAAGCCAAATACTGGACTGGACCGGACATACCAAATTTGACCTCAGCCGCTTCCAAATGGAACATAATGAGCCCGTGAATGAGTTTTTCTTTTTAAATAACTTTATTAACAACACAGTAAGCACCAAAGCAAAAAAACCAAGGAAGAAAAACAAAAGAATAGGTAGGAATGGTTGGGAAGACGCAGGCAGCAAGGATCATCTGTTCTGCAGAGAAAGTTTAAGGTAATTAATAACTTTAGACGTGATGTATCCCCGCCCCATATCTTACCCTTTCTTTGGCTTTAGGCCGTCACTGCCAGTCAAACAAATTTCCCACTTCAGGATTTGGAAAATTCACACATAGCGTTGGCCAATTTGACTCTAACAGCTTTTTCATCTTTTTATTTATTTTTTTGCTCAATATACTAGTATTAGCACTAATATGTTAATCACATTGTCATATTGCTTATAACTAATGTAATACAAGTTTGATTCAGCCCCGTCTGCACAGGTTGTTGATTAGGCTACATTTTAATTTGCCAGAACACCTCATAATGAAAAATGCCGGTTCAGTCAGTTCGCATAAAATAAAACCAGTTTAAGCTTGTATACTGTACCAGACCAGCAAAACTGGAAACCGACCCAACCCTGTGTGCAGCATGTAATAAATAGACCAAAATATATGTCACTGTGCACAATTAGGCCTAATTTGGGGAAGTTCTATGGTCTTTGAGGGCATGTTTGCATTTAACAGAACCAAACTGAGCAACCTTTGACCTAATATTAGCTTTTAAGGAAAAGGGTGAGCTTGCATGCTGGGCAGAACTTTAAATACCAAAATCACGATTGAGATGATTTTCTTGCAAATCATCTCAACGGATATTGGTTAAGGAAGTTAATAGGCCAAATACTTAAGTCAAAGTTAAGCAATACAACATTGGGTAAACGTCCTTAATAAGCCCAAATTTAAATAAACTACATCATTTTTGCTGTGCGATGTTTTTTTTCTAGTGAAGCTGCTCGTTACATAAATGACACTTTTTATTGTAAGCCGATCAGAGGTGTCGATATTGTGTTATCAATGCATGTGTGGCATGTACCTGCTGATTCCAGAGGAAGTTGCAAAAAAACTTTTTTTGCATATTTCTACTCCTGTTTTGTTAAAAACTCAATTGTTATCAAAATCTAATTGATTAGTGTTTTGAACAAGACATATATTGTTTTATTTAAAAATCAAAATATGAGTTTTAGCATGCTAGCAAACAGACCACATACCGCATCAATACAGTAGCTGCATTGTATGGCTCACTGCAATGACATAAAGCATGATGAGCATGTATAACAGCCAGTATAATATTATATATATTGGATACATACACATGTCACACAAATCACACTGTATGAGGTGGATGTAAATGAGTAAAGCTAATTCCTACGTTATTTCAATGCTATAGATATATGCTTCCCACAGTGCTCTATAATGTGATGAATAGATAAAACTATATTATTCGTCTGCACTTTCCAAACAGATGGACGTGTGCATTAATGGTCTGGATGAGATCATTTAGATTTAGAGCACTGCATGTAAACCTTCTGTCACTGGCTGAACACTGGAGGTCAGCACATAGACGGTTTAAAGTATAAAAAAAAAAAAAGAAAGAAAAAGTGATTTCTGAGGCAACACATAGTGTAAGTACATGTAGACTATACAGTGGTCAGCATATCATTGTTTGCAACGTTAGGGGAGGTGGAAATCCCAGAAATGGATGAGCTGTCAGCACTGTTTCACGAAGACAACACTGGACAGCTAAGCATCGGAAGCTGATGTAAGAAGTATAGTCCATTTTCACTGTATTTAGTTCTTAATTCTGGTGCAGCTCAGACACTTACACTACCGTGCTAATATCCAGAGACAACTCCATGAAGTAGTGCCTTTATGGCTGCATTCGTACGGGTCTGCGCAGATCCCAGCGATCCTGACCGGGCCGTATCTTCCAGCAGCTGTGCCCGTGTAACACTTGGCTCACTAAACTCTCACAACCCGGCTAAATGCACACACACGGTCTATAGAATACATAAACTACATGCATATATGAACAATACACTAAATGTTTTTTCGGACAAACCATAACTAAACCGGGCAATAAGGAGGCCACCATACGTAAACCCACGCATACCAGCCATTTTGGGTGTTTCAGTACCTAGCAAGCTAACGTTAGCTACCTAAAGGAAAGCGTATCAACCGTTCCGCAACATTTATGGCCACTCGTACCATTCCCGAGTCCATAACAAGTTCAGTGACGTTAAATACCTTTCACAAAGAGTCGACGTGGGTCTTTGCTGTTACCGGAACAATTCTTAATTCCTCTTCAGCCCGCGGTCATTCGTATGAAAGTGAGCCTGTGTTCTGCCACAGCGACAACAAGATACTTCTTCTTCTGCTACTTCTTTAGCCTTGTAGGCGGGCTGCAATGCCAACCTTTTGGTGCATACTGCCACCCGCCGTACTGGAGTATGTAGAACAGGATAATAATAATATATTAATAATAAAAATAATAATAATAATACAAATTAAACTCCAATATTCTATTATATCATCCAGTGTTCATTAAGTAATATATCTGTGTATCTCTATTTACACTAATATTCCTCCCCCGACCGCTCGAGCCCCTCGTTCCAAAATCTTTCTTCATAATATTAGAGTCGACACAGTGCAAATACGTGTCCAGCATTATCACTTACATTACAATGTGCACATAATTGTCAATTTACTGTTCCCGATAACAACAAAAAAGGCCACACTTCGGCTCCGAGTTTTTCACAATAAAACCGCCATCTTCACCAATCTGAAATCTGAAAGCCCAAGTTTGTCTTTTGTGTGTTTCAACAAAATAGCTTAGATAGCATAGCTTCACTATGGCTGTTGTTATATATTTGTTATGAAGATTTCTTTTATTTTTGGTAAAAAAAAATGAATACAATCATTGTCTTTATGTTTGCCAAAAATACTGAGCATTTCCTTCAACAATGTTATCTTTTTTTTGTTGTTGTTGTAAAGTATCTTTTACAGGACACTGAAACCCAGTATATCACTAATGCAGCACTTCATTATCTCCACTGCGCGTGTGCACACACAGACACACACACACACACCTGTTAAAGCACTCAATAACCCACAGTATTTGTCTCGTCTTTCAACTAGTGTGATGGAGGAGGTGAGAGAAACATTAATCAGTCATAAATGGAACTCCCTCAACTCTTCTCCTTCTTATTAACAACTTCACTAGCCTCCCTCCCCCAGAACTTGTGTTATTAAGATGGTTATTTGTTGAGCCAAGAGAGGGTATGTGTCACTGTCGTGGATTGGCCCTGGGATAAACATGGAGGAAACATGCCGAGTTGCTGGAATGGAGAATAGAAAGAGGAAAAACACAGTGCATAGGAGAGCATGTGACGAGCAAGCAAGACAAAGATGGTAGGCTGCACGCACGATGATAACAGAAAACAGATTTGAAAACAGAAAACGTTCATCTTATCACTGTTTTTAATGTCTATAGGAATAAAATTGGGCACTGTAAAACGCTGTGCATAATGGCCTGGTCCAACCAGAATTTAAGACAAAATTTTGAATCATAATACATTTATTTAAATAGTATAGTGCGTTCGGTGGATTGGTTCATTGAGGCGTGGTTGGCCGTTGGGGCTAATTGGCAGCATTAATGTAATACATTCATGGTACTGACTACTGGTACCAAAATAGAGAAAACTCTCCACGAGTCCATGGTACGTATACGTCTTTTGAACACAATGTGTACACACTTTGTTGCTAACGACCAAACTAGCTACCTCATTAGTAGTTAGCACGTCAACTAGCCTGATGGCTAATTCTGGCTGGCTAGTGCTGGCATAGCCCGGGCTATGTTACTGTCAAGGTCGCCAGCTACGTAGTTTGCCTACCATCCTCTGCACAAAGACACGCAGGTGCCAGACGCTGAGACATTTGAAACATGTGAGACATGATGTTGGCAACTAGGAAAAAAAACAAGATATACCAAAGTAATGCTCCAGACTGTAATCATGTCATTTGCATGGTATAAGAACATGCACGTGCATAGATAGACCTCCGAGGGGGCTTGAGCACCTGCCGCTTGGCCCTACTAGTAAGAAAATGTCCTTTCTCTCAGTTTTTTTATATACATATAGATATAAACATCGGGTCGGCAGATTGGTGCTTCTGTATGGGCACCAAGCCTTTCTATGGTGAAAGAACTCACGCACGCCAAACATAAGCACTCGACAGTCAGCGTGAGTCAGATGAGTTACTTTGAGGCAGACATCCGGTATTTGTCTGTGTGCCACGTTCTAGCTCTGACACCAGTCAATTCGCCTGTCTGTTAGCCAGCACGCCTCTTCTCCCTGTCTCCAGGAAGACCTGCCTGCCATCCTCCCCTGTCCGCAGAGCCCGCCAGCCAGCTCACATCCTCGGAATTGCCTCCGCCACAGATTATTTTCCCTCACCTCCGCCCGAACACCAGCCAGCCACCATCTCACCTGCTTGTCCGCTGTCTGCATCTGGATGCAGCCTTAATACATGACACTAAAATCGTAATTGATTATGATCATATCAACTTCAGTCATGGGTTTGTTTTAAATACATACATTTTAATATCCCTTAACAGTGTTCCAAAAGTAGTAATTCCAGGGTGATATTTATTTAATTATTTGCAAAAAATAACCTTTTATGAACCATCTTCTGCATGTCTCTGTATAAGGATGAAAGAGGAGATGGAAAGAACATAATGTAATCAAACAGCTGTAATGTGGTCATCTGTTTCTGCAATGAGTTTGCACTGCTGGCCCCTCGTAACCTGAATGTCAGGGGTTGAACTTTATTAGCAACTAGCCACTCCGCTGTGTGTGTTTGTGTGTGCGTGTGTGTGTGTGTGTTAGAGAGAGAGAGAGAGAGAGAGAGAGAGAGAGATTTTATTCATGTGCTAATGTGTTATGCTAATAACTTCATGTCCGTTGGGACTGCTTGAGTTTCTCTCTGTCCATGTCTCTTACACATTCACACACACACACACACACAAAAGCAAGCTTGACCATCGCCATGTGTTGCTGTAATCTGAGCTATAGAGTGCGCATACACATGCAATTTTTGAATCAAACCTAGTAGAGCTTGCCGGCTTTTTTCTTGCTGTTTGACAGTCTCCAGATCAATTACTAAAAGCACACTGAGGTAGTATTGGAGGATTTCAGTCCAATTTGACAGTGTCATTCCCAGGAATGACTCTAAGGTTATTTGATGAATTTGGGCTCTGGACTTAAACCCCTGACATTGCGAATTCGTGGACATATATAGCCGTGTTCCGGATGGACTGCATGCTGTGGAACAGTCCTCATGTTCCCACTCAACCTCGTACTTGTTTCTACACCCAGACAACACCCAGTGCTGAGTCATATGAATGACTTAATTAGATCGTCTGGATCGAGTGTTGGCTTGGATAGTGATCAACATATACTGCCAGGACAGACCCACCGTAACACTGCACAGGTATCTCCCTGAGGGTGAAAAGAGGAGAGGCTGGATGCAGGAGAAGGAGGGAAGAAGGGTAGATAAGCAACTGGGAGGGGGAGCCCAAGAAAACAATTATAAAGTGAGAGAATATATCATTTTGGAATTCTACCACGCATTTCAAAAAGAGAAACATTCAAATATTTTTCCCAGAACAACTTCAACACAACAGTAAACTAGCTTGCTAAGAAAGTAATATTGATCTCATATAGAGCTCATAAATTAAACAATTATTCTCATTAAATTTATTTGTCAGTCTTTAGTCTCATTCAATGTGTTTTTATGCATGCAAGTATCTGTTGGCTTTCAGCAGTAATCTGATGTCTTCAACACCATGTATACAAGAAAACAAAGATTCCGTAATGGAGTTAGTTATTGTGTCTGCCACATCTCACCACACACAGCACTGTGGATTTAACATTCTTCATCAGGGTTCAGGATGAGGCTACATGGGTTGCATTCAAATAAAACTGAATCAAATTGCCTTTTGGTCCTCGTTAGTTACTTCTCTCTCTAATATACACACTCTTTGACAATATAATGTGTGTAGTATATTACATTGTCAAAGATGTGAATATCAGAGAGGGACACTTTAGCAGATCTGCACTCCCCAAACTCCATTGGCAGCCAGATGATTTAAAAAGGGGGATTCTTTAACAACAACATCATTGATCTAAACCCTCCTGCCAGTGTAATGGTTGATGTGACTCTCTGTAGCAGCTACATTGGCTTCACTTTATAGGGACAGGGGTGTTCTGTGTCAGTCTATAACAACTATTTTAGGAGTCAACAAATTTATGAGGCACATGGGCACCAGATGCCGAAACAATGATCATCAAAATAGTTCAGAATAGAACAGGATAGAGCAACCCATCCTCATACCGAAATCCACAGAATAGGTCACCTGCCAGTGCCTCCCAAAATCACATTAATGACCGGACTTTCATCATCATGGTAACAATATTAAACATGTGCTTATTGATTTTTGGTTAGGTTTAGGGACCAAAACTACTTGGGTAGGTTTAGAAAAAAATCATGGTTTGGGTTAAAATAATACGTAACCTACGTCACGTATGTAATGTAAGTTAAAATGTAAGTTAAAATAAGACAACCTTTGCTTTTGGTTTCACACGGGACACAAATGGCTTCTGAGTCAAAGTCCTGTGTTTGTGTGACCCGTCCATCCAACCCGACCTCCTCCCTACGCTGATTTTTTTGCTCTTTAAATTACGTCACCTGACTTTACATGCACTTATTCACACAACCGCAAGAGGTCGCCTACGTCAACAACGGTCGCTTTAAACCACCTTAAAAAAGTTGCGCACTGTTGTTGTTCTCTGTGTGCCTGGCTGGGATAAAGACAGTCTTATGGTTGGATTCAGATTTAGGTCAGGGCTCAGGCAATCAGCGGACGGTCCTGACAAGTAGTAAAAGGTGGAATAATCTAGACCAGTTTATTATGCTGTCAAAGTGGATTACATGAAATTCACACTAACTAGAAGCCAAACTGCTCCCTGCCCTCCCCTACACAAGTATGTATCCCACACTAAAGCAGCTATGGCAATGTCACCGTTACAGCTGACTTGGGAAAAGGTGGTTTGATCGTCTGTGGAAAGGTGAAATGTTTGAACTAGTTTGCAGCAAGTGTTGTTCGACCACATCGACTGTGTCCTCACTCAAACTCCACCATCAGAGAGGGACAAGATGTGGTGAACTGCACAGCTGGGGATAATGCACTTTCAGACAGTCTCACCTCAAAGACTTTTATGGTGTTGCCTCCTTTCTCACCTCCACACACCTCACCAACCACTACGTGAAGCAGGCGTGACGTCAGAAGCAGCATTACCACAATAACCCACAGTGTTCAACTCTGCCTACATTAAATGAAGTTGTAATTTGAAGGGTGCGGAGGTGAGTTAGGAGGTGATTGTCTTTCTTTGTTTTTCCCGTGATGTGTTCAGGGTCTTTCTTGCCCTTCCACCCAAGGCAGCACACTGTGCCCTGGGACACACTCAGCCCCTCCCTGTGTCTCTCCTGCCCTCCCTGCGTGTCAGGTGAGACGCCTGCTATATTCTCCGTCTCATGACCAACATCCCAGAACGTACGAGCAAGACAGGCCTGAGCGGCTGCTTGTCGTAAAGCTGTCTATGATTTGTGGCGACAGGGTCACGAGGACCCCTCTCCTGTCTCGTGGACTAGAAAAACACTTCACTTACTCTTTGGCAATCTACCCATATTTCTGCTTGAGGCAACAACCAGCAGAAAGGTTCAACAATGCCTGATGGCCTGAGGACGGTACAAAGCTGTGTCAGTAAACTGAAGAGTTTGCTGTTAGTTAGTTAGCCTATATAACAGTGCTACAAGTGTGTCCCTGACCCAACGTGACTCTCACACACATGCCAACCGATCAGATCATGTTGACAGCAACATCACCGTCCCAGTCACAGGGCCGTTTTTAGACATAGGTGAGCTAGGCGGTTGGCTACCATGCCACCAGACGGAGGGCTGCCCAAGACGAGGAAGAAATCTTTTTGCAGTTTGTTTTCATACACCCAATCTACTGTGCACTTTATACTTGAACAAAAAAAACCCACTGCTCACTCATCACTAAATATCATATCACTAACCTGCTGGACGCAACTTATTGCACAGTCATGCGGTTGCTCACGCCACTGTGTAAGCATCATGCATGATATCCAGGTTACTTGTGTTCCATGCAAACATCATAATATGATCCACACCGGGATTAAACTTGTAACTGGGATATGGATGATATGTGAACAGGTGGAACTTCAACTCAGGTCACGTCAGTGAGTCAGTTGGTTTAAAAGAAGATGCAATTTATAACGACTGTAAATGATCTTCATGCAAAAATTAAAGAAAAGTAAGGATGTCCTCAGTCACTTCACAGGATCGAGATCAGGACCAGTAAGATCAGAGATTTTTTAATATCAGTAGTTATCAGCTATAAATCCAGATGATGTTGATGACATGACAAGGACCGGACGTTGAGTGACGAATAAGTTAAATTAATAGTAATAATATACTCAGGGGCAACAGTGGATGTCTAGGTCTAAGTTTCACTCAGAACTGGACAAAAATCTATGCAGTAACCATGAAAGACAATTATGACAGCAAAAGACAAAGTCAGTATACATCAGTATATCAAAGAACAAATTTCCCTCAAGCAAACATTACAATACACACAAATATCTTCACTAACAAATACATATTGTGTGTTGTGTGTTGTCACCACTGTCTGACCTAAGGTGGGGCTTATCTGTGATAAGCACAGATAGATCCATGCTTCACCACTGTGTGAATTTTGTAATACAATGTCATTATGTATTGTGCAGTCCACATTTGAATTTTATGTGTTGTATATTGTATTGTTTTGGCTTATATGGAAGATTGTTAGTTTCCATCCAGTTTTCTTCCATTTCACTGCTAATGTTTTCAAAATCTAAAGTCACACTTAAAGGAAGCGCGTTTGTTTAATCCGTATAAAAGTTTAAAATAATTTAAAACTGCCACTGCTACCTATTTTCTAATGTCCAACAGTGGAAGACATTACGTTGTGACTCATTTAATCTTTATTTGCTCAGATGCTGAATGATCATTTTGTTGGTTTACAAGAGCACTGGAATAAATGTAAGTCCGGACCTAGTAAGGACATGTAAAATTGCCACCCCACTTATGTAAAGTGGTGCGTGTCTGAAGGGGGCTTCAAAAAAAGGCCTGTATTGACCATATGTCATCCCATCTCCATGTATCCTAGTAGAAACAGTAGAAAAAATGACACACACACAAACCCACATGCCACGTCCGAGAATAGAAATGATGGCAATGATAAAGTAGGAAGTATGCAAGACTAGACAGTGTCATGACAGGGAGCCAGAGATATGTGTTCACACATAGTGCTTCCCACATGTCTTTGAAATATAGAGGCATGGGTGTTGGGAGGAACGTGAGGGAGAAGGTGCTAATCTGTGCTTTCAGATACAAATCTCTGTATTCAGGTTGTAATATTGAATACAGTACTACACATAAATAAACATTATTTATTGAAAACTATGCTGGGTTTGATATATTCCACCTTTTGTGTGTGTGTCCAATTTTTGTGTTCTATCCATAGTTTCCTTCCAAGATTTCACGTCAATATTAAACCTATTTAAGACCTTGCCAAATTGCAAGCCAAATGCAAAGTATAAATTCACGAGTGGTCACATATGGCCACCTTCCTTGTTGCCAAGTCTGCTGCAACTATGTTTACTTCCATCATACACATGGGAATAAATAACAATATCATTGATTTGTGTATATTTCTCGCTTTCCCCCGACAGTCAAATAACTCACTAGATTTGTTTGCTGTTTAGAAATAAAATTGTCAAGTCTAGCATGAAAGTGGGCTACAGCCCAATAGCCAGGCAACACGGCCCTGTTAATTCCAGGTGTCAATAGAGCCAGTGACTCAAGTAGAAGCTACCAGTACTGAGAGCTGAACGCAGAGAGACTTTTAAAAAGGGAGTTCTCTCTCTGGTCTCCAGCAGAGAGACACAAGTTTAACCTCTGAAGATCCCCCTAAAGCAGACCAACCCAATGGAAAAACCCTATGTAGTACTAACCTACAGTTCTGTGCACTGACATTATTATGACACACTGTCAACATTTGGCCAAAGTTTGTGTCTGGATAAAATACAGGAATGTTTCAGCCAACAATGAGCATAAACTGATACTGGGCTTTAGCTTCTTTAATTGATAAACTGCTGCTGACATCATTGAAGTGTGTGCATTTGTGTGTGTTTGTGTGTTTGTGTGTGTGTGTGTTTGAGAGAGAGAGAGAGAGAATGTTAACGCATGCTGACAAGCAACGGCTCATGAGTTAAGCCTTCGAGATTAGGCTACAGCTGTCTACACCAAATGAAAAATGATTCCTCGCTGAAAAAACATGTAAATGATAGTAGAAACATGTAAATGATAGTAGAAAAGACACAAACTTGAGTGTAAATGATTAACAGCAAAAATACTAGTCAAGGCCATCAATCATTAATCTTTCCTACCGCTGCTGTCATGATAAATGTATTTGATTTACATACACTAAAATAAGAGTCTCATGGTTCTGTTTATTGGTGAAATTTCAGGTAACATTTAAATACCTGGACACGTTTTTGTCTCAGTGTTTTTATTCTTGCCTTTAGTAATTGCATCTTATATTGTATTGATTTTACTTCCATGGGAAATTAGGGGGCAGGTCACCATTTTGACACAACTACTGGTGGACTGGTAAACCTCAATATGCAAGTCGGCTGCTTTGATTTGACCTCTGAAGGGACGGTCATACCATGTACTGTAGTTCAAAGTTGTTTTCCAACATATGTTTAACTGTCTGGTCAATCCAAATAATTTCCAGTCTGAATTTGACATCTGTTGACATGTCAGTTTCTATCAGGTTTTTAAATTATGACTTTCAAACCATCACTCATCATTCCAAAAATGTGTGTATAAGCAGCATGCAAAGAATTGCATGCAAAAGTGGTAGTGGGTTAGAAGGTGAGCAGTGTGAGCATTGGTATCACTGATAATTACATTTATAGACTGAAGTATAAAGTACTTTTATCAATAATAAACCAATTCCTTTCTATATCATCACATAATAGTAAGAAGCATGAACAGACACAGAATGACATACAGATTGAAGCTTCTTCAAACCTTTTAGACATACAAGAGGTTATCCATTTCCCTGAACTAAACTGGATCTTCTGTCCCTGACTTGACACCTCTTACCTAACCCCTGTTACTCACCGATGAGCTGCTTTTGTGAGATTAGTGCCGATCCCCTGAGCTCGCTTCTTTTTGTTAGTCTTCTGCATCTCCAGGCCACTCTTGGAAACCCCCGGATTGCCTCCCTGCACGAACCTCCCGCGGTGATAGTTTGAAATGAAGGATGAAACAAGGAGTAAAGACTCTGAAGAGGCTGAAGAGTGAAAGAGAGGGGTAGTCCAAGGTGTGGGCCTGCCTGCACCATCTACAGAGTCGCCACAAAGAAACTCGACTGTGGATTTTTGTGCACTGAACACTGTTCCATGTGCAGCCAAGCACTGTACTACGAGTTTGAAGTGTTCTGACCTCGCTCCCTCTCTTTTTCCCCTTCTCCCTCTCTGGCATTTCACTCACATACACACACGCACACACACACACACACACACACACACACACTCACAAATACAGCATTACCCCCTTCTCCCTGTATCACACAGACACTGAACCAGTGTAAGGAATTTTTATTACTGCCCTTAACTGTCAGAAATGCATACCTAAAGAAATAGTTAATCTCAAAGGAAAAGCATCTTCATGACCTGCACTTCAAATCTAAAATGTCTTGTTGTAGCAAATGTGTCATGTGGAGCAGCTTTTGAATTACGGTATAACATGTGCAACACATGGTGCCATACTCCATTTGAATTCCTGTATAGTTTAAACTGTATTTAAATATTTGTAAGATTTCATTTCAGGCGGGGCAGCATCCAGGGTTAGTCCTCTTTTACAGAATGGCAGGAATTACTGGGTCACAAGTCACAGCCTCTGAGTGTCCGGTTACATCAGGCCACTGATTCAGAGGTGGAATGGTGAAGCGTGGGAGGACAGTGAGACGGAAGACGGGTTGGAATGATGTAAGAAGATAGAGCAACGCTTGAGAAGGAAGAGGAGTAATGTGTATTTTTGGGGGAGTAAGTGGGGAAGGAGGGAACACAACCCAAGGTGATCCGAATGAGAAACAGAAACAATATAATAAAATCAATTGCATTTTTGTTAGGGGAAGATAAAGTTCTGACACAGCATGGGCCGCCAAATGTTAATCTATTATAATCAAATTTGACAACATCATTATAGTAAGTGATTTAAATATTCACATTGGGGTTCCCTCTAACTTTTTAGCCACAGAATTTTTCTAAAGACTGCAAAATCATTTAACCAAGTGCAACATGTGTCTGTTCGATTTCTTTTCATGTTCAACTTCTTCATTAACAAGATCAATGGTCTCAGATCAAACTTCAACCTTGAAGTTTATTATTCTGATCCAGTTACCTGCCCTGTTCTGCTGTCTTATCTCTCCGATGTAGTTTTTCGTATGCGTCCATCATCATGCCTGCAAGGCTTTTCACCCAAATCACCAAAAACACATTTTACCACTTACTTACACTTGCTAGTTGTATCTAGGCATGCAGATACTTGTTTAGTTTGAAGAGGGTTTAAGATATTTTCAATAAGGAACAATGTCCCAAATACTGTGGAAAATCCGCATATGAACAGTTTTCATATTTCTCCAGTACAAAGCGGTTGCAGTGAAGGTTCATAGTGCCTATTTTAGGTCAGAGTTAACTAAACATTGTTTCAAGACAGGTTGTTGTTTTTCAGTGCTTTGAGCAGCTAAATTAAATTCCATTCACCCTCTCTGTCTCGGTCCTGCAATCCACATTTCAGAGGTGGATATCTCAAACCTACTTGGTTATGTTTAGGCAACAAAACTACTTGGTTAGGTTTAGGAAAAGATTATGCTTTGGGTAAAAATGATCAATTCCTTAAAACAATCAACCTCACTCAGGAAACAAACCCCTGTCTCTTGTGTGAAAGTCCAGTGTATATGTACAGTTTGCATATATTTATATATTATATATATATAAATATATATACTTTCCGACTGTAATTGCTTTGATGCTTGCTTTTTCAATAGAGTTTTATAGTAAAGATTGCTATTATCATCGTCATGTATGTAAATGAGTGGTGTGGCTGTGTCTGCCTGTAAGCTGGCCTGTGTGTGTTCTAAGCAAACCATCGAGTGACAGGTGTTGAGTGATATGAGTGATGATGCTTCCATTTCTGCCCAGGCAAAAAATGCAAAACCCTGAGTAGCATGAAATTCCATCTGTGTCTGTGAGTGTATATCAAAATGTGTGCATGTGTGTATGAGCTGAAATGTGTGACTGAGCTTAAAGGTCATCTAACTATCTATCTATCTATCTATCTATCTATCTATCTATCTATCAGACACCCAATACTCTACTATTTATTAATTTATTAACTCATTCCCCCAAAAAGGCAAAAATGAAATCCCCCTCACCACTTGGGGGCAGTCAAACAAGCTGCAAACACATCATCAAAAATATTACCACCATGTAAAATCATTATCACTAACGTGTTGGCAAATAGTTGCTCATCAGCATTCACAGAGCAACATTAACATTCATTTACTTATATGTGTGATTCTATGTGTGTGTGTGTGTGTGTGTGTGTGTGTGTGTGTGTTTGTGTGAGCCTCAGATGGTTGTGGCCAAAAAGCAGAAGACAGAGGAATTTGAATGTATTAACAGCATTTTAAAGGTATAACTTAAGGGATGCTCGCCATGTTCTCTGGTCAGTTTGAGTTGACTTAACCTTTCAAACACCCTATGACCAAGAGAGGGGCAACATTACTTGTTTATTTTACTAATACAATAAATTAAATCATAATAAGAATAATAAGGGGAAGAATGTGTTGCCTGGGCAACCGAATAGCTGTTTCTTGACACGCATGCAAAAATAAACATTATGCACTAGTGTACAGTGGGACAGGTGGGGTGTGGCTACAGTGATATGTTGTACTCCATTATCATTGAGATAATATGAGAGAGTCCTTTATTGATTAGATTAACAAGATACACTGACTAAAGGTGTGCAAGAGGCAGTAGTACAGTCATATGGTAAATTCAAGATGTGCTAATGACTAATGACAACAACAAGGTGTGAAGTATATAGTACACTAATATAATGTGTACTGCTGTAGGGGCTTTGTAATGTAAGTTTTGTGGTCATGTTTATGCCCGGAAAAAGAGCTGATTTTGACCCCAGTTTCTAACAGTGGAATGTGGAGAAAATGCTGCAGGGCTGGTCTGGTGGTAGGACTGACAGCAGCTGGGTGAACAGGCTGTTGTCTTTTAATATCTTTATATCATCTGATATCACTGATGCTCGGTAGATGGGTACCAGATGTGTTCAGCTCCTTGGTTGTTCTCTGTGCACTGTGGTGCAAGGTTGTTGATTTCCGATATGGATTCTCATCACTGTTTGTGATCTGGCCGATAATTCTAGTGTCATCCGCAAACTTCACAATAGAGTTCTCTCCATATCGGGAATGTGGAGGGGGCTCAGTATACGGCCCTGGGGGGCTCCGGTGTTCAGCACTAGAATGGAGGAGGTGTAACTGCCAATCCGAACAGTCTGGGGTCTGTTTATGAGGAAGTCCATATCCAGTTGCAGCAAAATGTATGGGAGCTATCGGTTGATGCATGTGAATGCGCCACATTTTTTTAAATAAACAAGATGGCTGCTGCTGATGCAGAACGTTCCCCGGGTGGCTACAGCAGCAGTGCTGTGTATCCATCCTCCAAGCCCATATCCACCCTCCTCCGGGGGATGAAAGGATGGAAAGAGAAGGGGTTGGTGGACAGAAAGAGACAGAACAAAAAAGAACATTTTAATCAACAGATAAAAAAGAAAGCCTTCATCACCGTTGCAATGACCCAGGTTTATATAGCAATTTGCTACCTGCCACTAGTTGCTGTGATTTTCAGTCAACAACAGATTGAGGCGAGACAATATTGTAATGCCCAAATGATGTATTTATGTTTTGTCCTACTGACCTCGTGCATGTATAGCTTGTACAACCTCCACAACATGGGCAAGATGAAATGGATGAATTGTCATGGAACAAAATAACTTTGTGTGTTGAGCAAACAACAAAAAACGCTTCCAGTCCGTGGACAACTGAATACAAGCTGCAATAACAAGCTCAACCAAAAGTTTGGCATCTTCATTGCTGATTTGTACTGTGCAGATGAATGTGGACAATCTCAATCAAACCAAACCAACTCCAGGTCGATCCCACAACATGCTATAGCTTGTTTTGTAAAATGTAATATTAATGACATGTGAAACTGGAAACTGGGCCATGAAAGTGCTTTTGTGTAGCATTTGTGTTAAGAGAGCATCCTCCGTTTTGGTTTCTTATATTTTCTTCATCATTATTCTGTACAGCCAAAGGACTGCAGTTGAAAATTAGCCAGCTGGCTAACACTGGCACATTTACAGAAATGTTCATTAATGAACACTGTCCTCATAAATAAATAAATGAAATACCTTCACAGTGTATTTACGTGTAAATCACGGACATAAAAGCACAACTCTTTACACATTGCTATATGTATACCATAGATGCTTTGTGGCAATAACTTTAAAGTTGGCTCAGGAATTCATACAGCACAATGATTTTTTTGTACAACCATGTTTCCACAATATTTGTCCAGAAGAAAATATTGTCACTGAAGCATCCCTGTTATTCTGCTTAGTCAGCGCCTGTTAAATTTGCATGTGCACTAAACTGTTTTACATCACTTAAGTTCAAAACCCAGCTGTGAAGGTGTGTTTTTAGTTTTAGTTTCCCTGTACTGACATCTGATCAGTGATGCTGAAGGCAAGGCAGGTTTATTTGTATTGCACATTGTGATGGAAATCTTAGAGCTGGTTCACTCTAACAAGAAGTTTCAGGAGACCGGGATGTCTTACACAGGAATATTTATTGAAGCTCGATCGAGGAGAAAAGGGAAACACCACGTGTGAATCACAGCGTACTGAAGATGGTGTCCTGAAACTCAGTATTTAACCCTCCCCAGAACTGATAAGTTCCGCTATATCCAAATAGGGTTATTCCTAACTCAGCCTGTCATGTGTGATGACTCTATTGGATATCAGATCCAAACAAGGAAAGACGTCAACCATTGCTGTCCTAGCAACAGCATAGCCTCTCTACAGTCTCTCTTATCCAGCGTCAACAACCAGGCACCAGCCTGTTGTGTCTAAACCTGAATACAGAAGATATCTAGCAGATCTTGGTCTACCAGATGCCAGAGCCAACTCGACCAGGCACACAAAGTGAGACAGGTGAACAGAGACAGGCAGTTGACCTGACCTGTGAAGCTCTGTCTTAAGTTACCTTTAACCTACAAGAAGGAAGTTTAACATACAAGAAGGAAAATTCCTTCACACACATTATAGTAACACAGCAGTATAGCAGTTCCAGGTGTTATACATAATTAATTCTAAGTGTTCAAAAGAAAAAACAACATAAAACAAAATTAGTTACGCCCTGAAAATAAATCCAGGGAATGAAGGGAGTAACAAATTAAATGAACCTGGGGACAAAGAAACAAGGTGAACAGAAGTGTATGAACAAACCAATAACTTATTAATACCTAAGGACAGGTTTACAAAAACTCCACAAACACAACTGAAAATTACTTATTATATAAAAGCAGGCGGCACTAGAATAAAAAATAAATAAAATAACACTTTGATCGTTAAATCAAAATCCAGGGAAAACACAACCAAACACACTTCCTTCAGAAGAGAGCCAAAGCCACCAACCCCAGTACACTGCAACTCAAGTTTAATAAGTAGAACCACACACAAGTACGTTCCAAGTCTCTCATTTGATGTTTTCTCGATCCTCACTTGAACCGGAAGTCGTTGTGGTCCGCCGTCTTGAAGGCCGTCTCAAAGCTCTAGTTTCTGCTCTGAGTAGCGAGGAGCGATCTCTGAGGAGCCATGAGCAGGGATACCGTGCAACACGCCCCCTTATTGGATATCAGTTAATGACTGGATCGGACTGATCTGAAACATCAAAGGAGTTTCACACCCGAGTGAAGACAGATTAAACTCTAGTGTATCAGGCCCAAGTTTTATGTTTTATTCATGTTCAGCAAACAACTTTCTTCATTTCTTAGAATTTTTTTTCTTTTTCATGATCTGTTATTTTCCCCATTAACTTTTATTATGGACACAATTAACGCCTGAGTTGAGAATCTGTCTGTCAGCAGGAAACAGTTTTGACATCATTTAGCCACCACTTTCCATCTTCACTTGCCCTCCACCAGGATGACTGCCATTCCAATTGTTTAAAAAACTGAAGTGAACTTGCGAGGTCAACAACAATGGTCACTCCAGAGGTGGATATCACCCACAATGCATTGCAGTCATGCATTTGGTGCAAGAAAATACATCCATGGTCAGGTGGTAGTAATGTACATTAAACTCTGGTTATTTTTTTAAATTTATTTACCAGGGATAATGCACATTAATCAACTTTTCAGTTCAAACATCAGTGTAAATGTGAATGAAAATTATGGATGAAATGAATTGCTTTTCAGTTAAAAACATTTTAATATATCTTATAGGTCTGTATATACAAGGTTCACTTGCCTAATTAGCAGATAGTTTCCTAAGAAAATCTCATTGCTTGATATTTTAATGAGAAATATAACTGAACTAATTCCAGTTAATATTTACTTAGATGGTTGATTCTTTATTCCCAACATCATCTGTTGCATGCATTGGAAAATAGATCTTTTGCAAAATGTCTTAAACCAGCAGCAACAGTTCTGATGAGATATATATCCATTGTTTTGTTAAAGCCTACCGCTGTATTTTATGATCTATCACAAAAGCATAATGTGACAAGAATGTATGGATGTCATACATTTGTTTTTGTCTAATAAACACACACACACACACACACACACACTCATATTTATATAAATTACCTTTATATTTTTATTACGTCAAAGTCATGTTTGTATGAAAAGTACTTTACAAATAAAGAGTGACACTAATATATATATATATATACACAAAGTCTCTCTCTCTCTCACTCTTGTTAGAACAGTGCATTATGAAGAGCTGTGCAAATTGTGAAGAGCAGAAAGTTTGATAGCGCATTTGATCATTTTAATAGCTAATACAACTTATGAACACAAAACGAACACTTAGGCTCCATGTGGAGAGTCCTGCTCCAGCCAGACTTCCGCAAAGGATACATCTGTGCATCCTCACTCATAACTCCTCCGGCAGGCCTCCTCCAGATGCATTTTAGGTATTGAGACATCCTTCAAGTTGGCGCGCTGAGATTGATTTCCGGGTCACAGGCAGGAGGATGGAGGAGAGAGCAGACGAGGAGGCACAAAATAGAGAAATGAGAAGAGCCCTCTTATGTCTCTCCTTGCATCTTCTGTGGGAGGGAGAAAGACGCTAAGAAAGGAGGCAAGTGAGGAAAACGGATGCAATGTAAGAGATTTGGGATGCACCCACAGTCTAATGGCCTGTATGTTCCTCCTGCTCTTTATCCTCCAGGCCCTATTTAGCGCAGGTGGGCTCATTTAGCAATCCCTACAGTGAAGTCAAGGGGGACACAGGTGAACTAATGGGGAAAAAACACACAAGCCCCTAACATATATGTTTGTTATAAAAGAATAGAAACAATTTTAAAATAATTGAAATAGATAAAAACAGATAATTACAAATAGATAGGATCAGATAGGTTGAGGTGTAATGAAGGTTTACAGTTAAATCAAAGACAGTGGAGAATACAAAAGTTTTAAAGCTGGATTCAAAGTGGGCGTTTGATCTTCTGTAAGTTTTCGCCATTTCAACAGTAAGAAGCCTTAATGCTGCTATTCCATGTTTAGTTTGGACTGGGAACAGTTAGAAGACCACTAAAGTGACCTGGTAGGATGAAAAGATGTCTGAGATGTATTTGGTTCATAAACCATTGAGAGATTTACAGACAAGCGGCAGCAATGTAAACTCTGTTTTAGGCGTAGCTGAGACCTGATTATTAGTCTGTTGTGTTCAGGTTTCTTTGTCTTCGTTCGGACCCTGGCAGCTGCAGTGTAAATGAGTTCTAGTTGTTGTGGAAGGGCCTAGGAAAAACCAATTACATTAATTACCCCTGTTGAAAATGCATAATTTTAACAGCTAACAACAGGTAATGAGGTAATGTTGTGATTTCCTGTTTGGCCTCAAGGTGGCACTGTCTCTAAATACAGACACAATGAAGCCTTCAGGTGGCTGGAAAAAAGAAAAGAGGTGCCATGGCTTCAGCAAAGCTGATGCTCTAAAAGTCAGGGTGAGGCTAGTTTTGGTGACACATTCACAAGAATTTACAAGCAATTTGATTTTAACATATGGCTTCACCTGTGCTATTTAAGTGCCGGGTCGCTAAAAACTACAGGTATGCAGGAATGTTTGAAAAAACATCCATGCATTTAAGGGTTTATGCAGCTGTTTACTTCTTGAGATTATTCCACTTTTTCCACATGATTAAAATAATTTTATTCCTAAATCAGTAGACACTGTGTGTGTGTGTGTCTACTTGCTTGTGTTTCCATGTCATGCACAGGCTGGATCATTCCCTCTGCGACTGGAGAAGCCCACCACACAGGTTTGTTCCAGTTAAATTAATTAAATTATTTTGTCATATTTAACTTTAATAGTTCATTTTGACATATTGATTTCCACACTGTAAGACATTTCTATTGGTTAAATTAAGAAACTAAAGTTCACCTGCTGCCTTAAAAACAGGAGTAAACTGAATTTGAAGATGAGCTTTATTTCAACTTAAAAAGTTAAGTTATTCAAGTTGTTCAATGAATGATCATTTACTGTGTATACTTGATACTCCATACATTACATTATCCATTCAAGAAAACACACAATTCCACAATATTTTAACTCACCATTTCAAGTTACGATAACTTCAACCATATTCACACAATTGCCATCTCAAGTTCAGTGGACTAATGTTTTTAAATTGTTTCTACTATTCCTCATCTTGACTACTTATTATTTCCTTAAACTTCCCACTGAATGAACTTACAACTCATCTGTTCAAAAATATAACATTTATTTATAGGAACAATGTTAACACTTGTTTTTGATACAATTTGTCCCCACCTAGTGCTGATCATGGACAGGTGGAGGTTGAAGGGATGAAAGCAGTTCAAATTTAGAAGATGGACCAAAACATTAACAAATCTCAGTGCCACTCCATGGAACAGAACAGACAGAACTGGGAGAGAGATTTCGGCTATCATAATGTTTTCTCGCAGATCCACTGGTTTCTGGCACTGCAGTTGAAGTCGTTAAGGCCAATGAAATTAATCATCATACGAAGGTCACCGCAGTCCTCTCCTCCAAACGCTCCATCAGGCTGACCAAGGGCCCACCGCAACCTACAGATGGAAAAAATAAGCCTGCTGTCACTGAAAGCTGTTTCAAAAGAGGGGATCAAACTTTAATATTAGTATTATTAGTTCATACTTTGTACTCTCAAATTGATCATTTTTGCTCACAATTTGTATCATGGTTTAAAGTGTGTTGCACCTCTGACAAAAACCCAGCATTACTGATGTCACAGTGCACTGACACACCCTGGAGTACAGTTCGTCTGCTATGACATGGTGAGAGGTTAAACCACTGGAGGTCAGCAAAAACAAGATATTAAACTGCTGTTAAATTGCTCATAAAAAAGGTAAACCTTTGAGTTTGGCAAGATTTCACGTGAACAAATACATAAGAAATACAATCACCTTCTTGTTTAGGCATGAGGACTTGTTGGGCTTGGCTTTAATACAAATCTAACAAGCACAAATAATAGGATTATTTTTGTCCTAATCACACACAGCAGTGTGCACTGTGCAGGTTGCCATATCCTCTGTAAATACCTTAAAACTTTAAGAAGAAAATATCATGTACAGATTATAGCAAATTAGTTGATTAGAGAGCTGAGAGTCTGAAGTCTTGACTATTTTTGGATTGAAACAATAGTCTGATTCTGTCTCAGTGTAACCAGCCTCTGTACTGAGGATAATGTTCCCTCCCTATCTCAAACCATTTCCAACTGTTGCTCCATGAAATCGCCAAGGGTTCAGTTGCGTGCCACATGTGCCAGTATTTTGCGGAACTGACAGCATTATGCACCATGACCGGCTCACTCAACAGAAAAAGGAAGCACTGTCCATATGTGAAATGACACCAATCATCTGCATGAATCATGAATCTGCTTGGAAGGTCTGAAAGCTGCAGGGCCCTACAATGACACCTGCATAAGAGACATGATACATGAACTATGCCTTTATCTGTGCAGCAAATAGGTGCCTGTATGTTTATCAGTATCTCACCTGTCTTTTTCCACTCGTGTTCCATCCACCCAGATCCAAGTTCCTTCTTCCTCCCTGTCTGTCATGCCAACCCACGCTGCCATGGTGAATCCAGTGAGGAAGGCCTGTCATAAACCAACATCCTCATGAACAACAAACATTACAGACGCAGATGCTTTCTCAAGTAAAACAAAAATTAAAAAAGAAAAGAACAAAGCTGTAAACATGCCGTGGCGTACTGGAATATAAAGGTACCTGTTCCTGCGTGCTGTCGATGATGACCAGGTCAGCATCTCTCTGCACACAGTCCTGCCGGCTGTCGTCCCAGCTCCTCCTCTGTGAGGAGATGTAGTAGCAGCTGGAGGCGAACATCAGCCAGCCCCGCGAACAACTCTCTTCTTCTGTCTCGCCTCCACGTGGCAACAGAGACAGCGTGTCCCAACGCGGCGTGTCACAATACAGAACATGTAGGACAACAACAGCCTCATGATGCAACAGAGAACCAGACACTTCAAGTGAACACAACAAGTACAAAGCTACGGAGACTAGTCAGATTCATGGAGGTGAAATATGTTAAACTGGTGTCAGTTTACAAAGTTCATACTGTTGCTTAAATTGCCGGGTTAAAGCTGTTGATAACCAATAATCAGTTTATTATTGTGAGTGTGTTAACTAAAATGAGAAAAATATACATATTTTTATAAAAACATATCATTACACAATCTTTTGACACAATTTCAATATCCACAGTCTTCAGCTGATCTCCACCAAACTCTGTGGGGAAAAAAAGTGTCTTTTAAACTTCTCAACGTTCCACTGTGTTCACCAGCCGGTCACTCACTCTGTGTTCCTGCTGCTGCTGGTTGGGTAGTGAAAGCAGTAAGAGTAAACCCAAAGAGCAAAGTTAGAGGCTGTGAAACCGTAACAATGAGCTGAAGAGACTGTCCATCTACCTTTGTCAGTGGGCTCGCTCGGAGCAAGTCTCAGAGAGATGTTGAGAATCCCCTGGAGAACACACAGCAGGCCAAAGCTCAGCAGAACCACGCTGAGATGTCTCAGCTCTGTACAACACACACAAAAAACACTTTATTAGCTCGATCATTGTCCTGTTAAACAAAGAATAGAACCTAACCCCACTTAAACAATCAGGATATTAATATCTCCTAAATGAACAATCAAAACTTCCCTGACCACCTACTTGGTTTGGGGGTCCTCTGTGTCGCAGCAGCTTCAGGTTCAGGTGCGGGGAACTGCTGATATTCTCCAATTTCAACGTTGAGATCAGACTCACTGGAATGGAAGAACACGTCCATGTTGAAGCCGCTGCAGTGAGAATGTGTGTTTCATGTCTGGTGTCGTGCAGAGCTTCAACACTTGACACACTCCACACACGTGGAGAGGAAGTATTGTCCCATCCCAGATAGACAATATGGACATGATTCTTTTAAGAGGGCATTTTATTTTCTTATGACATGTTCAAAGTTGTATTTTTTAAATATATATATATATATATATATGTATATATATATATAAATGATTAACACTTTTCAGAGAATGAAATCAGTGTGCAAACATTTTGTGGTTTTGTTCTTTTTACAGAAGAGTTTAATGATAAAATAGCAATTTTACCATTTTAATGTGTAATTTAAGAATACCTACTTTGTGTGTTTATGACATAAACCTTTTTAAGACCTTTTTAGATTAAATGAAATGTTACGTTCCGGGCTTGTGTTTATGAAAGTCCAGATTTTACAATATGAAAATAAAATCGTACCATTTTCTCAAAACAACTCAAAGGACATCATTTCAGTGTATTCCTGGGCATCACACTAAAACAAACCTAAACTTAAAAAGGAAACTCCATCTGAATGAAGTCATCAGCCAATTCTGCCTGGCAATTTGTCCAAGCCTCACGTTTCAGGGGGTAAATCTATGATAACATTGAATCGCCGCTGACAAGGATAACTGAAGTGAGTTTAATTTATTTATTGTTTTGTGTCTGATTCCAGTTTCACTGATTATGTTTACATGCACACTAATAGTCCACTATTATTCAGAATATGACAAATATTCCAAATTTGTTACAGGTCACGTAAACATCAGATTGCATTTGGATTTTCTGATTACATGTGGAATATGCTGTTATTATTTGGGTTTGAAGAGCATTCTTCGGATACGTATAGAGCGCATTCAGAATATGCGTCTCAGGTGGGGCTTTTACGGCAGTTTTGGGTAGAGATGCTGCCCAAAAGAAAAGCCCATGTTCCCGGTTCGAAGGAGAAACCCACCTATTATTAAACATTCTGAATGTTTAATAATAAGTGATCGTGGGGGCGTTTCACGTTAGTCGGAGTATGAACAGCTGCATGTAAACAGGAATATTAAATATTCATTTTCATTAACCACATAAACAGCTTAGTAGGAATACTGTGTTTTTCTAGAATAAGGGCAAAAACCACAATGTTCTGTGCATGTAAACGTAGTCAGTGTGTGTACAAACATCCTGTTGAGAAAAAGTTATGGAAGGGAGTGAACACAGCAGCAGCTTTACACAACAGTGTGACAGAAACATGTTGCACGACACACAAAACACTGACATACGTCTTACACAAACATTTATTTCCAGTTGACGCAGCTCCAGGAAAAAGTTAACATTTACAAAGCATTTTGGTACAAAGAAAAACAGTAGATATACAATATCACTCACATGAGTGACAATTAATTGCCCTGGAATCAGAGCTTGTTTCCAGCCTGTACAAAAAGTTTATTGAGTGTGAGTGTGTGTGTGTGTGTGTGTGTGTATGTGTGAGGCACACATCTTCACAGACCACATCAGTTCATGGTTTTTGGCCCAGCACATGAAGGTCTACAAAACATGTAGCTGTAATAGAAAAGTTATTTTTATTATTCCATTTTTTTCAAACCTGAAAACCATCATACTGTTGTTCCTCTCATGACTGTGTGAAGGAACAAGAACTTACAGATGAGACGATAACATGCTGGGATACACTTACAGAATGAAGCCAGAGTGTACGACTGTAAATATAGCGGTATAAGTAGAACTGTTTTGTGTATTATTTAGACATTAAATGTAAAAAAAAAATTTTTTTTAACTGTTTATTATTTTAGTTATATTAAAGTTGCTCAATATTCAGCAACTACAACACATATGATCCTACATATGAAATTAAATTTGCAGGACAACCATAATGAAATAATAAAACAAAAATCAGTGCCTGCTTTACTCTATTGTTGCCCACTAAGTCAGTAAGTCAGTAAGCATCGAACATATTTGGCCAGAAGTTTGCAGGAAACTGAATGTCGTGTTGCTCTGTGTGTGCTGTGATGCACAACAGGCTGATTCCATTCCATACACTGGTGGCAACAGCTGTCACACACTCACAATGTGCGTAGAATTCACATAAGTGTTGGATACACGTGGATAATTTGTGTACAGCCTACACATATAGGGTGTGTTGGGCATCACTGAGGAGGAGGAGGAGGTGGGGGGGGAGGAGGAGGGAGGTCGGAGAAGGGGACAGGGTTTGGTGGCCAGGGAGGAGAAGAGAAAGATGGATTGAAGAAAGAGGGAGGAGGAGGGGGGTATAGATGGAAGTTGGGCGGGGGGAAATGGTGAGGAGGTGGAGGAGGATAAGGGCAGGGAGGGGGGAGGTACATGGGAGGGGCGTTCGTGTGTCTAGGTGGCGGGTGTGTGTGCCTGGGTGGAGTGTGAGTGTGTCTGAAAGATGGGGGTTTATTCCTCGGGTTCTGGTGCCTGAATGGAGGTCCTGCGTGTCTTGGTGGGAAAGCCATGGCATCGTGCTGCTGCGGCAAGGTGTTCTGGGTAACATGGGCGGGCTTATCTGGAGCGAGAGAAACAGATGAAGCAAAGTAAGAAAAACAAAGTAGAGATGGATGGATGTGTATGACTTTTTACTTCAGACTTATAGTAACACCTCCAAACCATCCAAACATGTCTCCAGGCAGACTGAATAGATTTCCTGTGTGTGTATGTGTGTGTGAATACCTGTATTGTTATTGTCCCGCTTCTTTTTTGAGTTTTTCCCTTTCCTCTTAGCAACCTGCTCTTTTTCATCATCACTATAATCTAAAGCCTGGAGAGAGAAGAGAGTGAGTTTTAGTGTGAAAACACACCGATCTTTTTGGCGTGGTGGAAATGTTAAACTTATAAAATTAGATGAGTCTATTTCCAGCTCCACTTTTTCAGATTTACTTGCTTTAAAAGGGAATGTTCACCCCAAAATAAAAAAATACATATTTTTGGTATAATTACTTGAATATACAGTGCTGTTTATAGATGCTACGTCTGGCGGGTTTTCGTTTCTGTCTGTGTGCTTACCTCCACTGGCGGTTCTTGGTCGTTCTTCCAGGATGCATCGGATCCCTTTAAACTGAAGGAAAAGCATTTTCACCTTAACATATTAGCTAGATTTAGTCAGATACAAACTTTAATTCATTATATCAAACATCTAGTAATTAACCAAATAAACAACTAATGAGTGTATTTGTCCATCTTTAATATGCTCTATGCTATTAACACGTCTGTGTGTTTGTACGTACAGTTTGAGCTGTTGTGTGAGGATGTATCCTGTGTACTCTTTGATGGCTGGTGCGTAATAAACAGTCAGGCCCTCTGTCAGCCCCTTGCTGCTTATCTGGTCCACAGAGTTAAAACGCAAAACATACAGTGGGCTGGACACTGGACCGAACACCTCAAACACCTGAAACACATGAACAGAACATTACCATGTGTGAACCAGATACACAAACACACACATAACACACACTAAGAAAGAAAAGGTGGTCACGCAGACAGCCTCTGCTGGTCCACTCACCTTTCCCACTGCCAGCCTATCAGATCGAAAGATGATGCTGTCATCTGTCAGAGGGGGCGTGCCTTTCAGAGACTGGACGACAACTGCAGACACAAACAGCGATTAAAGACAGCTGACAAGCCTCCACTCAGGTTATTCTCAACCTGAGTTTTTCCCGTTTGGTTGGAATCACACAGTACAAATTCAAGTGTGACCTTAAAGTGTTTGTGTCTTTACCAAGTTGCTGTATAATACTGGAGATTGTTCCTACAGGCTGCAGTTCTGCATCTTCTGGTAATGACACACACACCTCCTCTACTGCGGGCAGCTCCTACACACAAACATAATGACGTGATTGGGTTAAGGTGAATTTGCTTGCAGGGTTCAGAACATAATGGGAACACACGCAACAACGGGTCTCAACGGACCTTAAAAATAACAACTGGACATTGTTTGGTGAAGCAGACAGTGAGCGGAAAAGGAAAGTACTTTTGCTATTTTGATCACAGCTGAAGGCGAATCACTGGCTCTCCCTACAAACACTGATACAATGACCCAAACAAGAACAGATGTTTCAATGGGCCAATCTTTACACAAAATTAATCCTTTTCAAATAAATCCTGCAAGACCAGTTTGGGGTACTACTTTTCACTACACTCAACAGCTGAGGTTGATGATTTACAGGCTGTTGTGAGTGCAAACTGCTGTACCTGCCATCTTCCACTCACAACTGACAGCTACAAAATACTTCTTACAATCCATGATTCATTTGAGGGCCGTCATGTACAAATATTTACCACTCAAACACACATCAAACAGTTACTCAATGTGTATGTTCATTCAGAAAAATAAGAGTCGTGTGTAATCATTTTAACCTACATCAATCCTCAATGCTTCTTGGATATTTGCTGAGTGAGCCTGTAGCACTGAGTGTCTTACCATATACTTTCAGTGTTGAGTGTAGACAAGATTTAACATTTGACAACTTTTTGTTTTGCGCGAAAAGGTGTGTTAACGTGTGCCCATATATGCCTCAGAGTACAGCACTGAAAAAGTACTGTTTTGGAATTGTTAGTGAAACTCAGGTGTTGGCAATTGGAAACAAACACCAGCCTGATCCTGTGCCATCTTTTCCTACTTTTCCCCCACCACGACATTTGTGATTCATACTGTATATCTCGTAGTTCTCGTAGAAGAAAAAAAAATTATTTAGTTTCATAATATTAACATGCGACTAATAATACATGTGTAAAAAGTGATTATGGAAGCCAATTGTAAATCTTTTTATATTCCACAACTTACTATGAAACAGGCTTAACATGGTAGTTAAGCATGGACCTGGTATAGAACCACAGGAGGCAGAAACATAGAAAACCTTCCATTTCACCCATTTATCACCCTCCAATCACAGACTGACCTCGAGCAGGACTTCGTCTCTGGTTTTGACAGGCCGTGGCTGGCTGAAACCCTCGTCGTCGTCTTCATCCTCAAGCACAGGGGCAGAGGGAGAAGAGGAGGATGAGGAGGAAGAGGAAGAAGAGGAGGAGGAGGAGGAGCTGTCGCTGTGGACAGGAGGGGTAGAGCATCAGAGTCAATCACTATAACTTTACTGGCGTCTAATACAAAGATGACTTCTGGTGCAGAATATTGGGAACCAGCATGTTTGGTCTAAAAACATCAATAATGAGCCTCTTGTCCAATTGTTCTGTTTGAGTGTGTGTGTGTGTGTAAATACCTGTCTGAATCGTCTGAATCATCGCCCTCACACTCCTCCACCTTACACACTCCGTCCAAAAAAGGCGCTGCTGCTGCCGAGCCCGTCTGCACGTCTCCCGACTCCTCCGGGAGCGTTTGGGCATCAGCGGTTGCGTCCACATCGGTGGGGGTTACGATGAGATTTTCCAGCTGGCTTGTCATGGTAACCTCCATCTCCTCTTCCTCCTCCTTGTGTGCTGGTACAGCCTGTCCATTCTCTTCCGATAGTTTTTCGTCCATCTGAAATCCACACACATGTTGACTCAAACACGGTCACACTTCTGGCTCTGGGCCCTAATCACACAGAAATAATAGTTTAATGGTTGAGCTACAGTCCAAACTGCTCAGAAAAAACATTTGAGCTGCATTGTCGATTTGTGTTCCACTTTTTAAAGGGCTTACCGGCTTTGATCTTGCCAGACAAGTGCAGTTTAACTATATTCATTCTTACATAATGTTAACTTCACCGTAATTACAGGTGAAGGTCCTTATAAAAACCAAAGCTAACAAATAAATAAGGGACATTTATGTAGAAAGGTGCTCAGTTCATGTTTAATCATAAAATGGCACCTTGAGTTTGAATTCTTCCCTTGCTGTCTAAACAGTGTGTAATGAATGTGTTTATATATGAAAAGTACCTCTAACACGACTTCACTGTTCTCTACTTACCACCATCACCGCACTCTAACACATTTCTGTGCAAAATCACGAATGTCAGAGAGAAGTGGACGGGAAAGTCAAATAAGAGCGCGGATAAACTAAAAGAAAAGAAACGTTAAAGTGTCTTTCACATCCGCGCTAGCGTCAGTCGGCTAACTAGCTTAGCTAAGGGGCTAACCGGGGCGAACAGCGTTAAATTTAAGTTACAAACCGGGTTCGACCGCCGCCTTAACCCCAACCTGTTCCACAAACAACATGTCGGCACAGTAACGACGGGTTTTCTACATAAATACCTGTGTGTTTGTGAAGCTGCTGGAGCCGTGTCGCGAACTGCCTCATGAGACTCCGGAGCTCCGTAAAGTCAAACAAAATGGATCAAGCTACTTCCGTTAGCAGCCTTTAGAATAAGAGCTTCAGCTTCACGACCGCAGAGACATTATGCCAAGGAGAATCTGCGCTCAAATACACGCGATTTTCTTTTGTCCTCTTCACAACATACAGTAGCTTTAATAATAAACGCATTCAGTAAATATTGGCCGTCATTTGACAAGACAATTAGTACTTATGATTATTAGCTATGTTATTAAAATCTAAAAATCGTACACAATGGAAATGACTATAGACTACGGAATTCTGTATAAAAATATTAAAATATGAATCGTTGCAACCATTGCATTAAGTACTTTTGCTATGATATGTTTGTACATACGGTTTGTACCCCACATCCCGTGCCAAATAATCTACCTTTTATTTTGAAGGCAAAATTATTAAATTCCGGTGGTGATGGTTTCTCTCTTCTGTGCGCTTGACGAGGCTCCACAGGTCCGCCACACGTGGGGTTATGTTTTTCCGGGTTCGCGCAAACATGTTGCGCAGAAGCAGCTGGAGCGGCCTACCCTGCAAACCATGCTGCAAACAGGCAAAACGTGTTTCTGAGCACAGAATGGCCGCTGCACTTAACTCCAATTTTCGAATTAAATAGTGAATTAAAACTAATTCTAATATAGTTCAAATAAAAGTGTTGATCGATTAGAGGTGATGTGAAAATGCTCTTCTTGCATGAAGAAAAAGAACATTGAAACTTTCTTTCATTGATGGATAAAATGTATGCATACTGTTTTGGAAACGGGCTGTGTGGGGGTAAAACATCCGTCACAGAAAAACATCTGTGATTCTAAGGTGCATCATTGTTTACAGCGAATCTGGAGGAGCCACATGAGAGCAAAGATGTAGGAGACTGAGGTTTTAAACACAAGGTCACTACATCTGGAAGATATAACCTGTGATGCCAGCACATCTCCTGCAGGTAGACACGCTGCACACTGTAACATATACAGTATCAGTAACATAGTACATCAGTGAGGACACAGTATGCCCTGTGCTTACCTTACAGTATGTATCATTATTTATCAGCAGTGACTCTGTCAGTCAGACACCAGTGTCACAGCAGAGGGCCTCCTGATGGCCTTCACTGTGAAAGTGGAATTGTTTAAAAAAAAAAAACTATATGGATAACACATTTTCCAAAGATATTCAGACAGTAATATAGAAAACAGCTTTTAAATAAACAACCCCCCATTTGACAATACTCGATAAAAAAACGTTGTGCATTCAAAATCAGAATCAGAACCAGCTTTATTGGCCATGTATGCGTACACATACAAGGAATTTGACAGAAATAGACAAATAAACAAAAAACAAGGACAACAAAGCAGAGCAAAGGTAAGCATAAACATTCATTTCTCCAGAGAAAAGTGTCGAAGTGTCCTTGAGCAAGACACTGAACCCCTAACTGCTCCTGATGAGCAGTTGGCACCTTGCATGGCATCCCTGCCATCAGTGTGTGAATGTGTGTGTGAACGGGTGAATGAAGGCATGTATTGTAAAAGCGCTTTGAGTGGTCTGTAGACTAGAAAAGCACTATAAAAATGCAGTCCATTTACCATTTACATCAGCAAAACATTTAAAATGTAAAATATTAGTTTGTTGGCATGAGGATGCAGGTCGAAATTCACTTTATCAAAGGATGACCAGTAGGTGGCAGCACAATCCTGTTTAGTGACTCTTAGACTATCATAACAGAGTCTGGGTCAATGTGGAGTGAAAAGAGGTTTGGATCCCCTCATAAAATACAACCAGATGATCTGAACCAGTGTGATATGATATTTAGAATCAAACCTGTTTATAGCTGCTTGGGCTCACAAACCACAACGTTTGAAAAGCTTTTAGGTAATCATGTGTTAAAATGATTGAAGTGATTCAATTTGACATGATATTTTGGATTTGATTGAATTTAAATTACCAATAGTTGTACCCTTTTCTATACAGACTGTTAAAGGCATAAATCATTTGATCATTCAGAACTGAAGGCAGGGGTGAAGGAGAAAACAACCCTGTACACTGATAGATTTGGGGATGTGGGGTGTGCATGTGTATTTCTGTGTGGTTGAGCAAATGTAACGAACCAAGAAATGTGTTAAAACCTTTTGGTTTTGGATGGTTTTTACTTTAGAACAGCCAAACTGTGGTCAGCTGATTTTAAAATGTCTCAGTTTTCAAAATGTCTTTTCATGACCTTCCCTTGGCTGGATGTCTGTGCAATATAAAATGTTCCAAATCTGCAAGGAAATGACATTTCTTATCCCACTCACTTCTGTTTCTTAGCAGCTTATTTTATGTCAGAACCCCCAAATGCATTCTCCTGTCTAGTGTCAAAAATGCAAAACTGTCTCCTCCTCGCAAGTGAGTTTCCTAACTACTGATCATCTGGCTTTGGGGTCAAATAAATACAACATAAAATCAGCTGAGGCTGGCTCCTGAATGGCCATATTGTTACTGAGCTAATCAACTGGCATCGGCTCAGCACCACTGTTTTAGTTCAAAGCCGGTTCACACATCAAACAACACTTCTCAAGCACCTCAAAGAAGGACCGCTGTGCACCAATCAGTGTTGCTTTTGAAGACAATATGACATAAATGGCCCCAGTTACCAATTCTACGTCAACACTGAAAATAATTTTAAGTGAACCCCAGTAGGATTTATATTTGCATGCACCAAACGAGCTGAGAAATATGCTATTGTTGTTGGTGTGCATGACTCACCTCACCAGAATGCTTTTCTAGAATTATACTGGTGTGCACATTCAAGTGAATGGGAAGTGGAACGCCAGTGCGTCCCATTTGAGATACTGCCTCTGTGTCCTATGATATTTCCTATGATAACATTGTATGAGCCAAGCCTCTAACACTGATTCCCATTGTTCCACAGGACAAAATGGAAAGCTAAAAAATTTCCAATGTGCAAACTCAAAGAAAACCTTGAACACCTTTGTTTTGCTGCTTAGAAAACAATTCAGCTCATTTAGCCTGGTGACTCAAGAGAGTGAGGGCATATTCCACATGTTAACTCATGCTTTGAACACTGTGGTGTCACTGATGGTCCACTGGATGACAATTGTTCAGTTTGTCCCACCTGTTTTCCTCTGGGTTTGCCAGCTGTCCACACTGAAAAAGCAAAGCAGAATATCTAAAAATGGAATAATATAAATGAATATCAAGGTCACTCTGATATTGTCAGTTGAAAGGGTGTAGCTTATTATCAAGAACACCTACAAAGGTTACTCTGTTCCAACAATGACTGCAGCTGTTTTTAACATGTAATCATTGCTTAAATGCCCAAGATGTGAACCCACGAGGATCAACATTTTTCCAGTAGATTGGAGCTTCTTACAATTTCCTGTGTTTTCTTACCATCTGACATTGTGGAAATGATAGTGTTTCATAGTTTTAGTAAACCTTTGAACATTTTCAGGTCAGAGTGAAACGTCTTGACAACTATTGGATGGACTGACATGAAATCTGGTGCAGACATTGGATATCATAATTATAATTAAAAGTCCCTCATTGTTTTGTTAATGTTTTGGTAGATAATAAACCCTTTTAGCTATTCCTTCCAAAGATCAAAAGCTGTTATTAATAGAAGTATTCAAAGCAAATTGTATATCAACTGTCTGCCATTGAAAAGATGAAATATCTCAATGAGAGATGAGCAACCACAACACGCCTTCTGTAAGTTTGGCCTACACCTAAAAGCTGAAGTCTTTGAACAAAATAGATATTTTTGATAGACGTTGCTTCAGATACTTATTACATTTTGGCAACTTTGCTTATGTATATTTTGACAAATGCCTTGTTGAGTTCCAGGTTCTAAAGTAATGTTTCCAAATAGCTTGTTTAGTCTGGCCAATACCAGTGTTTGTTGTTTGGGTTGGATGTTCCAATATAGCAGGAAAAACTGGTTTATAGACTTCCAAAACCTCTAACATATTAAGTAGAAAAGCAGGTCACCTATGAATTTGAGGCCATGGTACTCTGCTGAAAAATGGTTGGGAGTGAGTTGCTTCCCCTAGTGAAGGAGGTCTCGTGCTCAGACTCACTGATGTATGAGACTGTTGTGGTGAAGAAGGAGCTGAGCCTGAAGGAGCGGCTGTCGACTGACTAGCTGATGTTCCAACCCTTACTTACAGTCAAGAACTTGAACTGAAATTTTTCAAGCAGAAATTGAAACTGCTGCTCCTTCACATTAAAAGCAACCAGTTGAGGTGATTAAGAACTCGAAGAAACAGTCAGAAAGAAATCTTTAGTTTTTGCCCTTACATCTTTTGTTCTTCACCAGAGCCAAAGAAGTAGGGACACAGCTGATGATTTACCTTTACCATTCTTCGGTTAGGTGGATATGCAGCTTTGCTCTGTGTGTGGTCCTATAATACAGACATAGGGAGAAGCCCTATGTAAAAATTGCGGAAAAATGTGTCTTTCAAGGGTGATTTGACATAGAATGCACTCCACCCTGCTAAATTAAAAATCTCTTTATTTTTGTGTGGATATGCATTCGACCTGAGCCTATTTGTGTTTTGACAGTACACAGGGAATTGAACATGTGTCTCTGAGGGGCCACAGGATGTGTTTGCTATAGCCATAAAGGCAACAGGTGGTTCTCTGGCATCGTCTCACACGCTTTCTCTCTCTGTCTCTCTCTCTCTGTCTCTCTCTCTCTCTCTCTCTCTCTCTCTCTCTCTCTCTCTCTCACACACACACACACACACACACAGAAAGAGAGCAGGTGTTGTTTGTCAGAGAGTATTCTTCTTTTTAATAGTCCCTAAGTCACTCATTGTGTCACACATGACAAAACACTGTCAATAGCATTCCAAACATGTACAAACACCCACTAACACACACAAAAACAAAAATAAATTTACTGCATCTCCGCTGTGACACTTCCATGTCAGGGAAAATTCCTCAAATTCTTGGATTTTTTGTTTCCTGTTGTCGTTGTGTCACTTCCACATTTCCTCCCGTGGGTGACCAGTTTCAGCTGTTTACGAGCTTTAAAGGAAAAGGAGACTCAAAACACCATAAAAGGACAAGACGAGCATTACTACAATTTTTGCTGTTTCAATCTATCTATTTTTTATATTTCTTGTTGAAGTCTTGTTTCCTAACATCACTGACAAAATAGAGAGAATGGTGGGTACTACACTATTACTATAAATCACTACGCAAAATGTCCATACTGTCTGTAGTTGTTTCAATGGAGATGTTGGTCATTCAGTCAATTCACTCACAGTACGTCAACAACCTTTGTCCAGAGCAAGACAGCTCCATAACTACCGACTGGATTGGTTAATGGCCAAATTTCCAGAATCTCCAGAGGTGGAATCTTCATGTGTTTGGTGATCCGGATTCTTTATATATCAGAGAATTATCAGAATCTAATGGAGAGATTGAGCCATTTTCACCTTTTAGTTACTACAGGCTCACAAAACACTGAGGTCAGAATGTAAATTTCCAACTTACATATGATGTAATTTAAAGGATAGAACTGCCAATAATCTGTATTTTTGTTACTGTGAACAAATTCCAGGGAAAGACTACAACCAAGTGTATTAGTCTATCTTTCAATACTTTCTGACCACCCACCTGTCTGTGGCTCTCAGCCCCAAACCCATTGATTCCTACTGAACATGTAAAGAGTTAGGTCGTTCATTCAAAGCAAAAGAATTCTTCGCACATCCATTTTTTGAGAAGGGTGCATAGGAGAGGGAAGAGTAGATCAAACTTTGCAAACAACACTCCTACACACTGTTGGGACATTTCAGTGCTAGATCTTCGTCAGGCAAATGTTTTGAAGGTGTAGCACCGAAACTTCACAAATAAATGGATTTTTGCAATTAAGATAGTGTGCAGGACTTTTGTTTGCAAAGGGTAGTTTTATTCAGCCATTTCCTGAAACAGCTGCTTTCAAATGTTACTCAAACAGGATGAAAAAGTGCATTTGTTGGGGACTATTTTAAATGGCGGCTTAATCCACATTAGTCAAAATAAACTACAATGTGTATTAATGGTAATGAAGGAACGTGTCACCCAGTGCAACAGTGTGGCTCATTTTTGTGTTTTTAATAGTTTGGCATGTTCTCAAGAGGATGAACCTGTTTTATTTCAGTAATACCCCACAGGCATCAGTGAGGCTTTTAGATGATTATTCCTGATTGAACTGTGACTGTCCAAACTTACTTTGTTGTCCTCAGAAAAGAAACTGAGACAGAGAAAGAGAACTGAGGCTGTTTCACACAGAACGACTAAAGACCCAGGGTTTATCCCCATTTAGGAAATATCTGTGTGTGTGTGTGTGAGAGAGAGAGAGTGTGTGAATGATTAGGCTGGTTTCCTCCACAATATTACTCTGACAGGCGCCTGGCAAACACAGGCCTGAATAACACACATAGCCATGTGTGCGTGCTATGAGTGTAAGTTCATAGTTTATCATAGGTTTATATATGGATTTCGTTTTTGTTGTTGCGTCATTATTATTATTGTTGGTATGATGCCTTAAAACTAAGACTGTCAATCAATAAAACATTTTAATCTAATTAATTACCTGATATGCTGATTAATTAATCATGTTAATTGCATATAATTATATTTACTTGGAAAAGCCCCCAAATTAAGATATTTCAACTCAAAAACATGACATTATTGTGGCACATGACTAGCATGCATAGAATAGAAATAACAAAAGGGGGCATTAGAAATCCATAAATTGTTTAATTTCCATCATATTTCCAAAGACATGTCTTTTTATCATTGAATATATGCCTATCACCAGCCTTTTAAAAAAAAAAAATTAACATAAGCTCATCAACTCAGCACCAATGTGGTGCTTTAAGCTGGAGTGTGGAACTTTGTCTCCCCCTTCTGGCAGTGATCCCAGGAAGCAACAAAAATGGATTCACCCCGGTGGTGTCAGTGGCTCCCTGAGTGCTCAGAGCGCTGCTCTCAAAGGATCAGAGCCTCTGATATAATGACATTATATGCTTTAACTTGAGTTATTTTTTAAAATGCGTGAATTTGACAGCCCTACTTAAAACCTCATACAAAATTTTGTTTAATGCCAAACATAGATATGGATTCTATCCACAGAACCACTAGAGGTCGTTTGATTTGAAACAGAAACAGGAAGTGTTGAATTTGTATTAACACGATAATGCAGAAACAAAACTTCTCCTAACATGTTTATCTGGCCATGTAGGGTTCAATGCTGTGTGTTAGAACACCAGCAGCAGATAACTGTAGTATTCATGTATTGTCTTTTTTCTGTTAGACTGCTAAAACCTCACTATTTTACTTTTTTTTACTTATTGTCACAACTTTCTCTTGTTTTACTTCTCTATTATATAAATGCGTATATATGTGAGTGTGTGTTTGTGTGTGTAATATATTCTCTGTGCATGCAAAAGAATTTCTATTTCACCACTTCATACATTTTTTTAATGTATACATTTATTTCAAAATATGTGTTTAATTATAACTCTAACACTTGATAAAGTAATCCATTTTTTTGTATTTAGTCATCAGCCATGGTAGACATACAGTTAATAATCTACTTTACATGACTAAAACAGACAAACTTGTCATGAAGCGGAGATAAACACATGGTATTGTGAGTACATGGCTTGCTACTGAGCCATGCTGATGCCTGTTATCCATACTGATCACTTCTGTCCCAGAAGAGTCATATCGCACCAAGTTATCTCCTGTTCTTATCAGTGCAATATTCCCCCTTGCCTTCGAGGAATTCACCTCCCACTTCTCTTTCAGAGAAATCCTATCTTCATCCCCTTCTTACAGTGGCCCTGAGAGCTTAATGCACTGCAACTGAAGAAAACACATGCAAATAGACAAAAAATAAGCAAATAGTATATTAAGATACTCTTCTTCTAAGATCTTCATCATTTTCACAAAACATTGAAACACAAAACACAAACAAATATAGAAACTGCAAATGTAACAAAATAATAATAAAAAAAATTAAGACTTGTTTTTGGTTTTCTAGATTACCCATTCTGTATTTGTTGTGTTGTATGAATTTACAGCTTGTTTCTGTATTTGCATATGAGGAAGGGGATGAATGTGGGGTAAAGGTTGTCTGTTTAGGCCAGTCTAGGACAGATGTAAGTAAGTAACTTTATTTATCTAGCACTTTAATCAAGAGCAGAGACATCACCAAGTGCTTCACAGAGGAAATAAATCATTAGCATAAGTACAGACATAAAACAAGCGGTAATAAATAGAAAACTTTTTAAAAAATGACACAAAGGCAAATTAACCTTGAACTGATTTTTAAAGATGTTCACAGACTAAACACTGAAAGCGGTAATTGCTGCACGTCAATTGATGCTCCTATTGTGCACTGCAAGCATCAGATTTGAAATTGCCAAACTCCTATCAGAGAGTAGGAGGAGAGCCACTGCAGGGCTCACTCAGAGATTCCAACCCATTGCCTAAGTCTGCCAACCAAGATACAGTGGTCTGCAGTATCAAGCTGCACTGAGATCAAACAAAACCAACACATAACATTCTTCTGCATCACCATGCATCAGGATATCATTCGAGACTCAGAAGAAGAGCTGTTTCTATTGAGTGCAACCAGAGGAAGCCACTTTCTTTTTTTGGTGAGTGGTTGAGAACAGCTTATTTGAAGGACAGGGCGGAGGAGACAATGCCGGACTCTGGGTTGAGAATCTGAACGCTGGAAGCCAAGTGGAAGCGAACCATCTCACTCCATAGAAACCTGTGGCAGGAGCGACGTGTACAGGCTGCAAAGATGTGGCAGTAATGTTCCGAAATGAGGGACCCCGGTATGTTCCCTGGTTTTACTGATGTATTCGCCCTGCTGTCTGGGTAATGACAGGAACATGATAGCTGTAAAAGCCTGTCCCACTGAAGCATAAAAAACTGTATCAAACACCAGAAAAGCTGAGCAGATTGTATCGTGGTAAAAGGAGAATGGGATGGCAGTCTGTGTGGAAGTGAGGTCCCTTGATCGTCGAGGTAATGGACGGCGAAGCTGCACCAGACTTTGGTTAGCCTGTAGTTAGGGGGAAAAAGGGGGATGAAAAGAATGATTCAATAAGCCAAATGTATATTATCAGTGACACTTCAGTTCATATTTCATTTCAAGATCTTTCTTTTGTGCAAGCTTTCCACGTTTACATCAGAGTGTGACACTCACCCACTAATGGTGAAATCCTTGCAGAAACCAGTGTTTCAGCTGAGCGCAGGACATTGCAGAAGCATTTCAACTTTACTGTTAAATAGTTTAAATAACCTTTGGGTCCCATACTTGTGTTTTCTAGCTCAAAGCACACACACACACACACACACACACACACACACATACCTACACACACATCAGATCCCCTCCACCGCTCTGTCTTGTATTCCTGTGTTGATCACTCAGTGAAGGAAGTTTATGTTGAAGAGCTAATCAGGGATTTACATGTCTCCATGTTAGGCAAATACACAAGCCTCACACACACACACACACACAGACACACAGTTCCACCCCAGACACACACTCAATTTTCTGCCATGATAAAGCATTCTGTACACACTGGCTGACACCAAATAAGAACTTTGGCTGTAAGCTGAAGAGCACTGAGGCAGACAGAGTAAAAAACATCCTGCGAACAGGTTAAAACAAGTCTGAGCATAAACACTGGAGCATATTGTGTTACGTTTCTGACTCTGTGAAAACATGCCACTCGTTACAACGTTCGACCAAGCCAAAGTTAAGCAATTATTTTCATATCAGCTCAAATTCCACAGACGTCCATGATTGCACGACCAAAAGCATAGCATTCCAATTAGGGAACACACACATACACTGACGCACAGAGGGATGGACACACACACATGCTCATAGGGAGAGAGAGATTGGTTCCCAGTGCGTAACCTTGACCTGCTGTTTGTGGGGGGCCTGAGCTATTAGGCTTTGTATTGTGTATATGTGTGTGTGTATATGTGTGTGTGTGTGTGTGTGTGTGTGTGTGTGTGTGCAATTAATTGCCTAACCAAGAGGTCAATGTTGAGCCAAGGATTTGTTGTTTATGTAACGGAGAGCTGGAGAGAGAGAACAACACAAGCTAAACCTCCTACAACGACACACTAACCACACTAATTCACCTTCATCTCATATGTGATATTGCCTGTCAAATACAACATTAAGTCATAGAAAGACAATCATTTCTGATGTTGATCAAGTGTAAGAACACATAAACCCTCTAAAAAATCATATAAATATAGGCACACCTTTTAACTTCAGATCTGGCCTCAAAATCAACAAATTTAGACTCTGTCCTCAGTGTATAATCCATATGTGTGTTGTCCCCGGATCATTGACACAGATATTGGTGATGTGTCGATAAATTTACTAAAATACAGGAAAGAAAATCTAAATAATTTCAAATTACATGCATTTTTTTGTCAAAAAACAACAACAAAACTGTCCTACAACACCAAACCTCCAACACCGAACTTCCATCATCATGGACTTCATGATTTTTATTGTACCAGTGACAAAATTCCAGCATCATAGTGCAATCTTATTTTCTACTGAAAATGACAATGTATGAAATGCTTAGCTGAGACATGTAGTAACTACTGGATGTCATAAATAAAGGGAGTGGAAACTGAACAAAGAGAGCATTGAGCCCAAAAGATGAATTCATAAATATGTTTTTCTACAGATTTCAGCAGCATTTCAGCAGGTTGATTGGCAGGAGGAGGCAGATGACAAAGCCAGGGAGGAGAGGTTCATGTCCAAACTAAAGGACAGTTCATCCGTGAGATTGTCATCAAAGTGGGAAACGCACTGTAGCGCACAAACACACAAACCCATATCCAAACACACGCTAGCCATTAGTAAGGTCATTGCCCTGTTTCCCTGGGCCCTGTCTAATTAATGGTGTCTAAGTGTCAACTAGCTAACAAAGGAGGCTTATCTCTCCACTAACATGCTTTCCCTCCAGCCACTGTGTGTGTGTGTGTGTGTGTGTGTGGGTGGGGGTGTGTGAGACAGAGAGAGAGAGAGAGAGAGAGAGAAAGGGAGGATTTTTAAGAGTTAAACTAAATACTTTCTTCCTTCCTCTTCCCATTTGGATACGAGCAAATATAGAATAGGTAAATTGGGATTACTATATGAGAAAATATTTCACATACAGACTTTTTGCAAACTTCCAGTCACTCTATTCAGGGCCCACATAAGAGGAATCACCTCCATGGCCCCAAATCCTGCATCTATCGTGTAATATCAGTAACTGTTTCTGTATGTTGTCTTTCAGATGTGTTAAAAAAACAGCTGAACACTCTTACCCCTGCTAACCTGCCGTACATTTGCCCTCCTCATCAGAATGATATTCTTGTGTCTGCATGGTCACTGAAACAGCAACAAGTCAGAGCTCCTTCTTCTACAGAGAGCTGCTCACAAACATGTTGGAGCTGTTTTAATGGACCATGATCTTTACTGGTGCACAGGGTGTGATGGATGACTTTGTAGCCAGTGACAGGCGAGCAACTGGGACTCATTTGGAAATGGGCTGGAGTGTGATGGACAGTTGGGAACTTCTCGGAAGAAGGCGCCAATGTTCTCGTGTGGGAGGTGTGGAAAGCAACAGAAACTAAGCTGAGGAAAGAGATTTTTCATTTGATTTGGAGCAGAGGACGGCAGGTGTGTTGTTTCCTCCTGGATTTATATCAAAGGCAACATATCAGCTGAAAAGTGAGTCTGTAGTTTGGAGTCCATTTGTGTGCATAGAATAGAATAGAATAGAATAGAAATACTTTATTCATCCCAAACTGGGAAATTACTTTGCAGTAGCAGCGTTTACACCTGAGACAATGAAATGAATAAACAAACATAGAAAATAAATAAAAAGGCACCTACTATTAAGTAGTAGTTATAAATAACAGTATAAAATTAAAATGTAACCTTTACAATAGTAAATACAAAATAAGTTTAATGTAAGAAAGTAAGAAATATCTTTTTACATATATACAACAACATGGTGTCTGGTACAGCCACGTAAATAACACACAAACAGTTACGCTAACGACAGCACAACACTCTCCTCTCTTCTTCCTCTCCTCTCGTCTGGCATCTGTCCTCTGAAAGGATCCGCCTTCTTGAAGTTGGCAACCAACTGAAAAGAGAAATCCCAACCTGTGACAAAAGGACTGCAAAACCATTTAGGGAGGAGGTCAGGGTGGACACAATAACATAAACCTGAACAATCTGTTAGAAATTTTTTCCCTGTTAAAACAGTTTTGGGGATTCAGATCACGGGTCCAAGGACATAGGGTATTATACACTGTACAGATTGTGAAGCCCCCTGAGGTGATTTTGGGCTGTATTAATAAAACTGACTTGATTCTTTGTGACAAACACCTTAACCTAATCATTGTAAGATTCTCGAAGGTAACTTCTATTCCAGGGACGTTGTGTTGGTCTGCATTTGATTTTTACAGGTATTCATAATATTGTGTCCAGTACTGTATGATGCACTTTGTGGGACCTTAAAATATTAACCTATATACTGCTAGTCAAATAGCACATACAATATGTGGTGAGTGTATGTATATAGAACATACAACGGCCTTTTAGGTATATGAATGTCTTTTTTTTTTTTGGACTTTCCAGGCAGCCTTTTGTTTCCATTTACATCGTTGCAATATGAGAAAATCCTTAAAGAGACTTCAGCCCCCTGCAACACTGCACAGGATAAGCTGGTATGGATGATGGATAGGTTTTGCAATGACTTCTTACTTTATTCTGCACTTGAGCTATTCAGACCTTCAAAAGGCAACATGAATTATATCAGTCTTTTCCACTTCATACATTTTTCACATAGCTGACACACACTCACACACACACACACACACACAAACACACACACACACACACTAACTAAACACCCTATTACCACCCTGCCCATTGTTGTTCAGTTCCGGTAGAATAAAAATTCCCACAGTTGGAATGGGTGGCTGAGTACACACACAAATATAGCAAATATTAAGGGTTTCCCCCAGAACGGTAAAGCCTTGGTAGGTTGGAACTGCAGTCTCACAGTAATCTGTGGAGTCACTGGGAAGCCACATTAAAAGAGAGACGCCATTGAAGCGTCAAGTGTCAGGTCTTGAGACTTGGAATCAGAGTCCAAGAAAACCAAAGCTGCATCATTTATCGCATGGAGGATGTAGTCTGCGGGGTCTGGCTATTCTGGTCGTTTCCACAATCAATCAGTTGTCATTCGTCAATCTCACTCTGAGCTGAACCTTTCAGTTTAACCCAATGAAACGGCTGCATGTTGATCCCCTGCGGATGTGTCTTTGATTCTGGACACTGCTGGCTACCCTAGTGGTTGTTTGTCATGGTGATAAGTGGTCTCCAAACACGGGGCCTATCCTGCAATCCTTGGATTGACCCTTGAACTCTGAGGTACAGGCCAATCAAAACAATACAAAGCCAAATAGTAATCCTTGTTTGGTCTAATGAGGAGTACGGGACACACACACACACACACACACACACACACACACACACACTTTCCTGAATTTTAGCAGTCGTAATAAAAACAAAAGATTGCATACATATATGTACATATAGGAACATTTCTATGATGTCTCATCATAAATTGTCCTAACACACAAAATCAGTCTGTTTCTCTGAATGACCCCAGCTCACTATTGTTGCTGCTAACTCCCTCAGTTTAATCCAAACCGAATATACCCAGAGGAAAAGAGTCCATGCAGGCTGTTGCTCTTAGTCTCTCTCTCTCTCTCTCTCTCTATGTGTGTGTGTGTGTGTGTGTGTGTATCTTGTAATACTTTGGAATGCCGGCTACGCTGAAGGATTTCATATTACTTAAATATCTGCGGAGTGGCCCCTCACACACACGCGCGCGGGTGCGTGTGCCCACACACACACACTCATTCTTCAGTATAACAGAGTCTTGGCTAAACTTGGAGATGGAGAGAGACCCCCTGCATAGTACAACTTTTCCACTTCACTAGTGTGTGTGTGTGTGTGTGTGTGTGTGTGTGTGTGTTCGGCCTACAGCCCAAGGCCTGTTCAATAACTCTGTCGCCGTATCTCCCTCTTGCTCCATGCCAAGTTATTTCAGCTGAACCTGCTCACACTGTGGACCGGGTTCACCTCAACACTTTCTACACATCAAGAATGTGATATTGCAGCCCCCAAAATCGCTTCAGACTCAGCCCCCCCGCAGGGAAAACGCAATCAGCTGTGGTGCAGTTTTGCCCTGAGCAGAGAGTAGTTGTCACCCCCACTGGAAACACGGGGTTGCTGTTACCACACGAGTTTGGTGGAGTGGTCAGTGAGGATAAAGAGGGTGTACAGTTGTAAAGGCAGACTTGCTTCTCAGACCGTTTGGCATACCACGATGACAGTGAGACGGGAAGACTCGGCCTTTGAACTTGGTTTTTCTTTTGGGCCTTGACAGCTGTGCCAGTAGTCTGCAGATCCTTGGATATAAAAGCTTGCAGACTTGCAGTTGTTGAGGTCTTCGCTTCCTGCCGTAACAGCGCAGAGGCTTTGCCAAACGTAACACACACTACACCGAGTCATAATTGCATCGTAAGTGTGTATTTAACTCATATTTGTGTTTGGTTAAGGGAGTACTCTGAGGATCATAACCAGGCTAATATAATAATAAAACAACTTTAATAAATGTCAACTATAAATCATTTAATCCAGAGAGTGAGCAGAAAGGGTCCTGCTCAGTTTCATTCAGTTTGAGTGTGTGTATATAAATATATATATATATATACTGCAAAGACAAATAAGACACTTGAATAAAGGAGTTATGTTTAATGGTTCATTTTTCACTCTGACAGATACAGCAGTAAATATGAGTGGAATGCATTAAGTAAGATGAGTGTGACACACTGACAGAAACACTGACCAGCTTCAGCAGAGCAGACAGACCACCAGAGTCAACGACCTGTGGTGCAACCACACACACCCGTCCCTGCAGGCTCCAACCTGCTCCAGAGGACTCTGTCTGGTGCAGATGTATCAGACTGTTTCTGTTTGTCCATCATAGAAAGTATTGTATCTCATTTAGACATGCAATGATGAACAAAATGACAGATAATAAGCCAATACATAAATAAATGGATAAAAAGAAATACATAGATGCAAATATCCCTTTTCTCGCTCTCTCTCTCTCTCTCTCTCTCTCTCTCTCTCTCTCTCTCTCTCACTCTCAGTGTCTCTCTACCTGTCTGCTGGATGCTGGGCTGACCGTTGCTCTTCTTTCCAACTAAAGTAGGGGGTCAGCGTGAAGCTCACATAAATCACACAGCGCAACTTCCGCTCCGACCTTTCTCAATAAAACTACACTAAACTTTCATTAGGACAACGCAGGAGAGAGAGAGAGAGAGAGAGAGAGAGAGAGAGAGAGAGAGAGAGAGAGAGAGAGCTGTAGTGCAACTACCGAAGAGCCTAATTCAGCGTTTGAGAAAAATAAATACATTTATTTATTTATTTATCTGTACATATAGAGGCCTATATGACATGATAATATTATTGAATAAATACACAAGTGGTAAGCTGACCTTTTTCAGTTTAAAAATAAAATATAGAAAAAATGAATACAGTTAATTATAATGAAATCTTGAAAAGAGTGAGTGTTACTGTGATGAGCCATGTTTGCTTATTATTGTGTAAAACTTTTATTCCTCAGCTCATGAAACCCAGATAATAGTCATCATTTGTAATATTTAGATAAATGGACATAAAAAAATATATACTACCCAGTTTTCATGTATGCATGGTTACTTATCTTCTGTTATGAAAATCTGATTTTTCATTGGGAAAGATGTGAAGGAGCTCTGCCTGATGGAGTCTCTGGTGCAGTTCCCATCGGTTGGCGATAGAGGTCAGCAGAAAATATCGATCAGGCCTTCATGCACCTTTAGCTGTTCCTTCAAGAAAAAGAAAAACAAGAAGTGGCCATCTGCAGGCTTTTGTTTTGAAGGCGGGTCCGTCCGTCTCCGCGCACTTTTGCGCCTTAACGGCCCCGACTGACTCCACTGACACACCGGATTTATCCGTTTCCATATGACCGGGCTTTCATTCACAGCAGGGTTCATGCACATGCTGCAGGCTCTCTGCGGAACGCGTACTGAAGCCTGACAGAGAGACAAAGAGAAGAGAGAGAGAGAGAGAGAGAGAGAGAGAGAGAGAGAGAGAGGGGCCAAATGAAAGAGTGTTATTATCAGCGGCAGCAGGAGAGGGGAGCGCAGACACAGGGGAGGGATTTTTAAATTTCCCTTCTTGTGCTTCTCGGATCATAAACACTTGAGGACTTTCTAAACATGCACCTCCTGGGAATATCCCTTCTCCTGGCATACCTCCTCTACTCCAACCTCGCCAGCGACTTCAGCCGCAGCGACCACTATGAGGACTACGAGCCGGAGCAGATGGACGAGCCGGTGAGTTTTGGGGAAGGAGAAGAGAGAAAAAAAAAAAAAGAGCAGAACTTGTTTGAGGTGAACCTGGCCTCCTCCTCCTCCTCCTCCTCCTCCTCTGTGTGTCTGGATGCAGCACAGCACCAGCCTGCAATTTCACCTGGTTTTATCAGTCGGGGGGTCCGGGGACCACCTTCAGAGGGGTTCAAGACCACATAGTCTAAATGTAGGGTTATAGGGGGTTATGTGATCTGCTGAATCTCTGAGGAATACCTGATTGTTATTTCAGTATTATGGTGGAATTGAGGAGCAGGGACCACCATGCGACTCCTGATGGGAATATTTCTTAATTTATTCTTTCCTTTTTTAAATTTTTTTTTACCATTCTTTTGCTCTTATTATATTCTGGTGGGGCTGTAGACTTCAATTTGGGATGAATGGTCTGCCTGGGATCTTGAGATGATCCCAGTGTTCTGTCCATTACAGCAAGTTTAAGTGAAAAGTCGAGGTGTGAGGTGAATGAGGGAACTAGGTCCTCCTGTCCCCCATGACAGGAATGAGGAGTAATTTCATTTCACCTGGTTATTTTAGGGATTCCGGGCTAAAAATCAAAGAATCGTTTAATATCTCAATTAAAAACACAAACACACAGAGGTAGAAGTAAAGGACAGCCAGAATGTGTTAAAACCACTTTAACCCACCTGCTCAGGCTGCCATGAATCCTGATACTGTAAATTCAAAGAGTACAACAGAGCACATTAGAGTAAATAAATCCAAGTTGGTCCAGGGCACCAACAGCAAATATTATTACTACAATCATTTGAATAAAGGCTATAAAGACCATTTCAAAGCCTTAAACACACCCCACTTAAAGCTGGTCTTAACTGACTGTGGATAATTCCAACATGACAGAATTCAGTGCTAATTTCTTAAAGGGGCCCTCAGCAGGTGGAGTTCAGTTCACTTGTCATGAGAAGGGCCGGTTACAGTTTCAACAAAAAGTGTGCACTGCAAACCTGAGGTGTGGGCTGTGAGAGAAGAGGGCATTTAGAAGGCAGGTGGGTCAAATGAAAGACACTTTTTAGTTGCATTATAGGAATTGTAGGATCCAGTTTTTTCTAGAGCTCAGCTCATATGCAGGACTAAAGGTCAGGATGTCTTTGCTGCTTTGATTTTGACCATTCCCATTGTAAGGCAAATTTCATGCAGCCACAGGATGTTACATACATTAAATCTTAACAAAAGTGTGGCTTATTCAGAATTATTTCAATTTTTGAACCATAAAATGCACCCTCATCCCCAGGAGATGTGCCTAAATCCCCTTAACATGTACATATGACCATAAAATATCCAGAAATCTACTTTATTTACCATGTAGCCTGCCGACTAAATGTGCGTGTGCACCAGTTAATGCAAACAAATAACCCAAAATGCCCTGAAAGAGTGGAAATTTACAGCAACCAAATGCCACTTAAGGAAACAAAACCAAAAAAAGAAGAAAAAAACAAACTTTCTCACTCAGTTTTATCTCAATTCACTTTCCAACTTTTATTCCCCTGGTGTGTGTGTGCGTGGTTTTAGACAGGCGAAAACAAAAGGCGTGTTGGTAACAGTCAGTGCTCAGAACGAGAAGCCAAATCCAGATCTCTTTCAGTGTATTTTCCCAACTGATTGTAATCATCTGTTCTGGTGCGCAGGATATCATTAAAGGTTTAGCCTGAGCCTTTTCTGCTGAGCCTCCGGATCTCAGAGGTCAGGGACCGAGAGAGACACACAAACATGGATTTTGTGTATTACATTATGAAGCAGCCGCGTATTGTTTCACACACAGAAGGTAACACTGATATTTACTGGCCTTTGTTAAATGGTTATTATCCATCTGTCCAGTTTTATAATACCAGTTGGATTGATGCGCCATTGAAACATACTTTTCTTTAATGTCATGCCAGCACAGCAGATTTGAATTGAGCTGGACTGCTAAAGAAAGTGGATGAGAGAGGAAGGGAAACAGTGAGAGAGAGAGAGAGAGAGAGAGAGAGAGAGAAAGAGAGAGAGCAGTGAACATTTTCCAGGGGGGAGGATTAGGGAGGAGTGTTTTCAAATTAGCCAGAGAAAAGAGCCAATAAAGACAGGTGTCACAGGGGTCAAGTGTGTGTGTGTGTGTGTGTGTGTGTGTGTGTGGGTGTGTGTGTGTGTGTGTGTGTGTAAGGGGGGATAAGTGCTAAGCAGTAACATGCAGCCATTTGATCACAGCAGACTCTTAATTGCAATGATGAGTTTTTCTCTTGGCTCCCGTCTTCCACCTTCAAAGCCCTTGCTGTTATTCTGAGGAATTTTAACCGATAACTGATACCAGCTCTTCTCCACTGTCGGGGGGAAATGTTCATCTACCCGTCAGGTGTTGGAGGATAAAACAAAAAGCCAAAAGAAAAAATTGAGTATAATACATATGTTGGAGAGGATGCATAGAGAAGGTATAATGTTTTCAAAATTCCACATTTAAATTGCTCGTTTCATGCCTTAAATGAGTTGTTCACCTTGCAGCTGAAAAGTCAAGACAAAGCCATCTCCCGCCTTTTCCTTAGCCTTCCTTTTTTGATTAATTATGCAACCAAACAAAGAAATTGTCAAGTGAGATGATGCTTGCAGAGCTATTTTATCACAGGCTAAATATCTTCACTGTGATATTTAAGGTTAATGATCCAGAGCCTAATGTCCCTGTTGAAATCCACTATTGGCTTTGTTTATATTTTAATTTAATGTGTTGAAGACCGTTAGATTGAGTATTGAAACAGAAACAGTTTAAAGGGGAGCTCCCTTAAACTTAACAGTTTAAAGGGGAAGTATAAAGCCTTTTTGTGGCTCAAGAGGGAACTGTGCAAACTCTGATAAATTGTCTCAAGTGATGTCACTCAAAGGCTGAGTTGCATTATGGGTACTGTAGGCACCCGAATATGAAAAGGAAGAATAATGCATGGAAAAAAAAGATGATAATTGTTCTGCTGCATCCTTTTTGACACAAACTGTTCATTGTGAGTCCGACAATGTTGTTGAAGTGCTGTGCTAACTGGGTGGAGTGCTCTTTTTAGACTAACTAGCTTTGTAAGTTTAATTTAAAGTTGCTTTAAAAGTTTGGTTGACTGGCAGCTCTAAATGTCCTGTAGGAGTGGTTGTCTGTCATATAGATATGTCATCCCTGTGGTAGACTGGCGACCTGTCCAGGGTGTACCCCACTTCTTGCCCACTGTGAGCTAGGATCAGCACCAGCCCCCAATCACAGTGGCGTACTTGTAATATGATGGATAGGATACAGATTCTTTACCCTATAGCATCTGCTCTTAAGGTTGGTTGGCATCCAGCGTTTTGGTGTAGAGTAAAATCTCTCCTCAGACCAGACCAGACAGACATGAAGTTTTGGATAGTCAGCGTCCCCTGATGATGATTCCTAACGATTATCAGTGTGAGCGTGGTGGCAGAATTTCTACTCGTAGATTCCATGATGAAGTCTTTACGTTTTTGGATGCTCTCTAACATATCCCACAAGGCCTTCCAAAACATTTGTATTGTGAAGTGTAATGAATATTACGGCCTCTAGGGGCTGCTTGAGGGGCTTAACAGAGTCTTGTCACATGTATATTTATTGCAAAATGAATCAGCGCTACACTGTGTTGTCAATAATCCTGAATAAATCATGTTAGCCTGATTCCAAAAATATCAGATAATAATCTCAGAGTTCCAGCCTGGAAGAACCCATGTTCATGTTCTGTCAAGGTCTGATGGTACTGTACTGTCTGTAGCACGTCGGCATGCACACTGAATCAGCTACAAAGCTGCTGCAGCCTGGATTCTCCTTGACTCGTTTGACATACTACATTTGGCTCGTTGTGGAAGAAAAATCCCCAGTCAACCTTTCCAGTGAACCTTGTTGAGTGCCATTTGTTTTCATGACTTTCCTAGTGGTTCCTTTGTTTTTTACCTCTCCTCCTCCATATTTTCATTGGCTTTCCACATCTAGTTTTCCCTTTGACCTGCGGGATATGCTCCAGAAAATTGTTATGCCTCATTGCTTTGGGGTTTTTCTGAGGGTAAGCCCTATCAACCTTCTGGTCGTGCACCAAATAGTATTTCGAAATAACAGTGTTAGTGGGTAATAATGCTACTTTATTCAAACTGCCTGGAGTACCAGATGAAAGGGCTTTAACCAAACATGGCAAAACAGTGAATGTCAAAAAGTCTAGACAAACACAACAAAGTACTTAAATGTTAATTTGGTCATATTTGTTGTTATTGGCCACTCACTGGCCATTATGTGTGAATCATTTCCAATGTGATAAATACCATTGATCTGCAAGTACAAGGATGTTTGAAAAGTGCAGTCCTCAGGGAAGTTTTTGTTGAGACTGTGTCATGGAGCTTTCACCTCAAGTTGGAATTTTGTTTACTTCAGAACATTATTTTAAAAGTTTTATATTAACACTGTCCCCTTACAACCTTAGCATGCCTGTTGCCCTCGTCCATGCACCATTTCTGCAGCCAGTGGCGTGGTTCATATTGCTGCACTGTCATCCTTGCAGGATTTGCCATATAACCATGTAGTTGGTGATGTGGACAAAGCTACAGCTATACAAACAATACTGGAATTCATTGACAACACTTTTGTGGTTGTTTTTGTACTGACTTATCCATTACATCTTTAAAATAGGATGGCTTCCTTTTTTTCTGCCTCTGTTGTGTGTTTTGGAAGGAGGTGGACGAGAGCAGACTCAGTGGTAGAGCAACTGCAAAATGTTCGCTGCCATCGTTTTTCATTAGTTTTCATTGTCCATCTGTTTTCTATGTCCATGTTTAGGCAACTCAAATCACACGGCAAATGTCGGGAGCATATTGTGCTTGGTTAAACATAGAAAAAGTCAATGGTGACTTGAAGCAGAAGACGGAACAGGTGTTTTGTTTTGTACACCTAACCACTCACCCAAGGACAACAGGACACACCCACATCCGGACATCAGGGTCATGTCTTTTGTCAAAGTTAAAATCTGTACATGGAAAAAAGTCAGTTTTTAAATATGTTGCTCCTCTGTAAGGAGTGATTGGTGACCATATAACTATGTAGGACCACATGTGATTTATATGCTGTTTTATATCTTTTAGCCTATGATTTCATTTATGTTTTGTGTGGATCTGCACTATAGATTCAAGTCAAGCTAGATTCTGGGGATCAAACTGATCCCCTTACTGTCGCCTAGTGTGTACTGGTATGTCAGATTTGCTCCATGCCTATTCTGAAAAGGCTTTCATTCTGAATGCAGCCACAGCCCATAATAATTTTGTTGTTATTATTATCAGTAGTATTTGTTTGAACCATTGGTTTTTTGAATCCCGTATTGAATCGCAGTAGACCCAATCACCCCACATCAACCTCAGCAGATTTCTCAAGGCAGCGTTCCACTCAAAAGTGGATGAGCCTCATTCTTAAATATTTTTTCTTATAGTGGCTCTAATCATTTTCTTTGTTAAAATTAATCATAGACAGAAAAAAGAAGAAACATGCAAACCCTACATCATACACAGCACAGCCAAGTAACTTGACTCTCAAAATCACTGATCAGCAGATTTTAGTAATTTAGTGTGAATGCAGGCCTGTGAATATTCTCATTCATCCAGGTCATAGTTATCTCAAGGAAATTGAATCGAATTCAACTGGACTTGGTTATATGTCTTTGAAGACGTTTCACCTCTCATCCAAGAGGCTTCATCAGTTCATGCTCGTCTGACTAGGCTGGGACTAGTCCAGTTGAATTCGATTCAATTTCCTTGAGATAGTGTGAATGCACTTTGACTTTGAAGACACCAAATACTGCTCTTTGTCTCCATCTGGTGGTAAACAAACGCCTCTGTCCCAGCTTTTATTTTGAAAAGTAGAAGTATAACAGGATGACCTTTCACTTTCAGGTCAAATTGAACCGATGAGGCACTGCTCTCAGTTTGAGTTTGTCCTCAGGGGTTTTGGACTGCCGAAAGAGAGCGAGAGGATCCCTATTTCTGGCTTCAGATGTAGTGACTTAGCCTTACACATTGTAACTTTAAGTGCTTAAGCATATGTTGTCAAGTCTTTCAATGTTGTTTTTATCTTTCCATTTCCTTCACAAACTACTGTATTTTTTTATGTTTCTATTTTTTCCTACCTTCTACGCAGCCATTGGTTTCCATTCATTTCAGTGTGCTTTGACGATCAACTAATCCCTGATATTTGTATCGCAGGCAAATGAAGGGAAAACAATGGTCGCCAGGAAGGTAGGAAAAACACATAATAATCTGAAACAACAACATAGTTTTAAAATTGGTTTGCACTTATGAAAAGTGGGTAAAAACATGCAACTTTAAAAGGAAGTCTCTCTGTATGAGCTGTTATTTCCATCAATTTTTCCTTGACTAATACAGTGATCAGTGGATGTTTGAAATTTGAACTTTCCGAACAGAGGCTGAAGCCGTCTGTGTTAATGGGCCAGTTTTTACATAACGAAGTGGTACTATTCAGCAACAGATTTAGGATACATTGCCTGCTGAGCTCATTTAAAAAGCATCTTGCTGCTCTTGTTTCTGGACTTACAGACACTTGTTCATGTTGAGTTTTAGATTTTCCAACCAAGTGCACAGAAACACGAGTCATGTTTCAGGGATGATTTTTTACTTTTGGTTTTCCCTCCAGGAGACCTTGATAGAAACTCTGGCTGAGCTGGGATGAAAAGCCTTCTTCCAAGTCAAATATAACTGTTATCTTTGAAATTCAATGATGGTTTGAAGTGATGATGGGTTCTGGCAGGGCATTGCAGTTTGCCAAAAAGTTTCCAACCTTCATGTAATCTGTTGATGACCCTGAACTCTGAAGAACACAGATGGATGTGGTGAAATACTTGACACAAGGCCAGCATCTGCCTCTCTCTGTCTCAATGTCTCTCTGCTGCTCTGTGTGGGCTTATGTTGCTCCATCACTCTTACTTCATCCCGATGGAGATGACTAAGAATAGAACAATATTAGGGCGCTTTCTCTCTTCCTTTAGCCTTTATCCTGACCCAGTCACCACATAATCTTTCATCTCTCAGTTTCTATTTATTCTCTACCTAACTGCTTTACCCCCACCCCCCCCACCCCATGTCTGTCTGTATCTCTCTTCCCTATTTCACAACCCCCTGGAGTCTGTAGAAGAATGTGGTGTGTAATTAGGAATCATTTCGAAGGAATTTTCTGTGATTTCTCTGTGGGCCGTCCAGCTCAGTCTCACTACTTCGAATAACTGTTAAGATGCGTGTCCCTCGGCTCCAAATACAAACTTTGTTAGCTATAAATATCACTCTAAACTGCGTAAAATGTTCCCCCAGACTCAAAGAGGAGTAGACACAGTCTGCTTCTGTTGAGCATCTGTTCCAAAAGAAAGTATTAACATTTTATCAAAAAAGTCTTGGTACATGGCTTCGGTATTTGTTTGAGAGGTTCTGATGACATATGAAGAATGTAAATAAAAGAAATAAAAAAAAATAAGCACACTGAATCAGAAAATAGGCTGTGTGGAGTTTGCACTTTGTATACAATGTACACTGTTTGGAATCCAGTGTCACACTTAAAGGATGAACATATGCACCAACCTTTCCTTCAATCTAAGCAAATGGCCTTGCCTATTTAAACATGCTGAAGACACGGAAAGTCCAGTATTCGCTCCCCTTTTAGCTCTGCTTTGGTCTCCAACAGCGCCTGAGGGAAGTATCTGGATCTTCAGCTGATAAGTGCACAAAATGCTAAAATGCTCTGTAGAGCTTTGGGGAACTGCTGAGTTGGGTAATAATTCTTTGTGGGCTCGTCTCTACATGCTAGCACCCCCTGAGGCTGTAATGCTCATTACCTATCAGTAAAGAAAATGTTTGGGTGTTTTCCCATCACGTTTTCAAGGGAGAAATGGCGCATCCAACATTGTTTCTCATAAGTGTATCCATTCAACCACACTTCCCACCAGATGATGGCACTAATGCATCAATTTAACCAATAAACTAAATGAAGGGGCGGTGGGCGGTGCCAGAGCACGTGGATTAAAGTAACCTCTTGTCCACCACTGCCAAATGAGAGATCAGAGCTTGAGTCAATGTATTTTAGTCTGGAAGTAGTAATATCACCCTCATTTGAGAATTAAAAAAAAAAGTTTTGGCATTTCAGTGCATTTTGCACATTTTAAATGAATACCCTTGATGTTCTTATATTGTGCACAAATATCAGTTAATGTCCAGTTCACTGTTGTGTTTTAACACTTGTCTCATTGTATTCACATGTATTTGACAGCTGGAGTGTTTCTGCAGTCTGTATTCATTAGGCAGCCAATTGATAATTTTCTGACAGTACATCTATTTGCTGTAACAATACACAGATAACAGATGTCCCATTTGGATGGGAGTTATTATCTCTAGGGCAGGCTGGGTGGTTATAATGTTGTGTATCTGCCCACTGTATGTATGTGTGCAATGTTTTTTCTCCTGCCCCAGCTACAAGTACAGCCCCACTTACCTGTCTGGAAAAACACCTTGAACCCTGGTTTTCGCGCACAAAAAGCTGCATTTCCTGTTATTGAGTAATATGGTCATGAACATTAACACAGTCCTATCTATCCATTTTTCCTAGTTTTCATGAGGTTCTGGACATTGTTATTCACTAGTTTGCTTTCCTCCATCTTGGCATGTGTGGGCTGGATGTTAGACAGTGTTCGGCCCATTTGGAAATCAGATCTGGTGAAATCAGTTTATTGTGTGGAATTTATCAAACGTGCAGTGGTTGTGTAATGGTCTGTTTTTAATAGCTATATCTATATTGTCGTCTTGGTTTTCTATAAACAGCTTTATCACTTTCAATTAAACAGAAAGATTGTCAGGATGTCATTCAGGTGACACACGTGTGTGTGTGACCACTGTAGATGAGATTACACGTGTGGTTACACCAGTTTAGGTCACTTGACTCTCAATCCTCCTTTCTAATTTTATCTTCATTTGGAAGCTGCACTCCTGCAAAGAAAGAAACTTTGTTATTTTCATCCTCTCTTCATCCCCTTCTTTTTTTTCTTCTCGTTATGAGCCAAAAACAACCAGAGTGGCTCTCAGCACCTAATCTGTTACATATTGTGAAACAGTCAGAGGGTGATGGTAATAGTTTCGACTGAGATAGAGGAATAGTGAGTGGCTAGAGGAAGGGGGTCAAGCCTCAGTAATGATATCTACCAGGAATAACAATAAGACTCTTAGGATGACATCTATTACTAAATGAATTGAAGCAACAACAAAATTCACTTTTAGGTACACCTGTACAATCCAATGCAGCAGATGTGCTCTGAATTCTATTTTTACAAAGCTTATAAATGTAATGTTATGACATAATGTAATGCACACCATTTACATAAAAAGAGAGGACAAAATGTTACAAACACCTTTCTAACTAATGCATTCCAGTGCAACACCACCACTATGACCTCAATAATAAACATAAACCTTTATGACAATGTGAACAAAAAAAAAGAAAAAAGCTTTGTAAAAGTAGAAATCATGGCAGAGCTGTTGTATTGGACAGAATTAGACTGTTTAGACATGTAATAAACAACCTAATAGAATTGTATTTTAATTATGAATCATAATCATCATGCTGCTGTCGGTTGTCTGTTTTCTCTCTCCATGAGGGTCTGTTCAAGTTGGTCTAAAGTCTGAGCGGGTCTGACTGTCCTCAGTCCATGAGCCCCCACCTTGGACTTGATGAACAACAATCCACATCATCTTTCCTAAAGTCTCCTTCCTATCTTACTTACAAGCATGAACCCATATCTTGTCCTGCATCTTAGCTTGCTACCTGATACCTGATTAGCCGCTCTGCAGCAGCACATTAAACAGCGTGTAAACATGCCTGCAAATGTCTGGTTAGATGCTGGGGTGGTCCTTACTCTTCAACACCTTACCCTGCGATACATGCCGGCACTCTGGCTGAATTGGATTTCAGGTGGACTCTGTATGCTGGTGTGAGCAGGCCTTCAGAGTCCACTTCATCAGCTAACACCATGTCCATCGACATTTCTGTTTGTGTAGAGCAGAATAAAAGTGTCATCAGAACATCCAAAATGAGCCAGGTCTCTGTCAGGATAGAGAGTTTTAGATTGTTACATTTGTTTTGGATAATCCTGAAAGAAATGTAACAATATTCTTTTTATAACATCAGCTGTTGCAGGACTGAAACACTGATTAAAACTCATCCAAGCTAATATAACCTGATAGTCATGCTCTCTTTTCCTCCTTTCTCTTTCTTTATCCCATCCATTTCTCCCACTCTATCCACCTCCCATCCTGACCTCTCTCCATCTATCTGCGTCTGAAAAAAATAGTTGGAAGAATACAATGTAATGGGAAAGGTTCTGTTTTATTTATAGTAAACCCACCTGGACCTTTAAAAAGTACAAATGTATTCCTTAAAGATGATAACGTCCTCCATAAATTTGTCAAAATAAAAATGAGGCGTTTCCACATTTTCTACACTGCAAAATGTTCAGATTTTCCTTCAAACCTTTAAACCTTCTCTGTGATTCAGTCCTTTGGCATTCTGACTGCCGAGTAGTAATGCCGGGCTGTTTGACTCTTGGTGCTTTTTGAGGGCTCATTCACAGTGTTTTGACATCTGAGGGTTAACCAGTTGGTGTTGGATCGTCCAAAGGCTGACCTGCAAAACCTCTCCAGTTGACACACTGTGTTTTAGGCTGTGTGGGTCTGAATGGAGGTAGGGGTGGGGTGGGGGGTGAAAGGGAGTGAATGGAGGGTGAAAGAGGTTCAGTGAGGATAGAATGCATAATGAAGTGAGGTAGTCACAGCCGAGAGGCTGAGAGGCTTCTGTTTTTCTGCTAAAATGTGCAGTTTCAGTTTAGCTGTTCTTCAGCTGAAACCATGATGCACTATCCCGCGCTGTTGAGCCCTGACATCCTGTGTTTGTATGTATTTACATAAATCTCTCTTTATCTACACTCCTTCATGAAGTATAGAGTCACAGGTAGTTATAAAATGTTGATGTATGGAACACAGATGTGCTCCTGTCACGTGGTCCTCAGGATTATGTATGCTGTTTGAAATAAAAACACTCTTAATACAAGCACAGGTGAGGACATCAGTTTGGTTGTGTATGTCTCCACTGATGAAACATGAAGGCATAAACTCTCCCAACCACCACCACTACCACAAAAACTGCTGTCCTCTGTATGAAACATCTCACAGCAGCGTTGTCATGTGTGGATTTCGCAAATTTTTGGAACAAAACTTGGCAGTTAAATCATTTTTCAAAGCTTGAAACTACAAATTAAATTCCATTCACTTCCATTGCATTGGGGTGGCATTAAGAGCAATAGCAAATAAAACCAAAAAGTATCTGTCACGGTTATGCAGGCAGGCAATCGCAGAAAGCAACAGCAAGGCAACATGAGCTAAAGAAAATAATAATTTATTTAACAAACTCTGGTTACAGACAGACAAGGAGCTGCAAACACCAGGAAACATTGACCATGAACTGACAAGGAACAAAGGAAAACACACAGGTCGATATACACACAGAGAACCAATCACAGGAACAAGACACAGCTGGAGTAGGCAGGCACTGGACTGGCTAACAGATGGAGACAACGAGGTGTGGTACGCAACAGCACAAGGGGTACAAACTGTCTGGAATAACTAATGGAAAGTAGAGATAACAAATCACCTAAAACAAAACCCCAGACCTTCCAAAATCATGTAATTAACACTTAACAAGCTCAATAACCATAAAGTGGAATTGGAACTAAACAGAGGAAACCAAAAGAACAAAAACACAAAGAGTGACAGTATCTGCATGCACCACTAGATTTAGGTGTGAAAGTGTAATATGGGTAAACTGAACCGTGAACCTGTAGGGACGTGGAAAACCCCAGCAGGTAGTAATGACAGCCAGGAGGCGTGGTTGAGGAGTTTGTGGATGTAACCTGCAAGTGTAGACAGCTTGTTAATATGAATGTGTAACGAAAGAATCATGGCTGATGTTATGGTATGCTAAAGCTTCATGTCAAAGAAGGTGTTCTGGTTGTAAATCCATTATTGCCGTTACAATTTTTTGCACACGACAACTAAACAGTGGCTACTATTTGGTGGCATTGGGTACAGTCACTGTACAAGTTGCCATACTCTGCCAACTTTCCACCATAGTTTAGTAGCCAAGCTGTTGTTCTTTGCAGCACTTCCTGGCACTGTTGGTATTATTTGGTATTACTTCTGGTATTAATGTACATGATGATGAGAACTCCGTCTCCCTCCTCCTGTTTCTGTTTTCAAAGTCAGGCCATCTCAGTGTTTGTGTAAAGTGAAATTGCAACTACATGTGATTAAGAAAACCAACAGTACAAGTTCGAGTCCAACAAATTTCCATCTGTCTTATCTTGTGCGCCTGCAGGCCATGTTGATACACACAAAGCCAAAGAAGAAAACAAAATACAGACGACAAAAAAGACAGAAGCAAGAAGGCAAAAGGCTCAGAATGGCCATGAACTGAGAACTATGTCTTTACTGTTGCCAGTTTATTAGGCACACATGGACAGTCCAACAAAAAAACCAGTGTGGGCCTACTTGTTGTTTGGACTCTTGATTGGCAGCTCATCTCATGTATCTTTTTAGTTTTGGGCAGATATGGGCAGAATCAGGAGGAGCTAGTGTTGAATAATCATGTATAAAATGACGGGGACAGTGGCCATTAAGAAAAAAAGATGATTTTGCAGTTTCATACTAAAGTAAAATTTGACTAATTTGATTCACACCAAGTTGCTTGAAAAAGCAATAATCATTTATCAGGCATTTAGAAATGTGTGCTGCTGTTTAAATATTTATATATTATTATTTCAAAGAAGTGGGAGCCATTTATTGTAAGTAGTTCAAGACACCTAATCTAGTTTAACAAGTCAGCATCAGTAGTTTCCGTGACAGCCGATCAGCTGAGCAGGGTGGTCATTTTGCAGGCGAGCTTCACCTGAGCGCACGTCAGAAACAGAATTGAATTAGTAATGCTAAGTCAAGTCAATGTTACTTGTATAGCACCAAATCTTAAAAAAGTTATCTCAAGACTCTTTTCACATAGAGTAGGTCTAGACCATACTCTTTAAAATATTATTTACAGAGACCCAACAGTTCCCACCATGAGCAGCGCTTGGCGATAGTGGCGAGGAAAAACTCCCTTTTAACAGGTAGAAACCTCGAGCAGAACCAGGCTCTGGGTGGGCGGCCATCTGCATCGACCCAGTTGGGTTGAAAGGGGAGGAGAGAGGGGGAGAGGGGAGACAGGAGGAGAGACAACAAATCAGACTAATAATAATAACAACTGCAGCAGTGAGTGTGGAGCAGGAACATGGGGGCAGTAGACGGCAATCACAGATCCAGGTTACTGCCTCCCGAACCCAAACTGGGAGCTGATTCCACAGAAGAGGAGCTTGATAACTAAAGGCTCTGGCCCCCGTTCTACTTTTAGAGACTTTAGGTACCACAAGTAACCCCGCATTTTGTGAGCGCAGTGCTGTAGTGGGGTAATACGGTACTATCAGCTCTTTAGGATATGATGGTGCCTGACCATTAAAGAGCTTTGTAGGTGAGGAGGAGGATTTTAAATTCTATTCTGGATTTTACAGGGAGCAAGTGCAGACGGGCTAATATTGGAGAAATATGTTCACTTTTTCTGTCAGTACACGTGCAGCCGCATTCTGGATCAGCTGGAGAGTCTTTAGAGACTTATCGGGGCAGCCCAATAAGGAGGTGGAAGAAGGCAGTCCTTGAAGTCTGTTTTATATGGGTATTAAAGGACATGTACTGATCAAAGGTTACTCCTAGACTCCTTACAGTGATGCTGGAGGCCAGGGCAATGTCATCTAGAGTAACTATAGCTATAGTTAATGCGTCTTGCAGGTGTTTAGGACCCAGAACAATAACTTTAGTTTTGTCTGAGTTTAAAAGCAGAAAATTGTAGGTCACCCAGTTTTTTATGTCCTTAATGTATGCCTGAAGTTTGGCTAACTTATCGGTTTCATCTGGCTTTATCGATAAATATAATTGAGTATCATCTGCATAGCAGTGAAAGTTTATGGAGTGTTTCCTAATAATATGGCCTAAAGGAAGCATATATAAGGTGAATAAAATTTGTCCAAGCACTGAACCTTGTGGAACTCCGTGACTAACTTCCGTGTGCACGGAGGATTCATCATTTACATGGACTAACTGAAATTTATCTGATAAATAGGACTTAAAGCACCTTAGTGTGGGTCTTTTGATGCCAATCAAATGCTCCAGTCTCTGTAACAGGATCTGATAGTCAATGGTATCGAAAGCGGCACTAAGATCTAACAGACAAATCCTTTATCTGACGCAATCAGAAGGTCATTTGTCACTTTCACCAGTGCTGTCTTTGTGCTATGATGCTCCCTAAATCCTGACTGAAAATCCTAAAATAAACTATTGTTGTGTAGAAAGTCACATAACTGATTGATGACCACTTTCTGAAGGATTTTAGAGAGAAAGGGAAGGTTAGATATAGGTCTATAGTTAGCTAAAAACCCCTGGATCAAGCGTAGGCTTTTTAAGAAGAGGTTTAATTACAGCTACTTTGAAGGACTGTGGTACATAGCCTGTTGATAAAGACAGATTGATCATGTCCAGTAAAGAAGTGCTAACTAAGGGTAAAACTTTTTTAAGCAGTCTAGTTGGGATGGGGTCTAAGAGGCAGGTTGTTGTTTTAGACAAATAAATCATTGAAGTTAGTTGGTGAAGGTCAATTGGAGTAAAATAGTCTAAATATATATCTGGTTCTACAGCTGTTTCTAAGGTCCCTGTACTTGAAGATATATCTGAACTAGTTGAAGTCACAAGATGATGAATTTTGTCTCTGATAGTTAGAATTTTATCATTGAAGAAGCTCATGAAGTTATTACTACTGAGAGCTCTGGGAATACATGGCTCAACAGAGCTCTGACTCTGTGTCAGCCTGGCTACAGTGCTGAAAAGAAACCTAGGGTTGTTCTTATGTTCCTCTATTAGTGAGGAGTAATAGGCTCCTCTGGCATCACGCATGGCCTTCCTGTATATTCTAAGACTATCTTGCCAAACTAAATGAGATTCCTCCAGTTTAGTGAAATGCCATTTCCTTTCTAATATTTGGGATATTTCTTTTAATTTGCGGGTTAAGGAATTATACCATGGAGCTAACCTCTTTTGTTTTATTATCTTCTTTTTCTAAAGTGTATTTCACATACCCAGAAAGCCCATCCATGACGTTTTCCACCAGGTGCTGCAAGCCATCGTTGATCACGTGAATGAGTGGGAAAACTAATTGTAATAAAACTGTTGACAGCTTTTGTAGGATGAGGCACTAAAATGGTTAAACAGTGTCCCAAAATGCAATATTACACTTTGCAATCTGAGATAACAAGTTGTTCTTGTGGGGATTATTCTGATTTGCAATTCCATTGAATGTTTTATAGTTTCCAGTGTAATCCTTGGTGGAATCAAGTGATTATTTGTGGTGGTGTTTGCGGCACGTGCAGCTGCCTCGGTTACCTTTTAGAGCGAAGTAGGACACCTGCCAGTGTTGCTTTGTCTTCTTCACTGCAAGTCATTCTCTCTCCATGTACTTTAACTTTTCTGTGTGAACCTTTATTTACACTGTTCCTTCTCCAAGTGAGTGCTAGACCTCATTCATTGGTGCTGCAAGGACTGAATTTACACATGGGGATTGTTCAAATGTCTGATATAATCTAACAAAATCTAATCTAATCATGTTTCTCCAATTATCCATTGACTCTGGGTTTTTCTCAGACTTACTCTGCCATATTATAATTTCCTATAAGTATGAAACTTTTGTCTCTTTCTGTAAGGAGCTGCAGATGTTTTCTCTCTCTCTCCTTGTGTGTGTGTGCGTGAGTATGAACAGCTGGTTTAACACTCAGATTCTGTAACATTGCAATGTGATTAAAACTGACAGCGTTGCCATGGCATATATGGGTGTGTGTGTGTGTGTGTGTGAGCATCTATTGTAAGACCATACCTTTATACTTCAACCTGTATGTGTGTGCGGAGGCACATGTGTGAACATTTGTGTGGATGTATTTGAGCAGAGGAAGTCCTGCACGGCTCCAGTTAGCAGCAATTATCTTAAATCAATCCGGACACAACCCGACCCGTTAATGTAGACCTGCCACGTGACCCGTATTCAAATAGACTCAGAGCTGCTGCTGGGCTGTATAGGTCAGGGGCTCTCAGAGTCTGACACTGAGGCCCCACCTCAGACAAAATCGAGTGCCGCCCTTGTTTTAGTTTATATTAATGGCATTTGTCTACTATTTGTCTACATTGAAATACGGTTCCATAATGCTTTGCGGGATCTAATCACAAGGTATAATGTAGCCATGGACTCAGTGAGTCACTGCGTGGGCTACAACTTAAGCCTTTTTCTTTTTTTCTCTTCTTTTGCCATTTTGGCAGCATTAAAAAGGATGCTGACTTATATATTTTCAGTTCCTGTTTACGATGTACCCTTGGATGTACAAACAACTATCACTAGATTAATTTGCTACTGAAGAAAACATGATGATGCATCTGCAAAGCAATGTAAATATAAAGAGTCAAATAATCCAATGCTGCACACAAGTTACACGTCACTGAACCACCATCCAGTTTTGACAGCTATTGGTTGGAGAAACAGTCGACTGATCAGAGCTAGATAACATGAACACAATTTCAGCCTGAATGAATGAAGTGAAATGAAATTTCAATTCTGTTTTTATATTAAATTCACATTGACCATACAGTATACATCTGTAAACTGTTTTTATTCTCTTATTAGTGATTTATACAAACAAACATGGGAAGCGGTGTCAAAGTTTATTTTTATAGCATCAAATCAGTTATCTCAGCACACTCTTCACATACAGCAGGTGAAGACAGAACTAGAATCCAAAAGATTTTGTTGTTCTGTAACAGAATGCAACAGATTAGAGCCACTGACCATAACTGGGGTTTGTGGGCAGATGTCACTCAATAAAGGTCTCATTTGGTTGGCTAGTCACTCAATACGAACAAGCAATATTTACAACTATGACCAAGTAAATCCACTGTAGTTTAAGATTATGCAAATTCTGATACTAGATCACTCTGTGTGTGTGTGTGTCACAGATCTAGCATGTCTGCTGGACCCTTCTTTTTCAGCCTCCCGACCCTCTAAGAGGACATCCCGACATTTAGCAAAGGGAAATCTATTTTCTTTTTTAAATATCTTTGGTTTTGCCCTTTTTTTTCATTTGGCTGTTTTTCTTTATTCGTATCTCCCTCGCGGGCTTGTTTGGACTGTTGGTTGGGAACAAGAAAGTGCTGCTTCATTCTCTCATGTCATCCAGCTCAACTGGCCAAGGATCCAGGATGAACGAAAAACTATTTCCAGCCTCCATAATCACTTCAGACTGATGGCTTGTGTCCATGTGATTCACCTATTGTTTACCGCTGTGAGACATTTTGAGTCTAAAGCTGTTTCGTGCTGTAAACATTTCATCCAGCAGTGACTGACATCAGCGGCTGTTGTTGTCCGACATGGCATGCTGTGGTTACACATTGGCGGTACTGGTGTAAACTGTCTGTGTTTGTTTGTGTGTCAGGGCAGATACACGATAGAACACTTGACTGTTAAACAAACACACAGCCATGATGAATTTTTAACTCCAGCACACACACACATATACAGAAAGACAAGGAAAAAACAAACTACTGACACTTGGTGTCGGACCACCAAGATAGTGGTTTGTTTGGCAAAGAAAACCCTGGTTACTGACATCACATGCTTTTGCAACACACACACACACACACACACACACACACACACACACACAAACACCTCAGTATAACATATATAGGTATATCCATAAGCAGTCTCTGTATCTGAGAGGCTAATGGCATTTTATGTTTGTTTTTCTGTTGCTGAACAGCAAGATCTGTTTCTACAAACTGATAATAACAAATGATGAGCAGGATTTAGGCTAAGAGCATCTGTGCTGCCCCTCAAGATTTATCTACATGTAACTATATCTTACACACCATAAAGAAAAGGTCTTAAAAAAGTTCTGTGTCACTTGGACATGAACACAAGAAGTTGTAAACTGGTGGCCTTTATAAGTTTATTAATGTAAGGTCACCAGTGTGAAACCACGGACCAGTTTGGCTACTTCAAAGACCTGACCAGATGACCAGGTCAGAAATCAATATAATATCATCTGCCTTTAATGGTTTTAAAGCTCAAGTAACTGTTTGTTTTGACACCTTTTTGCTGATATGAAGTTGAAGTGAACGTGTTAGTTAACAATTGTCTGTTTAAAAACCTATTGGACACAGAGCAACATAAGTATTGATATGGAATCATGTTTCTGGTCACCTGATGAATGTTCTGTTATAATATATAAATAGCCGGATTTTTAGCTGCTAAATTCTCCACTATGTTCCCCAGCGAGTTACTACCTTTGTCTTTCTGCTGTTAGGCTGTCAGAAAGTTCCTACTTTAGACCTTTAAAGGGTTGATTTGATTTTTTACTGGTTTTCCATCTGTATCTCTTGATCAAAGCTGAAGCACCAACTGTGTGAAATGTCAAACTTCCAGTGGCTTCAGAAAGTGTTCAGACCCCTTCACTTTTTTCACACTTTATTGTGTTGTAGATGTCAGTTTAAATGGATAAAATTGCCACTTTTGACTTCCATCTACACTCAATAACTGACAATGACAAAGGGAAAACATGTTTTTAGAAATATTAGACCTTTTTAATATCAGACCTTTAATTCAGTACTTTGTAAAAGCACCTGTGGCAGCAGTAACACATTCGAGTCGTCTTGGGTAAATCTCTACAAGCTTTGCACACCTGCTAGATTTGGGAAGTTTATCCAATTCTTCTCCTGTCAGGTCCTCTCAATCTCTGTCAGATCGTATGGGCAGCGTCTGTGAACTGACATCTTCAGGTCTCTCCGCAGATGTTTTATGGCGTTTAAGTCTGGGATTTGGCTATCCACAAGACACACTTGTAACTTTTACGCTATATCCACACCAATACATTTTAGTTTTAAAATGCAGAACTACTGCTACATCAAACCCCTAACACGTAGACTTCTGGAAACGTTGCTGACCCAGTTTTAGTTTGAAAGTCACCCATGTTTGCTTCCTGGTTGGTTCTTCTCAGTTACAACGTTTCCTTCCCTGATTCATCACGTCCCGATCATGTGACCCTTTTCTGGGAGAAAACAGTGGTTACAATAACATGGATAATGAATTACAGGTGTTGCTGATCTTGTTGTTGATACTAGAAGCTGCTGTGGAGTTAAATTCTGCATTTTATAATGCTGCTACTGCCTACATGCGCAGGAGGCACGCTATTATTTGAGTGATTTGCAACAATTTGATAATGTTAGGGACAGTGGAGATCGTATTAATGTGTATGCAGCCTTAGACTTCCTGAACCTCTGCTAGTCCTCATCTGAATGCTAAACCGCTTCACTGCTGGAGTTCCCCAACTCCCATTTCCCAACTGGTCCGTGGTTTCATATTGGTTACCTCACATTAATAAACCTTATTGGCCGCCAGTTTACAATCTACAACACAATGAAGTGTGCAACAAAAGGGGTAAAGGGGTCTGAATACTTTCTGAAGCTACTGCACTTCTGGAACAGATGCAAATGAAAGTGGAAGTTTAAAAAGCTAAAAGGAAAATAACAGCAGATGATGTTAAATCTAAGATATTATATTCTAGGTTTTGTTTTTCATATTATTTGATCAAGTCAATATTGGTCAGTATCCAACCTTGGCATCTTAAGCACGGTATGTTTTCTCAGCTGCCCTTAAGTATTTCATGAATTACTCTATGTCTCTTTTGGACAAGCTAGTTTATAATATAATATAACATAACATAATATAATATAATATAATGTAATGTAATGTAATGTAATATAATATAATCTCAAATAAATTCAGTTTTGTCTCAGAGCAATGAAATTTGATTGTTACTGTCTCAAAGGAACTAAAGTTACAGTAACAACAACAGTGAATAAAATCATAGATGTCTGTGAGCTGCATATAAAACATTATATATATTTTATTACAATGTCCTACATGGTTTATATAATGTTGAAAAAAACATTTCCTTTCTTTGATGTGCTGTGTTTGAGGATCTGATGGGTCTTTTCCACGTCCGCTGTGTCTGAGTCTTTTACCATCTGTGTTCTGAGTTCTCCTCTTGCAGAGTTACTCTGGCTCTGCTTCCTCTTTGGAAAAGGCTGTTATTTGGCTGTTTGGGTTAGTTGTCTGCTGCAAAAAAATTATAATTGTTCTTTTTTTTATCCGGGTTTGTTGCCAATGTAGACATGGTCTCCAATCAGGACACAGTTTCTTGGTGTGTGAGACAATGACAGCTTTTTTTTTTTCATTGCAGAAGAATCTCAGTTGTAATACATATATATATATTTTAAAGTCCTAAAATCTCAGTGTGTCTTTGAAGAAATGGGCTTCACTTTCTTGATACGAGTGCACCGAAAGAAGTGAACTGGAGAGGAACTATGAGCTTAAAAGTAAAAAAAAAAAAAAAAAAAAAAAAAAAAGTCATGGTCTGTTTATTTGGGAACCAGAAGAATCTGCAAATTCATGTGTTATTTGCTCCGACAGATACGTCTGGCCCCTTTTCAATGCAGACTGATTTCATCGTGACAGGTATCAGGCCGAGCCAATCACAACCATTTATTTAGTATGAGTCGGGTTTAATACGAAAACTGACAGAGAGGAGCGTCGTTCAGGTATCTTTGTAAATAACCAAGATGGCTGCCTCCGATGCGGAATGTTCCACGGCCGACTACAGCAGCAGTATTAAACGGTAAATTCTCTAAAAGAAGAACAAACAACTGACCTTAAACTGGATGCCAGGCTACCATTTACTAGTTTTTCTTAGAGATTTCAACCACATCTAATGGAGTTCATCAGCAGATGGAAATTGCATATGGCCACCTGTCACAATATACAAACAAATATAGGCCTACAGGTCATGTTATGACAATTGAACCATCTCCATGATAAAAGCACCTTCCATCTTCTAATGTGAGATGCAGTTGAAAGGTCTGGAAAAAAATGTTTTTTTGTCATGCAAAATACATTTTCATACACTTGGCTTCGGATTCTGAAACTAATCAACCTAAGTTAGATGGGTTTCTTCTGAGCCCATTTAGACTTTAACATGTTACTGGATATTTAAGACAACCTGAACACAGTAAGCTTATAAAAAACAGTCAGCATTACTTTACATTATCTCTTTGATTATAGACAGTGAGGCAGTTCAGTTTAGATTTGTGAGCAGCAACACATTTTCCAAAGAACTAAACAGCAGAGAGTCAAAACTCTTTTCCCAAAGCCTTACAGTGAGATAAAGCCTGTGTGGATGTAGAGCCCCTGCACAGGGTGGATGTCAGCTAATGACATCACGTAAAAGAACGTCCTCGATCTCAAACGTTCTCTGGTTTCTCGCAATCGCAAACATGGCCAAAGCTGTCTGAAGTGTGTGCAGTTGTTTGACAGCTGTCCCACCTTTCATCAGACACTCTGGTGTTTAAATCTGTATCTTTAACTAATCGCCGTTCTTTCCAGCTCGTCATCTGCAACTTGTTATTGCCGAAAGTCTGATATGTTCAGTGTTGGTACGGGCGCTTTTCTACCTGACGTGTTTTGTTGGATTCCATCTAACTCCAATGACTTTACACATTTGGTTCCGGTTGTTTAAGATGGTGTTAACGCTTTCAGTAGAACTCTGGTGTGGACTACACAACAGGACGAAGGTCGCTTTCGGTGCCATATCAAACGAACTCCATCTGCTGATCGTGATCTGTGACGAAAAAGACCTCTTGCTTTAATAAGCCACATATTTACTTGTTCAAGATCATTTAGTAGGGACACCCTGGTAGCTCACTGGTTAGATTCACCTTGTGTTTTTTTTTTTGATGGTTTCTTTTTTCCAAATCAAGAAAATTAACTCATCAGTTTACATTCTGCATGTAGCAGTTATTTCTGACAAATTTCTGGCAAGAAGAATGTATAATACTACAATACTGAAGAGTTTTTACCTGGAATGTTTAAATGTGTCACGATTCATTGTCAGGCAAAATAATAGATTGTTGGAAGCTAATGACATCATAGATTTATCCTACAGGTCTTTATTTAATTTAAATAGTATTGATAGTTGATATGTTTACATTTCAGATTTGCCATGTAGTGTCAGTAATGTATGAAGTTATGTACAGTGATCCTAAGAACAAATAGTTTGTACTTTTTTTTTACTTTTCCTCCTCCTCCTCCTCTTTTTCTTGGCACAGCCCTGTTAAACACACATTGACTGTCGTCTGGATATGGATTTTCTAGATGAATGTTGATAAAAAAAGCCATGATGACCTGTCTGTGTACTGAGTGCAATCCCAGACACACACATAGAGAGAGAGGAATAATTTACTACTCTATGGCAGTAGTAGTTATTTCCTTTACTGATCATATTACTCATATAATCTATTCCTTCACTCTTCTCCTCTGCAAATGATCACAAAGTGCCATCAGCTTGTACCAACAGACTATTACCATCTTGCCATAGGTTCAATTAAGATACTCTGTATACTTTTTGTCAGCCATGCAAGCAGCAGTCTGTCTGTCTGTCTGTCATGCCATGAAAGACATCCATGTTCCCTAGAGGATGTTCCACCAAGTTTTCGCTTATCCTGGAAAGTATGTCAGTCAGATGGATTGGCACAATATTAGTTTCAGACATTTGTACTTCCCACAGAATGAATCCCTAATAGCATTTCCTCCTCTGGCTCATTCATCAGCTGCAATTACAGAGCAGCTTCTTTCCTCAGGCCGCGAGACTCCTCAGCTCATCCTCCACACTCCACCATAGAAAATAGTTATTTTCTTAGGTAGCAACTGGGACTACAACTTGCATATTGTTGTGCAACCCTGTGTTGTAGAATGACACATACATGAACCTTGTACCTAAACTCTACCCGATCTGTCCAAATAGGAAGATATTACAGAGGGCTTGAAATTAAAAAGAGATTGAGCTACTGTGTTCTGGGATATTTATTACTTTTAATTAGAATTAGTATATTAGATTTGTCATTATTTTGAGCCCTACTTGTTGGTTCCATTTCCCAAGCTGTTTGCCTTTATTTTTCACGCAGTCGTTGAAGATGGTGCCTTTATGACACAGAGTAGAAGTCATAATCAATCACTAAAGGCTTCTGTCTCTCCCGCTCACTCTACCAGCTGCCTTTTTCACTTGCTTGCTCTCCCTCTCTCTCAGCAGAATGACCTATGTTAGCAATTGCATACACATCACAACAATATATTTAGCGACTCCTGCTTCCATTTGCAGTATCTCCACATTTACTGTAGGGCTGGGCAATGTAGTTATTATATGACTTTCATATGTTCCTGTGACTGCTGGTCCTGTATCTGTGAGAGTGCACACAATGTATTGTTTTATGTTCTTGACTTAACCATGAACTCCTTGTCTGTTGACATTAACTACAGTCGCGCTACTTAATGTGTGTGTGCTTTTGCCAGTTGTGTTCAGTTCCTTCATATCGATTGGTATTGGTCTATGTGAATCTATTTGGATTTGTTTGGTGGTCAGTCTATAGTAAAATAAATGTTTAAATCCCAAACGCTTTTTTTAAAAATATGTGAATGTATAAACATATTGTTGTCATCTCAAGTCTTTAAAAGTGGTTTGAACAATTGCAGCTGTTCTTTTCAAATGAGGACACTCTTTTTAGCACGAGAAGGTTGTTGTGTATGTGTTTTGTTGTTTGTCTGGATTAGGTTTAATGTCAGTTTAGTGATCCATGCTTTTCTGCTGATGAATATTGGTTCTAACATCATCAAAGCTTTGAAAATGCTCCCCGGTCACAGCAGAAATACCCCATGGCCAAAACACCACACAGAAACCAGTGTTGTGAGCTGTTTGCAGTGATGGATGATTATTCTTTAGGTTCAAGCCTCTACAAAGTTGAATTTAACGGTTTACTGAGATAAGCTACAAATGGCCACATCTAAGTTTGGACATCGATCTAAAAACTTGCACCATGCTTTGGAAAATTGCAGCAATTTAGCACATGCACAGTTTGAAGTTAATAGGCTAAAACATGTGAATATGTTTAATATACTGCCAACCGTATTAAAACGTTTGGATTTGTCAGGCGTTCTCAGCAGTGATGACATTCCAAAGCAGCTTTAAACATCTTTAGACATCCAGGAAACATCAACGGCAGGAAGGACCCAAATGGTGAATGTCGTCCCTCCAGTCAGCTGACAGCAGAGTCCTATTTAGGCGTGCTCTATTCTCAATTGTTTGTCTCGGCTTCTTTAAACCAATGTGACGGCAGAGAAATGCCGCTTTCCCACGTGAAGGGACAGCGTATGTGTGTGTATTTGTGTGAGAAAACACCAGTCCAGACACACAAACAGAAACACAGAATCAGGGGAAACTGAGACAGGACACAAACAGAAAGACAAACACACACACACACACACACACACGAAGAGACTGAGGAAACCCAGACAGGACATATTCATGTAGGAAAAAAATCTGCGCCGACAGAAGCACATACACAAAACATGCATATGCATAAAGAAAGACACATAAATAAACACATTGTTTCTAGTAGGAAATGGAGTGCTGTGTGTGTTATCTCTGCAGTGGCTGTAAACAGACTTACACAGGCAGTCAAATACAATAGACTGCCTCACTGTCTGTTTGACTGGCCTCTAATACAAAGGCCAGTCAATGTGCGTGCGTGTATATGTATGTGTGTGTGAGACGGCCTTGCTCGCAGCAAACAGTCATATTGTTCCTGTCAGAGTGATTGTATGGATGTTAAATTGCTGTTTATCATGAATATTACAATGGCATATATTTAATAGTATTGAAGGACAGGAAGTGAGATAACATTCACATACACTGGCCATACATTCATCAAAGAAGAAGAATTAGGTGAATTGCGAGCCGAGTCCAAACAATGGACAGTAAGCCAGCTCTGACAAATGGATTATTATTTTACACTCATTTACACAAACTCCACTGCTTGTGGAGGGCAGTCAGACAGTCTCGGGTCTGTCAGCCCAACACTTTGGTCCAGTAAAATATCTCAACAAATGTTAAATCATGGATGATAAAAAGCAATTTATTAAGTGTATATTAATATCATCTATTGTCACAAAGAGCCCTTGAGAAAATAACAGATTATTATTAGTATTTTTAGACCTCATGGTACGAATAATGACAAACAGACAGGACAAAAAGGCAAATGTTGGGCGGATTGCTGTGGGATGGCTACTGTATGTCACATACTTTTTAATGAACTGCCAAAGTACATGAGGAGGATACAAGCACAGCAGACCGCAGTTTGCACTGCTTCTGACTGTTTGATTGATCAGGGAAAATCCTGCAAATGCAAAACAGTGTTTGCATAAATATATAGGTCGCTTATCATGAGAACAGGTTAGGGGTGAAAGCACACTTCAATAGTCCACTGAGGTTTGGATCTAAAATTGGGCTCAGCCAGCTTGGGTCATTTTCATGGTCTCAGTTTCAGACTTCTAGTCCACTTTGTACGTTTAATTAATACAGCCTGATGGGCCTTGCACCTATAGCCTACAGCAATATGATACTAGTCATCCAGACCGAAGTTGGATATATTTATAGGTTTATTTTGCCAAACTGGCCATGCTCCGGTCACTGTGGAAACCTGACTTGGGCAGGTATTACAATCACAGCTGTAGCTCTCCTTTCTCTAGCTCTTATTGTTTCTATGTGAAGCACTTGAAGCAATTCAGCATATTTGATGTGAGCTGATGTACCTGCATGATTCTGGGATTGCATCCACATGGTTAAATGCTCTTATTGTAAGTTGCTTTGGATAAAAGTGTCAGCTAAAGATGGCTGTGGCAGCAGTTTTCAGATCCCTAAATAACTTACATCTGTACTTGTTGTCTACTAATGAAGACTTGACTTGAATTAAGACTACTGCTAATAACTGATCAGGGAAAGCCCTTGCTTTGAACTGATCATCCATCATGTCTTGGGTACATTGTCAATGCACTCCATATGAAACAGAACTGTGTAGGGAATTGATCCATACATTTTCACATTCACAGAGAGACTGGAACTTTCCAACATGTCACTTGTGTGTTCATATGAGTGCACGTGTGTGGGACCATGCACCACAGGAATTCACTGCACGGCAGATCCTGTTTTCACACCTCAGACCCTCTGCTCCCCCAGGGCCTGTGTGTGTGTGTGTGTGTGTCAAATGGGGTCAGCTAAATTTATGAACTGTCAGGTGATCTGATTGCTGTCTAATACGAGCCATCTTTGGATATTTATCCTGTCATCACCTCAGCCTACTGAAAGCTAGCTCCATGGCAGAGAGCCAATAAAATCCTACCTAAACTGCATTCATTCTTTTAACTTAAGTTAAAGTTGAAGTTATTATTTATCTGCTATCACTTAACATCACCAGGGCAGAAGTTAGCCTCAAATTTAGCCTAGACTAAACTCAGCTGTTGTTTAACAAAACTCAGGAAGTCAGCCCCACGAGGAGCTGCAGCATTTATTTTCTGACAAATCGTAGCTCATACTAAACATTTACTGTAGCATTCTCGGATTATAGCTGAACTGACGCCACTCCAACCGTCCACACACCTGCCTGTCCTGAGTTCAGTCACACCGTCATTTCCATAAACAACCAATATGGCTGCCGCTGATGTGGAGCTCTGTTGAATCCGCTATCGCAGCAGTGTTAAACAAACTGGATGGTATATTGTTTCTAAAAGAAGAAAAAACAACTGCACGTACAGCTTTTGTTGATAAGAAAGATGTGATTGCGTTTCGTTGCTCTGATTGGTTGTAGGTCCAACCACTTGTGTGTGTTGAGATTATGCTCCTACTATAACTTATTACAAAAATGAGCAGAATGTCACATTTCAAACTTGCAACTGTTTACTAAACAAACTGCATAATTAACTCTGGCCTGAATATATATTACTGCCACCTTGTGGCCTCTATTAGTCACTGTACCCTTGTTAAATTCTCGACAGCTAAACAAGTGTAAGTGTAATGAAAATCAGCAACAAGAACCATTCCTCCATTATTGCTGGTGACCACCCCTGTAGTCTTTTAGTTGGCTACAGCAACAAATCTGCAGTGATGAAGTGTATTGGAATATTTTCCAACCTTTTCAAGGTCTGAACACTGAAGCACACAAAGTGCTCCTCAAAAACAGGAGACACACCAAATGAATAAAATACAAGGTTCCCAGATTACATGGGCAATGTGCAAAATGTGTTGAAACACATGAAATCAAATTAAGAAGAGGTGCCAAATCATTATTTCTTGAACTTTACTGTTATTTTGTCTTTATGGCATTCAGTTTTGGTGAAGGGCACATCATAACTTGTTTAGGACACGAAAGGTTTAGGACTTACACTTGATATTGGGACTTCATAGCCAAAACTTGTGACTTGTGACTTGCAAAACAATGACTTTGTGATGTGTCCTCCAGGTACAACAGAGTGTGCTCCTCGGACAGAGTTGAGAAATCAAGTTGAATAATAACATACCGTGATACCAGTATCCTCAGTGAAGGTGTCTTTTCTCTCTTTCAGGACTCTCCACCAAAGCCAGACATGGAGGAGAAGTTGCGTTCAGCCTCCAGCGTTGATGAACTGATGAGTCTCATCTATCCTTCATACTGGGCCAGTCTGAAGTGCAGATCGAAACTCTCTGCCGCCTCCAAGCTCTCTCAGCGCCCCCAGCCTCGCCGGCTGAGGCCGCCGGCTGATACTGAAGAGCCAACATTTGCTGCTGCCTACCTCAACTTGGATGTCCTGAAAAGTATGTTCACCCTTTGTTTTAATATTGTTTTGTCTTTTTCAGACTTGCAAAAATAGAAAGCAGGTCATCACAACAGCACTGAAAATGCTTCCTGTCAAGGAAAACTTTGCCAAGTGCTGCCTCCTCCAGGGCTGTTCTTGTCCTTTTGCAGACCCTTCATAGAATGAAGAGTGGCCTTTGAGTTTGCTTTGTTGTGACAAAATGTTTCTACATGAGTTAGAACCCCACACTAGGCATGTTATAATGACTGTATTTCATTTAAACTGGACAGTGGGCTTGAGCTTTACTTGACATGACTGCAACTCATTTCCCTCCCAACTCAGAGAACCATATGGATCATATTATGTTGTTAATTCCCATCAAGCTCAGCCTGTGTCTTTGGTGTCAGACAGATTTGTAAAATGTGGATGTAGTTATCTCAGATAATCAGTGCTCCTGTTTTGAAATAAAAGCGACATGCATAGAGAGTAGGTGCTCACAGTGTATAACTGAAAAAAAATGTTACTAACAAGATGAATGTTATTAGTTACAAACTCTAAACTCCACTAAGGTAAAGAATAAAAAAAAAAAAAAAAAAAAAACTTTCGCTACTTTTATGGTTGCGTATACTTCCAGTTGTATACATGAGGAGGTCCCTGACTGTGTAGAGCAGCTGAGAACATGGCTGAGGTTTTGCTCTTACTTTCTGTTTGTGTGTAGGTATAGAGTCGGAGTGGAGGAAGACTCAGTGCATGCCCCGGGAAGTGTGCATTGACGTGGGCAGGGAGTTCGGGGCGCCCACCAACATCTTCTATAAACCGCCATGTGTGTCCGTCTACAGATGTGGAGGATGCTGCCACTCTGAAGACAAACAATGCAGGAATATCTCCACTGGTTACCTCAGCAAAACTGTAAGCACATATTTCTTCCCCTCCTCTTCTTATTACCTCGCAACAGAAGTCGGATTGAGGTACAGTGCATTTCCATGGGTTGTGGACTAGTGGAAATTTTGAACTTCCTGAGGGCTGTTCTGGATGAAAAATCAGACAATCACTAAATGAATGCTGAGCATCTCTAACATATTTGTGGGAATCCGTCCAATAGTTGTCAAGATGTATTTCACTCTGGAACCAAAGTGTTGCACTGTCAGGCCGTCAGACTGATCAACATACTGTTCTTAGGGTCACTGCTGCCTGTGTGTGTGTGTGTGTGCTTGCACATGTGTTTGCTGCCACAGTCAGTGTGTTTACATCCACTTAAGCAACCAGCTTAAAGACGGCTTTTTCCAGTAAGCTGATGTCTTAACTGTCACGTAAACGAGGAACTCGGGTAATTTCCACAGCTAGATTTCCTGAGAATGACGATTCCTTGGCCATCTAACTGTGTTTCTGCATCGTGCATGAACAGACTGCAGACAGGGAAAGCAGCAGCTAAGTGGCTGGATGAAAGGAGGGATAATTACACAAAGTGATGCATTTGCATATTTAAAAAGAGGTTCAAATGGAAACTAACACAAAGTAGCCTGCAGAAGTCAAAATAAGTCAGTTTCCACCATTGAATTGGCTGATGAGAGACAGTTCAGAAAGAAGACGGCCCACTGAGAGTCAGTTTCCTGTTTCTGTGTCACGTGGGTTTCGTCACTGCCCCGCCCCTGTAGGAGACCAGCAGCAGCTCCTGAGTCTATTCATTCCAATAGGAGAAGTGAACCTGAGCTCAGATTGTGTTTCTTTCACCCCATAATCAACAATGTAAATATTGGACCCATTTTATACAAACCACACATCTTCTGAACATTCTGACACTAAAATGGCATTTTTCAGACACACAACTCAGGAGAAAATAAACTTTATTTGAGGCCTGCTGCTGTCTCAGCAATACACTCTCTCTAGATCTGGCAACATCTCGCTGTTGGTCGGTCTTGTTTCACTGCAGTGCTGCGACGTTGCTTTCCAAACAGAAATGTTTAAAGGACTTTCACATGGAACCTTAAATTAAAAGTTAAAACTGAAATAAAATGAGTTACTTTGCTTAATAAAACATCCACACGACGCTCAAAACACTTCCAAACCGGGCGGGAAGACAGGCCCCGCCCACTCAGGAGACAGGAAGTGTACACTGTTTCATATTTTGGCGCAGTTTGTATTCTTGATCTTTAGTTCTAGTTCAGACACATTTACTCTGTGAAGCCCTGTCATGTCTGTTTGTAACGTGGTTGCTGAAGTGCATGTAAATGCACTGTTCACAGGTCAGCTGGTTACCTAAGCAGATGCAGGAGCTCTTAAGTCTGTGTGTGTGTGGGTGTGGGTGTGTGTGTGGCTACTGGTCTCCGGAGTACAACTGTGATTAAAGAGAAGTTACTGGCATGCGGCGCTTTTTTAATTGGCTTGTTATGTTGTCTGACCAGCGGAATACTGTTTTCTCTCTCAGTTATAGAGGCTCTTCCCTGTTCAGTGTGGGACCATAAATCACTGCTGAAAAATGATTTGAGCGAGCTTTTTTGAACTGGCCCTAAAAGTTGCTTTATGTGTCACTGTAAAATAATAAATCAATTATAAATTAATTTTGAGATTTTAATATAACAAGTAGACCATTACTGAGAAAACATTACACTCGATTGCTTCATCAGAGAGTGAGTTTGCTTGGTTTAATGGAAAAGCAAGATGACACTGTTCTTGAAGCACAACTGGCTAGTTTAGTGTGCTAATTAGTAGTTAAGTACAGCTGAAGGTGATGGGAATTTCATTAGTTCTGCAGGCCTTTGGTCATAAACAAAAATATTGGACAAACTGACTTTTCCTCCAGGGCCATCATCAGGTTTTCAAAGGATCAAGAATTGTAAAATGATTATAAATTTATCCTGTGGAGAACATGAATGTACCCTAATTTAATGGCCAACCAACATTGATGAGATCACTTGATAAGATATTTCAGTTTGGATCAAATAGACCAATATTGTCATCCACAGAGCCCCCCGTGCTAGCATGGCCAAAAATGTAAAGGCAGTGCGGATCCAAAATAAGGGACTAAACAGAAAGTAACACAACGTAACATCGATTATGAAAATTAAGCCCTTTTCATGCACCACAAACATGTGTTTTTTATATTCAGTGTTTCCAAATTATGGACAAAAAAGGCACCTATGTATTTCATTACCTCCATCCTGTTAGAGAGACCATCAAGAGTGTCCAGGACCAGTAAAGAGGAAGTATTATGTGGTCCACATGGTGAATGTGTGGTAATGTTTGGAAGAGATCCAAACCACTAAGTGATTTCTACTGAAAGACGCATGGTGATGAGACATTTATCTTTTCATTTTTTTCTTTTTTGCTGCTGAGCACATATTCAGGGAGGCACACATGGTTACTGAATAAAATTCCGGCAAAAAAAGAAACTAGCAAGTGCATAGTGGAGACACTATGCCCAGGCAGCACACCATTATGAGAGACTGTCTCGTCAAAGTGTTGTTGGGTCGATTCCCAGTTAAAATGCTTTTGAGCCAGGTCATCTTACTCCTACGTAAACACTGTTTCCAAAGAAAGATTTTCATTTAACATAATAATCCTCATAAAAACATACATTTATGGGCATTTAAACACACCATGAAAAAAAAAAAAACTATGTTTTGAAATTGTTTGTAATTCTTTTTTTAACCCACGCTTACTCAGGGACACGGAAAATGGACAAAAAACGTCCACAAAATGTTTTTTTCCATCCATATATTTCCGCCAAGAGAATAACCTATTATGAAGTTGGGGACACAACACTTGGATTCCACTTTGAGTAACTGTCCAAACTGTGTATACACATTAAAGAAATACACAGAAATCCTCTTCTTTTGGGAGCAATGAGCAGGAGGCTGAGGGACCTGCCACCCAGAGCACATAAACAAAGATTTGCTTCACGTTTCCACAGCGCTGTTATGAAAACTGGAAGTCATGCAGTGGAGCACAAACCTCCAGCAGAAGCTGATGACGTCTCGCACAAAATAGCTGCGGCATGTGAGCAGGAGTTTGGTGTCGATGTCCTGGATGAGACGCTCATGTTTACTCTGGTGTACAGTAAGTGCTGCTGCTTGCTGCTGACCCGGTGCTTTCTGTAAACATTTTCCGAAGAAGATCACCCAGCATGACGTCTTCCTGCAGCTGGACGAGTAGTACAAAACATTAGTACACAGTGAGGACGTGCCTCAATAACATTACAAAGAATCCTTCCAAACACAGCTATGCCCATGTAGGAAGATATATTACACAACGGGTGTGATAATGTAACAGGACAGCTGTGCCGCGTTCACGCTGAAATTCTGGCCTGCATGCAACATAGTGTGAGATGTAATGGGCTGATGCTCCCCAGAGAAAACACTACTTTTACTGTGATGATTCCATGCTCTACTGCCCAGCCCAGGGCACACTTACTAACTGGGCATATGCTTGCCTGCCCACTTGGATACAGGGTGGGATCAGAAAAAATACATTATCATACATGTTTGGGAAGCCTGTCTTTCAGAAAAGACCCAGTTAGATTTGACTGTTTTACATACAGAAATAGTTGCTGATAATCTGGGAACAAAAGAGTTGCCTGATAAATCTGCATACTGTGACTGGTACTGATCCACAAATATATCAGTTTCTCCTTTGTTTCTGGGAACAGCACTATTAAACTCCACCCGAACAATCTCTGTCACATTGTGTTGCTCATCGCAGCCAGGTCTACTTGTATTATAATTTAAGTGGAGCTACTGGACTGTTTTAAATGTCACCTAGACGCTTCTTGATTTGCAGTTTGATGCGCTTGAGGTTTCTGGTTTATATTGTGCTTGTTGCACAGAATGTAACCCGTGGATCCCGCTGCCTTCAGATGCCCGTAAAGAGAGTCACCAAGATTGCAGTGTGTTACTGGATCTGTATCACCACACCCTCTACCGCATCTCTCCTCCTGCTGTGGCACATGCTGAGTCACCCGGTTACCTAAACCGGCGCAGTCACGGAAATTACCTCAGTGTGTCCCAGGAGAATGCCAGTAGTTCATTCCAAAATGTGCTAAAATTCAAATTTGCCACCGGTACTCCATGATCAAAACATCAATCTGAGCTTTGTTTTCAGCCCAGAAAGTGCAAAAAAAATGGACCTGATGAAAATGGCATCATGGCTGCCTGTTGCAGCTTTAAATCAGTCTAACCCCCACGCCCTTGTGACACAATGTATTCTTGATGTATTCACATACTTCAGTCACCACTCAGCTGCGCATTGACACAGAGGGTGAATTCTTTCAGCTGGTTAGTTCATTTCCAGATAACTGTTGTTAATGTACTGGCTCACGGGGTTCTGTGATAGCTTATTGTTTCAGCTCAGCTGCTTTATTAATTTCCCACAAGTGTTAATGAACTGGCAGTGGCAGCCTGGGTTGAAGGCTCTTTTGTTAGATGATCTGTTCAGGCTGATTTCGATCAGAAGGAAGTCAACTGTGGCCTGGATGTGGCTATGTCTGTGTGTATGTGCAGATGCATTTTTGTGTGTATACTTGTGTGTGGGTGTACATACGTCAACAATTAATAAGCAGCAGAAAAGAAATGTACTGACAGCATTCACACATTACACCTGTGTTAATCAAAGGTTGACATTAACATTGAATCAAATGATTCTAACATGATTCCTTTGATATATGTACACACACATTATGAATAAGTTAATTAACATTGACATGATGATTGAAAAGAGTCACCGTATTAACATTGTAAATAGGTCCAGTCACTATTATTTGATTCACTAAAATAAAACCTGTAGAGTAATTGTGCGACTAACGTGTGGATTACATTTGTGTATTTAAGCTTATTTTATTATAAAAACATTATGATATGATACATTCATGTAACTAACTATCAGTCATAGTTTAGTGTTTTGACTGTGACGACTGAGCTGTTGAGGAGCCAAGAGCTGTTAGCACTTTAGATTTAGATGGTCAGGGTGTTTGACTGGTGCATTTTGTATTGCTGTTTTTTCCTCCATAGAAAGAACATACCATTGTCAAGCAAACATCTTCAGAAAGTTAATTAAAAAATGGACTAAAGAGTTGCGTATTCTGAAAAATTGGACAGGTCCAATTAAGAGAAAACTTCATGAAGCATGCCACCCTTTAGTTGAGGTAAGACGAACTGAGGCCAAGGCTGAAGTTGAGAGGCTTTCGCCTGGCAGCCGTGACAGGGCTGTGGGTGCTGAGCCACAGTGTTTTCGAGGTTTCACAAGACATTCTTTCACTGCGCTAGTTTTTCTAACTGCTGTTTTTGGCTGCATTCTCAGACCACTGGCCAGAGTTTGGAGATTTGCATAGGCTACGTTGTAAATCATTCAAAATATGGCAGACTAGATAGACAACTTATGGTGCAACTGAATTCTAATGACTTTTTGAAAGTGAGTGTAAATAATTTGTCTCAAAATGGATGTATGGAAAGGTGAGGAGTCAGACGTGGCTGTTGCTTTTAACAGCGTCCTGTGGTTTGTTTCGTCATCCTGAAAGTTTAATTGTGCTGACTTTGGCAGTGCCTTGAAGCAACTGGCAGGCGTTGAGAGGTTTCGACTCTTAGCAGGTAATAGAAGTTGTGCTAAACTGTATAATTTACTGTTTGATTGACTGTAAGTATCTTTAAGTGTTTTTGTCTGTCTGGTGGTTCTGCATAAGGGTTTAGCTCAACACCTGCGCTGTCATGGATTGTCACTCTGCAGATGTTCATGTGCCACTTTCCCTTTAACACCCTGGTTTATTCCTTCTTTCACTCTTCTATATGGTGCCTAATGTGTTATAGTTTTGTCATTGTTGGCATTGTGTTACCTTTAATACTTCACATATGCTGTATTAGAGATATTCTTTATTCTTTTGCTCCACTAGCAATGGGGCCCAGCGATGGTAACGCCAGCTGGTCTTGCGGTCCAAAGCGGGATATCTTGACAACCAATGGCCAGATGGCAAAGGCATCTGCTGTGTATATTCATGGTCCCTAGACAACGAATCCCAATGGTTTTGATGACCTTTTCATTCCTTTTGTTTCATCAACAGGCTTAAATTTCCTATCGTACACAGAAAATATCAGGCAGCCTCACATGAAATTTAGTGAGAACATTCATGCTCCTCAGATGATGAACCCTTTCCATTTTAGACACTTTATGAAACCACCCTTAGCCAAAAACAAACAACATTAATTTAACTAGGAGGGTAAGAAAACTAACAAATATAACAGGATCAGAGATAACAAATGACTAAAATAAACTGGAGAAAACAAGATTAGCTGACCTGCCAACTCCAAATGACAAAGCCTCAGCATGGCACAATGAAAATCTTTCAAATAACGGAATAGCAAAAGTTGGAGGATGACGAATATGAGTTTTTCCTCGTGCAGATTCAGTTTCTCTGGTTCCTTATACAGTGTGTCATCACCAGGAAGAAGCAAATACCCCACTCTCAGAGCTTGTTTTACTAAGGATTTGGAGCTGTTCAACACCCCGAATACCAAAACACAAGCTAAAAGTTAGCTAAATCAGTCATGCAATAAAAGCATTGTTTTCCCACATGATTTTTGTATCTAATTGTAGTCTCATTTGCCTTTTGTATGACGTTGTATTTTTTTCTCTTATTTTAACATCCCAGCAGGTCAGGTCTATTGTATTAGGAATGAATATGCGAATCACATACTCACATACGTCAAACTAGATTTGCAATATTTACCTTTCACTGAAGTTACCAAATCAAATTGTCTCATGTAAATTAGACATTAGTTAATCAGTAAGACTTTTGCATACGTATCCACTTATAAGCTTTCTGACTTATCTTGTTTGTTTGTTGGCTCTCTGGGATTGTTTGATGTCTGTATTACATATTAGTGCTTGTCACTGTTGGATTTTTGTTTGTGCATGTTGAAAAGTAACCCCTCCAAAAAAGAAGAAAAAAAAGTCTGGTGGCCTTTTGAATTTAATCACTGCTGTTTCTGTTTGACCAACAACATGATTTAAATAAAGCTCGCTTACATACAGCCACAGTTCTGTCAGTTGTTGGTGTCTTGCAGAAAACACCATGCCAGGTGTTAATTAACAGCAATGCATTGAAATGGACTCACCAAACTAGATGAGTGCCATGATGGCAGCTTGTGGTAGTTTTAGTATCAGGCTCTTACTCGTGTTTGTTGCTGCAACAAAGAATTTTGCAGATGCACAAACCAAAACATCAGCACAAATTTAAGACATGTGCTCAGGTGAACTTTTCAACCCAGTGGCGGTCACCGTGATCTCACAGGTCTCTTTATGTGTGTGTGTGTGTGTGTGTGTGTGTGTGTGTGTGTGTGTGTTCTGTAACCATGGTGAGCACTCACCAGGTCAAAAAGACTGAGGTCAGATTTAATGATATCCTCGTTAGGATGAGAGGGAAAGAGACAGTTTAAGCTATTTGAGGGTCTTGAATGGGAGTCATTGAGACTAATTAGTTTCTATTCATGCTCTTCAACTCTGTGATTGAAGGAATGAAGTGGCTCTCAGGGTTTCTGTCCTCTTCTGTACAGCAGTTTTGTGTAAGTATCTTCATCAGTGCCATGTGAAAACCCCAGCCCAGCTCGTTATTAATCGTTTTCTTTTTCAAGTGGCGATCCTTCACATTCTCGCTCTTTGTTTTCAGCTTAAAATGTGCTGAATTCCCCAGTGATTCGAGCTTCAGTCGAGGGGTCCTTGTTGAAGGGTCCTTGTATAAGAGTGTGTGAAATAGTGGCCTCTTGTCATTAACTGCCTTGATTCACTGAATTTGAAGTGAGCTTCAGGGCTTTCACAAAATGAATGATTAAATATGAATATATTTAATTCTGTCACAAGCGTGTAAAGACTGAACTCATTGATTTGTGGGCACTAGGGAGCAGAAGATCTGCAATTATCACAGTTTGATCAAATGTTAGCCACAGCAACTTGTGGCTGTGCATCTGATTTGACTTTTTTGTGCCCCCTACTGGCCAAAAAATTAAATGAATGCAGTTAAACCAGCTAGCGGATGTAGACGATCAGCTGAGCAATGTGATTGGTCTGTAATGCTGTTGTTAATCACTTGGAACATTGTCACAAATTATTAACCATTCAACCATTCAATCATTTCCTGCATGAAGTCATTCAAATTATCCTGGGAACCAGAAAAATCTGCAAGCTCATGTTTTATTTGCTCTGACAGATATGTCTGTTATGTCAGATATGCCCTCCCCCATTCAGAGAGATTACCACCCGAACTGGAATTAGTCAAGCCATTTACAAGGGTTTACTGTATCTATTATGGGGCAATCAAGATGGCTGCCAGCGATGTGGAACGTTCCCTAGTCGGCTACAGTGGCAGTATTAAACGGATTGGATGGTACATTTTCTCTAAAGAAAAATAAACAACTGCACTTAAACTTTATGTTGATATGAAATATGTGTTTGCAGTACTTCTGACAGGACGTACCGCCCAACAGGACAGCGTTTTGTTGCTCTGATTGGTTGCCTCCGCCTGTTAATAACAACCCCTTGAAAATCGAGAGGCCAATAACCATTTGCGAATTAAACTAAATCAGACTAAATTCAAATAGTCTTCAGTGGTTATTTAAAAAGCAGAAAACAAAATCAACGTGCACTGGGTTTGTTTTATTTTGTCTTCATCTGTGGTACAAAGTGATCATTGGTGTGACACTTTTTGACAGACCAAAGGACTGACCTGGGTCTGGCTGTTTATTCACGTTGCATTGAGACAGTTTCACATCATGTTCCATGTGAATGTGTATTGAAAATTTAGTCTGGTGAGGTAGAATACAGGTCCTTTTGCAGCAGCTGAAATATATTACTACCGCTGTGGAACTTAAAGGGACTTTTATTTCCTGTACTTCAGTGCTGATTTTCTGCCACTGCAGTTGTTCGCATGTGCGCTGCCATTCCTCATGGTGCACCTCACTCTGGTTGTCTTGATTCACCTCGTCCCTTTCTGACCCTTTTTGCTCTTTATTGCAGCTGTTTGAGATCACGGTGCCGATCACCCAGGGCACCAAGCCGGTGACCATCAGCGTGGCCAACCACACCCAGTGCAGCTGTCTGTCCAAACTTGACGTCTACAAACAAGTTCACAGCATCATCCGGAGGGCTCTGCCTGAGTAAGCCCTCACACACTCACTGCATCACTCTCTCTCTGTGGTGCTCTCTCTCTCTCACACACACACACACACACACGCACACACACACACACACACACCTGCAGACAGTTCTGTCAGCTTTGCTAACCATATTCAGACCCAGAGGAGACGTCTGTCTACTTCTGCCTCCTGTCTCTTCAGAGCTGTGTGTGTGTGTGTGTGTGTGTGTGTGTGTGTGTGTGCTTAGGACAAGAACAGTCTTTTCCTTTTCCCTCCAGAAGTTTAATACACAGACACACACAAAGAGTGTGTCTGTGTAAGTAAGTCTATTGTTAAAGAGGTTGCTTCCTGTGCCGTGTGTGTGTATAGGGGGTGTTACTTTAGGAAACAATTTTCACATTATGTCTTGATTAACTCCACAGTGCCATGAAATGTGTGCATGTTCCTGCGAGCGTACCCACACCAAGCATGCAGTGATTTACGACCTCTCCATAACACTTTCTGACAGTCAGGAACCCATGAGGACGTGGTTCATGATCTCTTTTTGGCTGGTTGCCTTAGACAACAGAAAGATGTCTGTGTTTAATCACTTAAAATAAAGAAGAAAAAAAACAGATTAAACCAGGCAGCTCAGATACTTTTAGAACATGATATTATATGTTATATATTACAACAAGACTGTTTTGCAAATATATTATATTTGATTTGCATGTCTGTAGAATTTGAAAATTAATAGACATAAAGACTACACTGATTTTCACTAGGATTGTTTGATTTTTCAACAAACTTTTGTCATCAAAATAACTTAAAGATATACAATTACACAAAAATTCTACACACGGTGGCTTTTAATTGATAAAAGCCAGGTTAAAAGGCCAAATGTAGTGCCGAAAGGGGAAAATACTGTTTGTAACTTTTCAGTACTCTCGTGGACAAACTATGTAAGAAACTTTATTCTAAATGACCTCAAACATATATTTTGCATTTCTGAACTGCTATTCTTATATATATATATATAATTTTATATAGTTATAGTTAATGTGGAGGAAATTTCCTGAGGCAGACATTAAAGAGGGAAAAGAAGACTCCTCTCCCTCTATACGGTTTATAGAGGGAGAGGAGTCTTCCCAGCAGGCTCAGCTCTTTTTCCAGTCTCATTCATTCTCAAATCAGGTGAATGAGCAGTATGATGAGCGATGGTCAGATCCTGCTGCAGATGAAATCCAAGTCGATGTTGCTAGAGGAAGCTGTGTGTGTGTGTGTGTGTGTATGTCTGGGTGGGGTACACTACCGGAGAGTAATGACCTCTTATATATGGAATGTGCAGTTATACTATACGTGCCATAGACACAAAAACACATAGATCTAAACCAAGGAAAAACATGAAGGGTTAGTCAATGAAGGCCGTGTGTGTCTGTGTGTGTTTGGGTGTGTATGAGAGACACATCACTGAGATGTAATGTGTAGGCTGTGCAGTAATATGACTGATATTCTGTTAATGAAATGGAAATCATATACATGTAGACAACTTTAGACTGTCAAATTGAATCATTCTCTCTGGATGTCGCAGTGGCTCCACTTCACTGATGTTAATACGCTTTGAGGCTGTTGAGTGTGTGTGTGTGTGTGTTGAAGAGAGAGAGTAGGACCACTTGTGATGTTAGAGGAATGTTGATACGTGCTGGTATTTGACAATATACACACACACACACACACACACACACACACTCACGAAGAGCAGTGGTGTTAAACACAGCGTGTCAGATTATGGCTGGAAAAGGGAAAGCATTATAGAGATTTTCACACCTACAAATCATCCACTATGTAAGAACACACACACGAGCATGAAGCACACGTATGTTTTACATTAAGTTGAGTGAGAGAAACACACCAGTCACACACAAGCTTTTTCCCAAAAAATCTCTCTCCCTTTGTCCTGTCCACGCTCCATCTTTTTCTTTCACTTTCCTGTGTTTCCCCCATTAGTGTGTGTGTGTGTGTGTGTGTCCATGCCACTGCAGCTCTAATTGAAACCACACTGTGTGTCTTTTCATGGCCAGACTCTTTCACAACTTCAAACAATTTGTCTGTCTGCAAACACACCGCCTGCTGTCTGTCTCTGTGTCCATGTCAACGGTATCCTAAATGTTGCCTTTTAGCCAGACCATTTTCACATTGTGGTGTTTTATATAATTGACTCTGTGTGAGAGAGAGAGTGTGTGTACAGTATTGTCAGAGGAAGTATATTTTTCTTGGAGGTTTGTGGAAATCCAAACAAGGTATCTCGTTTCTGGAGTAATTTCAGCATCAGGCTGGAGTTTGTTTTCAGTAACATTGATAATCTCAATTTTTTTGTTACGTTGATATGAATTAACAACAGCAGTATATAGTGACTTAGGACGTTATGATTTATGAAACCTTTTGTGTTGTTTGTTGGTTGTGCAACCTTATCTAACAGCAGCTGACTTTACTGATTACTACAGATACCATCAGTCTGTGGCTGTTAGGAACTGTACAAAAATGAATAGGGGGCAGGGTTATAAACTTTCTGTTTTTGCTGAAGGGAGAAAGTGACTTTTATGTGAGAGCAGGGGGTCTTTTTAATTTTTTTATCCATGTTTTATTTCAGCCTTCATTTGGGAGATTTATTGTATTAAGAAAAATCTGTTGCATCCAAAAGTTGGCTTTTGCGTGCACCACAGGTAATAGGTTATAAAGGTTTGCAATGGACGTATGCAGAGGACAACAGTCCTGTCTCTGTGTAAGGGCTTCACCTTTCCCCATCCAAATTAGAAGCTTGTTCCATGTTCAATCATGTGATGGCTGTCATAACTCTTTATTAGAGCGTGGCTATGTTTTTACCGTTTCGTTATGTTTACCATTAATATATTATTTTGAGGTCCAAAGAGAATATGAATAATGCCAGGGAGGACCTTGCTTTTTTTATAACACTAAATATAAGATACAGCTCCCCTTCCTACCCCAATAACTTTCATTGCTCCCTAAACTGAAATTAAAGACTCATGTAGTATGCACCAATACCAGAGTTTCACAGTTTCCTTCACTGTTTACAAGGCAAGACTAAAATTATACATATCCACCAACACCCCAGAGTAAAGTGTCAGTTTGGCAGAATAGCCAAACTGACACTTGGGGTGAAAATGTGAAGAAAAAAATGTGATTGAGATTATTAAAAAATAACTAATTTCTTCAGGAGCATGAATTTGCTTTCTATCCCGTATGCAATATATTTTGTGTAAGTTGACATTTTGTCGTAAGAGTGGTGCTGAGGGAAAGCTCATGTGAGCTCATGAGTTTCTAAAGTGGAAAGACATTTAGACCCCCTGTACACATTAAAATGTGTCTCTTATCCAGATTGTACCTAGATATGGTTTAACCTAATTACATTTACACCTGGTATTAATGTGTCTCCAGTGTCCACACTGAGATCTGGCTGTGATCCGATCGCTTTGTTCAGCTCAAACCGCTGAACGTCACATCCTCCTCTCGTCTGCACAGGTCCAAAAACAACAACAACCCACGTAGTTCCGTCGGACCACTTAGTCGTTGTATGTAGATTGAAAACACAATTTCATTTACACAGTGTTCAGTGTGGTCACAGTGGGTGCCTGACCCCCTCCGGAGGGGGTTTGGCCAATCGGATCAAAATCCATCCTCTATACATCTTGGGTGCATTCACACCTGCACTGTCATGTGGTCAAGCACTATCCGATTGCAATATGATTACCCAAAACACATTTTAATGCAAGGTGTAAACATGATGTTACATTACTAATATTCCATTAGATTGTAATATTTCTCTTTAGATTTAATACTAACTGTGTACAGTGGACACAGAGTGTTGTTGTACAGGTTTTGCTTTTGTTCTTTTTGGTTATTATAGCATTATACCCACCAACTTCATACAGATCTTAGGATATGACTACATCGATAAGATGTTATCAGTCAGATGATCAGACAGGTTGTAGCAAACTTCCAATTCTAGCAAAGCAATTTGGAGGAGAAAACAAAACCTACATTCCAGGTATAATATCCTTTAATTATACCTCCACATATGTGGTTTGGATAAAACAGATGAAACAATGGTTTGTTTGCATCCTGTCTGACAGTATGACTACACTTCCTGCCCTATTAGACCTGATTGTAGAGATGATGCTGTGTCCAAGAGGCCAACAACTGACCTGGTAGACATAATCATAAGTGATAGGAATGATTGCCAGAACTATGAGAAAACAACCAAGGTTGCAAAATACTGAATATCTGATGGATCTTTGAATCACCATGATTCAATAGGGAGCCACTCACATTAACAATGACACATCAGCTGGTAACTCTCAGGGGCCAATTCACAGAATACATGCAAACAGCACCAGAGCTCCCAGACGCTATGTAGCTTGGCAGCGCAGTTGGGGGTGCAGTTCACCTTTGCAGGTTCTTTGAGAATTACACGGTTTCTTTTTGTCTGATTTGTGAAGGTGTAACGACCGCAAAAGCTGGGCAATCCTTTTGTGAATTTGCCCATCAGTCTGCTCATTTCCTGTAGAATGACTAAAGGGACCAGAGACATGTAGGAAATATGCGGATGATTATAATCTGTTTGAGTGTCTTTGTGTGTGTGTGTGTGTGGCAGCTAATCAGATTCCCATGCTTCCTCCTTTTCCTACTGAGATTTTCTTTAATCATTAGCTGCTCATGACAAGTGCAAAGTGGAATGTTGCAGTCTTCTACAGCTTTTATTTCAGAATCCACATCTATTGAGTGATTTCCCATTATTTTAATTAATGCTACGTAGTTAGTACTTGTTAGTTAGCTACATTCACTTATTACAAACCTATTGCCGTAAAGACTGTTATGTTATTAGGCTATTATGATCTTTCATAAATACTTGTATGACTTGGATCAACAGACTGTTAGAAGACCATCATGACAGTCTCTATGAGTTTTAGAAGCTTCAACAATGGCAGACTTTAGAGGCTATAAGAAATGGTGGCCCTGACATTGTAAAGAGCAGTCGGTGAGGAAGAGATGAGGAGAAAGAAATACTGAAAGGATGAAAAATGATTAAAGAAGACTGGGGAAAAGAAAACAGGAAGAATTTACCCAGAGAAAACAAATACTGAGGTCATGTGGTCTTAACATAGCAAACAGCAGATCCGCTGTAGCCACAGAAAGATGTGAGCGACTCTCCTCCACCTATCTGAAGTTGACCCAAGAGGCCTGTCTTTGATGGAAATGTTTATTTGCCTGCAATCTGCTGCCTTTTTCTGTTTCTAAATGTCCAAACCTATTTAAAACATAAGATTGACCTATACCAATATGTTACAAGAATTCATTGTGATAATTACACCAACACATTTTAGTGATTTCTCAATAACCTCCATGTTCTCTTCTAAAACCGTAGTTCGATCAACATTATTTCATTATAAATCTAAAAAGGGAGTCATTTGTTTCTAAAAAATAGTTCATGTATGTGGGGATCATCCTAAAACATCTTGGTCATGATCCAGCTAACTGCCAATAAGCTGCACCTTTGCAGGTTTGGGCTGAATGATTTGTTGCTCAGACAACAGTTCCAGATGGATTTTAAACCAGCTTTGAAGAACCAGAAAATACGGACTCATGTCAAATCACCAACATTCTAATCTGGATAATTTAGTTATCCATGTATGAAGAATGGGGCCCAGGACTAGACCAAAGTCCAGACTGAAATATGGTTGGGGGACTGACCCACTGACCACTGACCGCTAGAATCACGCCCCTTGCATGGCTAAAAATGGCTATAATAACTAGCTAACCCAGACAGCTGAAGGTCAGTTAGACTAATGCTTACCTAGATATATGGACAGATTATAGTTTTCAGTACCAAGTGAGTTAGGTCAGTAAACAAAACAAATAGTATAAAGTGTAGCAAATATCTTGGATCAGTTTAAACAATGGAAACCATTTGATTAGGTTGGATCAGGAACTTGTCCAAATACAAGAGGACTTTATATTCAACAAAAAGTTGAGCCATAAAAACTTAAAAACCAAATGTGAGCCCATCTGGATCTGCACCTAGTGGTTTAAGTCAGCAACTCTCACACATCTTTATAATCACACATCTTTTTTTTTGTTTTGTATCAGTTTGAGGGTAATTACCCTCTGGTGGTGGACCATGTCTTTAAAACATAATTGTTGGATTTTCAAAATAAGGAAACCACAATGTTGCTTAATATGTATTGCAGAGAAACATTGCTGAAAAACTGTTTGAGAAAATGATCATTTTTGTTTTGGCTGTTGTTTCAACGGTTTAGAGACATTACAATCAAAACTCCTTATTGTTTCTGCTGCATAATATAAAATAATAAAGAACTGTATATATTTTTAAAGCTAAATAAATAATAAATGCAGCATTAGAAGGCCTGCCACTGTATGTAAGCACTTCTGGTTCCAAACACAGTAACACGAGGCAGTAGAAATCCCAGAGATATGTTTTTTTTTTTTTTTTATCCTGGAGACATCTCATCAGAGATAATCCTCTGATACTTCCCTCTCCCTCTTGACCGTGTGATTGAAGCTGACCCAAGAAATCCTCCTTTGATCAAGGTGTTTATTTGTCTACAATCCTTGAAATGGCTTATCGTGGGCAGTGGGTTAAGAGAGTTAAATTTCACAAGCATACAGATCTGAGGAATCCCATTTCTTGAACCAATTAAGTGCCCAGTTTCTGTTCCAGGCAACGCCTGAAGATCACATAGAAGGAGATGATGCCTTTTTTGGCTGGGTTGATACTGGTTCTACTGTTATTTAGACTTTGGTACAAACATTTTGAAGATCATGTATGATGAGTCTTTCAGTTGGGATTAGACTTTATTTGTTACTTTAAAAAATGTGGACCTTTGCTACTACAGTTATTAAGAAAAACATTGTTTTGCTTCCCTCTCTGGTTAAATGTTTAGGTCCTGTTTCTTTAAGCCTGTATATTTAAGTTATGCTTTAAAGATACAACAAATCAAAGGACAATAACTAATCATACAAGGATAGATGGACATGTAGAAAAGGTGTGTGGACATTAATGACAATAATAATAACAGAAAACAAAAAAAACAGAATGTAAAATTTGGACATTAAAACAGAAATAAATAATTAACAGGAAATGCAAGTATTTTATAATGATAAACAACCTCCGAGGGGTCTCCCAGAAACAAGCCTTGTGGTATCGACTTATCAAGCTCTTACTGGTAACTGGTGAGCAAACAGTTTCCCACTGGCACATTCTGCAGACATCAAGCAAAACATTGTTTTGCTTCCCTCTCTGGTTAAATGTTTAGGTCCTGTTTCTTTAAGCCTGTATATTTAAGTTATGCTTTAAAGATACAACAAATGTTGAAAGCACATACGCAAAAAATACATCAAATGTGTGGCTCGATCTCAAATCAATGGTTATGACTTTTATAACAAAGCTGCAACAAACTCTTCTTAAAATGTATCTTAAAAAGTCTCCTACTCCTATAATTTTCACTCTATAGACATAATTTCACCATCAAAAAGTAGGAAATACAATAATCTTATTAGCTCACAGTGTTGTAGTTTTGGAATCAATTGGACTGAGACTTTAATCAGAAAAAAAGCTTTTAGTGACGGCTGCACCAGCAAGCTCTCCATAGGCCTTCATGAATGTGCGGAGCTGTATGAGGGTAATGCAAGGTGCCTCAGCAAAAGAGCCATCACATTTTCCTGGACAAATAGTAGCAAGCCTAACAGTAACTGCTTGTGAAGCTTTTTACTCTTTTAGGATATTTCACATGCCATTAACAGGTCATTAAATTAATCTTCTCAGAGAATCTGGTATGGCCTACCATCCATATCAGACAAAATTGAATACAGTCAGAAAGAAACACCTCGGCAGTGTTAAGGTTAACTAAGCAACGTCTCGTGTGTCTATTTTAAATCTTTCTCTCTCTGTTGAAGGTGTCCAGTAGCCAACAGGACGTGTCCTCCTGGTCAGACCTGGAGCAGCAGGCTGTGTCGGTGTGTCAGCATGGCCGCCAGTGTGCACCACAACCCCCCCCCTCCGCCACTGCCCCCTCCAAGGCCCTCCCAACAGCACCTTGGTGAGTGTTTGCACATTTGCACACAAACAGAGTTGTGTTGTATCTCGTTTTTCAGAAAACATTGTAGAGGTAACTAATTGCCAAGTAGATGGCAGACCTATTGGAAGCTGTGTGTGTGGTCATATGAATGCGGCTCTATATTTGCGTGTCCTTAATACCTAAGTAGATGTAGTTAATGATGTAGACAGGAAAACAGCGTTTAATGTGGAAACACTATGATGGCATCAGCTGCTGTTTACACAGCAGTAGCTGCATTCCTTAAAACCCCCTCTCTCGGCTCAGTGCACTACAACTAATGGGAGCTCTCATGTGGGAAATCTTTAACCAGCACTCTTTTAAAATTATGTATGCACGAGAGAACTGAAAGAAAAGGTGGTCACAGGTGGGGGAGGGCCTCATCTGTAGAGCCAATCCTCATTGTAATGCATTGCAGCACGTATCTACCATCTTTATACACGTACCAAAGAGTGTTTTCAGTTAAACAGAATTTTGACTGAACTGAAATTGTTGACATGTGGTAAGGACGGCAAATGTCACCAGGTATAGTACTGCTATAAGTGAGTGAGTAAGTGTTTCGGACTGGCTTTTATGCAGGTAACTTTATGCAGGTCACTATCCAAAGGATAGATTGACTCTTTTCTTTTAAGACATTTTTTGGCATCTAATTTCCTGTCAATTTTTCCCTCTTTAGTTTTGTTATGGCTCTGAGATGACATGACATTGACAGCAGAGCTAGACTGACTGGCCTGGCTGGTTTAGCGGCTGATATAAGCTTATTGCAGATAGAAATTGCGGTACAGAAATGCCAAACAAGGTTTGAGGTTATTCACAAACATATATATTAACAATATATCGGAGGCATTGGTTATTCTAATAATCAAATCTCACTAATGCGCATCTCCTTATGAACAGGTGGCATTCATTGAAATGTCACATTTAAAAAATTACAGCAAGTTTGTGCAGCTAAGAGAGTTTGTTGAGTCTGACTTGGAACACTCGTGGGAGCCAATCTGATGTAAAAAAATAAGAGAGGCTTACGGTCAGATTACAAAAATGTTGTGAAACCAGAAAAGCCAACACTGCAGATGAACCCATACAATGCAGTACAAATAACGGTGGCTTGTTGCTGCATGATAGTGTGTCCCCAAAGCCTGCAGTGAGCACACACACCAAACACTGAAACAAACACCACTGTTAGTAAAGCCATCTTTCTCTATGTTAGTCTTTGCAGTCATAAATACTCCTCAGTGAACACATGAACATTCTCCTGCCATAAAGTGTTTGTTGAGAGTCTGTATGTGTGTGTGTTTGTGAGTTCCTCTGTGTGTGCGTTTGGCTATGATAACACTCTGGACTCAGTGTAAACAAATGAGAAACAGAAGAATGTGGGGACCCCAGAGTAGCAAATTCCACAGATACTCGTGCATACAAATACACACATACACAGTAAGTAGTAAGTGTTGTGGCCCCGTAATTGTTGTGGCCAAATTCAACACTTTGAGTGGCTGACAAGTAAAATTAGAATTGCAATAATAATGAGGAAATAATGTGTTTTTCAAAAAAGTATGGCTCTAATTTCATGACGATAGTCATCGTCCCCATATGAAGATGAAACTATCCTAGTTGAAGGTTACTGTACCTACATCAGTCTCTCAATATAACACATAACACATTAACACAGTTGCACAAACAATTCTGTGTGTCAGTTCTCCCAAAAAGAATGTGTTGATATGTGTAAAAAGGCTAGAAATGGTTCTGACACACAGAGCGAGCATGACAGGATGGTGTCTCAGTAAGGAGGTACGGATGAAAATGGATGATCATATCATTATGAAAAAGCATGTGAGGTCTTGTATGGCATTATAAACGCATGACACTTTTCAAATACGGGCTGTGGGAGGTATTGTCAGAAACTAAAAGCTCTGACCCCTGACTGTCTGTCCATAGATGGCTCTGGGCTCTCTGTTCTTGTAGGGACCAAAGTTACTTCATCCCATCAGTGAGAATGTCAGTGAGATCAAAAGTAACATTTTCAGTTGACAGGTTGGACTAATGGTTAGGTGCAAATTGTTGCTTAGATCATGCATTGGAGTCCTCTAATCTACACATATGGCATGTAGAGTACATACTGTGTGTGCTATCATTCATACCATGAGTACATTGACATAACAACAGCAAAATCACATTATGGAAAATCATAATGACAATATGGATAGTATACAGTATGTGAAGAACAAGTATCAGGTAGGATGTTGAGCAATTCCCAGGTGCTGCCAAAACTAGTTGGACCTGTGCTACACAACTTCCCCTCTACCACAGGACCTGGAAAGGGAACAGACATATACTTAAGAGGCAAAACTCAAGGACACCACTGACACAGAGGGGGTAGAGACAAGAACATCATTCACACAGAGGCAGAGAGACATGGACACCATTCACACAGAGAGGAGACACACAGAGGGAGAGAGTTGAGGTTACCTTTCACACAGGATGACTGTAGCTGGCAGCGTGTAAAACTTGAGTCAGACAGTTAGATGGAAATGGCCTGCTGGATGCTGTATATGTTTGTTTAAATCTTCAGAAACTAGTTATGTCAGTTAATTTACAGTGGATGACTGTTGGGAAAAGACAGGATGATGGAAACACTACTAGAGACACTGTCATTGGTTGTGGTGGTTTTACCCAGAGGAAGTTGTGTGTGGACAATGTATATTGATTTTGTTTTAATCATATAGCTACAGTGATAAAGGCTTTTTAACTTTGGTACTTCATTGAAGCAATGTGGCTCGGAAATCCATTCCCTTTCTTCTGGACAGTGTTTGCCTATCCCTAGATCAGGAACACCTGCTTTGTGTTACATCGCTGATTGATCCAAGTAACACTTTCTTCTGTGTATTACCAAGTTTATAGCCAACAGCTCACTGTAAGAGAGCTGCAACAATTGAGCTACAACAATTGACATTGCAAGATTATGTTTTTATTTATTTAAAATGTCTTTCAAAAGCTTCACAACGACAATGAAATAATACAGAAAAAATAATTATCAAAATGCCAATATGTACGGTATGTGTCAATAAATAAATTTCCTAATTTAAAGCTGCCATCAAGTCATAATATTCAAACTTTACACTTTACATGGGTAATTTTCACTTTATGTACATATACACAATACTTTTTATAAATCAATTATTTTGGCTTTGCAGTTCAGTGCCTGCCAGAGACAGACCTGTTATGCCGAGTTCACACTGCAGGATTGTAGCCTTGATTTTCCACTCATGACAGTTTTTGGAGATCGCCGACAAAAGCCCCCAGATAAGAAGCAAATCAGGAATCACTATGTGTGAACTGTTCAAAGACACAATCCGAGAGCTCGCTGATGCTTCTCAGACACCTGAAAGATATCAAGCAGGCTAAATATCTAGCCATGCAACGAGCTGCAGCCAATGAGAGCAGACACAGGCTGGCTGGAGGACAGGGGGCATGGATGGAGCACAATAATATAGTGTCTATCAGAACACATTAGCGTACACAAGCTTTTCAGTATTAGTAACCTTGTCCTTGCTGAACCACGAGCAGGCAGCTGAAGACCATTTTCATTGCAAAAATATTTATTGACCTCAAACTCTCTCTGCAGAACAGTCAATCCTTGCTTCCCGCGTATCCCATTCCATTTTCTAACTCATATTCTTTTCTTTTTCCTTCCCTTGTTTTTTTCGCTGCAAATCAGCGCAAAAACAACTAGGACCCCTCGTGAATTTGTTAAAAGATGAAAGACTACCTATTATCCCATACCAATGGTATAGCAAGCCACAGCCTAGTTAAACTTTACTCACAGGATTTAGCTTGGATTCCTTTTTCTACTCTGTGTAGAGAAATGCTTGCAGTTAAGACATTATTATTATTATTATTATTATTATTATTATTATTATACATATATGACATTAATATTATTATTTTGTGAATCAAGTCACAGGCGCAAAGTCGCACAGTCAAGACACTGACATGTGAAAAACCTTCCAGAAACTTGGATTGTGTCCTGGTTGCTCATGATAAACCACAGACCTCACTGTAGACCTACAAATTACTTTTGTATTGTGTTGTGAAATTGTTTTTGATCCAAACAAAAGACATGGTGAAACTCAAAAAAACAAATACAGCAAAAAGCAAAGAACAAAAAAAAGAATTTGGCACAAATCAAGAAATATTCCCTGGCCCTATACTGCAAACCAGAGAGCATGTCCTAAACGGTAGTCATCTACATTTCATAGTTTTGTGTTTGAGCTGATGTTTTAATCAACGACCTTTGGATTTCATCTTTGGAGAGCATTTTGTTAACTAGTCTAGTTTTTAATTTTTGATTTTTTATTTTTATGCAGAGTTTAAAAGTTTCCCACCAGAAACAATAAACAGGAGCTTCCCAAAAACAATAATCACAATTTTTCCAAACATGGTTTCTATAAAATATCTTTGGAGGGAGTCATTTGGGGTGGAGTAACCACACTTTTTTTGCTTAGTTTCCAGTTACATAACATTGCCAACTCAAGTAGTGACCAGTGTTTGTGTGTTTGCTTATGTATTTGTGTGCTTTCAAAAAAACTGACCTGTGCCAGTGACTGTCGCACTGAATCAAAGCCACGATTGTCAGCTAACCCACAATGCATCAGCACAATGGGATTCTGCATAATTGTAGTCTCTTTTGTGTTTTTCTTTAGGTTGTGATTGTACAAACTGATCTGTCAATATGGCGTGCCATTTAAATCTTTCAATAATCAGAATCCACAAACCACATCATACCCAGATGCAACATTTCTTGGCTGTAAATTTATGATTTCAACCTTTTTATCTTTTTCAAACCAGACTTCCATTACAGTTGTCCAAAAAATGTTCTTGAGAAGTTCTGTGTATTACTCATCACATTTGGTGTTTAGTTAAGTGTTATGAACATTTCAGGGTCTGGCAGCAGCTAAAGCTGTCCTTTGTTTCTTCTACAGTAATAACATATTTTTGCTTCACTTTTTTTCCTTTAAATTAATAATCTGCAACTTCAGATTACATAATGTATTCCCAATTTGTTTTAAAGTTATTGTATTAAGAGTAAGTCATAAGATTGGATGCTATAATGCTGTAATATAATTATCGCTTTCTTCCCATTTGTGCTGGTCCCTGTGACAGTCTTACTTTGATTTTGGACATGTGGTTATATTTCTGGTTTTGGCATTCAAAAACAATGTGATGTTATGTTTGACATTCATTTGAAAATAATTAATTTTATGGTAAGAATTACAAATAAAAACATTATTCTTTTGAGGGAGCTATTTATTAAAAGTGTCAATACATTATATCGTGTAGTGAAGATTTTGTCTTCAGCTTGAAAACAGTCGTCCTCGGGGTACATGCAGTTCCATTTAGGCTCATTACATTGATTTAGGTTGTCAAAGTCTGTGTAAGCACATGCTGCTACGCTGGAGTAGAAACAGCTTGCATTTTGTCAGCAGTAAACTGTGTCTTTGTTATCTGTGTTTGTTCATGTGTAGACACACACACACACACGGTATGTGCGTATGGAACAGTCTTGTCATGTGCCAGACCTTCGGCTGCTCTCTCTGTCTCTCCCTGTATTTCTCAGCTCAAAGGATAATTTGCCAATAACGAAAGAAAACCATCTGTGTTATCCCCGAGGAAAGACAGAGCGCTGCCAGTTAATTTCAGGAATGTCTCAGTTTCATAGTTTATCAGTGTCGTCAAAAAATTGTCACACATACAGTATTTTACCACAGTGTTTTGCATAGAGTATCATTAGTTTTCTTCAAATTTACGGCAGCACATACATAACCTTTGCATTTCATTTAACAACCCTATCTTCATATTGCACACATAACACTTAGTATACTGTGTATATATTTTAAATTTAAACATTGATACCAGTCCAGCTTATATACTTGTATTGTACAGTATGATTATCATGTAGGCTAACTGGCATATACTGTCAGGTGCCCAATTCAATACCCTTCATCCATTCAATTTTTTCATTGGACATGCAGCATGTGTTTTCGCCTTTACTATCTAGCTTAAACGTATTTTGAAAGACTGGCATAAAAGTAATTTAAATGCTTTTTACCTGGTATCATGGCCTGTGGACAACACAACTGCAGGTGTGGAATGGATGGATGTTGATTTTTATTTTCTTTTATATTTTTTATAGGAACTTTTTACTGCAATATGTATATTTTTGAATTTCTATCACAAACCTGTAATTGATCAGATGTAGTCCTAAGGTTATGCCCATATGGTGAGATGTAATTTGTTAATGTGGCACATATTAAAACATGTCCAAATAAAACATTAATACATTTGTGAAAAATTTTAAATATCGATCAAATAAATAAAACAAAGCGGCTGATCTTAATTTCAACACAACCAAATCAATAACAACACGCAACATAAATAAATAATTCCCATCACCACATATAATAGAAACAAAATAAAGGCAAACAGGGTGCCAACAAGGACAGACAAATGACAACTAATTGAATGAATGAAAACTAAGACGACATCAGATAGAAAAATGTGTCATATAGTCTGCTTTAAGAACTTTTTGATTCTGTCTTGTTTGGTAATTTATCTGATTCTACAGAAGTTATATACATAACTATATGTTTAGTAATCTTGGGGTTAAGGATAACTAATTGTTATTTTGTTATATAATTTGTCTTATTGACATGTTTTGTAGTGGATTTAATTTCAATAAAACTGACTCAGTACGCTGGGGAACTGTTACCCCACTGTAAGAGACTGGAAGTATAAGAAAATGGAAAAAGAAAGATGAAGAGAAATCAAATGAAACACTGTATATCAGTGCACTATTTGTCTCCGGTCATTTAACAAACCCCACCTGTGTCTTTCCCTCTCCCTCCATCTCTACAGACATATTCTCAGCAGATGTGTGTGGCCCAGATAAGGAACTGGATGTGGAAACCTGTCAGTGCGTGTGTCAGCATAGGGATCAAAGCCAAGACTGCGGCTCTAACCGTCACCTCGACCACAACACATGCCAGTGCGTCTGCAACACCCCGCCTGCTTCTTCTTGCCCATTGAACCACGTCTTCAATAAGGAGACCTGTCAGTGCACATGTAGCAAGACGTGTCCGAGGCACCAGCCCCTCAATAAAACAAAGTGCTCCTGCGAATGTAACGAGTCGCCCAATAAGTGTTTCCTAAAAGGAAGGAGGTTTCACCAAGCCACATGCAGGTAAGGAAGGGAAGTCGGGGGTTTCAGTAACATTGGCTGTTTGCAGATTAAAAATACCACTTTAAGCAGGAGAGTGCCCAGTGCTTTAAGATATAGAAAGCTGAAACCTACAAAATGGCACATAAAGAATGTTTCCACCACCTTGCACAGTCTCTGACAATCAGAAAAGAGCACCACTGAGTTAATACAGAGAACATACTGAGCGATGGGTATGCAGGTGCTTACAGTCTACAGTTGCCAAGCAACCACTGAAATTAGTGAAAAATTAATTAACTCATTTAATTATATTTCTTCAAGCCTGAAACTAAATATATAAAAGATGAAAAGAAAAGTAAGCCAGTCTTGATATGTGCGATCCTGAAACAATGTCTTCTGGTCAAACTACTGGTTTTATCTGCATACTGTTGTTGGTGATGGTAATTCCTGCTGAAGAGAGAATCATTTTTCACTGCAAGTTGTGAGATAGTGATGTGGCACAAAAGGAAGGGATGTGTTGTTCTAGAATTTACTGCTTCATAGTATGGATCATAATGCCAGAAGGCCATGACTACAAGGGCAGTGCAAGAATGTACGTTGTCAAACTTTGCCAATATTTTAAGGTTTTCTGTTAAAATCTTTATTTGTTGCCATCTCAAAATGCTGACAAACCTATTTTTGTGAGTTTTTTGCGACCTCTGTCTTTTCGTATTTGAATGATCATGCTTTTGTTAGACTGTAGTGAAAAGGGTGAAGGATGTTGAAGGATGAATACTCTCACTATGACCTTTTGAAAACATTTCTAGATCACTGAAAAACCAGCAACACAGAGGCCACATCCTGTGTCACACTTGTCCATCCACCAATTCCTCCATTTATTGATCCATCCATTCATTTGTCAATCCATTAATACATCAGTCTGTCCATCCACCCATTCATTTTAAAATATATCCATCCATTCAGTTATACATCCAGCCATCCATCCATCCATCCATCCATTTTCTAACCCAGCATCTAATGCAGGGGTAATGGCCAAGAGGCAGGGTCCATTATCTCTGTAGTAAGACTTCAGTTATTATTGATAACAACATTGTTACTCATTTAATTAAATCTAACCTGGCGGCAAAGATCCATTACTATTTTCATTGGTATGAACAGTATTGACAACAAGAAGCCATATAGACATCTACATCAAAAGAAAACTCTAACAATTTTCATACATACTATGATGCTTTCTTATTCTTCTGGTCTACATTGCTGTATCTGTAATATCATACTTCCATGTGTTATGTGAAGCCAAGTGTGTTGGCATAGTGTTATTAGCTCATTTATGACCTAAAGAGCATAAATAATTTCTATATTACTGCTATTATGGCGAGGCACTGGACAGCTTAGATTTGTTTTATGTTTCAGTGGTTCATTTGTTGCATCATCCAAGAGTAGTCAACCCCTGCCCTAACAGACACACACACACACACTGGTGATGTTAGTGGCTGTGTTGGGCTAGAGGAAAGCACTGGTCCAGCAGTGGTAGGTGGTTATTGCAGTGAGCCCGGTATGTAATACAAGACCTCAGTGTGCTAATGACTTCTCCTAGCTGTCACTTAACCATTTCCTCTCCCTGCACAGGAGGAAACACATACACACATATCCATCCATCCCGTCAAGTGTTGCCCCTTCGTGACCTTGTTTGAGAGTGATTTATGAGTACAACATAGCGATAGGAATCTAGTGTCAGAGACCTGGCACTTGCACTTGTATATGTGACTGCGATCACGTGACTTTGAAAAAGAGCGTGTGTGTGTGAACTCTACTATATATTTCATCATAGGTCTGTTTAAGAAACCATGACTAAATATTCTGTCATCCACCAAGTGACATCCCATGTAGCCAGTGGCAATTATAAGCAATTCCCAGAATCTTGTCACGTTGATGAAGTGCGTATATACAACCTAAAAACTGGACTCCATCCCGCAAACATTTGTGTGTTCTTTGGAATTCCATGGATCCACTCCTCATGTAATCATTTGAAGGCTGACTGTGACTCTGGGCTGGGGTTAACCAGATATGAGTGTGAAGGTCGATAATATGTATGATGTGTGTGATGTTTTGGGACTTCAAGTTGTTATGTTGTTGCCAATACTGACTCACATGTATGCTCATTTCCACGTCCAAAAAAGAAACAAGTAGTCACAGTTAATTAATTTCATTCTTTTTAGGTTAAAAATGCTGTGAAACAGGATTTAGACCACGCTCTCTCATGATGCTGAAGAACAATAACTGCGTCAGAGGTGATCAGACTGTAAAACTGTTCTTTAACTTTGACATCCTGCTCTGGTGAAAGCTCTGGTGGTTCAGGCACAGGCTGTAAATCACATAGTAGTTCTGAAAGCTGTAGTTTTTACTGCTATGAAATCTAAACCTTGGTTGTAACCTTTGACCTTTAGAACACACAAGAAAGCACTTAGTGTTTGTCTTTGTACAGCAGCAGTGGTTCTCAATCATTTGCAGCAGTGTTTGGCAGTTATAAAAAATGGCAGACTCTTGGGAAACAGTGGACCACATCCAACAATCACGGATGTAGACTATATGTGACCAAATTAACATACAGGACTTTAAGCACGTTTTTATTCACACTGGTGAGGAATCAGATCTGAACATCACTTTGGAATCAGGTTTCAAGGTGACTGCTCTCCATGAAGAACGCTGTAGAAATCAAGGTTTCTACAAAAATTTTGGATAAGTGGATCATATGATTTTAATCAAAGGGTAATGGGCTTCATTCACGAACAGCACAAGTTGTAATTTGTGATGGAATAGTTAAAAAAAGGCTAGCATCACCACCAAAATCAAACCAATTTCAGCATAGATTGACAGGTCTTTAATGAGTTCACACTAAAAATATCAATTATTCCATCCATTTTCTAAAATACTTTTAATGTAAAGTGTTGAAAACATCCTGGACGGATTAATATTTTAGTTACATCACAGTGAACAGGCGTACATTTTCAAATATGATAATTTTGGAAAACAAATGAAATGGTGACTTTCCACGTCTCCTTACCTTGAGTTGACAGTTTACCTTAGTATATTGGACTTATATTGGAGACATGTCTGAGTGGGGGCTAATCTTGCTCTACGTTGGCTATATTTTCATGTAGTGTCACTTTGATGTTAACATTTGTGGTTTTAAGTGAAATGTCTCCACAACTAATGTATGAATTTCTCCAATATTTTGATTTATGATCACATACTGCAAAACTAATGACAGTCACAGTGTCATCACCAAACCAAATTGTTAACTTGTACAAAAGAAATATCAAATGGATTGATTCCAGCTAAATTTAATAAACACATTCACGCTCTTCGGAGGATAATGTCACGGTGGATTGTGCATTCAGCAGGAGAAAAGGATCCAAGTGCAGACAGTCAAAGAGGCAGCAGGATCACTTCAGTGATTTATTAAAGAAATTTCTTACACAGGTAGAAGGCAGGCAGGTACAGGACCAGAAAAACATACAGGTGATAGCCTCTCAAACAACAATGTGCAAAATCAACAAACAACCAGGATGATCTGACAGGGAACAAAGGAAGTTGAGCAGCATATATGGGGAGTGTCCAGTGAGGGAATGAGCTGCAGGTGAGGAGTGGGCAGAGCAGGCCAGGTAGGTGCAGGACTGATGAGAAGTGGGGACAAGTGTGTAGATGGGTGGGGCAGTCAGGCGATGGAGAAAGGAGAGACGGTCCAAAGGCATCTGGTCAACAACTTGAGAATGGCTTGTCTGTAGAAGTCCATGACGTGGGATAAGTGAGCGGGGGCTGGGAACAGGGACCGAGAGCCACTCAGAGTGCTGAGAGCGTTGCTGAAGAGAGGGACCAAGAACCAGATTGTGACAGATAATCCTGTCTGCATGCAAAGTTAGATTTTTTTTATTGAATATATGCAATACTTTTATCTGTTTTTCACTTACCTAACATGACCTGCTGTAGATATTTAGTTGTAAGATTATAAGTTTTTAAGCTAAATTTTTAATTTTTTTGTCTTTGTCATTGCAGTTGTCTCAGGCCTCCCTGCGAGGTAAGGAGGCGAAGATGTGAACCAGGTTTCTCCTTCAGCGAGGAGGTTTGTCGCTGCGTACCGTCCCACTGGAGACGACTGGACTAACCACCGTCTAATGACAAGCTAAGATGCTAATGAGCAGAGAACAAACTTAAGTAGAATTCATCATCCACCCCCTGTAGACCTGCTGGTTATGAGTATCCCCATCAGCTGTGATGGCAGCTAAGTGTGCGGACCCTGATGAACGTGGGGAAACCTTACTGGTTGGAGTGCAGATATGGGAAACTCTGGTGATTTGAGGGTGGGATATGCACTGACTCGGCTATAAGGAGGTTTTAATGGGAGAGCGACTGACCGGAGCCCATAAATGGAAGGAAAGACTGAAAGAGAGAGAGAGAGTCAACACTCGACACTTGTTTTAAAATATTGTCTAAATAATTTGTTTTAAAATATTTGGGGGGTTTTGTATTAATTATGTCTCAGTATTCTTATGTCAGATATTGATTATATAATTTATTAAATGTTATTTTTCAACCTCTGTTTATTGCAATTTCAGTATTTTTCCATGAAAATACACTGTGATCAATATTTTTGTATCATGTATAGTATATGTGTAAAATAAAGTATACTGGATGTTGCATATTGTTAACTTAGTTTGTGTGTTCTGGTGCATATTATACTGAGGTTATTCTGCTCTTAATCCACCTCAGCATCAGAACAAAGTGGCTGTATGAAGTTCAATGGTTAAATTTTGGCCTGAAGAGCCAAAGTTAAATCAGTGCTGCTCATAGTGGTGAGACAGGAGTTTGAACTTTTAGAAACACCCAGGTTCTCCTTCAATGTATTCATATTTGTGAAACAGGCAACAGACAAGCTGAAGAGTTTTAAGAGGTCGAAGTGAAAATATTAAATTTTAAAAAAGACAACGGTGACATGAGCTGATTATTTAGGCTGCTGAGACTTAAAACATCTGTCTGTGTGTGTACGTTTGATATCCAAAGTTTGAGTAAATTCCTCATCTTACCTCCAGAATCATCACCCACCCCACCCCTCAATTTTTACTGACAATTTTTATTTAGTTAACAAATTACCTTTCCACCTTGTTATGTATTCCCCATGCTATAAAACAACAACACAATGGAAAATGATAAGAAATGCATTATTGTTTTTATTATTGTCTCTTTGGAGATGGCTTTCTCTCTCTGGAAGATGGGTTATCTGATAATGGACTGCTCCATGTAAAATGATAAGTCTTTATACTTATAATTTTAGGCTACAGTTAATATGATTTTGTAGCAATAACGTGGCAATATGTGATTATGTTACTGTATGAAGTAGTTCAGTGCTCAAATAGATAGATAGGGTCCACTGTTTGTATCAAATAGACATTTGTGTTTGTAATGGAAGCATTAGGTCACTTTTTACAGTTTAAAAAAACATATCCACACTCTGCAACATCAGGTTTTTTGATTTAAGACACTATAAATTATGTTTTCCTTTTCACCACCGTCAATTTTGCTCATTCCTCTACAGTATTTTACTTTTATCAAAGCAATGCTTTTCCCAACTAACTATTCATAATACTAATGTATTATTTGCAAACAATAATGAAATCCATGGGGCACAGTCAGAACACACAGTGAGCACAACCCAAAAAGCCACCGCCCTGTTGGCCCACAATCTACAGGGATAGTCAATGCCAGCCAAGTGGCAGGCACAGGCGAGGGACTAGACATGCTGACCACAGACTGGGTCCATGGATGTTGACACCTGTCACCTGTCTGGAAGGAGCTTAGGGCCGCTGTGTTGGAGTTCTCCCTGAATAAGGAGAGGGTCGACCGTTGGCCTTCTTGGAGTCCGCTTGTAACTCGATTCTGTACTCTAGTTCTGCTGGGGGACTTTGACACTCACGTGGGAAATGATGGAGAAACCTGGAGGGGGATAATTTGGAGTAATGACTTGCCTGGGTCTGCTTTGTTATTTGACTTCTGTGCTATGGACTGGCTATAACAAAGACCATTGAGCATAAGGTGGTTCATAAGTGTATTTGGTACCAGAACACCTACCAGATTGCTAATCAACTTTGTGGGTGTATCATCAGATCTACCGCCTTATATCTTGGACACTCAGTTAAAGAGAGCGGAGTAGAGCTGTCAATCGATTACTATCTGGTGGTGAGCTGGATCAGATGGCAGGGGAGGCTGCTGGATAGACCTAGTAAACTGAATGTGTAGTGAGGGCAAGAGGGGGTCATGTTCAAAGCCTCAGCTGTGAAGGCGGATGCTAGGAGTCAAGTTCAGTCAGTGACTGTCGTGGCTGCAACCTAAGAACCTGCTGGTGGACGGGTGAGGGAGGCCGACAAGCTGAAGAAGTATGCCTTTCAGGCCTGGTTGGCCCAGAGGTCTCCTGAAGCAGCAGACAGGTGCCCGGAGGCCAGAAGGGCTGCAGCTTTGGTGGTTACCAAAGCAAAAACACTTGTGTGGGAGGAGCTCGGAGAAGCTATGGAGAGGTCTTGACGAATGTGTTCAGCAGGGGAGAACTGCTTATCCTGACTGGGGACATTGTCGAGTGGTTTGAAGAGCCCTTTGAGGAACTCCTGAACCAAACCAACACGTCCCCTGTGGAGGACGCAGAGTCTGAAGACTCGGGAGAAGCCTCACCAATATCCCAGGCAGAGGTATCTGAGGTAGTTCAGAAACCTATGGTCACAAGCTTTGGGTAGTGACTGAAAGAATGAGATTGTGGATAGAAGCAACTGAAATGAGTTTTCCCTGCAGGATGGCTCAGCCTTAAATACAGAGCAAGGAGCTCAGACATCTGGAGGGAGCTCGGAGTACTTCCTCATTTCCTTCCTGGACATTCCCCAGGAATGAGTTTTCATGCGGCTTCACAGACAGCAGAGTACAAATAAAGGTTAACATCATGCAAATATATAAACATCCAAGTTGCAAACAAGATGTTTTCAGTCTTCAGATTTGCCTATAGTGAGAAGGGTGAAGAACCCAGCAGTTAAACCTGAATGTGGGGTATGATGCAAAACTAACCAAACTGTAATGCTATGTTTTATGTGTGCAAAGTGAAAACCTTATTGGAATTGACTCCCATTAGTCATACATCAATTCTGTGTGTTTAGCTCCAAGTTCAATCAGGGAGTGCAAACTCATGAGAACAGGAGGATGCGGTATACTCAATTGGGACAATAGGGTTCCCTCTAACTAAATTTAATGTAATATTCTACACTACACAGCTTCTGTCCTTTTTTATTATATGTATTCATTTTTATTGAGTCTTGACAAGACCTGTACATATCACAGATCCAAAAGTACTCAAACAGAGGACACGCTAGGAGGCTAGCTACCAAGATGACCAGCTCGTCTCACCCAGCTACTGGGTCCTCACATCTCAAAAGGAGGTTGCAGTAAATTTTCAAGTAGGAGTTAGTTAGATAAATCAACCACATTTTGGAAATCTAGACTTTCTCATCACATTTGGTGATTCGATAACAATTGTAGAAAAACAATAAGAACAGAACAGTTGGCTGTCTTCACCATCACTGCTGGTTAAGGTTGGGACAAACAATCAATATGACACCTTTATTTCCGTGATGCATAATCGATGCACGTGTTGAGTATTGATGTTTTAACCACATCATCCGACGCCACCCTGAACTTTCAGAGACACCAGCTAGACCAGCCTACACTGCATACTGTATTGAGTGGAAAGCTCCCCTTCGCATCCCCAGAGCAAACGAGCCACAGCTGCATTCATTTGAAAGGACCTTAGACCGTACAGTGAACTGAAAGTGAAGTTTAAGTTTAGGATCTTTTTGTAACGTGATATCATCGTTATCGTGGGCAAAAAATCGTATGGTATCATGAGTATGTCTGCGATTGGTTGATACAAAATGCATGCTGGGACAACCCCAAGATCACACAAATCAGCGGCCAAAGCATCTGAGATAAAACAGGCAAGAGCCTGCAAGAACGCATTCATAGCGTACTTGGCAGAATGCTGACTTTGAATTGAGACAGTACTTGGGCCGTGACTGATGACATTTTACAAAACCACAACAACACAAATAAAAACCAGAATGCTGAGTAAGACAAGCCTACTGTCTGCTATCAGCATCAGAATGTATATACATTTATATAGATGTAGAATGTTAGTTGTTGAATCCCCATCACCTCTCATGTCAACCCAGTTAATGTATGTGTGTGTGTGTGTGTGTGTTTAATTGCATGTATCTTTGCTTTTGTCTGTGTTGTTTGTGTCTCACCAGTAGAATCTGACATGAAAATAAACTAAGCAGGTTTCTATGTTATCAGACACACACACACAGACATACATTTATTCTGTGAAAAAGCTTCAATTAGATTCAAATTAGATTTCCAGAGGATCTTAAAATGTCAGAATATAACAACATTTGTTCCGGGGAAGGCACTTAAAACTCACGTCTTCCAGTTAAAGTCCTCAGGACTCTGATATGACTAATACTTCATATAATAGCTAGTGAAATATGGCTAGGATCTAAGCATTAGCCTTTTGTGGACAAATTATAAATAAATATGCATATGTGGTTATTTCTAGCACAAGATGGCGCACAGATGGCAGCCTCTGGTACTTTTTCTCATTCGATTATTTTTTTCACCACTTTTCACTCAACTGGAGTGAGTCTTTCTTGTCCCATGCTGCTCCTTAATAATAAGACTTTATCAACTTGAGCTTGGAGAATGGGCGCTCTGCAGTCACAACAGTGACAGGTTTGGTAAGGTATAACAGCAATGCTGTGCAAACATCACTAAATGTTGCTGCTCTTGAACCGTGGTCCACAATTAACATCTTGGCCAGATCCTTCAAAGTTGGCTCTTATGCTATTTCAGACTTAAAGCAGACTCTAAATGGGAGAAGTTGGTCAGGAACCTCTGGGATAAATCCCTGTTGTAGTTTTTCCACTGTGCGTCCTGGTAAAGTGCATCACCCTCGAACTGTTCAGTGTGCCTGGGTGGATGGCTTTGAACTGAAAGAAGTGAACCTCCATATAGGCTGGCTGACAATGATGTCCAGGCTTCCTGGAAGACATTCATTCTGAAATGGTTCTCAACATCACTAAGCCTTTCATCTTCACAATGTTCATAAGTGACATTTCTCTCTTCTTCTGGGAAACTGCCCATCTCTCCACAAGATTTTGAGCGGTGCGCTTGACCTGGTCAAAGATATATCAGTATGGAGATAGGGCCTGCATTGTGTTTCGGAGGAGTGCAACTTCTTTTGGATGTCTACATATTTTGCGTGCAACATCTTTGACACTGCATTAACATGTTCCAGTATTTTGTTTGTTGTACAACTAGAAATATAAAGCCAAATTTTTCTATTTGTGTTTTTCAGGACTGTGGCTTTATCCTGTTCTTCCCTTTTTGCACTGATGAGGGCAATTCTAGTTTGAGCTTTCATGACATCTACACACCAGTATCTAAGGGCAGCAGGGGCATCATACTTTGAGGACCACCTGATGGGGCAGAGATGTTTCAGGGTAACATTACCATGAGAGTTGAATATATCGAAAAAAAATTGATTCTTAGATGCATCATGATTCTCTCTTGAAAGATTATGTCTCAATGTAGAAAACTTAATAACTGGAAATTTAAAACTCAATTCTCAACATTATGTCAAGTCAATTTTAATTGTATAGCGCCAAATCATAACAAAAGTTATCTCAGGACACTTTCACATAGAGCAGGTCTAGACCATACTCTTTAAAATATTATTTACAGAGACCCAACAGTTCCCACCATGAGCAGCACTTGGTGACAGTGGCGAGGAAAAACTCCCTTTTAACAGGTAGAAACCTCGAGCAGAACCAGGCTCTGGGTGGGCGGCCATCTGCATCCACCGAGTTGGGTTGAAAGGGGAGGAGAGAGGGGGAGAGGGGAGACAGGAGGAGAGACAACAAATCAGACTAATAATAATAACAACTGCAGCAGTGAGTGTGGAGCAGGAACATGGGGGCAGTAGACAGCCGGCAATCACAGATCCAGAATCTACAGCTCCAGAGGCAGAAATACCTGCAGAAAGTGAGAAGGCGAAAAAACACAGAAAGCACAAGGACTACCAGGAAGAAATGGAGTTGGTAGCCTGTATTAGTGGGATAGGAATGCGTACAGATAGAGAGGGAGAGGAGGAGAGAGAAACTCAGTGCGTCATAGGAAGTCCCCCAGCAGTCTTAAGCCTATAACAGCATAACTAAGGGATGGTTCAGGACTCACCTGAGCCAGCCCTAACTATAGGCTTTATCAAAAAGGAACGTTTTTAGCATACTCTTAAACGAAGAGAGGGTGTCTGCCTCCCGAACCCAAATTGGGAGCTGATTCCACAGAAGAGGAGCTTGATAACTAAGGCTCTGGTTCCCATTCTACTTTTAGAGACTTTAAGTACCACAAGTAACCCTGCATTCTGTGAGCGCAGTGCTCTAGTGGGGTAATACGGTACTATCAGCTCTTTAAGATATGATGGTGCCTGACCAATAAGAGCTTTGTAAGTGAGGAAGATGACTTTAAATTCTATTCTAGATTTCACAGGGAGCCAGTGCAGAGAAGCTAATATTGGAGAAATATTTCCCCTTTTTCTAGTTCCTGTCAGTACACGTGCAGCCACATTCTGGATCAGCTGGAGAGTCTTTAGAGACTTATCGGGGCAGCCCGATAATAAGGAATTATAATAATCCAACCTAGAAGTAACAAATGCATGAACTAGTTTTTCTGCATCTTTTTGAGACAGGATATGCCTGATTTTTATAATGTTACGTAAGTGGAAGAAGGCAGTCCTTGAAGTCTGTTTTATATGGGTATTAAAGGACATGTGCTGATCAAAGATTACTCCTAGACTCCTTACAGCGGTGCTAGAGGCCAGGGCAATGTCATCTAGAGTAACTATATCTATACATAGTGCGTCTCGCAGGTGTTTAGGACCCAGAACAATAACTTCAGTTTTGTCTTGAGTTTAATAGCAGAAAAATGCAGGTCATCCAGTCTTTTATGTCCTTAATACATGCCTGAAACTTGGCTAACTTACCGGTTTCATCTGGCTTTATCGATAAGTATAATTGAGTATCATCTGCATAGCAGTGAAAGTTTATGGAGTGTTTCCTAATAATATTGCCTAAAGGAAGCATATACAAGGTAAATAAAAGTGGTCCAACATGGTCACCTATAACAATTTTGCCTGTTTGTGTCTTCCTTACGGCTGCCGCTAGACCAACTGGATGGTTGTATTTATGTTCTAAGCTAAGGTAACCTCACTCATGGATATACTATGAGGCTACTTCTTGAGTTTTGGTGGGACAGTTGTCGCTACCCCCCGATCCATACATCCTGCCCCATTGGTACTGCGATTGGTTTAAAAAAGTCTCAACAACAACATTCTGAATTAAACACATCAATTTTTCCAGAGCTGATGATGGAAGTAGCTGACAAAAGCCATCACGCTGCCTTCTCATCTCTTTTAAGAGCTGGATGTGCGCAGTACCAATCTGGGCAGGATGTGGATCATGATGTTGATACAATCTGACCAGCACCCCCTGCCTTAAAAGTGTATGGAGGTATTTTGGCTTCCAGGAAGTTGAAGGGAAAAGGGACCTGGACAAGAGAACCAGACTTTATGCAAGTTGCATATGAATGAAAAAAATAAAATAATGTAAAATATGGATCATTACAAATACACTGTTTTAAAAGTACCAAGTAGTCACACAGTGAGAAATAATAAATCATGTATAGAAATCAAAAATGTATTAAAAAGATGCAACAATAATCTGATCATCATTTCATAATCTTATTTTAGACCCCTGAATTGGATCGAATTGAATCTGGGCCCTGGTACAGCTGCACCAGTTGTACTGTCAATATTTTAGCAACTGATGTTGCTCTTCCACACTTATATTTTGGAACAAGTCCATGAATGTGTAAGTCAGGTATCTGGAAAGTCCAGGAAAGTTGGACAGAAATGTTTTCTGGATTACCATATCCAAAATTGAGAAGTGGCCTGATTTATTTTTTTCCTTTTTTACACATTTAGTTCCTTTATTTATTTATTTATTTATTTTGTCTCCAGGAAGTAAAGGTGGGACAGTTGTAGAGGCTCCAACAAACCTCCACAACACATACACACACATGAAAACACACTTAAAGTCCCTCCATAATAGGGAAGTAGGAAAGGAAGGTAACAGAACTACCCAGGTCTGCTGATGAGAAGATAAGATGTTGGCACACACATGGTGTGTGATTGTGTGTGTGTGTGTGTGTGTGTGTGTGTGTGAGAGAGAGAGAGAGAGAGAGAGAGCTGGAGGGCACAGAAAGGAGTTCACACCATATATTACAGTAAAGTCCAGTATTAACAATCCCACTCCCTTCCTGCCATTCAAACCCTTTTTGACTTATGACCTGTGTGTGTGCATGTGTTTGCATGTGTGTGTATGTGTGTGCAAGTATGTGACCATGAGAGAGAGAGAGAGAGATGGAGGGAGTGAGAGTGTGACCATATAGGAGGGAAATGGGGGTATTGGGTGTGTCAGCTGTTTAGATAATACAATAGAATTGATTGGCTTCGTTGGTTCGAGGAAATGGTGAAACCAAGCTTCCATATCTGACTTTAGAATAACAAACTGCAGATTGGATTTAACAACATTTAAACCAAAATATGATCTGAAATGAAATTGTGAAAAATAGTCTTGCTCAGTGAGCTAAAATTGACAAATGTGGTACTAAATCTATCAAATCTAATTTCATCAAAAATGTTTCTACACAGTAGAGACCTAAATGTCCGATAACGATACAATACAAAATTCAGTTTGACATTTTAGTGCAGACAGGCAGCTTTTAATGAATTCCATGAGTCAGATATTGGCATTGAAATCAGAACACTCAGCCACTTAAAGAGAATTATTGCGTTTTTGTCCTGCTAGTAGTAGGGATGAACTTGTTGGTCACGCTGTCTAACACTATGGTCCAGTGCAGAGGTGCTGCCTGAGATTCTGGCCCCCATTAAAGAATATAATATCGGGCCCCCATAGATCACCCATTTGACAACCCCAAATATTAATAATAAATGTATCTTTGCAGGCTGGAGTCTCCACTGTAGTCCAATGTTAATTACCTCATATGTAGTCTAGCATTGATGTATAACATGACTGATTTTTAAATTAAAAGAGAATTAGGATGCATCACTGATATTATAACCAACAAAAGCTGCACTACCATTAGTGGCTATTAGATAGCTGCTACTGTATTAGTTTAGCACCGTCTTTAAAATGTACCTAGTGTGAAACGGTGAATACTGAAAGCACATCTCCAGTGTTATGTCAGCATATGGTTTATAGTATAGTATCTTCATCTAATTTTAATAATATGAAATAAAATAAAAACTGCAATTAGGACTACTGTATATAAACAACCCACAATCTCCATGGAAACATCTGAACACTGTAAACAAATGAAACCAAAAATTAAGAGGGCATAAAATATATGCCCAATGTTTTCTCTACATGCTGTTCCCACAATTTGAAGTAACCAGTCATTTTTTAAATGCAATGTTGTAATATAAGAACTTGTTAAATGAGAATGAAGATGCAAACAAAAAAATAAGAATCAGCTACATATGCAAATAGTAAGTAAACAGAAAATTGTGGTAAGAAAGTATATCCTTTATAGTGGATGGAACACTTTTGAGAGTCTTTGAGTTGGCAGAACAAAACCGGTGAATTATATTTTACATGAATTGTTTCAAATTCAATTGTCTTTGAGACAAACCAAAACCGAACACAGAAATCTTCCCCCCTAAATTTGCTATTGTAGATAATTTTACAGGGATCTAGTTCCTAATCATTTGCCAGATAACTAACTTGCTAATCTAGCTCCCATGCCATAAAAACAGTCAAGCAGGGCCGTTATTAGGCGTGGCTAAGCTACAGTAGGCAGTTACCTTGGGCACTACCAGCTGGAGGGGCGCTTTAAAGTTCTTAAATTATGCTCCAACACAGCAATAGTGTTTAAATTCTTTAGTGAGCTTATTGATCTTCAGGGACACATATTTCTCTCTCGCTCTTTTAGTACAGTACTGCAACATAAAAAACATCACATACAATATAAGCCATAAACAATGCAAGCGCCAAAGAGGAAGAACACATTTTTGTAATTAATTTTGCACACCAAATTTCATTTTCATAGTTAGTCACACTGGCTCAGCTTTCTGTAACACCTGTAGTTAAACCTGCCTCAGTCAGCCTCAACAAGCTGCTGATACTACTTGAAACAACCCATTACTGTGGCTCCCACTGTTTTATTGTCTCATTATGGTCTAAATGCTGATTTATTCTACACTGGAAATAATGAATGCAGAGTTTATTTAGCATAAAAGTGGTCAATTTAGCCTGTATGTAAACAGACACACATCAGGTTTTTATTTAACTCATGATCGCGTGTCTCCTGTGGGTCAACAACATCCAAACCATCTACAAGCTGTGAATAATTGTGAATGAAAGAGATTAGAAACACCTGTTTGCACAATGTGAGTGTGTGCGTGTGTGTGTGTGTGTGTGTACTTGTTCGTCTTACATTGTCAGAACCTGAACACGTTTTTAACCAACAGAGTGAGGACATTTTGGCCGGTCCTCACAAGGTCAAAGGGCTGTTTGAGGGTTGAGACTTCGTTTTAAAGTTCAGGTTAGAATTAGGTTTAGGTTAGGGTTAGGGTAATGGTTGAGGTTAAGCATTTAATTGTAATGGTTAAAGTCAGGGTAGGGGCTCGGGAATGCTTTATGTCAATGAGGATCCTCACAAGTATATATGCACAAGGATTGACAAAAACAGTAATTTTACCTTGCAGAAGACGGGAGTTGCTGGGCCACCACTGCCTTGATCGGATAATCAGTTTATTGTTAATGGTTAAGACACCAAAGTCACACAATACGAAAAACAATGTAACTGATCGGGGCAGCAGCACATCAGAAGCTCCTGTGTTCTGCAATGTTAGATTATAGTTTTTGTCAAAAGACTTTTGAAGAGACTTTTAGATGAACATAACAATTTATACGTTTGAAATATGTTTTGTTGATGTCCACAGCATAGGCTGTATAAAAGAAGTGGTCGTAGCCACCGTGATGAGACCCACTGGTTTGACGACTACCGTTTTGAAGGCCCCAGTCTACCATTTTTGGGCATTTATAAAGAATTCAAGTTTAACGCTTCCACATTCAGCTTCAGTTATCAGACCCTGGAGGCTACGTCCACTTATTTTATACAGTCTAAGTTCTAAAATGAAAACAAAGACAACACTCAGAAACAAGTTTATGCAACATTCCTATAATAAAATATTTAAGATGAATTTACCCTAACCTTTATTAAATATAAGCGTTATTGGGAAAAATACCAAAATGAAATAAAAATTGACTTTTGAAATAATAACATAATATTTCATTTTCCATCTTCAACAACAGAGATTGTGGACAGTCGTATATGGTTAAATGAGTGTGTTTGGTCAAATGGGTTTTAATAAAAGGTCTGTATAAAATGTACTTAACTCTGTTACAGTATGTACCTCTGAAACCTCTCCACCACCTGACCTTCCACTAACCCTGAGCATGCCTGTCAGATGGGATGCCTATCAGCCAAAATACGTTTTTATGTAACATCTTTGAAGCACTATCGAGCTGCACTGTGTGTGTGTGTGTGTGTGTGTGTGTGTGTGTGTGTGTGTTAGAGAGAGACTGAAACAGAGAAGCAGAGTTACTACTCCTCTCCTCTGGTTAGGAAAACACAGTGACTGCCAGCACTGGCAGACACTTGGTCTAGCTAATATTAAATCCCTGAAAACACACACATTATTCTATATAAGGTCATTCATTCTGACTTCTAAACATGGTAATGAAACAGTCAATCACATGGGACATAAAATATTTAATGAACATGGACCTTTATTTATGGCAGATCACCTCTCACATCATTGGGAGAATGTTTTCAGTGGGATCTGCTGGAGTCCAGGGGGATGTCCAGGTTCAGGGAGGTTGTCGTATCAAATATTTGACATCTTGATTCACTTTATTAAAGTGCTGTGTGCTTAGTTGTGCATTATAGCTTTCAGCAAAGTAAGGAAAATATGCATAAGCACACATGCAGAACAAGACAATGAAGAAATATATGAGGCACTAAAACATATATTTATCTATACATGGTTATTATGAATAGCTGAAAAAGAGGACCAAAAATGTGTACCTGACCTGAAAAGATCCAGTGTAGGAAATGGGACCCAACGCAAACCAATTTTGTTTTTCAGCCCAACCTGTTCATCTTCTAACACAAGGTTAACTCCAGTACCTGGCCATTGTCTTTCACTACAGACTGAGATGAAATGCCACACAGATGCAGCCTGCGTCAAGCTGTAACAGCTGTTGAATGGTATAGTAACAAGCCTCATCGGAGTTTTCTGACCTACTGTAGGTTGGTGGCGGTTGGAACCATGAAACCTTAGGAGGGAGAAGCTGTTGTTTTGTGTACTTCAAGCCAGTCATTTATTGTGTATTCCTTGCTGGTTAAAGGATAATTATGTTCTAATACAGCTTGGGTTTTATTATTACTATTACTTCATTATAATAGTAATGGGAGCCAAAGTTACAAAAAATTGCTCACCAGGTTAATTGCAAAGTTTGATGGGGCAAGTAACATGATCATTCAGATGATCGAACATATTATAAACAAACCTCATGGTTAACCGAACTGAAGCGAGAAGAAAGGTGATAAGGTGGGTAAATTTATCCTCCAAAATGTCCATTGTAAAATGGACCTTACAGACCTCCTTTTTCAACATTGATCTACCTTAGTTATTGTAGTTACCATAGTCGTGCGCATGGTTGAGGAGTTATTACTGACATTTCAGGTGTGATCATTTTAAAAACCTCTTTTACACTCTGGAAAAGTTTTATATTGACGTTTGTTACGGACCAGTCTTGTGTCGAAGTCAGTTTGGAATAGTGTCCTCCCCCAAACAGTGTGTCCATACTGCTGCCCTCCGTGGCGGGGTTAAGGCTTAGGCTAGGCTAAGTGTTGGTTACACTGCAATTTACACATACAAATACAAAGTAGTAGGAATTCTCTGGCTTTTCGTGAAGCTGTGGTTTCACGCTGTAGGTATGCTGCACTGAGCACATTGTTAACATACTCTGCTCCGACTGACAGTTTTTTCTGACCTACTATACACAAGGAAGTTGTTAATTTCCTGTCGCACAGTTGGTTGTTTGACCTTGTAGGGCACATTGTTACTAGCCGCAACAGCATTTGGTTGGTATTGTTTTCACCTTGTGAGTCTGTCTATGTTTGTGTGACATCATGGCAAAATATGGTCCTGGAGATACCTATTGTAGCGGGAACTACCACAGAAGCAGTTTTGAGTACTTTGCCAGGTGTTTATATGTCTTATATCTTATATTTTATGTCTTTATTATGTTTATATGTCTTATTATATATATATATTTATATTTTGTCAGCGGGATAGCGTCACAACCATGCAAGATCAAGAAACTTCACAGGTGTGTAGTTGGGATCACAATGAAGACCAAGTTTGAATATGGGTGTGGTCCAAACAAGGGCATGAGAAGTAGGACCTGCCCCCCACCCACACACTCTATACTGCTATCACTGTGTCCCAGTTTCAACAATCTTTCCCATCCACCTTTACTTGGATGTCCCTGTTAGAAAGTATGGCCAAAATTTTGATATTTCCTTGTTATTACAATTTCTGTCTTATTTTCAATTGAATATAAAGTATCTGTTGTTCTCACGTTGTTGAGATCAGTCAAAACTTACACTGGACTGGAAAATCTGGACCTGAGACCTGGTTTGGCAGAGATCAGTTTGCCCAAAGACCTCTTTTGAGTGATGAAAAAGACTCTTAACCTCCTAGTTCAGTCCTTACATATGACTCACTACGTCAGAGGATGGATACCCGACCCGAGCCTGTCAGGCTTTTTCTTTGAGGAGGTGGCAGCGAAGCCAGTGGGCTAACAGTAATCTCCAAAACGCCTTCAGCAGCCTGCATCCTGCATCCTGCACCCTCTGTCCACATGTCACTGCAAGGCTCATTTACTGTGTCAGGCTCAGGTTGGGTTCGGACATAAAAAAACAGAGCCTGTTGGGTTCGGGTCAGGCTCGGTCACTACTCTCTCTGACTTGGGTCGGGTTCGGACAGAAGTATGAGGCCTGGGCCTTGCCCCACACTACATAATAATGTTTGTTTAACCCATGCCGGGGTCAGCACAGTCTGAGGGTTTTTTTTTTTTTTTGAGGCGATTCACCAAACCAAAGTTTTAGAAAAGTGTTTTTTTCTTCCATAAAGTATGGTGTAATGTCTCAAAAACTACTGTTATATTTAAATATACTATGTTATCATTGACCAGAGTTCACCTTGACTGTGTCGTCTGAATAGCTCCCAGGCCCCTGACATTTCCTGAGGGCATGGCCAATCACTTAATGGTTCCAGATTAGACACACTGTACCAGCCGGCGATCTGTATTATAGTTTACAATGCTTAGCTCGAGGAGACAAAGACAGCTTGAAGCCTAAAGTGCTTCCAGACACCTCAATGTCACAACAGTTACTCATACAAAACTGTGGCCAACACAGTCTGACTGGTCCTCCCAAAGAATGCAAGCTTTCCCTGACCCAATGAGTGACTAATAAGTCAAAGGTCAAAGTAACCTTTTTTGCTAAGATCCATATTGTGACATTACTCACATTTTTGTGCAACAGTTCAGCAGTTGTAGGTCAGACATTGTTCATTTTATTTGTGTGCCTCGGATATTCGGTACAAAATCTACAGAATAAAGCAGAAGTCAGCGACCATTTTGTCTCTCTACCAAAAGTGGCTAAATACTACCACCTGTTGGTCTGAACAAGTACCCTCAGAGGTTTAACAATGGTAATATTCCAAAAAGTATTTTTGAAAACAGTGATGTTGAATCAAATTGAGTGTGTGTTGAGTTGTGAAAAATGTGGCAGGAGTTTTCCACAGGAAATATATTCAGTGCAAACATTTCAAGTGCAAACATTTCCAAATATAAAAAGGTTCCTATCAAATTCCTATCAAATTCCATAGAGAATACATCTGGATCATTGTAAAATTGAGGTTGACATACAAAGTAAGACAGAAGAAATTTACAAAGCAAGAAAGGCAAAACAAAAATAATGATTTGTGGTAATCAAAAACAAGATATTTAATGAATTCCTGGAATATTAAATTATGAAATAAATTAATTTCAAAAGATAAAGCAAAGAAACACCCAGCCATGCATGAAATAACATAAGAAAATAATACGGGTCATTTTTGACCCATGTTGTGCATTAGAAGGGTAGTGATACAAAAAATATTTTTATTCAAAAAGTAAGAAAGGAAAAATTTTAATAAAGTGATTATCATAAACAAGTTAATTGAGGAATATCTGGAATACTGAATGATTAAATACATTTATTGCAAAAATATAGAAAATCAAAACTCAGCTGGGTCACTTTTGAGCGATATTGTGTATCAAAGGGTTAAAAACAGCTAAATGCTGCCATCTTGTGGTCTTATTTCAGAATTACAATGGGCAGGATGATACTTCTGGCATTTATGAAAAAATAAATTGAAGATGGATCTTCACTCATATTTATCATTTTTACATTAGTTTATACAAAATAAGTAAATAAAAAAAAATGATTATGTTCTGATTCACTGGTGTTGCACGATTTTCATTCACAATTCCCCTTCCACTGAAACTGTGCATACCTGATGTGGAGATACACGATGATAAAATCAATATTGGCAATCGACTAATGACAGGGCCGGTTTGCTTGGGGGCTGTGGGCCCCTACTGAGCCCCCAAAACAGTTCCCCCAGCTCATTTTGCCCAGAGTTCTAAAAAAAACAACAAGTGCTGGAATACTCCCACTGTCCTAGGTTTACTGTGTCAATTAGTTTGTGATGTGTTGTCCTGATCAGGTCTGAACCAGATTTTAGCCTCATGAACAACACCCAGGGCACAAGATTGGGTAAAAATGCAAGAGGCACCTCGGGGCAGTTACCATTTCAGTTTTTGCTGTGCTTTAAATGTGCATACTACCAAACAAATTTGAAATGAATCAAATTCCATCACAGAGGATCATTTACCTGCTAACCCAGTTGGTAATCCATTGCTTGACTTAGAATGCTTTGTCCATAAAATCCAATTGGTCTAAATACCAGTTGCAGAAAAACTCTCATAGTGACACTGACACAAGACATTTTGGAGAACTCACCACCCACATCAGTCTGCCAAGACTGACTGATCTGACTAACAGCTTGTAGATTAAGACCATTGTGTGGAACGTGTAACCCTCATCATTAACCTCTTCTACGGTAGATTGATGAAAGTTAATACGCTGTGGGAGGGCCCGGCCTTCTGGGACTGTATTAGCTGTTAAGCAGCAGGTGGTATCCCAGCATTCACTTCTGTGGCTAACACTTTTTCATCTGACCTGCTGGGTTAATTAGCAGCTGCAAATCATTTTTGGTGTTTGTTTTAAGCTGCGGGGAGTACGTGCCACATGAGGGGGGTTTACTGAAGCAGCTAAATTCCCCATAATGTCGACTACATTGGCAGTCACACAGAAGCACCAAAGTAACTGCCAAATACTTTCCTAGAAAGGTCTAAACAGCACCTGCTCCGAGTCTGCTTTTCCTCTATATTACATCAAGCTGAGAGCCCAGAGCCCTGACAACAGGGTCATCCCAAATGCTTCACTCCTGAATAGGTTGCTGAGTGTTTTGCTGAGGGACGATTCACACTGATGGGAGGCATTACCGAAATGGATGGTCAGGTCAGAGTACACTGATCTTTAATCACCTTCCCAGCACTGACAAAAAAAACACCCTGTGAAAGGTTCAAAAACTCTCCGACGCTGCTTCCAGCAGCTCAAAGTGGAAACAAGAACTTGCATTTGCTCTTCTGCAACCAAGACATCTTATTTTATACCTGTGCTTTGTGTATCTTACAGCTGTGTACTCATAAGGGAATGGCATTTAAGGAAATATCCAACCCAAAACAGAATGGTTTATTATGGTATTCTATTGATTTTGGACAGCACAGTCGATAGGTACAAGCTATCTTGCAAAATCAGAGCTTCAGGACATGAAATGGTGTGGTGGTTTGGAATATTGGAACTTGACAAAAGTCCAATATTCACTCCCCTTTTAGCTCTGCTTTGTTCTCCACTATGTTCAAAAGGTAGTTACTAACTGTGTTTGTCCGCTGTCTCGTGGTGAGCAGGTAGTGTGAAATGGTTTTATCTGAGCTTTTTGCTGAAAACAGCTTCCTGCTGTGTCTGGAAACTTAGATGTGGTAGGAGTTTAAAGGCCAGAAAACCAAAACAATGAGCTGAAAAAAATGAAAACGCCACGCAGAGATGAGGGGAACGGCAGACCCTGGTGATAATAAGCTGTGGGTTCATCACTACAAGTGATACCTTTCACATTTCACATAGTTTGTCAATTTGTTCATTGTTAATTAAAAAAAAATCTAGTACAGCACAGCAGACTACAAATGCCAAAAATGCCCCAGAAACCAATAAGTACTCCTATGATAGAATCTGTCCTGAACCCCAGAGGGGTGCACTACGAAGCCAAGATGAATGGGTTAGTGAGGTATGTTGAGTCTAAACCTGGAGTTTTCAATGTCACAAAGGTGGCTCTCTTTTAACCTGACTAGATCACCATGGTAACTTGTGCTGCACACCTAACCTGGTCCGGAGCGGCATGTTCAGAGTTCTTTCACTAATTGAGCATCACATTAGTTCAGGCAGGCCACGGAGTCAAGCTCAGCTCAATATCCCAGCTACATCAGCTGACCATTGCAATCCAGGAGCCACATCAGCTGATGGATCAGCTGATTCCCTTCTACGCATCTAGTGACAATCTCATTCAGGGCGCCCTATTTAATTCATTTCTGTTGTCATTGATGCCTGCTCTGTTCTGTACCCTATGGGGGGTTTTTGCCGCTGCCTTAGGCTTTCCATGTGTGCGCATGGAAAGGCAGGGAGGTCCCAGAACAGGGCATACCGCCAAATACATCTTACTGCAAATATATCTATTGTATGTTGATCAAGTTTCTTTGACAAAGTGGCCTGACTGAAATTCTTTTCCTGACAATTACTTTCTTAGCAATATAGATTTTCAGCTGATTTTTCCCTTTGCTTCAGGTAATATTGAAACTTTAAATTTTACACATGGACCTTCCTGACTAAATGAAGGATACATAAATAAATAAAATAAAAAATATCATCCATACACTGAACTCAACTCAATTCAACTTTATTTATATAGCACCTTTCATACATGAAATGCAACCAAAGGTGCTTCACAGAGGGAGAAAAAATTACAATTATTTAAAAAAAAAAAAAAATGTAAATGTCTTAGAAATTAAAAACAAGGAAAAAGAGGTAGCAATAAAACATTATTAAATACATATTGCAAGAGTAGAAATTAAAACAATGAAAACAATAAAACAGTCAATAATAAGATCAATAAATAAAAGTCAATAATAAATAAATTAATAACAGAACAATGTAAAAAACAATGAGCTATCACACTATTCCAAATTAAAAGCCACATTAAAAAGATATGTCTTTAATTCCCTTTTAAAAATACAGAGAGAGCTTGCCAGTCTAATGTGCAGAGGCAGTGAGTTCCACAGTTTAGGGGCATAAAAACAGAAGGCGCTCTCACCGGTACTTTTATGGGACACATGTGGAACAGTTAAAAAAAAAGCAGTGGACGGTCTTAGTGATCTGGGTGGAACAAAAAATGAAAGAAAGTCTCGGATGTAGGAAGGAGAATGGTTATTTAAAGCTTTATGAACCATTAAAAGAACTTTAAAATCAATTCTAAAAGAAACAGGGAGCCAATGCAGTGACTTAAGAAGTGGTGTAATGTGATCCATTTTCTTTGCTTTAGTTAAAACTCTGCAGCATTCTGAACTAGCTGTAGTTTTCTTATAGTCTTTTTGGGTAATCCAGTAAAAAGGGAATTACAGTAGTCTAAACGGCTAGTAATAAAAGCATGAGTGAGTATTTTGGCATGTTTCTTATTTAAAAAGGTCTCACTTTGGCGATATTCCTTAGATGAAAAAAATATGTTTTAATGACCTTGTTCAAAATGAGAATTCAAATTTAAATCAGAGTCTAAAATCACTCAACTAATGGAGGCTCAGTAAATACAGAACACTTTGGATGATGTTTTTATGTTTGGTCCAGATTTGCTGCCAAGTCCATTTCACACTGCTGGTACTAATACTTACAGAACACAGATTAGAAAATTGATTAATCTCTTGATTTATCACAGAAAATATTGAGTGATTTCCTCATATCTTCATTATGGGACAGTGTCAGAATTAAAATTTATTCAGTCATATATACTAACATCCACTGACACTGTCATTTGTTTTTATTTGTACATTGAACAGGAACAAAACTATTTTTACTGAACTTTTTGATTTTAGTTGGCTTTACTGTGTTTTTAAGCCTAAGAATTAACTTTAAAACAATCACTTATTTGTTGTTGTGGAGGTCAACTCATTAAAAGTGCTTTATGCATCTAAACCTCTTGTCAGTTAGGTGATCAAAAATACATTATATCACAGTGAATTTAGATCACTGGTCTGTTCAGAGAAATCATTTGATTTCTCACTTGTAGTTTCAGTCTCTGGCGCACAGAAGTCCAGCTATATTTATCTCAGCAGTAAGTTTCTCCTCGCCCATTGTCACAACAACACCAAGGTCATGTTGTTTCATCTGACAAGACAAAAAGCAAAAGGTACAGTACTGACATGTGACCAATCAAGTTAGAGAATCTGACAGAAGGGATGCTTTTCTTGGGCATCAACTATTACTGATGTTGGAAAACGGGCCGGTGGACTGGATGGGGCTCACCTCAGGATTTGTACTGATGTAAAACAGGTTCACTGCATCCATCATGCTAGTTCCCCCAAATCCCTGGTTTTTCACTACTGTGGGGCCACACCAAATACTAACTGACATTTGAGCCCTTTTGCAGTGCAGCCCTCCTTTAGAGCCATTACAACACTGTATTTGAGGCATTATTTTGGTATCATTTAAATAACCCACCTCTGTAGCTCTATAGAGCTTTTAGGCTTGTTCATCTCTTTTGGCTATATAGCCTGCACATTTACTGTATAGCTCATATTAGAGGCCTATAAGGGGCTGCTGTGATGAGGGTACAGTACTGTTTTTTTCAGACCTTGGTGGATTTGCTGCTTTCTTCGCCCTTGATTGATCAAGTGGTGGCACATGGACTTCCTGGATCTTCGACAACAAGGTGGAACTTCCACAGTGGTGCTGTTAACACTGCGTACAAGCACAAGGGTGACCTTCTTCTGCCCCCAAGAGGCCTATAAGGTCACTCTAAATGTACAAGCAGAACAAATGAAAATGTTTACAAAACAACATTTGTGTGATAAAAAAAAACATTTGTGTGATATCAAGTCAGAATATGAACACATTTCTCTCCAAGCAAATACGGATGTAGTCTTTTGTTTGGGAAAAGGATTCAGGAAGAGTTTATGGACCATACCATCTACGACTGCTGCTGTATATGCTGTCAAGATTTTGTTTCAGAAATAGGGGGAACACAATGAAATTAGGTTCCTCAAACAATTCTCATTATTGTACTATTCTGTAATCTCACATTTTTGTGCACATTTTGTTGTAATGTGTTTTGAGTGAAGCCTGCAGTCAGGATAAGTATTGCCTCTCGCCTTACTCGCTGGTGTGCTGCAGTGTGAAAATTAAAAAGATTATCAAAGCAATAACTTAATCCACCTGTATCCATCTGATCTGTCGTACAGATATGTTAAAAGTATTCTCAATGCAGTAAACTTTAGTTATAGCAAAGTTATGGTTCATTTGGAGACAGTTTGAGATTCAGCACCGAGCAGCTGTCTGGTGTCGTTTTAAAGCGGCGGTGGAGATGGGTGTGTGGATCGATCTATCTGTCTGTCTGGGTTTGTGTAAAGCCAGGGAAGCGAGTCATGTTTTCCCGCTTCCTCAACATTCCCATCCCGGAAGTTTTTGATTGATCTGGAGTGCTGTCGGATCGGAAGCTCAGCGTGCAGATGGGAATGAGAGGCACCTCGTCACGGCCTGTCAATCACAACCCCCCCCCCACACACACACACACACTCAAACACACACACACACACACACTCTGAGCAGCTTACACACTTCATAGACTTGCCTTTTCCCTACGGGAGAATAACCACAAGAATATTTAGTTCCCCCACATTACCCCCCCCCCCACACTCACACACACACACACACACACAGAGGAGAGTTCAGTCATCTGGCCTGTTTTTTCCCCCACCCTCCTTGTCTCTCTCTCTTCTCTCATGTGGTAAATCTTTGAAGATTTTGACAGAAACACAAGTAGTTTTTCTTTCTTTTTTTCTGGTTTCATCACCGCCCTCCTGATCGAGCTTTGAAAACATGACGGCACGCTGATGTAAGATGTCTCCAGCTAGCCTAACAGCAGTGGAAGATGACCATGTCTGAAACCCCTGAAACAAGACGCATCTGACAGACATTTTAAATTCAGCTCTCTCAGGCAGTGGATGGAGCTCAAACTATTCTAAACTAGCATTATCAGGTCGTCACAGGTTGCGCAGTCAGGAGGGAATTCATGATGAATGGTGTTGAAAATGAGAATTGAATCAGGTTTCAAATCTATTTACTATAAATGATGAAGAACATTTGCCAAAATTCTACTATAAACAGAATATTACTGTATTATTCCTCTGGCAAAGGTATCTGCACATCCATCACCAGATCCACATATTTAGTTGCTGGTCTGAGGTTTTTCCTTCATATTTGTACACAAAAGTCAATCCCATTTCAAGCCCCTTTTGATCTGCAAGTCACCAAATCAATGCTCACTGGGTATTGAAACCTTATAACAGCCTCCCCAAATTTCTCTCAGCCCAAACTGGAATTCAACAAAGTTCACAGTCTTAAAAAGTCAGCGGTAAGCTTTTGTAATTATGAGGGGCACTATAACATAATAAGGGTATTTCGCTTAATAATTCATAACTTATCTTAACCCAGTTTCCCTGGAGCTGTTAAGAATGTGTCATGGTCTATCTCAGGGGAACTGGAGTTAAGAAATTTATATGGGATCACATGGCATAAAGGCACAGAAGTGGAACTGGAACTTCCAGGTGCCAAAATCAAGTCAAATTGTATTTATAGCCCCAAATCACAAATCACAATTTGCCTCTTTACAATCTTTACAGTGAATGACATCTTCTGTCCTTAGACCCTCCATTCAGAAGAGGAAAAACTCCCCCAAAAACCCTTTTAACAGGGAAAAAAGGAAGAAACTCAGGAAGAGACCTGACTCTCAGAAGAGAGCAAGTTATGATGATGCAAGTTCCTGCAGTGTTTGTAGATTTTTCACAGGAACTAATTGTTGTTAAATTGTGTAAAAATCTAATTTTTCAACTTCTTATAAAAACTTTCAACCAGAGGGACAAAACTGCTACCACAGCAGCAGTTTACCTCAACCACAATCTTTGAACCCAACCGTAACCATCCTACACAATACTAAATCTGATAAAAGGAGGCAGTATGATACAGTATGATACTATTATTTGTGGTTAGTCCTTTTATTTAGAGAATGTCCCAAGAGGAAAGATTTTGATTCTGATAATGAGTGAAATACTATGCTTCATGTAAACAGTTACTTACTTAAAGTTACTCCATGTGGGTAGGTGGTTGAGGTGTATGGATGGGTCAAACACAGTCTCAGATGACTTAACAAATGTATGTGACGTAGTTAGGTTCAAATAAGTTAACGTTGACTTTTTGTTTAACACATGACACGGCCTCCTAAGTTACGTTACGTACTTAACTATGTTACGTACGCTAACCCTAACCCTAACCCTGACCCAGCGTAAATAACATACTTATCGGAACCCAAGCCATGATCTTTTCCTAAACCTAACCAAGTAGTTTTGGTGCCTAAACCTACCATTTTTTTTAATGTTAAGCACGATTTTATAATTTTTACCATGATACCATGATAATGAAGGTCAGGCACGGCTGTTGCTGGTACTCTCCAACAGTCATATATTTAATTTTTAAGTCACTGGCAGATGACCTACTCTGTCGTTTAGGTGGATGTGTTGGTCTGGTCCGGTAGAGGGCGCTGACAACACTCATATTGTTTTGGGAGTCATAGGAAATGGACCTATTCTGATGTTTTGGTATGAGGATGTGTTGTGTGATGAGAGAAAATTTGTTTCTCAGGGACCTGGGAAAATCTAGAGAAATGCTTCACACTCTGTAATCACTAACTTGCTCATAAAATCGCTGCCTATGTTATATTGTGTTGTGCTGAGTTGATAAAACTAAAGGATCTTTTAATAATTGGAAAACAGAAACCCTCAACAGTTCTTTAACTTGCAAAGCTGCTGCCTTTGTTTTTTTCTTTTATATTCCTTGTTTGATGATGTTAATTCAGTGATGGGATTCCGACTGACCTCACACTGACAGAGGAGGGACACAGAGAGAGACCACACTGTACTGCACAGCCTCTCTTCTCTCATTTCCTCTTAGCGCACTCTTCTCCTCTCCACAACTCGCTTTTAATTTCCTCCTTTTTCTTCCTTCTCCACACCTCTGCTCTGTTTTTTTCCTCTCTCTCATGTCCATCTTACAGTTTTTCCTCCAGCTTATATATCAGTCTCAAGGGCGTGGTTTCCTGACATGCAAACACACACACACGCACAAAAACAAGCTGGTGATTGACTGATTTGACCTTTGAATGGAATAATATCATTAATGAGCATCTCATCTTACATGTGCATCTTGCACTGCTAACTGCAGGGCCAAAACATGGTGGCGTTGGTCAGTCAATACATCCAAACCAGTTGCCAGACAGAACATTAAAACTGGACGCTTCTGCAAAACCTTGGATAAAGTTAATTTAGAAGGTTAATGAATCTTCACTGTCAACATTTTCGTATTTATTATTCCTACAATATCCATGCAATACCACTACAGTATGATAAAGGTATGCTTATGCTTAGTTTAACTAATAGTAAAACTAATATTATCACACAAAAGGTTGACACATAGCGGCTTTAAGGTTAGGGAAAGAGACAACAAAATGTAATTGTTGGTCTAAAATGGGAAACAGAGGCCTTCCTTCCACACTGTGAGCTTTCACCACACTGTGGCACTAAACACTGCATTTGGATTTAAATCATATTCCACAGAATCCCTTAATGTCTTGGTGGACTGGGCTGTTCCATGTGTATACCTGTCCATTTAACACTCTGGTCCAAGAGATATTGATGGGCACTGGCAGACTGTCATGAAATTTCTTTTGGATAACGATGCTCCCCTGTGAATCCTCTCCTCAAACTTTCCCCTCCTTTAAACGTTAAATCTGTGATCAATCAAACTCATCATATGTATCATATCAATGATTTGCCAACACTGGCTGAACCTGATCAGATTTTTAATGACAGGACAATAACAGTCTTGCATATGGGTCCAACCCTGACACCACCACACAAATAAACAGTAACAGGCATCCCACAATGTGCTTGAAAGGCAGCCAGGCAGTAAAGCAGTCAGCCAGCCAGTCTATGTTTAGCAGCAGCAATTGTTAATTGGCTGTGTGTTGGTTGATCTAGAGAGAGAAGATGACACTTCTGAAGGTATAGACGAATCCCCCGAGCATCCTCTCCCTTTCTGTTCTCTCCTCACTGTTTGTAACACACACACACACACACACACACACACACACACACACACTGACTTACTTAGGTAACTTTTTGGGGACATTACATAGACTTACATTCATTTCCTGCGGACTTAACCTTACCCTAACCACTACTTACCTAACCCTTACCCTAACCTAACTCCAGCCCTAACCACTGGCTCAAATCTGCTTTTTCCCAATTGGGGACACAGCTTTTGTCCCCAATTGGACAACAGTCTCCTATTACCTGGTCTTTAATCTGTGTGTGTGGGCTAACTTAGGCTGCCTAGGGGGACACATTTCAAACACGCACACTCTTTTTTTTTTTTTTTTAATTTTAATATCTGGCACTGTAATGCCACAGCAAAAACAAAGGCTTTGAGTATAGACGTATAAAAGTTTCTTTCTTTTACAAACACACACATCTCTATACTGAGTTCTCGTTTTAGAAACTATATTATGTTAATGTTACATTGAATTTACATTCATTCTATATTGTGCTTTTATTATATTTCTATACTAATACAGACAATACGAGATACCATTATTTAACCATATCATATATTAGTCTTGTGTATACTGTTTACATAGACTTGCTGACTCTGCTGTTATAAATCACACACTACTGTCACTTTGCCTTGTAATTCTGTCTCCAAATGCTCCTGTATAGTTTAGTTTATATTTTGTATTGTATTCTGATTTTAGTTTATATACCTCTTATTATTTGTTTCTTTTACTTTCTATACATATCTGTACATATTTCTGTTCTTGTGCTGCTGTAACACCGATTTTCCCCACTGGGGATCAATAAAGGTTTGTCTAATCTTGATCTGTAGGGAGAAGATGACACTTCTGAAGCTGTAGACGAATCCCCAGAGCATCCTCTCCCTTTCTGTTTTCTTCTCACTCGGTGTAACACACACCCACACACACACAGCCCTTTTCAGGTATCATTTATTCTTTCTTTTAATATATTGCACCAAAAACAGAACAGAGTTAGTTATTTTACAATTAGCAACATTTGGTAAATTCTCTATACTGAGAATGCACTAATGCAGGCGAAACCACCCACAGCTCCAACACCATCGCTGCTGACAACACGACTGCCATCGGCAGGCCCACCAGCAACGACGAGATTCCTCTGAGTTCACTGTTGTATCTTGGAACCAAAGTCTCAGGCCACTGGACTTCAATTCTTTTAAAAGTTTTTAGCCGTGTTCAACTGTTCAAGAAAAACTTCTCATTGGTGTTCAAAAATCATCAGCAGGAGTCAGAGTTCTAAGCAGCAAAGACTTTAATGTCGACAAAAAGGGAGAGATGTACAAAATGTACACAAGATACACCTGAAGAGCTCTGAACAATAATGGCGCGTGCCTCTACCTTTATACTCTTGGGACCACACTTGTCCACGCCTATTGTCCAACCTCCAAAATAATGTATTGACATGTCTTATTACACCATTATATAAGTTCTTTAGTATGTATCACCACCAGTCTGTGGATGGTATGTACTGGCACCACATTACCTCACCTGTTCCAGGTGCACCCTAATCTCTAGGACATTCTTGAATATGTCCTTTTTTTCTTAATCCTTTTCTTTGTTCAATTTACACCAGTATTTTCCCATTTCTGTTCTGTTCCCATCCTCATCTAAGTTATTGCTGCTTTTAGACACTCTTATCTCTGAACTGTCACTTGTGGTATTTAAAAACAAAATAATGATGTTCATGCAGATGTGCTTGGGAGTACATCAAGATTACATTAGGTGCAGTGAAGTTTACATTAGATATGTTTTTATGGATAATATCTTGTAAGAGTCTTTTACATCTACTTCTCATTATTGTACTTCTAAACTAACATACAACATAACATATTTTGTCATTATCTGGCATTGCATTTTATCTTCTTCAGCACATCACATGTCTTATTGAAAAATGATACTACATCACGTCAGCGAGGACCTGACCTGGACTCATCACAAAGACAAGCAAGATAATGGCTCTTCTTCGGCTCAACGCAGACTCCAAGATGTTCTGCAGCTTCTAGAGGTGCACAGTTGAGAGTATCCTGACTGGCTGCATCACCCCCTTGTATGACAGTTGCACTACCCTCAGCTGTAAGGAATCACCCAGCGGTGAAGTAAGGGGTCCTACCGGATCATCAAGGATCCGAATGCTCTGGTACCAACTTCCATCTGGCAAACCGCTGCAGCACACTACTGTCCAAAACCTCATGTTTGTTGTCGCTTCAAAATTTCCCTTCATTGGAGGTGTGAGGAGTCTAGATCAACCCATGAAAACAGTCAACTCCAGACAAGAAGTTCACAAAAGTATGAGGACAGAGATTTTGGCCATATAGTGTGTCACCAAGCTTCCAGCACCACCTACTTTGTAAGCAGGCACAAACAAATCGTGTGTCACTTTCTGGCACTAACATGAAAAACAATTAGCCTGTCCACTGAAAATATTGCCAAGATTTCAATAAATGACTTTCTGTGTAAATCAATTTGCATATTATTCAAATTCACTTATCTGCATCTATCTATCTATCTATGTATCTATCTATATACATTTAATGTATTATTATTATCTTTATTATTATTAATTCAATGTCTCACTGGATTAAAAAAAAAACACAAGACTGTTTTGTCTGCATACTACTGTTTTTATTGATCAAAAGACCCTAAGTTAAATAATGGATCACTACAGCATCTCTCATTGACCATCAAGCTGGTCCATCTAGTTGCAGCGCAGCCAGTGGTAGGTCCGGGCCATCTACATGGGGCTGTGAATGATTACCCTGTCCATCACAGTGAGGGACTTTGCATTTACTCAACGACATTATGAAGCACGATGCAGACGAGAGTTATGTTGCATGATCGCTGTGGCACTACTACTACACAAAGGTAATTCAGGAATGCAAAGCACCTTTTCAACACCCTATTTAAATGTGTCATTGTGCTGCTAGTTCTGATCTTGCCTCACTTGAGCACAGGTGTGCTTTTCAGGAGAGATCGACAGAAAGAATGTGACAGAAAGTACTACAAAGGGGAGCAATTTCACCCTAGCTGATACGCATGCCTTGTTGGAAGGTGTATGGGCAAACTATGCCAATGTAATGGCCAAACTTGGCACCTCAGTAACAGCCAATGTGAAACACAACATCTGGACTGACATCACCAAGAGTGTAAATGCCACTGGGAGTGGTCAATTAAGAACCCTGGACCAGGTAAAACTGCACCGGAAGAATTTAAAACAGAAGACCACAAAAGACCAAAGTGAGTGTCAAAACCGTAAAACAGGAAACAAACAGCATGTCTTCCAGTGCCTCAATGATGTACTCAAGCATAGATTTACCAACACCACCAGCCTGATGGGCCAGCTGGAAGAGCATTGCAAAATGCCATGGTCAATCTTTATTTTTCCAATTGAATGGATAAACTACGAGATGTGTGCACTTGTGGCTTTATAGTTTGTCTCTATTTGCAGTGGCATTGTTGAGTGGGGACAGTGGGAGTGAGTGTACTCCAGAAGTGGAAAGTGAGAGGGTGTGATCTTAGGTTATCTTTATGACATAGTCAGCAATCCACAGTATTCACAGAAACATAATTAATTCTATGTATGCAGAAGTTTAATTAACAATCGTTGCACCCTGGTTTTAAATAGGTGACAATTCAAGTAGCTGGCTAGTATGACATGTTGGTTACCATCCTTATAGTCTAACAAATGCTAGACAAAAGTAAAGCCTACTTACATTTGGAGGCAAAAGCTGTACTACCACTTGCGACTTTCGTGAAATGATCAGCCGTTTTTTTTTCTTTTTTTCTCAGATCCAGGGGTTGGGATTGGAGATTTGAAAATCTGGTCATATCGGGATCACGGTGATCCAACCAACCACTGTTTTGAAATACTCGGACAAAGTCAGTAAGATCATTTTTATCTTTGACTGAGGAAAAGGAGATTTCATTTCATTTTCAGCTTCCTTCAGTCCTTCCATGCAGTCCTTTTCTCTTCTTGAGATCCTAATCTTCTTAGATTTGCAAACAATCCTCTTCTTCTTGTATGACCAGAGCATCATACTGACAGATCGATGGACCCACTTAGCTGTCGAGGTCTGCTGGCAAGGCAAGTCTAAATGTTTAGGTTTAAGTCTCTGTCCCTGTTAGGGTGTAGGGTGGTGTGACCTGACACTGTAGGCAGTATCTTTTTCTCAGGTGGAAGTAATGTATAAGGAGAGAGAGAAAGAGAGAGAGAGAGAGAGAGAGAGAGAGATATTGAAAGAGAGAGTGTACAAAGATATTTTGTCATGATATCTAAAAGTAAAAAAAGAAGAAAAAAAAAGTTTCCCAAAAACATTCAGAAATATCCCCACCAATGCATAGAAACCTTCCCCTGAATCTTCTACTGCAGCAAAGTATAGAGTTTTGTGCTATGAAGTGAAGAAAAACTGTTTGCTGACAAGGTAACAGTCAATCTAATGTTAAGCAGGATTTACACAAGCCCTACACACATTTAATTAATTAATTTATTTACAGCCTCATTTTCTGACTATTCTGTCTCATTACAGACTAAATGAACTAATTCAGAAACTTACCCTAATTAATTTTATTGTAAAAGCTCTGCAACTACAAACAATTTAACAAATGAATAATAGAACAATTTTACAGCATGCTTTTTTTCTTTACCAGGTTTAAACATCTATTAAAAAACAATGTTTGTCAATGTACTTTGTGTTCTATGTATTTTGTGTTCTATGTCAGCACTTTGGTTCTGTCTCCATGGACTGTAGTAGTGCACTAGATGAAGTAAGGAAATACATTAATGAAACTTAACTTAACTTTCATAGTTGTTCAGTTATTCATCACAGTCTTAGCTGAGCTTCCAAACATCAACTGTGAGCTGGAAGGAAGCTCTCGAAAATACAGAATATCACTGTAGGGATTTCTATTTTCTTGTATTGCACTTTGCACAAATTTAGAGGACAAGGAGTTGCTGACTTAAATCTCAAAACTGACTCTCAAAATGAACATGCCAATGTTAGGGGGTCCCCTCCATGCCTCCATGGCTTGTTTGTGTTGATCATAGCTTGCATGTTTCGTAACGTCATTTTTCGCACAATGCTCTACGCAAAAAAAAGTGTTCCGAAGATGGACTACCAAAGCAACTTAGTTAATTTGCCCCATGTGGTTCTTTACTAGAACTCATCACTGAGTTCTTTCATGCAGGCTTAGAGTTTTCACCTTCAATGTCTAAAAATAAGAGACACCTTCTCAGGGCGCACATATCCAGGTTTGGAGTGCAAAATACGTCATTTCCTGCATTCTGGTTAATTCTATGCACCAATATGTGCCTTTTATACATCAGTTTCAAAGTCTTCAGCTACTCTCAACATGTATATACAGGAAATTAAAAAGTCAGAGTAAAGGAAAGTTGCATCAGTTATATTAAGGATGAAACACATGGAAACGAAGTGTATGCTTTAGGGTAGGGTTCTACAAATCACATCCCATATTGATTCAGTAAGGGACAATCCTGTATTATAGGGACGGGTGGCAACCCTAAGGCTATATAAACGTGGAAAATCTTACTTTCTTACCAAAGTTGGAATTTAAATAAATAAGGAATATAGGCCACCAGTCGAAAGCCGCCAGGAATTGTGGAACAGCATTATCTCCATTGCTTTTGTAATAGATGGTCCAATATATCCTATGCTAAAGGAGATAAGAAAGGAAGCACTGAAGCACCTTTACTAAGCATTTAGAGAATTCAAACAGCCCTTATCACAGCTGCCACTTAGTTACTTCTGGGTCATTTCACTCATTTAGAGACCTTCGTAAGTAAACAAGACTACAAAGACCACAACCGGTATGGAAGAGGCTTGAAGCACATGACAACTTTAACAATCTAGCAAGGGAACAATGGACGTGGAGCGGTATATGTAGTGACTGATGAAGGGATGAGATGCAGGTGAGGAGGAGGGCGGGATGGTCAGGCAAATGCAGAGCAGATAAGGGAAGTGGGATCAGGTGAGAAGTTGGTGGGGCAGTCAGATGATAGGGGCAGTAGGGAAAGTCCAAGGGCACCTTGTGGATGGATGGAAACAGTGTTAAAAAAGTTGGATTAGTGTGAACGTGGCCGGAGGGAGGGACGGAGATGCAGGGCTTAAAATGCAGGATTAAAATCACAGACTGGCATCACAGTTTGGTTGAGCAGGCTGTTCAGTCATCCAGCCAAGCGCACAGACAGCCATCCAAAAAAAAAAAAACGACCGTCCATCCAGCCAGCAGCACATACACACCCTTTTCAAGACACAGAAGGAAGTGTTAGTCCTTATGAGGCACACATGATCACAGGAAGCCGAGGTAATGAACTGCTCTGCTGTCCACTACTTCATCATATGATGATTCTTTGTGGTTCTAACAATCTCACATACACAAATCTATGGGTTATTCCTTAAATTTTAACCACTATAGCTTAATTTAGACAATAAATATACTCAAAGCGTTTTTTACAGTTAACGTAATGCAAAAATAATAACCAATTCAACCACATCCACCCTGTCATTTTTATATATAAAACCATTTAAATAAAACTGATGTGAATGTGTGCATATTTAATTATACTTTTATAATTTTTGCAGAGATCAAAGGTTTTATTTAGTCCTCTTGTTGTGGGGACATGGTGCATGAAAAGGTTAAAGCAAGACAGCTCATCTATAGAACGCTCTGTAATAATGTGTTTTACTATTGGTAGAATGAATGGCTAATCATTCAAATCTCCTTTTTGGGCATCAGTGTTTTTTAATCTATACAAGTTCAAAAAAGGAATTGCAATTGTCAATAAATTATAATGACCAATATTCCAATACTACACCATATTAAATTTTTAGTTAAACTTTTAAACTATTTAATACATACTGACTAGAAATTAATTAAAACGTGTTTGTGACTTGTTCCATCAGTGGTTGTTGACAGTGGAGTTGACCAAAGATTTGTTTTCTTACCTGACAACAGCATCATCAGCAGGGGTAGTTTTCTAGTTTGCAGTGTTTCCATGTCAGGTCAGCTGTGTGTCATTTAGTGGTCATACGTTTTGCATTCAAGTCCTGGGTAATGAACCTTCACTCTAGCTTTGGAAGGAGCAGAACAATGTAGTGTGATAACCATCAACTGAACACAAGAAACGTTGTTACGCTGTCAACAGTAGACTTTAGTTTGAATGCCACAGCAAACAGCTGCATTGACATAGAAGGATAAATATCGAAAAATGGGCCCTTTAACACAATAATCTTGTCTATCTAGTCTTGTTGATCACTTTAAAGCAGTATTAATTAAGGTTTTGGCCCACTGGGGGAAGCAGAACAAGCTATGCACCAAACTGAAATGTTATCACCATGTGAAGTTGTTATGGCATACAAGTTAGCAAACACAGGGAGCACCTTTACCCTTTTACATTACTATTTCTTATATTATGATATTATTATTAAGTTGGGCTATGACCAAAGTCAGTATCTTTGCTAGGATAAGAGTGATTTGCAGTTTTGATCGCACACTTTATTAACTCTCACTCTCGTGCACACCTTATGATCCTGGATGCACTGTAAGGGTGAGATTTATGACATCTCTACCGTCTAACCTGGAAAAATATAAACATTAAAGTAGGAACAGAATGAATATTTTAATTCTAAATAACCATGAGCCTGTCATTTCTTATCATTAAATTCTAATCACAGAAATCAACATACATTATTCTTACAGAAAAACCCTTTACGATCTGTTCAAAACCCAGAGGGTTGTTAAACAACACTGCCAGCTGTTTCAAGTTTGAAGTTGCCACCCTACTCCTTGTTCCTGCCAATGATAAAAGCTTGAAATTATATATGTCCTTGCTCAACTTGTGGGACATGAACCATAGGTCCCCCAATGTGGTTGGATCTGAAAATGCCAATAAATATAAATTGGCTTAGTGTATAATGATATAGTTCAGTTTGTTTTCCTGTTATGTGTGTGACGCAGAGATACAAGACACATTTTCGGCAAAATCCGACAATAAAATGCAAGCAGTCCAATCCAACTGAACAATAACGTGGCAAGAATGCACATGTTAAGAAAGTAAATGAACTCACTTTTTCCTCCTCAGTCCTTTCTGAACATAATCGTGAACCTTAAGCTGAGACCCTGAATAGACTTGGCTCTGCTGGGTCCCTGCACAGCAGACAACAGTAGCGCTGATATGTTTTCATGTGTCATCGTCAGCTCCCCAGATAACTGACTAAACTTGCTCAGCTTTACTCTCGGGCTGAGGAAGTTCAGAAGCGTGATTGATTCTCTGTCACTGCAGAAAACTTCAAAAAAAGGTTCAAATGACTTGCAGTTAACTGGCTTTCTGCTTCCAGACTGCTTCTTTTTTCCCCCTTTAAAATCTTATTAGACATCACATCAGAGACTCCGGACTTATTCAGCTGTGTCACTCCCGCTAGGATAGCCACTTATCCTGTCAACCCCCCCTACCCACCGGACATGGCAGGACCCTTATTAACAGGCAAAGCTCCAGTGGGTCGTACCAAAACCCCCATGGGGGGGGTGGTCATCAACACTGTGCCGCTGCGCTGCTGAGTGACAGCTAAACGGCTTAAAATGTCACTTTGAATAAGAAGCAGGCCACACACAGGGACTCACACTTGCACAGTGCATACAGGGATTCACACACAGAAATGCACACACACACACACACACACACACACACACACTAAAACACAGGTTGGCAGACCAGACCAGGTTGTGGTGTCTTTTCTTTGGGGTTTTTTCCCTGTGAATGACGTTTATGTTCCACGGGGAACACTCTTTTCTTTGTTCGACCCTGGAGGTTCTCATTTATTCATTGTAAACAAACCAAAAAGTGAGTGTAAGAGTGAAACCCTAATAGAGGAGAAAACTTTTTGGAGGATATTGTCTTGAGACTCTGTATGTGATGAAAGTTCAGATCTCACCCCACACCAGATCTCTATTATTCTTTTGTTTCTACATGAGATGAGAGAATCTTTTCTTTTGTCACAAACAACACGTTACACATCCATCTTATTAAGGTTCTCTAATCAGTCTTTGATAACAGTGACTCTACAGTCTTGTTTCCTCCACTACCCAGCCTGACAAAGACTCCTCATTTCTCGCTGTGTTACTTCACAGCTGATCAAAAACTGATCTCAGCCTGTTCAGCTGAGGTTGAGATATTCTCACCATTATCCGGAACAGGAGGAGATTCTTTTGCCACTTCAAGGTGGCATGTTTTCTGATAAAGCACGTTCACACGTTGCTATTGGAGTTTCCAGCTGCAGACAGCTGATTCTAAGCTGGACACAACTTACATTTTACGCTGATATTCTTATCTTTACATGGTTCATATTGCGAGGTGAGTATCTCCACTTATCAAAGCACCAAGCCTACACTGACATTTGGTTCTTTATTTACGCTCTTTCCTCCCACAGATGATATTTTTCCTTTTTAGAACAAAGGAAGAATGATGTTCACTTCAGTGGTCACAAACACATTCTGACAATAGAAGAAATCTAACATAGCTCTGTCTCTCTCCTGGCTGTCTGTGCTGTGCCTCATCCAGGCGTTAGGATCTGGATCAGCGTCCATCAGGAGATCCAGCCTCTCCCTGGTCTACATTTTATTCTGTCTCTGTGTGGATGCTGTGCTGGTCTCTCCTGGGTTTGCGTGTCCTGTCCACCATGGAGACAGATGAGGTTGTGTGGCTCAGGTCCTATTTGGCAACTCCTGAAGTTGCTCAGCGTCCTCCTGGATCCACATTCTTCACATGTGCTTACAATCTACATGTATCTGTCATTTTGTCATCATAATATGGTCATACTGAGATTTTGTTGGTCTGTATACATGTCAGTGACATTCGTCAAATTAGATTATGTTAATTAGATATAATCTTTATTTTTAAAGCACATAGAAATCAAGATTTCCTGCCATGAAAACCCATCCAGAGGAAAGAAAAGTTTCACTAATCATGATCATGCATCATCATGATCAATTTGGCGCCACCTGCTTATGTTTATGCCTCATCTCACTATAATCTCAGACCTATAACTATAATTTTTTTCTACTTTCAGTTTACAGTGGTCATCAATCCCTCACTGCTTAATGCTTATTTCTTTTAGATTTGCATATAAAAACACTGCATTTAGTGCAGTCTGATTACAAGTATTACAGTAGAACAGTGACACTGTTGTGTTGGCGCTCTTCCTTGAATTTGCAATGCTGGCTTCCAGCTTTAAGGGTGATTACATCCATATTGGGCTGCAGCTCTTTTTATACAGCCAAAAGCAATTTGACAAATAAATAAAAATTGAATGAAGTCAACATATTGATATTTGGTTACAAATCCTTTGCATTCAATTAGATGTTTCTGAGCCCTCAGACTCTGGATCTCCAGGTCAGTACGGCAGCGTTCTTCACTTCTTGCGTGTTTCACATGTTTTTTTTTTCAGTCTGGTCTTCAGCAAGTGAAACACTCGGTCAGTCGGATTGAGTTCATGTGACTGAATTTTCATTGTCAGATATCTGGAGTTTGATGTGAAAAAGGGCTACTGTTCCTAGATATGGGTGTTTATTCTGAAAATGCAGTTTGTAACTCAGGATTATAACCTCATACTATTACTGCAGCAACACACACACAACCACAATCACAGGGTCCACGTGCAATATATCCCCCTTCCAGCAGGTTCACAGAGTACAGGTTTAGCAAGGAGGTGAGAGAAGCTAAACGACTGTACTCTGAGAAACTCTCACACCAGTTCTCAGCCAATGACTCTGCCTCTGTCAGGAAGGGGCTCAGATAGAGATAGAGTTCTGACACCATCCCCCGTGACTCCATCCACCAGCCCCAGCTTCACCTCCCCCACTATAGCAGGGGCCTGGGCCTCTCCATAACTGCACACCTCAGAGGCCCCCCCTCCTCCCCCTCCACAGTGACACCTCCCTCAATCCTGGAGAGGGATTCCAACAGACAGAAGAGACAGAACCCCCGCAAAGCAGCCGGGCCAGACTCGGTCTCTCCATCCACCCTGAAGCACTGTGCTTACCAGTTGTCTCCAGTGTTCACTGACATCTTAAACATCTCACTGGAGACATGCCACGTACCAGCCTGCTTCAAGACTTCCACCATCACCCCTGTTCCCAAGAAGCCAAGGGCCACAGGACTTAATGACTACAGACCTGTCCCCCTGACCTCTGTGGTAATGAAGTCATTTGAGCACCTTGTGCTGTCCCACCTCAAATCCATCACTGACCCACTCCTGGACCCCCTGCAGTTCGCATACAGAGCCAACAGGTCTGTAGATGATGCAGTTAACTTGGCGCTCCACTTCATTCTCCAGCATCTGGACTCCACAGGAACCTACGCCAGGATCCTGTTTGTGAAATTTCAGCTCTGCCTTCAACACCATCATCCCAGCTCTGCTGCAGGACAAGCTCTCCCAGCTGAGCGTGCCTGACTCCACCTGCAGGTGGATCACAGACTTCCTGCAGCATGTGAAGCTGGGGAAACACGTCTCTGACTCCAGCACCATCAGCACTGGTTCCCCTCAAGGTTGCGTTCTTTCCCCTCTACTCTTCTCCCTGTACACCAACAGCTGCACCTCCATTCACCAGTCTGTCAAGCTCCTGAAGTTTGCAGACGACACCACCCTCAGCGGGCTCATCTCTGGTGGGGATGAGTCTGCCTCCAGGTGGGAGATTGACCATCTGGTGACCTGGTGCAGCCAGAACAACTTGGAGCTCAACGCTCTCAAGACAGTGGAGACAATTGTAGACTTCAGAAAGAACCCAGCCCCACTCACCCCCATCACCCTGAGAGACTCCCTAGTCAATACTGTGGAGTCCGTCCGCTTCCTGGGCTCCACCATCTCCCAGGACTTCAAGTGGGAGCTGAACATCAGCTCCATCACCAGGAAAGCACAGCAGAGGATGTACTTTCTGCAAAGAAGTTCAGCCTGCCAAAGACGATGATGGTGCACTTCTACACCGCCATCATCGAGTCCATCCCAACGTCCTCTATCACCAGCTGGTACACTGCTGCTACTGCCAGGGGCAAGGGCAGAGAGGATGATTGGCTGCAACCTGCCATCTCTCCAGGACCTATACGCCTCCAGAACCCTGAGGTTTGCATGGAAGATTGTAGCCGACACAAACTGTTTGAGACTCTCCCCTCTGGCAGGAGGCTAGAGGGGAGACCAAAACCTCTCGCCACAGGAACTGTTTCTTCCCATCTGCAGCTGGTCTGATTAACAAGGCCCGGGACCCCCACTGACACGGACCCTTACCACCTCCACCAACAGACACTATACTTTACATTAACGTACAGTCCTCCTTCATAATGCGTTACATTAACGCATACTTGTGGACAACACATCATACTCTAACCATTACACATTCCCTGGACAATATTTTGCACAATTTTATTTTATTTCCTTTTCACCTTATAGGTATATATTGCACATATTTAGTAATACTTTTTCATATTCTGTATTGTAATTTTTTTGTATATTTATGCTTATGTTGACTTGTCCCCTCCTTGTATGTGAAAACATACATGGCAATAAACCCGATTCTGATTCTGATTCTGACTACTGTCGTAACCCTCGTAGTAAGTCGAGCAGTCCGTCCCTCGGTTGGACAGCAACAATCACAACTGAAGAGCTCGACATACATCTGTACTGTATGAGGGCACACAACACTATTTGGAGTGAATGCAAATAGACCATTCAGTCAACTTAGTAATGTGCATGTTGTATAATACAGCAAACCTGTACACACAACAAACATAAACTGTCATTGTCAAACTACTACGTTGTGGATGCTGATGGACCAAGATGTGGAAGTGGTGTATTTAGATGTTTTTTAGCAGAATTATGATGATAATGATGATGTTTAGAACATAGTGAAGCTACTGATTAGAACCTCATTAGAACCTTTCAGTTCTAATGAGTTTGTAGGTAACATTTGGTACTCAAATGACAGATTGTTGGTTAAGTATATATGAATATTGTCACGGCCCAGCCGTGACTGCTATGTTTTTTTTTTTTGTTTTTCCTCTTGTCTCCCTGTGTTTCCTTGTTTTTCCCACACACCTGTGTCTTGTCTAGCCCTCGTCTGCACTACCCTTGTGTCTCACTCCTTCCCCGGCTACCTGCCTGCCCACCCCAGCTGTGTCTCGTTTCCCATTAGTCTTTGTGCATATATGTTCCTTAGTTCCCTTTATCCTCTGTTGGGTCCTTGTCTTAGATATTGTTAGTTGTCTCTGTGTCTCAGAAGCCTGTTGTGTCTCTAGTTTTTCTTGAGTTGTCTCTGAACCCTGCTCCTGTGTTCCTGCCCCTGTGGGAAGATTTTTTTGTTAGTTTTTCCTCTTTGGAAATAAAACCTTTTGCCTTCTGAGAGTTGGTCTGCATCTGGGTCCTTTCCGCGATTAAACCCTGAAAAAATATAGATTGAATTCTCTCATAGCTGTTAAGTAAAAATGTACGCTAATTACATTAAATCTATTGTTGACTGGCTACACTGAAACACAAAATTAACACAATTCACCTTCAGTATGAATTGTGCTTTTGTCCAGTTAAAGCATGAATGTGTGTACTAAATTCCAACATATTTATACTGCATATTCTACCATAATATCATGTATGAGATGTGAGTCTTGGGACAGCCTCTGCAGAAGTATTAGTGCACCACTGAGGGTATTGAATATGTAGATGTTTATTTGTTGCTCAGAAGGTGCATTAATAAGTGTATCTGTGACTTTTACATGTGTACATGTTTTATTGTATTATGTTTAATATTTAGCTGTTTTATGTTTATATTTGTTCTTTTTATGTCTTGTATTTAAACAGCAACAATTCTGTGAGTATATAATAAGGTCAACATTAATTACATTTTAATTTCTCTGTGTCCTCGAGGCAATAACTGAACTTCTGTTAATTGGAAGTGTGTGTGTGTGTGTGTGTGTGTGTGTGTGTATTCTGTGTTTACGTGCTTGTCCATCAGGGTTGTGCTTATAATAATAGCGTGTTTAGCACTTTTGCTCTGTCTGTAGAGCAGCTCTCAGCGCTTTCTCACTGTGCTGATTGGAAAGACTCGCCTGCAGTAAGCCCCGGGGCTGTATCTAGAAAACCTTGTTAAAGTCTCTACAGAGAGCCAGGCTATGGAAATATTTGCATCTAAAAGACGGACTAATGTCAGTTTCAATCAGCCATATAAGAATAGCCAGACTGTGTCACTGTCTTCAAAGCTGGTTTCTTTCTTTCTGTGATTTGACACAGATGCTGTTGCTATTTGTAGCAACGATATAAATGCTGAGGCCACCCTGATGCTGTAGGAAACATATTACTGAAGCAGGCTTTGACTGGGTTTCATGGTCGTTCATTATTAGGGGCCATTAGGGTAGATCCCTATTGTTTTCTTCAGGTTTATAATCAGGGTCCAAACCCTGAAGAGGTAGAACCCTATTGAGTTTGTGCAAGTTTGAAATTACGTGCAAATTCTTATCAGTAAAAAAAAAGAAAAAAAAAAGATCCCAGTCGGCCTGATGGTAGCGCTCTAATTATCAAGCCAAAAAGTGAAAACTTGGAAAAAACTTTGGCCACCCACACCTTGAGTCCGATTGACATGAATATGACCCCAATCGGCTCGAAGTTTTAAGTTGATTTCAATGTACACACAGTTCCAAGAATCCTGCAGGGCGACTCTGTCAGCATGCATTGAGTCAGACAAGCACAGAGCTGGATGGGTCAGACAAGTCTGCCGAGAGGTGAGAGTCCAGAGAAGAGGATAAAGCAGAGAGAAAAGTGTCCGTGGCAGAATCATGAGTGACAAGGAGTCAGGTGAGGGGTGAGCTGATAGGACAGAGGAGGCATGAGAGGAGGGAGACAGGGAGCCAAGGTTGCCAGGAATCTGGACAGTATGTGTAGATCTCCCGTTTGATGAAAGTTGTCTATCACACATTTAAATCAACTAACTACCAATCATTTTAAGGCAGTACAGTGCATTATATATGTGAGTTTTTCCTCTTAACTGTACCTTCACGTCCTGGGTGCTAAGTAGCTCCTGTTTCACATTCACTCGCCATCATTCGTAATCATTTTATCCAACCATGTCGCTTCCCAGCCACAGTGTGGTGCTAGAACCGTCTGCCTTGCAGTCCGCCAGTGGACAGTCTGAAGAGACGCAATGCATTTTGGGACCGTTAAGTATGTCCAGTAAACTCACGTTGCATACTCAGAAATTCTTGCTAATCTAGTAACCAATCTTTGCATTGCCCTGCATTTCTCACGACATACACACTACATACACACACTACATACTCAATTTTATGTCATAGTTACTGTGAATAGTATGTTAGCATGCTATTTCGAATACAGCCATAGTTACAGCACATAACTTCTAGTATAACCAAAATTTTGTACAGATTAAAACAAACAAAATACATTGTGTCAATTAGTGAGATTTACAGGTGTTTGGATTTTTAGGATTTTAACGTATTGGACAGATCCAGGATAGCTATTTACGCTCTACTTCTAGTCTTTATGAAAAATCAAAATAATTGAATAGCTCCATAGTTAATGCAGAGACATAAGAGTCGTGTCAATCTTCCATCTTATCCTCTGACTGTAAATATGTGAGTATGTGAATAAATGGCATCAACACTTCATGTTATGTAGGAAAGCAGGAGCAGGTATATGCATGGGATTTTACAGAAAATAAAGACCTGTATTCTCTGTTCTATTAGGCTGAGGTAGCTCCAGTTACTCATGGGGATCAACACAAGTCCAGCCAGAACTCCCAGAGGACATGCCAAGAACAACAACAAAATAACACTGCAAAAATGCACAAACATTATATTTGAAATTATAAGTATTTCAGTTGGCTAACTCTTGAAACTGAAGACACTTGGCTGTTTTGAACTACTTTGTATGTTTTTTGAAGCAGTTTCTGTGTGTTGGATGACACTAAAAGATACTGACATGAACACTACACAGAAAACATATTTCAAAAGTTCAAACGATGGTCTGTTGTGAATGTGGGGAGCCTCTACTCACTGTACGCTACCCGATCGGGCCAAATTAGGTATGTAAACCATAACCATTACCCTCTCATTAGAATGTATTTTATCCCACAGACGTATATTTGAGTAAAAGAAAAGTAGACAAAATAAAAAACGGAACAATCATTGAGCAGGTACTGCATGTCTGTATATTGGCTGACAAAATTAAATATAAGCTTGTCTGTGTGCACATTCATGGGGGGGTGGGGGGGATTTGGGGTGACCAGCCAAGCAATCAATTACATTTCCTTTTGAGATGGAAAAACAAATAGCTCAATCTATCAATGCCACGTAAATCCATCTCCTTCATACTGTAATGCACACACGCACACACACAGAAACACAGCCAAGTACTTGAACACAAGAAGCCAGATGTTTGAACAATGAGCAGCGCCCCTCAGAGGCAGGACGTGGAAGAATGGGCTCTTTTCTTTTTTACACTGCCGAAACAAATTTGTCACTCGGCTCCCTGTAGTACAAGCATAGATACGAGCCCAGCAATTAGTGTGACAATGCTGCTCGCACACACACACCCACATATACACACACACAGATTTGTATGACTTCACCTTTGAGGACATGGGCACAGTCTAAGTAGGAAGCTGAGGAACAGTGAATGGCACACAGAGAGACTCAATTAAAACCCAGATGTTTTGACAAAGAGAAAGAAAGCCACTGGGGGTTTTACATTGTTAAACAGATGGAAATGACACAATACAATACATTACAATTCAATATAAGTGCTGTCATTTAATAATGATAGAGCAGGAGAAGCTGGCCCATTCATACCAGCAACATACAGCTGAGTACTACACCAGAGTTGTGTTTAGATCATGACACTACGCATCTCAAATACACGAAAACTCCTTTTTTTTTCTTTTTTTTACAGCTTTAGATAGAAGTAGCCTGTTTGCTTCATTAGCTCTCTGTAAGGCCTTTTTCTGTTTTGTTTTGTTGCTCTGCTCAACCTGTAATGTGATCTCTGCAACCCGGCTTATGTAATATTTACACTCATTTGTTAGAGAAACCGTGGATTTTTCAGTTCAACAGGACCAATGAGTACTCAGTTACAGTATTCAGATTCTCCCAATTGAACTTTAATGCACATTGTAATATCAGTATTAGGACCTCCAGCATTTAGATGAAAGTAAAGTAAGTTAGCTTAACTTATTATTTTAATTTTTCAGATACATACTGCATTTAAACAATTAAAATCTTTTGCTGTTCAACTCAATTTCAAGTTGCTGCTACATGAGAGCATTACTTAGACTGTCACTCAAAGCTGCACCTGGTGATTGCAGATTTCAGGTCAAGCAACTTTAGTTACTTTCAAATGTCTTCAACCAGACCAAAACAGGATTTGGATTTGGTAAGTGGACACTGGATTCAGACCCGAACCTCCTACCTCAGCTTAAACGAACCTCTCGTCCCTAACCAGTAAATACTATGTACACGATCATAAAATCCATTAAAACCTGCAAAATATCTTGAAAAACTGACTTTCACCAAACTTAATTTCAGTTCCTGTAAAGTTAACATTTTGGGGATTTGTGATTTCCATTAGACAGCAACGTATTTTTAATGCACTTTATCCCTATTTAGTGTTAATTTCACAGCTGCTTGGTAATTGTTTATCTATTTCTGAGATGTATGTCCTGCTAATGTATAACATCATTAAAAATTATAATCAGGGTTAATTAAATTAGCCTATTGCTTTTGTGCTGGTTTATATTATTATTTGTCTTCTACCGCTGCTCAAATTGCTGTGCACTGGAACGAGCTACAAACATGAAATGTGGCCCAATAACTGGAAATTATATGCAAATTTTTCCAAAGAAACCTGACCCCAATCGGCCAGATGGTGGCACTAGAATTAACTACCAAATATCCAAATTTGAGTCCAATTGACTTGAAATGTGACACACATATACAGTACAGCTCAATTTTTAGTAGTCATGAATAGTTATGATGTGGGAAACATTAATGTGACTGATCCACTTTTTGGATTTAGACTGTATCAACACCAACCAGCTTACAGTCTTGTGGGGCTGACACACACATACATACTATGAATGGACAAGAACATTGCAAAAAAATTACCATCATCAATCAAAAAACATTTTGGGTCATAAGAACAGCCTCCTTCTATTGGCTGTGAAAAGGTTGGAATCCGGAATCGGATTTATAACAATAATCATTTTATGTTGATGCAATGATAAAGTAACGACTCGGATTGGTGACAACTTGACTGAAAGACTTGGACATTATCATTTGCACCTGACAAAGAGTATGCCCCCGTGTGTGAGTGCATGCTCTCCTCTTCCTTTGTTACGACATGCTAAACCTCCTAACGAGATGTTGAGAGGAGGCTGCTGACTTTCACGAGTCTGGTCCTATAGTTTGGTGTTGGTACGCAGTATAATGGCAGCTAGAGTAAACTGAGCTTTGAAGCGAGGTTTGGACCCAAAATAGGCTGATCTGCTGGGTTCAAGAGTCACATTTCTCAGGTCACTTGGTTTCACCTAAAAGATTGTAGTTTGTACAGTGAGCCCATATGGAAGTGCATATCCATATGTATGCCAAGTATGTCTGTACTCCGCAAAGTCCCTCTCCCACACACACTTTCTACCTTTTACTTTCTTTCTCCAATCATCCTCATTAGCCTGGCCTTAGCCTGACCTCTATACCTCCTTAAAATTACTTTTCAAACACAGGGCCCTGCACAGATTTTGCAAACGTCAACTAACTTTGTCTAAGTTCTCAGACTGAACTTGGATGGGCTCAAAATTATGAGCAGTGTATACTGGTTTGAATGCATGCCTTAGGAGGACACATTTTCAGTCATGCCTTAACAAACCTTTCAGTGCGTTACCATGCTATACTCTGGTAGAGGTTAATTTTGAATGAGGCAATCCGTACTTCAGGCATCCTTCAGATGCACCATCTTTAGTTTACTTGTGTGCTGATAATGCGACTGTAAAATCTGTAAACTGTATATAAAACAAACTTTATTGTGGATTTACAGGTGTTAAGTGTATTTTATCAAAAAGGATGGAAAATAATTTTGTCAATACAATAAAATTACATTAAATCAAAATGTAAAAAAATAATTTTCAGCTTGTTAAACTAATCAAATTCTCCCAGTGGTATCTACAGTAAAATGCATAATTGACCTTTTTGTGGTGGACTAATTGGTCTTTTCATTTTTTTCTCTCTGTCATTTAGAGTCAAAGGAGTTACAAGAAGGCTGGCGAGTGGCATTTAAAGGCATTTACACGATGGTATTTAAGAGATTAGACAATTAAAGTGGCACCTTTTCACTTTAAAGAAGTTAAAAGGTATACTGACACAGTCAAGTCAACCTCTCAGCAATGTGAAAATCCTAAAGCAGGATATGAAGGGTGAGGACAGAGCACAGTGATGGAGTTGATGAAGTTCAATCTGTGGAATCTTCTGACCCTGACATATATAATAAAATGTTCCTCAATAAATGGAAGTAGTGGTTTTGCACTCATTCATCCCGTGATACACACAAAGACCACAACCACCCTGTCATGCTGTCACCACACACACAGACACACACACAGACACACAGTGGCACACACAGCACTTGTAAGTTATGTGATACATAACGTTACAGCGCTGTACAGTTTCTGCACTATATTAGGAACAATCTCACGTATAAATGAAGTGCAGAAATTAATCATCATAGTGCCAACGGAAATAATTAGCCTATCATGCTGCAATTCCGAGAGCACACAAAGAACAGATATGGGACACAGGATGGGGAACACCACACGGAGGCAGCCTGTGTGCACAAACAAGCACTGCTGTAGTGTGAAAATGTGGTGTTTTCATATAATCTTTAAACTGATACCATATTAACCTCTATAAAACCCCCAAAAGAGTTTAGATTTCTATTTGTTTACTTCTGTTGCTTATACATTACATTGTAGTGAGGTGCGACATTAACAAGACAAACGGTTTGTCTATACATGCCTGAATAGATTTACATTTACCTGAATACATTACATTTATAAGTCAATTTTGATTTTATGTCAGCAGTAAATAAATATAGGCAGTTACAGTGACAGATGGGCAGTATTCAAATTAAATGTGTTTCATAATAAATGTACTTTTGAGTTTTTCTTAATTTGTTTATTGCTGGAGAGTAAAAAAAAAAAGTGCAATTTGTAACAAGATACTTTAAGAGCTTGAAGTACATGATTTATATGTCATTATATTCTCAAATAAGACACATTTTCATCCCAAAGTTTAAACTGTAAAAAAAAACTGTACAACAACTAGTCTAATCACAGTCTTGCAAGTGAGTCACATGACATGAGTAATGTGCTCATTGTGAACTATGTATTTAATTTGCGTTCCTCTGACCAGTAGCTTGGGTAGAGAAGCTGCTTGGGTGTTTAGTGCAAATTTCCCCAAAAGATAAAATGTATGTCATCAAGCTAACATCACAGACACGCTCAGGCAGCCTGGAACTGTGTCACCACAAGCTCTATTAGCCAGAAATTAATTCATTTGCGTAACACTGTGCAACCAAGCGGCAACCTCCAGGTCTGAAAAGTGAAGTCAATGTGGAAGTGCCTTAAACCTGCATTCTCTCTAACGGCCAGCAGGGGGCGATTCCACTGGCTGCAAAAATAAGTCAGATTGTATAGAAGTCAATGAGGAAATGATCCTACTTCTCACTTGATTTATTACCTCAGTAAATATTTTCCTAATGAGTTTATGGTCTCAGTCTCTAGTTTCAAGTCTTCTTCAGTACAGCAGGATGTTCATTTAGTAAATTATGGTCACATTCAGACAAAAATAGACAATAAAGCAGCGTATGCCTTAGGCCGGGGCTACCTTGTGATTGACAAGTCGTTACTGCAGATATAGGCAGCACTAACCTCTAATCCAAATAATGTCAATTCTGGCTTTAAAAAACCAAGATGGAAAACTAACGGAACTAGCGGCTTCAAAACGGCCATCTACAAACCAATGAGTGACGTCACAGAGGCGACATCCACTTCTTTTATACAGTCTATGTGAGCAACACATCTGTTACTTCCTTACCAGATCTGCGGGTCCGAGCCATAGTTGGGAGACCTGGTTTTAGGCTGTTTTAAATGACTATACCGGCTTGTCGCTGTTAACTGGTCTGGACCAATTCTGCTGTAAAGAATGCAGGAAGACACCACAGTAACAGTGCATGTACAGGGACTTTTTTTTTCTTCTCTTCTGCGGCAGCGAACACAACACATGGCCTTTCAGTAACTGTTGTGCTGCAAGGGCTGAATAAAGTAACCTAATGACCCCTAGTAGCGTGCACCTGTCTGTGGCTGCTGCAACATGCAGGTAATTCTCTCACACACCGGGAGAGACTCACTTCTCAGCTTTGTTTAAGCCTGTTTAAGCCTTTTTTGTTTCTTCATCTCACGTAAAGTGTAAACACAATATGTTTGCAATATACTGAGCTTGTGGTCAAATGTTTTAACAGGGACTGACATATTTCTCAACCATCAATGTCAGTCACAACTTTCTTACTTAAGAAATAGTTTTGCTGTAGGATAATAATATGTAAAAGAAAAAAAAAAAGAAGAAAGGCATGTAAGATATGGGACTGGTACCACAAACCATGATTAACATTACCATACTGATTCCTGTATAGTCACTCCAGCCAAAATATGCCTGGACAGAATAGAAGAAAGTTTTATTTTTTTCCATATAGGCAACGCAACTGAATAAATAAATACGAATATGTAAAATTCATCAATAATTGATGGTGTTGGACCTGGAGGAGGAGTGTGTGTTATTGTGTGGGTATTCTGATAGAAAATTAACAGCTGCTCTGGAGAAACAAATTCACCTGTGAGATTTTTTATTTTTAACACTGATGTGCTGTAACACACACAAACACACACATTCAGACAAAGGTTGTAACCTTTCTTCTTTCCATTCATTTAGTCTTTTTTTGTCTTGTTTTTGATAATCAGTGCAGCCCGCTGATGCACACACACAAACACACACATAAATATGTTGACACACAAAACAAAGCACATGGTCCTAGCATGGACACATTTACGTCCCTAGAGACTCCTTGTCCAAAACAACTCAACTATCGGGGAGACAAATTGGACAGTGTGTGTGTGTGTGTGTGTGTTTGTGCTGTGAGTGTTTTACAGTCCATGTATCCATGTGTTGTTGTGTGGTTGAGGGTAAGCGTGTTCATGTGGTTGTGTGTTCGTTCACATGTGTGTGCGTGTGTGTGTAGGTGTGTGAGAGAGGTGAATGTGTGTGAATAATAACAATGTGTTTTTCTCCTGAGGGGCTCCACCAAGCCTGAAGAAATAAAATATTAATGATCAATCACTGGTTTGGGACCACTGAGACACGTTCGCACACACACACACACACACACACACACACACACACACACACAGAGACAGACACACAGACTTGGTATTGTTTTACAGTGTATTTGCGAGGAGTCCCCCGACGATATTCACTCCCTAACCAGCCGTAAGCAGATTCTGTTAGCCTGAAAGTCAGAGAGGCAGGATGGTGAGTGAAAGGTTGTCAGTGGAAACCCAGCGCTGAGCTGTCCTTGAGCAAGGCGATGAGAGGGATTCACTGGTCACCAGCAGCTGTTTTTGAGGCCACATTTTGGACTCACCTGTGATTTTACTTTGTCAATTCAGTAAAAGTCTTTGCTCCACAGTAAAGCCAGGCAGACGCTGTACATTTTTATTAATCCTGTACACTAGTGTGTGAACTCACACTGCGTGTCTTAATCGGCCTAGGAACCTGCAACTTTTACGCCTACACTGTATGGATCTATCAACTGGCCACGACGCAGGAGCTCACACTGAATGTAAGCATGGAAACCACAGCCAGTTTTGTCCACTGGCAGTTCCAAAGAATTTGTTTAACAAGAACATTGCATCCTCAACAGTTTTAGGCTGTTTTGTGCAAATTGTGGGTTAAAATCTGCTTATCTGTGGATATTCATCATCGCCAGGGGATCAATCCTAAAGTTCTGGTGTCCTTCTGATTGTTCTGCTTGCACGAACCACCTGGCCAAACGTTTTACATGTATATAATACAAAGGTACACATTCATGCTCTCCATAGGATGAACTCTTTATACCGTCCCCTTATTTAAGACACTTGTATATTTGTTTTCTAGTATCACACTGAGATAAAATGTCAACTTTACATGCAAGGTATCACACAATCCAAGACTAAAATGATGCCTTTGAAGCAAACTGTATGTGTATGTTTTTTTTTTTTTTTGAGGTAATGTTTAAGTGACAGCGCTTTACTGGCCACTTCTTTTGGAGAGACTGTCTTTAGAGATTGACTCAAAAATCAGCGCGGGCACATCAGTGATATCCGTGGTGTTGGGTTGTGCACGTGTGCCAGAACGGCGCCCGCGGAGTGCATCAATAAAAAAGAAGAATAACAAAAGGTACTAATGCTACAAAATAACTAAAATGGTGTCTGTGGAGAAAGTGGGAAACAGACTGAGATGGCTTGATCTTTCCAGGCTGTGAACACAGGTCCCAGGTGTTCCCAGTGGGCACCGACAACTCGCCTGCATTTTAAAACAAAACAAGAAACACATACCCAAAAAAAGCAACAACAGGCCATCATATTTTAAAGACACCATAAGGGATCATGGTGCCGTTTCTCAGAGAAGCTTTTTCTGATACCTTAACAGCTTAATTCGTCATGTTTAATATTGATTTGTTTTGCCCCGTTTCAAGTCAGCATTGACTTGTTCAATATTTAACTCAGACCACCGTCCTCCCATAACACATAAAGTGTTTAGTTGCCTGACCTTCACCATGAAAAATGTTTGAGTTGCAGGAATACAAACACATATCAACACTAAACAATTCTGCAGATACTTTCAATATATTTAGTTATTGTATGTTTTATTTCTGTCATGCCAAAATATGTGGCCCATTGGAATAACAAGACACTTCTCCTCCACTTTCTAACTGATATTCCATACATAAATCAGCCTCTCAGTCTTTGAGCATAGTATTAAAATCACAACAATTGTTTTCATCTCACTAAACAATGTATTCTGTGGTTCCCAATAAAAGGACAATTGAACCATGGCATGGAGGAAAACATTTTTTCTTAAATAAATTAATATAAAACAGAATTTTCCATACCATAATTCATTTTTATCATCCTAAATAATGTACGCCATTTTGATTTAGTCCAGATGCCATTAGCTCACTTTTCTGTACTCTCAGCAAACACAACATCTTTAAACATACATGCTTTAATCTTTTTATTATTAGACAGTAACTCATTAAGCCCATATTTATTCATTGTCCTTTTGCCATGGCCCATTGATTGGTTGATCCCAAATAGAGAGCTGAAGCCTAGAGAAGGCTAGCTGCTGTTAGACATTAAAACCTTTGTGATTGAAGTTAAACAATTATTTTGTGAACAAAGGAAAACTCCAGCTCTCATGAAAATGTACAAGCATGGCAGCGCAGGCTCATCATCCTGACTTGGTTTCTTCTACGTCATAAAAACTCACCAAGCTCTCTTCTAAAGTCATTTTTCAAAGTTCCTAGCTGTAATCCCTGCCGTCTCAAAAAAGCTTAACTGTTCATTCCTCTCTGTCTGATATTCTTCACAATGGATCCCAATACAAATGTTTTGTTGATAAAAAATGTAATTTGCTCATATGTTTCCAGTTTTCCTATTTCTACTTGAACAATGTGAACTCTTACATCCATCCTAGATCATGTTTTTTTTTTTTTTTTTCTATGCAGATCAGCTTCAGCTATTTAGAAAAGCAAATGCACACGCAGAGATGGTCATAGATAATGTCTTTCAACATACATATATTTTTCTTAGACTCCGTTACAACAGTACTCAGTGTATCTGCCTCGCTCCTCTTTCTCCAATCAATCAGTACATCCATCTAGTTTCATCCTCTTCATCATCAGTATCATGGACAACATTATTACTGTTATCAACATCACCATCACCTTAAGAGTCCATTTAATTCATTGTTCCCACAAGGGCAAGCCAAGGCCCTTAGGCAAGTGCACACACACACATACACACACACACACACACACAAAGAGACGTGTGCACAGTGAAAAAAGACAGAGTGGGGCTCACCTATCACCACCATTATTACCCCTTCCCTGCTGTCCCCTTTGGGGAATGGACCGGTCCCTTGTCACCGACTGACATCCCTCCCATGGGTCCCTAATGGTCCACACAAACACCCGCGCGGGCACACACACACACCTGGTTCCCAAAAGTCAATTCCCAGAGAGCTGTCAGACTATCCCTGGCCAAAGACCAGAGGTATCCATGAGTGAGTGGTAATGTGTGTGCGCATGCATATGTGTGTGTCTAAATGTTGTCTAAATGTGAGACAGCGCCAGTTTTGACATTTCTTGATCCATATGACACATTCTTAGGGGCAGTGGACAGTTATTTTTTGGTAAAAATGAAAAAAAATAAAAATAAAGTAACACATTTTCTATTGTCTTTTGGCCTGCTGCTGGTATGATTGGCAGAAATCCTCAGGGGCAGAAAGAAAAGTCCCACCTAGACAACTGTTTGGGCTGGTTGAGAGTGTGTGTGAGTGAAGCGTGATGGACATATTTCCTCAAGGCATTATTGACAGTTATAGTCATAATGATATGAATTTAACCAAGAGAAAAAGAATGTTTTGACCCTTATGCCAGTTTAATTTTGGTCAATAATTACGAAAGGCTCTATCGAATAACTTTGTGACCATGTTTTTCTAATTCAGTTTTACTTTTTAAACTGCAGGCTTAAAATAATTTTGTTGTATGTGGAAATAAATGTACACCATAGCCGGGGGAAAAAGAAAGTTGACATTTCTCATAAGAATAATAAAAATAGTAATTGCCTATCTTGTAATTCTTACTATCTTTAACTAGGAATAATGTGATCTGATAACAATAACATACAACTCTCATATTTGGAAAATAAGGGTTTTATGCATAATTGCATGGTGCCCATGTCATATATAATATATGAATTATACTATTATTACATACAAATTTCAAATATAAGATACAGATCTCATAATTATGAGACAGGATCTTATAATTTAAAATATATAAATCAGTAAATACAAGGTATAGATCTCACAATTACATTTCATACTTACTAGATAAACATCTCATTTATAAGATCTCATAGTTAAAAGATAATGTCACAATATAATCTATACAATGCAAAATATCATTTCAAGAAACAAATCTAATAATGGCAAGATACCAATCAAGTAATTGCAACATATGAGTTTTATGAATAGGAAATAAAAATGTCATAATTACAAATACACATCATATAATTATAAGATACAGATTTTTCAATAATTAGACAGATATCATAAATACGCGCTTTAGTTTCCTCCCAGGGTATCTGGTGACTTGTGAGTGTGTGCGAATGAACTGAGTGACTGGTGAACTGTCCAGGGGGTGCATCCAGCCTCTCGCCCCCTTTCAGCTGGGTTACAGATTTTAGAATAATTACACAATAAAATAATCTAATAATTACAAGATGCACATAATTCCAGGGTACAGTTTTCAAATAGACGATACAAATTGCACAATTGCATGAGATACAATCACAAGTTACAGATTTTACAATTACAACATATGGATCTGATAATTACAATATACTGTATGGCTCTGAAATGTACAGGATACAAATCCCATACTTATGAGGTATAAATGACATAATTATGGAATACTGATCTCATGTTCACAAGATACGAACAAAATACAAATCTCATAATTACCAGAGACAGATCATAGTGGCGGGATAAAGATGTCATTGTACTACTCTGCTGCACTACGACCAGTACTTTTGGTACTACACAATAACGTCACAAATCTCCTTACAAAGGCAGATTCCCATGATATTCCCTTCAATTTTCAATTTTGATTTTTTTTTTTTTTGTGCTGAAGAACACCTCTGGTGTCTATCGGAAGTACACTTTTATGGTTGGTGAATATATGATCTCAATTCTGTAATGTCACCCTGTCCCAGAAACATTGTTAACATTTGTGTAATGAACATTGAAGCCTTTCAGCCTTCAACAGAGCTTACTGTAAGATAAAATGTGCTACTCACTAAAATGATACAAAGCCAGGATTGTTTCCACGCATCATTTTACAAGCAACTGCTGAGTAAACAGGGTTTACCTCACAGAGAAGTGAGTCGGGTAAATAAAGCAGGCTTCAGCACAACCACAATCCATCAGAACAAGTCAACACAAAGCAATCAAGGTCCCATAAGGTAACTGCACACACAGCTACACAAACAGGTCTTCCAAGTGTCTGTATCTAATCCATGTTTCAGACAGGTTGTGTTTGCTGAGCATGAGGCAGTCTGCTGGCTGGCCTATGGGATATTGATACTGGCCCAATTGCCTTATCCACTTCCACCCTCTTTCACTGTCTTTCTGTCTCTCTCTGACTTCCTATCTGTCTCTCTCTTTTTTGTTCTGTCCACACATTCAAACAAAATAAAGTGAGGAATTGAGATGAAATGGGAGGAGAGAGCAACAAAGAAGGGAACTAAGTGATGTGGGTGGGGGGGCATGGGTCAGTGTTTGTCTCAGTTTCTGTGTCTGGCCATTGAATGCTGTGCTTTGTGCTGACGGAGCTGAAATGGGGTGTTGGCTATTTTTTTTGTGTGTTTTAGCTTGCAAGTACCTGGTGTTTCAGCTTAAGACTTCTTTCTTTTTCCTCAAAAATGGCACAATTGGTTATAAGAACTCTCGGCTGGATAATCATGTGACCTGCAGAGAGAATATAAGCCTGTTGGATTTACGGCGTCCATTTTAATTTAAAATGCATATATTCTGGTGTCTGAATGCGTTATCAATGGAATGACAAATACAACTTTGTTCAGAAGACCAGAAGTTAGTCAAACTTTTAGTAATACTCTAATCTACTTATCCAAAGTAGCTGGCATTCATTTTTGGGTCAATGAAAAATCTTTATATTAATCTGTATGTCCAGTAATTACCACAGTTGCTGAACGGTTTATCATGATTAGAATATGATTATTATAATTACAATTATTTCATAATAATTTTAATTTCTAAGTCATTTTTAAGGATCTTTTTTTTTTTTTTTTTGCAAATGCACAAGACTGTCCCAAAGACAGCATGCACATGTGTGTCCTTGTGAGTGTGTGAGTATTATGGGGTAGTGAAAGCACTGCACAGCAGAGGCTGCAGCATGTTGCTCATGAAATGTTATCTTGCAAATATAAGATAATTCTGACGCTACACTATATCAATAACCTAAACTTTAAATTGAAATAACAGATGTCTAACAGTAATTTCACCTCATGGCAATAAGCGGCAAGATTTTACGACTTGTGTGACCATCCCTCTATCATTGTCAGATTTTCAAAATTACACAAGAAGTAACAGTTTTAACTATATCTACTAATTTCCATTCATAGCTTGCTGACCTTGTCTCAAACACAGAAAATCCACTTACTTCACAGATGTCACTGTAGTTCTTTCCTATGACGCGAATAGAAATACAGCACTAGTTTATTTTTCTAACACAACTCTATCTGTCTTTTATGGATGCTGTCCAAGGTCCTTATTACTTGTTTGACACTTTTACAAATCTCTTCATACTTTTAGCAAAAGCCCCAAAATTCATCCTAAACGACAGAAAGTTAGATCTCTATAACACTGTCAATGTAATGCCTCAGTATTACATGATCTGAAATCTGTCATATCTAGTAAAATGGGATATCCATTTTACTAGTTATGACAGATTTCAAATCCAGAAGAGAACAGTCTAAAGATGAACAAAAAAACTGTTTTGACAGAATAACTCCCCTCACTGTCTGAGTTGGGAGTTTCAGGGAGCTGGTCAAGTCAAATTTTTTCATTTACAATGCATATATACTGTATAAAATCGCACATTTTGACCGGAGTGCTTTAGGTGGTTCAGGTTTTCTAAGAACCACAAAAGCCTTATAAAAAAATGTTTTATACATGCAGCTTATGAAGGTTTTAAACTAAGATCCTGGAGGCACTCTTACAGTGTGGTAAAGTGGTGTTTCAGATGGACAGACATGAATGTAAATGTGTTGTTTACTTTCCTAAAGTGAATTGGAAAGATGGGCCCACTGAGCAGCCATCACTGCAGGCACAAAGTGTCAGGCAGATGTACAAGGAATTAGGCAACGGACAACTGTATCGTGTTGGACACCAGCTCCCCAAAACTGGGGAGCCAAGAAAGTCCTGCAAGCTTTCTGTGAAGGATTTAGCAGACTGGAAGCTTTAAAGTTTGGTCTGTTTTGTCCATCTTCTACTGACGTCTTCATAACTTTTTGCCTGTCAGACTACAGCAGATAACAGCCCAGGTTCTACTCTAGAAAGGTCAAGCCGTTATTAGGCCAGCAATACATATTGTAAGCTTATACATATTATCATTGCAAGATAGTTGAACGTTTCTGAATGGAATGCAGACTATAACACTAAAATACACAATGCATGGATGGTCAAAATGTTTTTTTATATGTCAGTAGTTGACGTAATTGCATCAAACCTAGCTGCATCCAAACTGGAAGTTCTTAGCTTTCTATAAATAAAATGCACGACTACATTTGTGTCTCCATTTATTCTCCTCCCAACAAAAACTGGCTGAATGCTTTCTGCTTGGTGGCAGAAATCATGAAATAGTCTAATGGGATTTCATGGGATTAAAATGTTACATTAGATATAAGAAATGTACCGCTTCATTTATATATTTGGGAATTTCAAACTTGTTCCAGGTTACCTTTCTACATGAATGTGGACTCACCTGTAAACATGAATAAGGCTTTGCCTATTTCTCTCCTCTGTAACCAATGCTATTATAATACCTAAATTAAAACTAAATTACATAAGAATAAATCAAATCAGAATCCAGGGTTCTCTTATTAAAAACAGGTCTAATGCCAACACAGCTGGTTTAGAGTATTGTATGCCCTGTTACATGCTTTTCATCCCTTTAATGTTTGAAAACTTTTGTTACATATGTATGCCAATAAAAAGATTTTATTTTCAGTTGTAGTTTATAGCTTGATTAGATATTCCTACCATTAAGAAAAAATATTTTGGATTGTGTGTGTGTGTGTGTGTGGGTGTGTGTAATACATGCACACACACCTAACCTTGTGTTTGTGCAGATGGATTCCACATTTTCTGCAATCACTGCAAACCTGATATTATACACAAGTGTAGAATTTATATATCCCACATAGAGAAATTTAAAGACAGCAACGTCAAGCACAGCAATGTGATCAAACATAGCAGGTGAAATACAAATCATATTACAAAGGTTACCAGTTAGTTGCATACACAGCCAGGACTTTGAGACATTGTTGTAATAAGCCTTTAGGTTGATTGCATTGATTGATTGTTTTTAGCGATCGTTAATGGGTATTGACTGTTTTTTCCCCACTAAGCATCTGTGTGTTTAAAAGGCTTTGTTGTGGCCAACTATTTGTGTCATGGTTATCTTTAAGCTGCATCTTTAGGTGTTTATTTTAGTGGTCAAGATGTAAAGCCATGTTCTGTGGCATCAGAAGGCTGCGTTTAAAAGTAAAATGAAATTAATTTTAGGGCAAAGAAAACCGAGATACACAAGTGACACAGGGGAAATTGAGGAAGCCTGAGTGGGGTGAAAAAACAGGGGCAAAGTTTCAAACATTGGCTGATGACTGAATGTGAAACAATTATAGCAGAGATTTGGGTTGAGTGGTGGATAGGCGATCCTATTAGGGCTTTCAGGAGAAACATGTCATTTCATCGACAGTGACAGTGACACCAGATGTCATTTTAATTGACACTATGCCATGGGAGAGGCAGGAATGAGAGAGAGAGAGAGAGAGAGAGCCAAAGAGAGAAAAGAGAGAGAGAGAGAGGGGGAGAGGGTGAGAGAGGGAGAGGGAGCCAGAGCTAGAGTCCTACTTCCCCCAGGGCGATCTTAATTGGTAAAGTTAGGAATATAAGCTATGAAATATTAAATGTATAAAAGTAGAATATATTCACTCTATGCTGGGTACACTTTCACTCACACAGCAGAGCACCTAATAGGCAAAGTTGGTAAATACTTCTTTTTTTTTTCATATATCATTGTTGTGAAAAATGACACCCCTCTGCATTAAATAATCATAAACATGTTGGGCTCACTTTCATGCACCTAGACAGCCCATATATACAGCACGGAGCACCGTGGAGGAGTAAAGGCACTTCCAAAATGTTTTTATTGAATGTAAGATGAGGCAGGGAGTTTGCACGGTTGCCGCCTCCACCTGGCAGTGAGTAGTATTGTTTAAATTCAGTGTAGCTCACTCAGAAATATATAAAAATCAATGATCAAATTTGGGAAAAAGTTTAGAAAATGGTCTTTATAAATTCAAACCTTATTGTTGTTTGGTTTGGTTTTAAAAAAATCTGACTAATGTTTTAATTTCTACAAAAACATCCCACCCTACCTGTTCAGCGATGGGATCGGGACAGGAGGAGATTGACAACTGAAGTAACAGAAGATTTTCACTATAACTCAACTTCTGCTGGAAAATCAAACATGAGTTTTTGCTCCAAATGCCAGTGGCTGGTAATCGTTGGAAATGTGCTGAGCTGGCCAAGTGCTCTTCAGCATTAAATGATATCTCAATATTTGTCTGTTTTTGTTTATTTTAATGAGACATTGTGATGGGGGTCTTTTACCATGTCACTGGACAGGGATGGAACAGGAAGAAAATGCCTTTGGACTGGCAGTATATTTAAATGAGACTCTGTTGGTGCTTAATGGAACAGGTTTCCTTTTTATAGTCAGAAGTTGACATTTGATTTGGAAGTCCAATTGGTTTCACCAGATTCTAAATGGACAGGGGTCAATGACACTGTGTGGGATCACAATGGATCGGGACAACAAGCCTTTGGAGTGGGTGGAAGTAAGAAGGAAATCTGTAAGACTATAGCTTTAGTATCATGCAGCTGTTTAAGCGGGGTCACAATGTGCGAGGCCCGAGCCTCAACATTAAAGAATCATTAAAGATTTTTAAAAAGTGACTATCCTAATATCCTGTGTCCTGATGGGGAAGCATGGGGTCACGATGTGTGGCTGACGGAGCCTAAACAATAAAGAATCACTTTAAAATTGACCTGATGGGATCAGAACAGCATGACAACCCCAGTCATGGGGTTGAGTGGGACTGGGAAAATTGTAACTTGTAAAACAAACAACTTTAATTTTTCCTTTTTATTTGAAGTCAGATGAGAGGTTTGCATATTTGAGTCAGTATTACTTAAAATATATATAGCTCACTCAAATTATTAAAAAATAAGTTTTACCACCACTCCATGCTATGGATGCTATGCCTACAGTGACTCTGCATTTGTTATTTGTTCACCTCTGATTGTGTCTTTCCATTGACAGTATCTGCATTTTTTCTTCCTTCAAATACGACTTGTCCTTGTAGAGTGTGCTAATGCTGCATATCCAACTGCAGTGGGTTTGCCATTGCCAAACAAAGTGCAAATTGTTGAGCACTCATTTACAATGCAAGCATTTTTGTAAAAATGACCTGGTTATGAGCCCCGCTATGGAGCATGTTTCCTCTCAGCTTGAGCCAGGGGTGACAAATAGAAAACTCAAGGCAGCTCTGACAGCGCTGAATGCTTTCCACAGGGTGAGGAAATTGCTCCGCTCTGCCCCCCGTCCCCGTTTGTAGACGCAGGGGAACTAGGCTGGCGCCAACATTTTTGAAATGCTTTAAACTGTTTTACAAACGGCAGCTGGACTCACAGAAGTGTATTGTGGGAGATGGGGCTGCAGGAAGGTCAGGTGCCGTTTAGCACTGACAATATTTCATCCATAACATTTAGATGTTGATTTCTATGCAACTGTTGCTATTTGGAATTAGATTTATTGTGCTCTTTGTTTATGTGGTTAAACATTTTACACTAATATTTGAGTGAATTCATTAATAGAAAAATGTTTTGTCTTTGAGGTGTTAATGGTGGCAGTGGTGGGTGTGCTGTATGTTGAGTGTCTGGATTACCGTCCTCATACCAAAAAACAGTGACTCCCAAAACCACATATATGACCGACGTACTGGACCTTCGTTGTCATGGTAACAATAATAAACATGTGCTTAATCTTGTGGTACAGTTGCAGTTTGGTTAGGTTTAAGCAACAGAGCTACTTAGTTAGGTCTAGGAAAAGATCATGATTTGGGGTTAACTAAGTACGTATGTGACTAATGAAACTAACGTACGTAACGCAAATTAAAACGCAAGTTTAAATAAGTCAAATAAGTGGACTTTTGATTTCACAAGTGACACGAACAGGGGTCTGCAGGGTCAGAGTCCTGTATTAGTCGTCCATCCACCCCAACCTCGTCCCTACGTGGACTTTCTTGCTCTTTATACAACGTCACCTGACTTTACATGCACTTATTCAGTTGACCACAGTAGGTTGCATACTCGAACTATTGTCTTTTTAACCACCTTCAAAAATCGGCCACTGTTGTTTTCAGTATGAGGACGGGCTGCTCCCACAGATGGACATCTCACTCCCACCCGCTCCAATGTTCTGATTCTGATCACAACCACCTGCAACACTGTTGCCCTAGATTTTTTATTATTATTTTTAAAGAACATTAATACAGTTATTTAACAGTTTAATGAGCCATGTTCAGGAGATGTGAAAACAAAGCCTGATTTAGAAAATAAAAATCTTCAGCTTTCAGTGTGAACTAAAAGTAAAAAAAAAAAAAAAAACTAAAAAGATCCTCTACCTGTTTCACTGATAGTGGATGTTGTTTCCCATAGCAACAGATACAAACCAGATTCTGATTTGATTCCATGGACGCCTCTATTCATAAATTAAATTTATGTAAGACTAATCCAGAAACAGAAAGAAAGAGAAAAAAACTTAGCAGCAACTGGAGCATATGGTTTACTGAATGATATTTACTTGAAACCCCAATAACAGCCAGGTGACATTTCATCCTGCGCTTGTCAGATGATAATGCTGACTGTGTGCTCCTGCCTGCATTAGAATAAATACATTTGATCCACAAATTTCAAATCTTGATACAGTCCCCAGTATCACTGGCAGTAGTGTGCCAACATCTGTACCAACTTAAAGCGAGTGCTTTGTCCGGGAGGCAGTGTACTTTTTACCAGGCATAGCCTAATTTTTTGTGCCCCATCAACAATAAAGTTCACCACATTAATAACTATTAATACTAACTTTTCACTAAGTAATTTCCCAATGTAAATTGTAAGTATATCACTATTTTTAAATAAATAATACCTTAACTACTTTCATTGACATGTCTTGTCACCCACTAACAATATTACTATATAATTATTATTATTATGTAATTTAATTTCTGTGGTCACCTTCCTTCTTGTGCCCTCTTCCCTTGTACCTTCATGTCTGTCCAGGTATATGTACCTGGTAAGTATTTTCAGGATACGTCATACATACTAGATAATTACACACACTACGTTGTAAAGCATTACCTAGTATGGCCTGTTGCAGCCTAAGGAGGAAGTAATGTAATAATATTTCATTGTTGCTTGTTACTTTCTCTCATATCTTTCAGATAACGGCTGACTTGTACAACCCCGAATGCCACTTTATCCATACATGTGACAACAATCTTCCTTCTAGTCTCGTTTTTTTCGCCCATGTTTGAAAGTTTTCAGCACAACTGGAAAGGAACAGCAAAGATTGTTGTACAACATCTGACAGCCGTCAAAATAAGTTTGGAAAGTTTCTAATTGGGAGATGAGAGCTCATTTGTTTTTTTACGTTGTTTACGAGAAAAAGAGGATATCACTGAATTCCAAGAAAGTAAGAAAGTCAGCTTCAAATTAGAGGACGATTTATTTATTTGTTAGGACAATTATTTTGGGCCAATTAGGGTTCGCAGCTAATTAGCCTCTTTGAAAATAAATAAGTGCATTCACTGGAATTGTGTACAGCAGCTGTCTGCTAATAATTACTCCGAGCATTTGTTTCGGCTTTACTACTTCAAGATGTGGGTTTCGGTGATGGGACTTTATTTGTGGCATTTGTGCTAGATTCTGTTGATTCTGGTGGTGATTTCAGCTACACAGGAATACAGTGGAGTTCAGTCTACGCCACTGCAGGATACGGTTTTCCTCCTTTTAGGCTGATATACATTATGACGAGCATTTATTGTATTTTCTCAAGTAACTTTCTCCCTCCTCCTCCTGCTCACTCTCATACAGCCTCTTCCTTGCTAGAAGGTTTATGATGATTGGTGAATCCTAGTTGTGTGTGTGTGCGCATGTGTGTGTTTCCTACAGTGCAGTGCCGTACAGTGCAAAGTCCGACTATAGGACCAAGAGCACTGCATAGTGACTGATGAACTCGATGCCGGGAGGGGATAGAAGAATGAATACTTAGAATGCCATCCATCCATCCATACACACACACACACATACACACACAAAGATATACACACACAAACTGAAAATAATTCGGTTTAAAACACGATGTAGGCAGGTGCGCACACATAAACTCAAAAAGTTTTGAACAAAGAAAATACACAGTAAATTAACACACATACACACACACACACAATCATTTGCTTTTCTGTATAACTGTGGCTACTCTGTGCAGAGTGGATTAGACTGATACATCAAGACATGACAGTAGTGTTATTCAGAATGTGATGGGTCTGGTGCGATGGATGTGATGCACTTTGATTGATTCCATGCTTGTTGTAAATTTAATCAAAACTGCTCTGTTTGCCAGTGGGACATGCTGTCAGTGTCCCCTGATGGTCCAAATGCTTTTGGGGAATCTTTTTAGCTCTGACAAGAATGATATTCTGGGTAAATGATCGTATGTCACTGCAGTGTTACTTGCTTGATTATCATTGACTTGCAATACTGTGGTTTCCATTTAAAAATGTAAACTGTCCAAGCCAGACAGAAGACTTCCAGGTAGGATTGGGTTGGATTTCTCTCAATATTTTGCACTGCTTAGCATATACAACATTATCATTAGTTTGCTGCTGTACTGTAACTATTTCTGAATACATTTCTTACAAAGCTTCCAGGCAGCCACTGCTGTTACATCATCTCACAGCTGTCTCCAAGTAAATTTTTACCAACAAACTGATTAGAAAGCTGGATATTTTTCTTTGTAAATGTTATACTATCTTGTAATGTTAAAGGGGTCACTCGTAGTGAGGAACCCACCGAGAACTATCACCTCTGTCCTCTGTCCTTCCCTTGTCTGTCCAGTTGGTACATACTGTGGTTTAACAGTAAAATGTGCTATGGGTGGGTGGATGAACCTCTTTTGTTTTTGTTGTTTTGTATTTTTTTCTTTAGAATCTGCAAAATACAAAATAATGGATGCATTGGACCTTTGAATTTTGTATGGTATACTATAAACTTCCACTAATAAAATTAAAAAGAACAAAATAAATCTCTAGGATTATAAAAATGTGTGATAATAAATTAATGCAACCTTTTTTTTCTTTTTTTACAATGTTCACACACCTTTCCTGACACCTTAAGCCAATTTTAATTGCTATTGTTTTAGCTTAGGTGTACTATAGTTATGCATACCTTGGCTTTCACTTGTGACACTGAACAAATTTGTTGTACTTTGAACTATTTCAAGTGTAATGTCAATAGATAATTTAGCTACATTTTTAAAGTAGTTTCCATCGCCCCTGTCACACTAAACTTTTCGTTTCCAGAAGACATTGGGGTGTGTGTCTTTAAACAATGTCGCTCTCCTCTGCAAGCTCTGTTGCAAGCTTCAAGCTAGAAATTTTAGGATCAGTTGAGCTTCATCCGTCATTGTCATCTTTTTCTACCATCAGTCTATTCATGACTTACATTTAACTCCTCCGCACTTCCTCACATTTCTCTCCATGTCTTTCCTTACTCTTTCTCACCATAATTTGCCTATTACCCGTGCTGTCCATCTGTCCATCCTCTCTATGATCTTTGTACTTGTTCATCCATCTGCCTTTTACATCATCCATCCATTGCACCTTGTGTCAATCCTTCTCCTTTCTCTCTATCCATCTGTCAATCCCTTTATTTCTATCTATCTATCTCTCCTTTCTTGAGGCTTTTTAGTCTTTTGCCTGCTCTCAGAAATCACAGCCTCGATCCCTATGGGGAAATTTGTCCTGATAAAATGTCACTCACACACACTCGCATGCAAACATACTCATAAACACTTAACCGCGCACACACGCTTATATACACACAAATGCACACGCGCACGTATCCAAAAAGCCTGTATTTGTCCTAATAAAACGTCAAGCCGGCAGCAAAATGAACTGTAATGACTTTCAGGCTGTACTAATGGCCAATAAATCCTGGATTAGGAAGCTCACACGCACTCCCTCTCTCACACACACCCACACATGCACACACTCATGCAAACACACTCACACAGGGTCATGTTTCATGGCGTGCTGCGCCGGGTTCATTCAGGAGTCAGATGGGTAAAGTTTTAAGCTGTTTTCTGCTGTTAATGACTGTTTTGCTGACTTTCATAATAACAGCATGGAAAGGAATCAGCAGGAATTAGCATGCTAGGATCATTTAAACCAATGATTCATGATGACTGGGGCTGGAAGCCATATACACACACACACACACACACACACACACACACACAGAGAGAGATACAGCTTTCACACACACAAATGCTTCCATCAGAGAATTTCACTTTATGACAGTTCAGAGTCATTTTCTTGCGAAATGTACAAAATAAAATCCCGGAAGCAGTGTCTCCGTCGTCTTTCATTATCAGCCGAGTGATGGATGCATCTCATCGCTTTATTTTAGAGAGAATCAGCAGGATAAAGTGCAAATGAGAGGGGAAATTGTGTATGAGGGATTTTTAGGGAGAATTTCTCCGTATTAGACGGTAGGTGGAGGAGAATGATGAGTGAGATTACAGAGAGGAAGGGATGATGTGGCGCAATAGGTCGTCAGTCAGGATCTATTTTAGTTCAGGGAAATTAAGCTTTATTTGGAACAAATGAGAGAAAACCAATATTACTGCAACTTCATCTGGGACAGATTTGTCGAGCTCCAGGTGATGCAATATAAGGCACCATTATGAACAGTATCTATATATAGAAGAAGTTTCAGACCTTTGTCCCCATCTAAATACCTAAACAAAGAAAGTGGCTAAATCTCTCCTTTGACCTTGTTTAGTAGGGAAACAATAAAATAGATTGGGCCCATTTCACCAAATTTGTAACATGCAAACTGCAATTGGCAACATTAGGTTATTTTTCCTCTCGCTTTTTTTTATTAGCAATTTACAAGCAACAATAATTTGTGAAACTCGATGCTGCCACCTATTTGTGACCCACATCTGAGCAGTGCTCGCAAATTGCCATTATGGAGAAGGTCAGTGGTCAGCAGCAGGACAGAGTCAGGTGACTCTTGTTCTATTGTCAAACAACTAGACAAGCATTAAACTGTTCTTTGACTTGTGAGTTATAACAGCATCATGTTTTGCGACTGATGCTCATACATTTCAGATACATTTGTGAGCGCTACAGGGTTCTTGGATGCTCGTGTGTGGGTCACGAGTATGGCAGTGGTTTTATTGGAGAAACGTGTCAAAATGAACACGTCACGTCTCGTCATCGTCTCATGTTGCAAATCACAGTTGTTTTTCCTCATTTACAAAGCGGTCACAATTTTTATGTTTACAAACCAAAAATATTTTTGAAAATGGGGGAAAGTTAAGAAATATTCAAGAATGTATATACTGTACATATTTAAAAGTAAATATATTGAAAAATGGCAATTTTATAATTGCAAAGTTTGACTAAATCAAATCAGTTCAATGATATTCAATGATCAGCTACACTGACATGTGCAGATCCATCCACTCCAGACTGTTTTTGAAAACTCTCTACAAAGTGTGAAAAACCCACAACAAAGCATGTCCAATGAAATTATAAAAATGACTTATGTAGCACATTTGTTTTCTAATAATTACACGCCAAGGCGCATTGTTCTTAAAGTGCTAACAGATTAAAAGCAACAGTAAAACAACAAGGGAAATGTGGAAGAATGGAGAGAAAATTATGTAGTTAAATGTCACTAAAACATTAACAACTGTGATAAAGACAAAATAACACGTAATGTGGATGGGAGCTAAAAAGTGACACCCAGAAGTTAAGATTCACAAGTTCAGTCCTGTGCACTGGTCTGTGTTCATGACATCAAAGGCCCTACATGCTACTTTGTTGGAAGCTGAAAGGACATCCACGGTTTTCCAGTTACATTTACATTACATTACATTACACCCAGTTTCCCATTAGTTGCGGTGTAACCATGGCAACCTCCTTTTTGTGCCTTTACAAAATGGCTGAAATCAGTGCACGCACATTTGGGCAGACAAGAGAAGGTAAGGCAAATTTTTTTTTTCTTTTTTTTTTGCATGTCATGCATTCAATAAACGGAGCAGATGTGGGAGGAACTCTTTGTGGACGCTCTTTGGACCTCAGTGCACACAACACTGTAGGAGTTTATCACTGGGTAGAACAAAGATAATTCCTAACCAGACTGCTGAATTAGGCTCAGACAAAGAGGTATGGGATGACAGTCAGGAGAGGAGGATGGAGAGAGAGCCCAGAGGAGGCGCCTCGAGCTGAGGGAAAGCAGAATGATATTCACTGTCACCCACTGTGGGCGAAAACATTTAAGATCCCAGACAGAAATATGGGAATAAAGAAGCAACAGACAAAACATTAACTATTTTCCTTTGCTGCAAGAAGGACTGCAACAGAAACATAATAAATCAAATTCCAATAGTCACCAGGTTCAAGGGCCACTAGAGCTTCAAAAGTTATCAGTTACATTTTTAAATCACTTCCTAAACAAGTGAGAAGCCAATAAGTACTGTTTAAGGAAGGAAAGACTGTTGAATTATGGTGATTTTTCTTTGAGACAGTTAAAACTCACATCATAGTAGCACGTGGTAGAACAGTTTTGGAAGTTGGAGACAGGAAAGAATTTTATTTTATGTTAATAAGCATTAAAAAAAATGTTACGGATCCTCGATGACACCTTTTCCCTTGAATCAGAAAAAGAAATTCGCTGTGAAATGTTTTTCAATTGGAAACTTGTATTATTAGCATGTTGAAACTACAGTGTGGCCCAGGAATGGTTCAGCTTTAAAGAAAAAAACACAGCTCACAAAAGACAAAAAAACCTAACATTGCTCACTACTGTGACTATTGATTAGCAAACACTGAACGCTCTGGCACAGCAAGAAACCTTTGGAAAAAAAAAAATAAACTATCTAAACCAACACTTAAAGTTCAGTTTGAAACATAACTGATGGAGTCCTGTCACACTGTCTGATACTATCGAGCTGGTCTATCTGAAGACTTCCAGAAATTCAGAGAAATTAGAATCGCTAAAATGCATTATCTGTCACAGACCACTTCTGTTAGTAGTTGCTACCTCGTTGGGTTGAATGTCCCTAATACTTGATTGACCACAGAGAGTAACATAACAAGTTTACCCAAACCCTTTGCAAAAATTGAACCAAAATGAAAATAGAACACTGCTGGAACACTTAACGAGTAACAATGAACAACATTTATTGACAGAAAGATGGTTAACAAAAATAAACCAACAGAAAGGGAAGCAAAGGACGTCAGGGTCTCCAGGGCCAAAATAAACAAAAACCCCACACTAACTAAAGAATAAGAAGCTCAACTGGTCTACAGAAACAAACAGAAAATCAATAGTAAGTTCCCTAACTAACCACATAACAGGAGAAAACAAGAATAGCAAAATAATTGGCGGAGAACCCCTAGACTAGTTAAAACAGAGCTGTATCAAGGAGCTATCAGAAACAGAGCTTCAGCAGTATAAATAAGCTCACAGCAGCATCCAAAAAACAGCTCAACGGCCAAAAAGGGCAGGAGCACTGGCTCTGGGGGTTGACATACAGATGAAGTTTAGGTGTGGGTGCCCAGGTGCTGAGAGGGGCGTGGCAGACCTGAAACACACAGAGAGACGGCCCTCTTCCAAAAAGAGGCTGGAGGAAAGTCAGTGGACATAACAACCACATTTCTCCAGAACATTCATTCTGTCTAAGTGGCAGAAATAAATCACAAGGCTGTAAGAGCATCCCACTCCCACCAATCACTCCCTGTTTGAATTACCGAATTAAAGCTGTGTGTGTGGTCACTGATGGGAAGTCCTCTCCACACATCCACATGTACTGTGGGAATGAACTCAGTGGATTTACCCAGAACAGCTCAACCTGTCCAACACTTACTGTAGTTTACAGACCTCATCATGCAAGGATTTCTGGGTAATAATGGATTCTTCAAAAGTAATCTCACAGCCACTTGGGGCTGCCAACATGCAAAGTTATACTGTATAGTGCAATATACGCTGCTGTAAGTTCATGCTTGCCTGTGTTGAATCTGCAATAATACAATGCAAGATTCTGTATTAGAGTCAATTCAGGTTAAGGGGTTCCCAAGGCAACCAGTACAGTACAGACCACCTCTATAATAAATATGTGATCACAGGCAAACCACACTGACTGGACCAATATTGATGTACTGTATGTGATCCTGCTTGTGCTCCACTCATAAAAGCTGCTACATGCAGCAGACTGAGACCGGAGCTGCGAGTCAGCTTCACGAACGTGAGGCTGGAATCTGTTGTCACAGCTGCACCCATACAGTACAGGCACACACACTCTACCCCCTCCCTCAGGTTTCACCACTCCGTATACATCTAGGAAAATAAAGAGAGAAAAAGTTTAATGAGAAGAGGAGTAATGAGACACTCATACATTGGCATGAAGCATCTTAGTACTTTGGACATTTTTTTAGTTTAAGAGATTAATGAATTGAACTTAAATGGAGAATAGAATCTGATTAAATTGTAACATAAATATAATTTAACAGATATGTACAATATACTGTAAGCATTTATATATTCATATACATACAAATGTGTCTTTTAGAAACAACGTTTTCTGTGCATGTTGTATGTATTGCAGTTGTTACTGATATAATGCAGTAATTTAAGTTCTGTTTGACTTTTTATATTAGTTTTTGTTGTTTTATTTTTGTGTGCTTTGGCAATTTGCACATCACCTACAGTATTATTACTGCACTTATTTGACTGGTTGTGACTGTATTTTCAGCCTATAATGCCCAGAAAGAAAGTCTGTGTTTCCACCAATTATTAATGATGGGTAAAAATGCTTTATGCTTGGATAAACAACACTTTTTCCGTCATCAGGGAGAAAGAAATCATTATCTTGGATAATACTTTTCTCTATCTGAGTCAAAATTACATTAATAATGAATGAAAACTAAAACAGCAAAGGGCAAGCAAGCAAATAAACAAGCATACAAAAAAAAACTCTTGTATGATGACATTAAACAGAGGTTCTGATACTGACAGTCATACATCAGTCAATGAGAATGACCTGAGGATGAAGATGTTTGTCTTGTTCAGCCCTATTTGTGTCAAATTATTCATTTTACTGCAACTTCCTTTCTTCTATTTTTATTTTATTTGTAATGTTTTATATTGTAAATAGTAGCTCACAATCCATCAATAATATTGTAGGTTTTAAGGTTGCTTATCTTTACTCTGTATTTGTTCCTGTCCCTCCTGTTGGTGTCTTTTGTGACATTTTAACCTGGGATCAATAAAGTTTATCTTACCTGATCTTCTGTATGGTGCTGATCGTTGGCTGGGCTGTGCGGTGTGAATATTACATGTTGAACAGTACAGAATTTTCATATAAGAGCACAGCAGCAGTGGTAATAAAACCTGTGTAATTTCAATATCAGATACAAAGAAGAAAACAGGGCTTTTAGCTTGTTTTTTTTGATAAATATTAATGTGTGGATTTTATACAACTGCTTTCTGTTGATAAATATTAATGTGCCGAGCAGGTCAGAAGGCAGAAAGCTGATGTTAGTTTCAAGTGTAGCTTTGGGAATCCTCTTCCGACATGAATTTGAAACAAAGCACATCCATTTATATATATAGTATAGTCCAATGTATACAGTACATGATGAACAGTTAATCATAATTAGGTATTTAGATAGAAAGTTTGGTTTTGGAATTATATATATATATATATATATATACTATTCCAAAACCTATATATGTGTGTGTGTATATATATATATATATATATATATATATATATATATATATGTACACACACTGTACAGTCACATATACAGTATATAGTTGATACTACTATATATAAAAGATTATATTAAAAGGTATTTCAAAGGTATATCAATGTAAAGGATGTTTTAAGTTTTTAATCATCTGCATTTTGTACATATTAAATGAAAGCTTCAGACAAATAGACAAAGTTTTTAAAATACAATATAAATATATAAATTGAAAAAAGAACTGGACTTATTACACTGATGAGAAGTAGTAAAAATCAGTAATTGAAGAACTCAAATGGGAATGTGAATTTCATATTCAGCCTGTGACTCAATGTGACTTAATGTCCTTTATAATACTACTAAATCTCTTTTTAATATCATATAATCTGAAATAAAGCTTCCCGTGTGGTTTAAATTTAAGGTGAGCTGGCTTTCACATTGATCTGGTGAGGGCAGTGTGTTTGTCACCAGATGACCTTTTACAGTATGGTAACTTAAACGCATGCAAACACACACGCATGCACACAGTGAGAAACAAACAGCCAGGTTCATTCTTGAGTGCGATACAGGAAGGAAATGTGTCGTTATTGGAGCATATCACTAGATAGACTGATCAGCAGTATTACTCCACACACACTCACACACATCTGTGATTTCCATGACCACTGAACCCTAGCTGACAAGCTGTCAGCGGAGCACGAGAAAAAAAGAGACATTTTACAATCCACCGGTGTGTGTGTTTGAATTGAGTCTGTGTACGTGAGCACTTCAAGAAAGACACGATTCCTTCTTAAATCTCAACCCGAGAATCATCGTACCATAGGTGTGTGTGTGTGTGTCTGGCCGCATATGTATTCACTGCAACGGCAGCTCACACTGTAATTGTCTAAAAGCAGGAGGGTTGAAGTTCCTCAGCTGCATGAAAAACTGCAAAGTGCTTATTTTCCATTTTTCCACTCTGCTTCCTGCTGAGTGTTTCATCACCTCTGGGAAAACAAACTCCACATTTTCTTGGAAGTTGTACTGTCCCCCCCCCCCCCCCCCCCCCACACACACACACACACACACACCTCATAGTCAATATGATATTTATATGAACGTAAGCCCACTTGAATAACTTTGCCTCTCAGTCAGTGTACAGAGCGGTATCTAAATAGTTTAGTGTTGAGGTTTGCTTTCTCACTCTAAAATTGATGTTTAATGTTTTTTATTGAAGCTGCCTCAGAAGACTTAGCAGCAAGAGGTAACTGATGCAAATTTGACTCTGAAAACCTGTAAGGGATCATCGCTAAAGCAGATGTGTTGGTTTTGTTGTGTGGATTTGTAGATAAGAAAATTACTTTTTCACTGGAGTCACACTTTTTGCTTTTTTATTTTAAGGAGATTTCACTGAATCTCACTTTTCTATTCTATCCTGTCCCCAGTCATAGGGGGCTGGGGTCAAACCCAGCACACATTGTGCAAGAGGCACACCCTAGACAGGTCGCCAGTCAACCACAAGGCTAACACATCACAGACATAATCAGATGTCAGAATCACAAACAGGTTTTGCCAAGTAGGAGGGAAAAGCTGATGTCCAGCTCCTACTGGAGGTCCATCCCCATGTCCACCGTCTTGAAGTTGTTTAGACGGCACCGGGTCACCAGATGGTCAATCTCCCACCTGTAAGCAGGCTAATCTCTGATGAGCCCGAAGAGGGTGGTGTCGTCAGCAAACTTCAAGAGTTTTGAGCGATGATTGGAGGTGCAGATACATGTGGACAGGGAACAGGGTATAGGGGAAAGGGCACAGGCTTGAGGGTAAACCGGTGCTGATGGTCCGGGTGAAATGCTGGGAAATCAGTAGCTTCATATGCTGCCTCCCGTCAGACAGGAAGTCTGTGATCCACCTGCACGGTGGAATCAAGCACCATTAGCTGGGGGGGCTCGTCCACAAACAGTACCCTGGAACAGGTTCCCGAAGAGTCCGGGCGCTGGAGGATGCAGTGGAGGCCTATGTTGACGACATCGTCTACAGACTTTTCCCTAATTAAAGCAATACGAGCTTCTTGCAACTGCCAAATTATCCAGTATTATCTGTTTGCCCAGTTGCTTACACCAGAACAGGAACCAACTTTTTTTTAAAACACTTGTCCACACTGATTCAACCCCGGTCACCAACAGTCAGAGCCCCCCCAAAAAATGTCTTCATTATCCACAGCCTTAATAATAACTTCTTTTACCTAGTTGCCATGGTGACATGGTTCAATCAGTGATTCAAGTTGAAATGAACCACTAAACATTTTACACATTCACCCCAAAGTCATCCAAAATGAGCTAAATTGTTATAATGAATGTATCCACCAATGCTCATGAGCAATTTTCCACAGTTCATTCTTAAAATGTATCAGTGTGTCGTAGCAGCCAGTGGCCAACAACACCTGGAGAAAGTTTGAATAATCTAAATATTTACAATAGTAGATGCAAAATACCTTCAAATATACACTGAAGTACCAGTTTAATAGAATCACCTTTACAACTGAATGCAATCCAACAGCCATGCAACACAAAGCTTGTCATGTTGACTTTTTGGAGGTGGTGGGTAGCGATGCTGCATTATACTGAAATGTGTTTCTAATGTTTACTTAAACACACCAGGGGTGGCAGTATATTAAAACAGAATGTTAGTGGTCTGACCAGGAGTAACTTTTTTTTATGAGAAATGTCATAACACAGTACACATAATGTTAAGAAGCCAAAAACTGCTGCACATGCTAAGATGAAACAGCTTTAAACTAATTTGAAAGGAGACTGAAGGGGGGAGAGAGGTAGCAGCTGGGGGCTTGTGAATCCTGCTATGGACAATCGTTTGTGCCTTTAGCTGTGTGTGTGTGTGTGTGTGTGTGTGTGTGTGTGTGTGTGCACGCATCAAATGCCACCAGCATTTTTCTAATCCACAGGGACACAACTTGGCACCCACTGGAACCTTCTCTCACTGTGACAGTTTCAGCTCACTGATTCACTAGGAGTGTGTGTGTGTGTGTGTGTGTGTGTGTGTGCATGGTCCTGCCTACATATGTATGTGTTATTGTGTCCATAACGACTTCTCTCTCTCTCTCTCTCTCTCTATCTATCTATCTATCTCTCTCTCTCTCTCCTCCCTTCGCAGCCACATTGTCTCTTCTCTGTTTGAGGGATTCAACATGAGCGCTTCAACAGCCCACCATGCTCATTACACACACACACACACACACAAACAGAGCAGAGACAACCCCAGGGATTGTCTTTGTCAAGCCACTCTCCCCCTTTTCACTGTCTTTTTTTGCTTTTTCTCCTTCTCCACATCTGTTCAGAGCCTCCTTTCTCTCTCTTCACTCTGCCATCTTTCTCTTTTTCTTTTTTTTCACATGCTGTCTTCTTTCTTTTTGTCCTCTTCTGCCTTCCACAAAGTAGCCAAGGTCAGAGAAGGTCACTGACATACAGTTTCATGTCCTCCCCTTTATTCCACCTGCTCTCCTCTGCCTCTTCTGATCCTGCCCAGGAAACCGGTCCACCCTGATGAGGACCTGAGGGAGGACAGGGAGGAGCAGCTGCCACATCCACAGCACCCAATGAAACAGTCAATTAACTGTTGTGCTCGCTTCATCATTTTTGTTTATTTTGCACACCTGGTATGTACTGTATCAGTAATTTTTTTGCCCCGTGTATACAAAGACATTTTGACACATTGTTCTTTCTGCTGCTCATATAATTACTGTATGATTGAGTTACGTTACAACAAGTAATTAGGTTTAATTATATTTCCGATTGTTTGTTTAGTTAAACATGTAACTAAAAAAATTTCAAAGTTATCAAAGATGAATGATTTAAACCAAAGATACTTAACATAACCCACATAACAGAAATGGTCAGTTACAGACTGGCCCTATAGAAACATCACTGTATAAATCACTGCATAATAAAATAATAATAATACATTAAGAAGTGAGAAAATAATGAATTTTGTTCAAAAATTTTGCATACTTAGGGTAGACTGTCACCTGTCCAGGATGTCAGAGGTTCTAGCTATTAAAGCATAGAGGCTCAAATCGTCCGTATCCAAGTAGTGGCTAAGAAAATCTAATTGACACCAAATAGGCTACTTCTTATTTTAACAGCTACATAACTTTTTTTAAGCTACATAACTGTAAAAAGTGTAAAAGGTTGGGGTGAAAGATCTGAGACTAATTAAGGTTTAGAGAGAACTAATATTAATATAATTGAATCCTGTTAAATTTAGAATTAGGTGAAGTGTTGTTACAATGGATATAATTGATTACTATAATCAAATGTAGTACAGTTAATCCTTGTTGGGCAAACAATCTGTGTTTCCATTACCTTCCTAATTCCATGGTCAATAAAAAATAAAAAATAAATACAAATGGGCCAGTAGCTCTTTAAAGCATATTCTTTTGAGAAATCCATAACTTTACTTAATATTATCACTGTGATATGGGCTTTCACTTTCTGTGGTGAGTTCTACCTTTAGAATTCCAAGAAGCACCGTGTACAAAATGATCCACAGAGTTAGCAGCAAGCTCTCCTCTGTAATTTCACTGCCAGTGCCACACGAGCTTCCCACGATTGCCCAAGGCTTCAGTCAACTTGCACAGAGTCCCGCTTTTGTTTGTCCCATCTTCTACCCTGTACTCTCCAGCTGGCTATTACCTCCTTGGAGATGGTGTCTATCCTTGCCTGGAAACACCAATTGATGATTATTTGTAAATTTTGTGCATGTGTTTTGTTCATAATTGAGTTTTGCACATATCTCATTTCACCCAAAAATTAAACAGTCTAGATTTTGTTCATTTCCCCAAACCAATTAAAACTGCACAACTATTTTTTTCTCTTTTTGTACTACAAAATCACTTTTTCCAACAACCTGGTTTTCCTCTAACTGTTGGACCATGGAGTCACAATATCCTGCCAAACATGCATGTCAGTAGGGGCACTTCACTTGAATGCTCCATAATGAAAGTGTAACATCATCACCATAGGTCACCAAAACAAGACAAATGCTATTGACAGTCACGACTCTGTTCTTACACTGCAAATAGCCTTCTCACTTAGGAGTTGATGAAATGTCCTATGTAGAAACATAGTTCCCTTTGGAACTGCTTAAGTTTTGGGTATAGACCACATCAGTACACTCTTTGCATAGTGATCCTTTTGTGCAAGTAAAATCTTTCAGAGATGCCATTGTCAAGATCCATTTTTCACTTGTTAGACAGTAATTAAAAAAAAAAAAGGTTTTCCTTTGCGCTTTACTATCCACATCAAATTTCCTTGGTTAAATATTCATTTGCTACATTTCACATGTAACTGGCAACACAATGGCGCTGTAAAACTGGAAGTAGAGTGTAGTAGTAGTGATAATGAACCTCTTAAGCAATATGTCAGAGAGGATAGTGAAGAAAAGCCTTCGTTCAGGAACATCATCTCTTGCACGAATAATCGTCTACATAAGTAACAGCGTGGCAGTGAGTGGCAGACTCATTACATTCTCTTCACAGTAGGTCTAAGACAATGGATAACAATAAAACTTACTCCCCAGCTTCTTTGCTGGCATTTCTTTTTTTTCAATTGTTTTTGTACTCACTGATGTTTATAAGCTGCTTGGTTTTTGCAAAAGTCCCTCTGGACAGTCTTCTAGACTAGAGGAGGGTGTATTTGATCCTAAATACAATGTAACCTTTATATTGTGAGTGTCTACATAATTATATTAAATATCTATCTTAGTTTTGAGCAGTTTACATTTGTATAGTATGTATCAGTTCAGGAACATTTCCAGATTTTTGGAAAGAGAAACAAAGGTCTGTAAAGGTTGACCCACCGTCACATTGTGGCAGCTTTGGTGTCTTTCTGCCTTCCTGGGTCTCTGTCACATGGTGAACGCTTCAGACAGTTTCCATATTGCACTTTGTAATTTATCATCACTCCGCTGAGCCAAATGGGAACCTCAGGATGTTTACGTCTCCTAGCAGCTCTTATAGAATGACGTCCGGTGTTAATTAAACACAATGCAGCTGAATTCCACCATGACCAATTTAATCCGTCCTGTCTGGATGGGAGGTAAGAATGGCTTGTCAGATGGGAACTGTCTGTCTGAAGGCACGGCGTCCGGGGGGACCGCAGTGGCAGACGGACCGACTAAGAATAGCAGAGTCAGACTGACAGGATGGGTGGATGGAGGACCAATTCACGCCTGGGCTGGTGGGAAAACACAGAGGCGAATAATGTATTGCCAAGTTTCATCCTGTTATATGTTAAAAACAGCGAAATAATAAATGTGTCTCCATGCAGTTACCCTTGGGCCACTTATAAAAACTTCAACATATCAAGAATTATATAAATAAATATGAAAAAGACAGAAAAACTGGACGAATCTAGTATAAGTATACATTATTTTACAGCAACAACAGTGCAATATGTGCAGCACATAATGTGGATCTTAACATCGATATAAACTGAACTGTAATTGTGTAGTACCTATAATTTTGCAGTAATAATGGTGTAATAATTTAAGTCATCATCATCTCTGTCTGAGAAATCAAAGGTCAGATAGGAAAATTAATTGATAAATAAATATTGAAAGATTTGTAATTTAATTTTTAACTCTAATGACTAAACTGTCCAAAACTGCATGAAAAGTACATAAACATTTATATCATATATGGTTATCAATGGCTACATGTGTAAATTGGCAGGTTTTTATAGGCTATGCACGCAAACTCCATATTTGTACCAATAAAGAGATTATATCAGTTAAAATCACTGCATCTACATAGAAGTTTAAGAGCTAAATGTAATAACTGTAGTAATTCAATTACTGCGTGGGGACAGCTATCTATCATAATTTGCTCTTTGAGTCATTGCGTCCTTCCATCATTTGCCATGGCAGAGGGCGGTTTTACAGAGGTGGTTACCTGTAGCCTGTTGCACCAGCTGTGAGGAAGTTCCAATATAGCTTAGTCTGAGTGTAGTGTGGGAGTTATGCTGTTACACTTAGTATAATACTGGTTAAGATGTAAGTGTAAGTTACAGTGGCTTCAGAAAGTGTTCAAACCCCTTCACTTTTTGCACACTTTATTGTGTTGTAGATTTCAATTTAAATGGATAAAATTGCCATTTTTGCCCACAAATGACAAGGTGAAAACATGTTTTTAGAAATTGTTGAAATTTTATTAAAAATCAAAAACTGAAATTAATTAATTTACATAAGTATTCTAATCCTTAATTCAATGCTTTGTAGAAGCCCCTTTGGCAGCATTTACAGCTTCAAGTTTTCTTAGGTAAATCTCTACAAGCTTTTAGTTACCTGGTGCAAAAATGTTGTATGTAAAGTAAACGCAGGTGTGCTCTTAAGCACTGTCCAAGACAGACAAAGTTTGATTTGGAAATGAAAACCAGCTGTTATGAAGGGGATATATCATATCACATCAAAAGTGAGGATGGAAAATAATGTTTTGTTTGTCTAGAAAAGAACTGTGACGCTTTTTGGCCTTTGTTAATGTGAGGTGCACTTGCAGCGAGCTAGCTGTATGAGGAGCTAATATTGGCACCATCTATTATCATTATCTCTACTGCTCTGAGCTTGGCTAGATGGGATTCATAGCAGCCTTAGTGTGTGTGTGTGTGTGTGTGTGTGTGTGTTTGTGAGAGTGTGAGTGTGTGCACGCACATACATGTGCATCTGTGGGTACATAAGAGGGGATGAAAAAACACCAACAGGGAATTCATGTGTTACTCAGCATAAGTGCGTTAAAAAGTGCATGCATTTGTGTTGATGGCGACTGTGTGTATGTGTGTGTGTGTGTGTGTGTGTGTGTGTGTTGTGTGTATGTGGTGGAAAATGAGCGTGCGTGCATCCCCTAAATCGCATCACACGGCTAATGTAGATGTTAAATTGAATCGGCTGCTGCATCATTTGTCTCGTGGATCGTTACTGGTAATACGTCTGTCATATTAGCAAGGCATTCCTCATCTGGACAGTAAAATCTCTTCCCTCTACTCACTGCATTGGATGCACTTAAGTGGTTGTGTTTTTTCATTTGTGTTTTCCATTTGTGCATTTACACAAACAAGACATATGTAGTGCTCGTGCAATTTATTGTGACTCCAAATGCATCTTGAATTTAGTCCAACGTTAGACGGCCCACTTTGCAGCAGAAAGCTGTTGAAGTGACATATACTGTTCAAATACAAACAGAAAATCAATTTGTTACATTGATTGTTCTGGTTGAGGAGATTTAGTTTGTGTCTTTGGTGAGTCCATTTATTTATTTATTCATTTGTTTATTTGATAAGGATCATATGGATAAACATTATTACATACAGATACGCAATGCAAAATAGTTCTAGCTATACACTACATATAGCTACAGCTCTAGCTGAAGCTGATTTGCAGCCCTCCATCTCCAAATGCCATGAACATTTCCTGTCAAGGGGTTCTGTGGTTTCAAAAAGTTTGGGAACCCCTAGCTAACAGAAATTGAAGTTAAGCAGATTAAGATTTACCGCAGGGCGCTCTTTTCATTCTTTGTTTTGTGAACAAAAGTGATCTTCTCAGGTGACATGATTTTATTGAGTCGTCAACAGCTCATCAACTGAAGCACTGCAGTGTCAAAAAAGTCTGCATATTGTACAAAAATCTGCAAGCTTAGCATTTTGCTGAGGGTAATCAGTAGTCTAATTGTGGTAACCAAATGCAATTAAATAAATTTGACTAATATCTGCTGCAGTATAAACTCACTTATGACTAAACTCTTAACGCTAGGGTTATTTCAGACAAAATCACTGTTCACTTTTTGTACAGGCCACATATAAACGTTCATGGGCGACAAGGGGCCGCTATGAAGTCAAAGGCCCTTCATTTGCAAACTGCATAATTTGCAATATACATGTGAAAACAAAGGTGTAATCCCATGCAACGCGACAAATGTGATTTATCTGTTGCACCAGGGTAAAACCAGTAGGATGTCAAAAGGTAGTATGAGTGAACACAGCAGCAGTATACGGACACATTATAAGACAAGCCCATTCACAGTCCACCTTAACCCGACAGGTCATAGTGCATCGTCTCTGACATACATAGGGATAGAGCATGCCTTGAAGCGTTTGCTGGGCAGCTTGCAGTCATAGTCTGTTAGTTGCTTGTTAGTTATTCAGACAATACAAACACAACAGGGGGCAGATTACAGGTTTTTTTTTTTTTTACAATTGCTAAATCACATTTTTTCAGAAGACTTCACACAGTAAACACAGCAGCAGTCAATGTGGACTAAACTGTGGATCACTCTTTCATTGCTTTGACACAATTGCATTCAACAACCACATCCTTCCAATTCCATGTGTTTTTCAAGTTCTTCCTTCCTCAAACCACCACCAAAACCTCTGCGTATTTACCCTCCATTTTGCACACATTAACATCCTGTTGTCAAAACTGTTAAATTTATATTCAAAACCTAAGAAGAAGAAACTAAGAAAATAAAAATGCATAAACTCCTAATTTGGTGTGGGTGCATGTTTTCATTTCTAGACGACCTGAAAGACAAAGTGGCACCTTACTCTCCATTCCTCAACCCCACAGAGAAATTATTTTCTTAATGGAGGTGAAAAGTTTCTGAACACCGTCCACATGATCAGGTGTCCCTCTTGGACACAGTGAATGCTGGATGTCTGAATTATCTACAGAAGATTGCTAGGGATGATTCCCAGGTATAGAGAGGACAAACGGTGTGATGGGGATTAAAACTTGTGGCCAAATGCAGAAGACAGGGTTGACAAGCACTGTTGTATCTATATCTGTAGCTCTCTTATATATACTATACTATAAGTATGTGTAGTTGATATGCAGAGTTTTGTATTGCATTACTGGAATTACTTTAATTTCATTTTGTGCACTTGGAATAGCACTCTGTGACATAGAGTTTACAACCCATGCAGTAAAGAAGAGACCCCTTATTTTTGTTGTAATGAAATCTTTGTTAATGAGAAATAAATAAATAAAAGACACTTTTACAAAGACAATAGTGAAATAGATTGTAATGTTACCTGTTGATACTGATTTTTATGGTCAATATAAAATGAATGACAAGATGTTTCTGTTGGCAGACATTTTTAAAAAAGGGAACAATATGCATTAGCAATTGTAAAAAAAAAATAAAAATGTAAATGTGCATTTCAGAATATACAGAGGCTACTGCTCAGGGCTACAGGAAATTGTAATAATTTCTCTCCACAACCCCAATGGCTGCGATTGGACCTTGGTTTAAAATGTGCCCTGGCTATGCCAGAGTTGCTTTCTGCATTTCTTCTTGCAACTTCAGAGGGGTGGGTTATTTCTCTTTAATGTGAAGTTCCACCAAAACGAGCAGAGAAGCAACAGGTTAGCTGAGGTCCTTACCACGCAGCAACTCTAAGAGAAACAGAAAACCCCTCTGTAACCCTGAACACAACATTGTTTGTGGTCAACACGTGAAAGGTTAGTCTACAAAACGAGAGTGCAGTTTTGCCATGGCTGCTGATTTGAAGGAGATCAGGGAGGGCACCTGGGTCCCTTGCCAAGCTGTTTGCCTGCCTCTGGCTCACACAGGGCAAGCTCCTGGCAGAACACGTACCCAGAGAAGAGGATAAAACTGCCACTGAAGAAGCGGAGGATAAGGCAAAGAATCAGTTCTCTAGAAGCCATGTAACATGGGGTGTCATGCTCCAATTGCCAAGATAGCAAAAGACCCAACAGGCTATATATATATATATATATATATATATATATATATATATATATATATATATATATGACTCACATTTGGTCATCAAGTGCCGGAACACACTCAGCTGTAATTGGCCCAGCGTGGCTAAATAAATGGGGTAGTGAATGAAGACTACAGGAGAGGTGAGGAGAAACTGATGCTCACTCTTGACACCACTGAGGAGCCAGCTGTCCACACAGCTACTCATCGTCTTTTTAGCTGGGAGAGTAGATCGGGAACGAGCAAGAGGATGGCAAGAATTAGCACGCGCTGGCACGGAGGGAACACTGGTAGCTGGTTGAATTGGAATCTTGATCTGAGGCCACCGAGGGTTCCGGGGTGACCGTGTGATAGCTCTTTGCCTGGATACTCCAGCTGTGCAAGTACACTGTAACACAGTAAAACAGTTCATCAAGACTGTACAGAGATTGGAAATAAAAATGTAGAAATACACATCACTGCAAAAAAGATGGATCTGTCTTTTTTTTTTTATTAGAACAACAGAAGTGCAGACAAAAAACTGTACTTTATAAAATAAATTAAAGGTCAGTTTCATTGACCTGGAATATTTACACATAAAAACTAATCGTTTTAAACACTTGTTGAGAAGTTCCTACATAAAACTTACTAAATACATTTTAACTTGACATTATAGTAACTTTGAATCTTGTTATAATTATTATTATTATTATTATTATTATTATTATTAGTCCACTTATTTATGCGAGAGGGATCAAAAGAAGTGGCCACATGCTGTGTGGATGAGAGACAGTGACATGTACATATATACATGACTATTAATGTGTAGGAGAACATACTGTCTTCATATATTCATGCATAACTGTGGGTGCTTGTGTGTGTTTGTGTGAGTGTGTGTGTGTGTGTGTGCGTGTGTGTGTGTGTGTGAAAAGGTAAGACCAGTTAGTGATGGATAGGCTGTTGACAGTTCAAAGATGTCGGCTGAGTAAAGTATGCTAATGCTATTCTCTGCTCAGCATCCAAACACAGCAATATATTCCACACTGTGGCTAGAGTGCTGATAATTAGCTGTGTGTATGTATGTGTGTGTGTGTGTGTGTGTGTGTGTGTGTGTGTTTGCACCTACTCTCCTCCAAACTGAATCATGTGTACCCTGATTACTTGATTAATTGATTCTTTCTTTGTTTTATTTATTTGTATTCCTTTTCAAATTTTAGTTCTACATACCGCTTAGTTTTACTTTATACTTATCTGTACTTACTTTATGTTCTTGTGCTGTAGCAACAACAGAATTTTCCCGCTGGGGATCAATAAAGGTTTAACTTATCTTTGTATGTTTGAATGCAGTCGATCGACAACCCAACAGGCACCAATTTGGTGATTTTGGAAGTGAAAAGATGTCTAGAGGTCGAGGACAAAGGTGGGATGAATTGGGTTGAAAAGTCAAAGAGTTTCACATGTCTAGGTCGGTGACAGTGTACCCCATTGGATCCTTCTGCAGTCACTGGGGGTACCTGGAAAGAGCTGCTGGGCTAATTCATTAAAGAAAGTTAAATTATGATTTGGATAAAAATTGTGTTTAGGAGGAAAATATATACAGTATATACACATTACAAATGTATGTGAGACTGGTCTTAAATCTACATGTCACTTAAAGTGGTTACTAGGAGAAATGCAAACTTACCTACTGAAATGGGTGGTGTTGATGAAGGGTCACTTGCGCTCCTCTGATGGGGCTGTGGGGCTACGACAGATGAAAAAAATTAATTATTGTTCAGCAGTATTTTTGAAATACGGACACTGATGTCATTCATATCAGGAGGCTCAGCATGTGGACGTATTGAGAGGAGGAGCAAAATCAAATCAGGGAGTAAACAGTGACTCTGTTTCTCCTGTTCTAACAAAGTCGTGGGAGGCTCATTTCTAAATCACATCAAGTCCCCAGATTCTTCTGGTCCAGAGCAGTTTAAACATTTGTGAGAGGCTTGGGGCACCACACTGTTGCTTTGTTTGTAATTATATTCCTACTTTCGAATCAGTTTATTCCTTGCGCTCCTGCTCTGCGCTACATTCAGCACGATGGCCTCCTCCTCCCACTCGCTGCCTATCTATTGTGTCTGCAGGAGCGCATAAGCAGGCCTCTGCCTCCCCTGCTCCTGGCTCAGGTCTGACAGCAGGCTAACCTCCCGCTGATTTCTTCTTCTCTTCAACAGGAATAGGAGACTAAGGTGCCAAACACCAGGGTGACGGGAGGGGATATCACAACACCAATCAAAATGTTTTCTCTGCAAGAAAACTATAGACACACAAAAGTATGGATGGATTTAGTATACTGTCCTTTGGAAAAATGGATCACTTTTTGGGTTAAATTGATCCCAGCAGGTGTACAATTTCAGCCATGTGGGAGCAAACACATGACACATGATTAAACAATTAACCAATAATTGCATAATCTATAGACCAGCTGTAGATGTGTAGAAAACTTACTGTTGACATGTTTAAGCACATACTGTATTGTACATTGCTTCAATATGCCCAATAATGCATAAACATTAGGAGTTATTAAGTTCACATTTGACTGTGAGGTGACTTTTTTCTGTCACTTCCAGCAGTTCCTGAGTGTGACGCCTCTCAACGTCTGCTGCTGCTTCCAGTTAGTTCGGCTGGATATTGGTATTGATTAGTGCAACTACATTTATTTATTTATTAAGGTCTTTATGAACTACAGAATGGCTTGTGCACTTTTCTTTCTTTCTCTTTTTCTTCTAAGCTTGTTTGGGCTCGGCTGCTCTAATGCAGGTCAGTAAGCGAAAAGAAGCAAAAAAACACAGCAAGATGATTCCAGATGAAAATCCAAGTTGTCAATCATCTTTATCTGCTGCCCAGCACCAAGAAAACTGAAACAGATTCCCTCAGAGAATATCTGTGCCTGTCACTAACCACTGTCACATTCTCTCTTCCTCTTTCTCACTCTGACTCTTTACTTTTCTTTACTTCTCTCTCTCTCTCTCTCTTTCTCTAACATACTCTGTGCAGACCTGCTTAACTGGCTCTTGTGTTGCAAAAAATGTCTTTTATCAATTCAGATAATAAACATTTAAAACAGTTAACCCGGGCTCGGCCAACACTGTAACAATGCTGAAGGAGCGAGGATTATGAGGGCGTGCTTGAATTATTTATAAAATTGACTTAATCCTGCAAGCAATGAGATGTAAAATATCTATCCAAATCTTTAAGGCCATTGGGCTGAATGAATCAACAACGGAACATAATTCAAAGCCCATATAGTGTGATAGTGCTACTTATTAAATGCTACACTGCTGATTAAAATGCCATAGAAACTATTAATATATTTAGATGGAGTTTCTACTCTATATTACATGATGATACATTTTTAATTTTAAAATAATATGTATATTCATATATTTTATAATTATGTATATTTAAATACTGTGTTTCACGACCAAAGTAAGTTTGCTAGTAAGCACATACCAAATTATGAAGTAAACTCTGGCAATATTGCTGTTATTGATCTGTGTTAGAAGAGGTTGGCCTCGAGTCTGCATTTCTAGACTGATTACATCACAACAGGCTGACAAGGCCTGTCTCGTTCCAAACACTGCTCCAAATGCTGGCAGACAAAAGCTGCAAGGACAGGCAATGGCAGAGCACGGAAATCTGGGCCGCGTGAATGTCTTCTCCTTCCACCGTCACACACCCAGCACCATGCCTGTACAGATATCAGCAAGTGAACATATGCATCTGTAGCAGTTATTAGGGTAATTTATAAGTGTTTATAACATGTTTCAGAAAGTTTACACAATGTGATATCTCAGCGTATTTCAGCCTCTTTACTCAGCGTACTGTGATTACTGTGTGAAGCTTTCACTTTGACATTTCAGGACATTACAGAACAAGCACAATCTGCAAAAACAACTAAATACAGCCGAACTACATTTATCAAAGTTCAGGTGGGCTTATTCCACAGTCAGATCAGACCATACCTCAGGCAATACATCAGTCATAAAAACACCTGCCAGCACCCTGGACAGTGTCAGGAGGAGAGAGAGAGAGAGTGACAGTGGTTAGTGACAGGCTCAGAGTCTACAGAGGTTTTTTGAGGTAATATTTTTCTTGTTTTCTTGATGAGCCTCTGCACTATATTTTCACAAATACAAAAATATTACAAGGAAAAATAAAAAGCTCAGCACTCAGTGAGGAAATAGGCTTGTTTCTAGTTTCACAACTAATTTGTCATTATGGGGAAAAGCGCAATGGGAGGGTGTTTCCTACATCCACTCTATTCCAATACCTTTCTGTGGCTGACATAAAGGAGAAGCTTCACAGAGGCATGTGTGATCAGGAGAGGCAGTGAAGGTCTTTACATCACACCGGCCGGCAGAATATTCAGCTCTAATGCGTGACAGAAATGACGAGAGAGAGGCTGCTGAGCTGAATAAGCTGTCAGGAGGGGAGAACTGCTGACCTGACACCCAATCCACACACAGTAATTACACATCGGTTTCCAAAACAACACATGAAAGCAATCCATGAGCCATGATACATAAAACCATCCTCTGCACACGTTCAGATCAGTCATGTTTCACACACTATTGACAGAGGATGAAGTCTGCTGCACTGACCAGGCCACATATAAAATCACCAGCAACAAGATATAGATTTGACTTGATGCATTTCTTTTATCATTTACTGCAGAATTAAATATTTTAAATAATTTGAATTGATATTTGTCTTGAAGTAGATCAACGAACAATGTACTGCAGAGTAAAATCAGGTATAAACTCAATTGTTTGTACATGTTATCAGTTACAAAGTATGAAATTACACTGTATGCATGCATTCAACAAAAACCTGGTCACTGCATTTTGTCCATCATGCGAGGAAGTTAAGTGTCTAATCCCAGGTATACTGGAACAAGCTTCACTCCGGTAAATACAGGTATTTACCACTGCAGCGTCCCGTGGTACAGTTAGAACTGCTGGACTTTTCTTATTTATTTGCAGCCTGAAGAACTGTGTTTATCTTCCCCAGAATCCATTCCCTGAGTGGTGTATGTGAACACTCAGACTGATCCCAAATTTCACCAGACACTTCCCATTCTTCCAATGTCTCTGTTCGTTTTAGAAGACCTACAACTCAGGAGAAATACAAATGCTCAAGTCCAAAACATTTTCAGCTTTAGTGCACGTGTCTTCACTTTGTTTAGTGCAGCTTAATGAGAATCTGCATCTGATTGCCTCCATTCACTTTACATTGGACAATGCGACTGAATGAAAGCATTTATCACATTTCTTTTGATGATTTGGCTTTGGAGTAGTCCAACCCAAGTTCAGATATTTAGTCTAATAAGGACATTTTTAGTCTCAGCATTTAATTATTATTTTATTATTTATTTAATTTGAAACATAATTATAAACTAACATAAACATAATTATATTTTTTAATTATTTTCTGCATATAGAAAGATCTGCCTGTACACCAAGCTGGTATTCTGATACTATCATGCAGGTTCCAACCATTTAATGAATCCACCATGCAGTCTAACACTACTAAAATAATTCTGCAGATTTTGTCAGTCCATAAACTGCTTTAAATTCAATTGACTTTATGCTACACTAACCAAATTTGGTACACATGTCCAAATAATTTGCAATCCTACATTTCTAGCTATTGATTTACATCATTTTCATAGTCACTTTCTTTTATTTAACTAGGTAAATCGCTACAGGGCAACATAACATTCATCCAGTTATTATACAATAAAAGAGTATAGACAAAATCCAGTCAAGATGGAGTGCTGGAAAAGTATTCACATCTTTTACTTAAGGCCAGACACTACAGGCAAAACATAATTTTTTCATGTACTGGTCAATTTTGACAGTTTGGGCTATTTTGCTTCCATAACACGTCTTCTTCCAGACTAGTGGCGTGAAGAAGTCCAATATAAACACCGAGGTGTTTATTTTACTTTGTCAGTTTTCGTTTGTAGATTTTTGATTAGATATTATGTCTGTAAATAGTAGTTTCCAATCAAAATCTATGGAATTTTACAATACATATTTTTAAAGGCTGTTTTCTCAAAATGACTTTTTTTTGTCATACTCTGAGCCAGAAATCTCCACTTCAGTAGCACTTACTGTACTTACACTTTCTAGTTTTATTCCTGTCTATATTCTGAAGGTTTTTACGGAGGGGTTGGTTCATATATCATTCATAGCCTGATTTATATAATATTTTATTCCCAAAAACATGTCGAAAATTTATGGAATGATAAAAAGAGAGATCCAAAATTCTCTTGGTATGAACCTTCGGCTCTTATGTGTCAACAAAATTAAGAATTTTGAACATGAACGTGAAAAGACTTCTGTTCTGGAAATGTATGGAAAATTAGCACCGATTTAATTAGACAATGCACCATTTGCATATTTCAACATAACATTTTATAAAAGTTCTAATAAAATAATTGTCTTAATGTGACTAATAATGTTTCATTGTGATATCTATTAGTCAACATTTTTACCCGATTGAGCAGTAAAAATACTCTTTTAAAAGTAAGTCATTCAAAATCTTACCTATTACCTAAATATTAGCATCAAAACATACTTGAAGTACCAAAGGTAAAATAACTCATTAAGCAGAATGGCCCGTTTCAGAATATAATATATATTATGTGGTTGGATTATAATGATTAATGCATGAATGTGTTCATCACTTTAATATTGCAGCTGGTAAAGGTGGGTCTCATTTAAATGACTTTATAGTAGCATAAAATGGAAATACTTGTACTAAAGTATTAAATTGAACTTGAGTAAATGTACTTTGTTACATTCCACCACAGTAAACGAGTAGAACTTTCCAAACTCATTGACCAACAGCACAGGTCCTTTAAAATGGACTTTATTTGTAAGATATTAGGAACCTCCAACAATAAAGTCCACCAACACTTTCCTGCCGAGGCTGGAATTTGTGAGGTGGTGGAGCTGCATGTTCTGTCAACTGTTCCCCAAAAAGAGCTGAATTTTCAAACAGCACGATGCACATCACACTGTACTGTAGACGGGGGCCCCTAGTGACAAAGAAAGACCCAATATGGCCACTGCTGCCCCGACTGAACTCCAGCGATGAGCTGCAGTGCAGCTCTCAGCTAGTTATTCCACAGCTGGCATTTCCAACTTCCAACTGAACTCGACTTAAGCCAAAGTACGCTACAGTGCCATCAACTTCCACTGAGAGGAGACGCTTCCACAAAGGGAGAACTGTTTAGCATAGAGTGACATGGAGTGATGGGTGGGGGTGGGGGGGCGTGTACGGGGGTGGGGTGACAATTTGAGTGGGTGGGATGGGAGAAAGGGCTAATGGAACTGTGTGGAGGGACAGTGTGGCAGGAGAGTCGGCCTATACCGAACTTGACACGCAATTAGAACATACATGGCATATATATACACACTTATGGAGTGTATGCAAGTGTGTGGGTGTGTGTGTGTGTGTGTGTGTGAAGAGGAGAGAGAGCGCAGCCTGAACACACATTACCTGGGGTGGGAGATGGTCTGGCCTTTTTAACGTCCTGCTATGTCTCCCAGTCACACACACACACACGCACACACACACCTGTCATGGCTAATGCAGGAGGGGTGTGTAGGGGGCATGGAGCAAGTTGTCAGCACTGTCATCAGGCAGGCAATGAACTGCAGGAACCACAAAGTGACAAGAGGTGGTGTGTGTGTGTGTGTGTGTGTGTGTTGGAGGAATGAGAGAGTCAGAGAGAGAGACAGAGAGAGACAGAGGTCAAGTAATGGAGGCATCTGAAACAGAAAACTTCCAGCTCTGCCTCCGTTCCTCCTCCCAGCTCTCCGACTGTCCCTCTGTCAAACAAGCTGTCGGTCAAATATCCAGCGGGCAGGTGGCCAGAGGAGAGAGCGACACGGTGACTCCGAGGTGAAGCTCAGAATCTGTCCGTCTGTCTCCTGCTCTCTCATCCGCATGTAGAACACTGCAAAACATCTCCATCTTATCAGGTCGTTTTGTCACATTTGAATCCTGAAGGCTTGCTTCCTGACACCCATTTCCAGGAGATTCCTTAAGAGCAGGGCAGCTCCAGGAGAAGCAGGGAGAAGTATCTCATCCTACTGGGAGTTTGTCTTGCCTCTTTGGGGGACTGATCAAGTACTTCAAGAGACCTGGAAACAGAATTGGGGTGTAAAAGGAGGTGTTTAAGGAGTGTAGCAGTTGCCTTCAGGAATCAGGCGAAAGAGACATTTCTCCATTAAAGACATTAAGACTATTTATAAAGAATTCAATGGTAAGATAAAATCTGATTTCCAGGCCTTGAGAAGAGCCTGGATTACAGATCTGATGATACATGTTATGAGGTTGGTAGAAGGACCCGGGACATTACATCAGATTTACTGAGCTCCTGGCAAAGTGTCAAACCTGCATATATTAATGGAACGTGTTACTGTTGAAAGGTTTTGGGCTGAAGTTTTCCAGAGAGCAGTGTTGTGTAGTAAGGCAGCAGCACCACAGGGCCAGACGGAAGAAGAGGCTTCTGTCTAGACGGTCTGATCAATAGCATAATAGGTGGCTGGCTGCCAAAAGGTTGATATTCTGTAAATGGAGAGATAACGTTGCTCCATCCATTCAAGACCAGTCAAATGCACTGATGAAAACTGACATCACTATAGGCTCTCTGCATAACGAGAATGTTATATGGTCGCACAAGAAAGAAAAACAAATCAATTTGTCTACTGAATGTCTCATGGAAACATAACAGTTTTGTGTATCCATATCTCCCCATATGTTTTCTGACTCACAGAGACTAACATGTTAATATTATTTTGTATTTATAGATTTTTTTATAAGGGTTTATTTTTTATATTTATTGTGCCTTTTATTGTTTGGTTTGTTGTCTGTAAGAATATGCGTCCTATGTTTACCATTTGTTTTCTGTTAGTAGTAAAAAGAAAAAAAACGAGTAATAACTTAATATGGAAATAAATGGCTTGTTGGGAGAACAGAAGCAAGATGTATTTTAAAATTAATTAGTAAACCCCTTATTATTATTATTTTGGAAACCTTTGTATATTTTGTGAGCTTTTAATAATTAAGCTTTTATATCAAGATTGTGGTTCAATATTGACATCAATGTGATCAATATGAGGAAACCCTATTTCCATATTGTTATCGAAATAGTTCTTTGTTCTTTATATTTCAACATTTTGAAACGTAAGGACTGAATATAATGCAATTTACTGATTATCAGACAGAAACATTTACTGTAAGCGGCATAAAATATAGATACTTTTACATCTTTAGGTGTTTATGAATGGTCTGATCAAGTTTATCTGATTCGTTACTAGATAGGATTTTGTAAGAAGATAATCCAATTATATGTGTTCTCCTTTTTAACAAAAATGCACACATGCAGGTGCATGCTTACATAAACTACACTCAAACACACACACACACACACACACACACACACACACACAGAGTTGAGTGACAGGTCGGAGTAAGGTGCAGGATAAATTTAGATGCAGCAACCTCGTTTCATGTAATTTTAATGATTATTCCCTGGATTTGGGAGAGAACACACACACGCATGGACACTCATACACACACACACTCATTAGGACTCGCTGTGACTGACAGCGAGCAGGGATCCAAACTGTAAAAACAAACTTGTGACACAAAGTGAAAACACTCCTGGACACACACAGCGCAGAAATATTTGCAAAAAGCTATGACTCTTTCGCAGCTCTTTCAAATTAAATTACCATGAAATTTCTCCTGAGTGGAAGCAGATAAATCAAGCATTTTAACACAATTTGGAGCCTTCTTAATGTTTAATGGTATTAAATGTATGATGCATTTCTGAGCACATGTTGCTTTATGAGGGTTTCAGGCCATGAATTAGAAAAATATCTTCAAGGTGTATGAAGGTCTAAGTCAGTGCTGTAGCTGGATTATTAGTTTATTGGCTCTAATCAGATTTTGCTTCTTTTTAAACTGCAGTTTCTTTTTTTTCAGTAATTTGTTTTGTGTTCTTGTATTTGTTGAATATATATATATATATATATATATATATATATATATATATATATATATATATATACTACTTTCTGGAGAAACTGAGATTGTATGTATTTCAATTTGACTTTTGCTTTCCATTTTCCACTTTTAAATCTTAATCTTTTTCATTTTAGTTAAAAATTTGGATCTCATTGTAGTTTTATGTTTAGGTAGTACAGCAGTTACAAATGGAGGCGCGGCAGCTGCAGTGAATTCTAAACTTTGACATATTGGGAAAACTCACTATAAATGTGCTGCTCGTCAGACCTTCATGCAGGAAACCTGCATTAGCATCCTGTCACAGACCTGGAATTATGGTTTGCTCTTTCATGAGCCATAACCACGATCTTTCCCAAACATTATTCAGGTCTTTCAGTTGACTAACTCTAACAATGTACAACTGAAGCACTGCCAAGATTTTTTACAGGACAAAACCCACCTTAACCCTTTCTATCAACTGTTCAGTGTTGGGAGGTTGCAGCTGTAACCAGGAGACTGTGGTCACTTCCTTTAGCCTTAATCCTTCTTGAATAATTTAAATGACTGTCTTGTAATGTTTTCAGGTTGGATTCCAAGAATAACGAGTGCAAGTTTTACAATGTTCAAATTAAAATTCCAATCAGCTTCATCTCCTTTTGAATTTTCCCCCCAATAATGTAGTAGTTTGGGTCAGTCCCAGGATAAGTGCAAAGTTCCCCTCCAAGCTACACAACCTCTAACATAAATCAGACTCATAGTATTTTGATATAAAAAAATACCTTCCTACCTTTTTTGGTCTTCTCATATTTTCATTTTAATATTCAATTGTTTATTCTTAATTCAACTGTTGTCAGGGGTAATAACATGTGGATGTAATACCTCTTTGTCTCTGTCTTTCTAGTTCAAATTCGTAAATACATATAAAGATGAACAATGTCACAATTAGAATATTTATAAAATCCTGTAAAGGTGAATTATACTCTCTGGAAAGTCGACTTTTTATGAGACAATCTAATATGACTATTTCTATTCAGTCTGCATGTATATTCATTTACTACTTTAGCTGTCAATATTATATTTTAGTTAATTTTGACAGCTTTTGAAAAGCGCTGTATAAATGTAAATGTAATTATAGCATTATTTGTTTTTATGTATCGTGATGCACGCAATCAAAGACAAATTTCAGACAAGAGAGGAAACTCCTTAAGTGCAGATGCCATCACAGAACAGATGATCATAAATATTTGCCTCTCTAAACACTATTCCTCCATGTGGAGAAATGGATTCTTTGTGAAGTCAGCCATTATTCTCCGACAGTGCCAGAGCAGTTACTGTGCATCATTACCCATGGCCATAACACCACATAATGACAGCATTTCACTATTCCTACAAATGTTAGGCCTTAAATGACATGCACGCAAACGCTATATTTTCCGCCCTGCTTAACAACAGGAATGGAAATAGGAATCTAAATAAGAAATAGCAGGGATATGTTCCTCAAAGACAAGGGTTACAGAGATGTGTGCCAATCAGATTTCATAAAGCAGCACAGGAGCGGGACTTTTACGGGGAATTGGTTTCCAAGGAAGAGCTGTTAATGGCATTTTCTTCTATTTTTACCTGCCCATCTACAGATGCACCGTTTCAATCACACAGTTCCCAGCAAGATGCACTTTAGATCACCTGTAAAGGACCATTCCAGTGTTTTTTTTTTTTTTTTTGCATGCTGCAACCCATCAGTGAAAGCTGTCCATGGAGACATGGGGACACTGAGCTGGTTGTGGTACCTCTACCTCAGTGTGTTTATGTAAATGTGTTTTGGCCTCAAGCAACTGAAGGGTTGTTTATTAGCCTTCTTGAGGATGTCTGCCACTGCTGCTTTGCCTAAACTGTTATTTATTTGTTAACCATAGTCATTGCATGTATTATTTTCAGGAATGTGTACCACTGCCTTAATGAGGGACGGATGTGTAAATCATTTGTATAGTGTATATTGTAATTGATGTTTGGTAACAACAGTGGTGTAGATGGCTCCAGGGTTATGCTCATGTTTTGGAACATTCCTACTGCAATGTTAGTGCTGTTTACTCTGTGAGCCTGGAGTGTTTGGTGCTTTCTGACAGCACATAATACCTAACATCACAGTCAGCTGGCAAGTCACTTGTTAATTCCATTTGTAGTCCTTTCCATTTGAATATTTTTAATGTATCTCTTAAAAAATAACCTTATTTTAACATGCTTTTTCGGTAAAACATTTTTTGTGGCTGACATTTTTCCCACAAGAGAGTGGTTTTAAAATAAAGAGAGTGGTTGTAAAATAAATGTAAATTAATTATATCTGTGAAAGCTTACATCTAATAGATGATAATAAATGTAAGAAATACAATAATTTATAGAGCACTTATCAAAAAAAATAGAAAAGACATTAAAGAGCAAGCACAGCACAAGGATAACAATACATACGGATATGTATAGAATGTAATATAATAAATAATCAGATGTAAAAAACAAAAATAAGGGTAGAGTAAAAAATATAAACTATACAAGAGCATTTGGAGACAACATTACAAGTTAAAGTGATTGCGGTGGGTTTAATAACAGTCAGCAAGTCTATGTAAAGAGTGAACACCAGACTGACCAATGTTAATTATAATAATTTTCTGTTCTTATCCTTCATGCCAATAAAGCTAATATGAATTGAATTTAATTGAATTTATATGGTTAAGTAATGATATTTCCTCTCCCATGGTTTGGTCAAATTTGACAATTGTGGCAAAAATGTCAAATCTTTTTGTTTTTATTGCAGACACAGAGGAGAGAGAGAAATTCAGTTGTTCAAAACATCTGTCCTGTGCTGATCCTTTGAAAGTGCCAACATGCCTTCATACATGTGATCATCACTGGAAGAAATTTAAAGAACAGTAGACAGAACAGGAACGAAGAAATGGTGAATGTGCAGCGGGCATTGTCCCACATATCTTTCTTATTGCTAAAAAGAAAAAGGGTGCATAAATATATATATATTAAATATTACATATATATATTATAGACTTTGAGTTGAAGCTTTAGTGAAATTTCATCAGTAAAAGGGCATGTTTGTTTGGATTGAGTAGAAAAATGTTAATTTAAGTTGGAGTTCTCAGTGAACTGCAGCAACATCCTAAAATTCTACTGGGGTCTTGAGGGGTAAACACCTCACTGTGCATGTGGATCCTTGACTTTGTGACAAGCAGACAGGCAGGTGGTGAGGGTAGGCGGAGCACCCCAGGGCTGCGTTTGGAGCCTCCCGCTGTACTCCCTGTACAAACACGGCTGTGTAGCCACTTTTGACTCCAACACCATCATCAGGTTTGCTGACGACAGAGCTGTGGTGGGCCTGAAAAGAGTGGTTTGTTCGGCTGAACATACAATAGGAGGTCTTCTACTCTGTCTAAAGGATAATTACACCAGGCACTGCAAGAATAAGGCTAGCAGAATCATTAAGGATCCCAACCACCAGGATAACTGCCTTTCCCTCCTGCTGTGGTCAGGAAAAAGGTACTGAATCCACCAAGCCAGCACTGAGAGGCTCAGGTAGAGCTTATCTCAGGCCTCTAGGATCCTACATGAGGTCACTGCCCCCCTTCAATCATACACATTTATTTATTACGTTACCCATTCTATTTAAACTCTTTTTAATGCACAGATTGAAGGAATTTGTGGGATTACATTTCACTGTGATTGTACTTTATATGATTACATGTGACAAATAAACTTGATCGATTGAATAAACTTGATTGATAAAATTAAAATGCTCAGTTGATTAATCACAAACAGGGATTAAGAACATTCAGACAGTCCCACTCTCAGCAGGATTATTGGCTGATTTGAGGGTATTCCGTGGGCTCAGTGGTCTGAAAGGCTGATCATGTGGCTGTTTCTTGCTTAATATGTTTTTATGTTGCCATCTTTTGCAAGCTATGTGGTATAATTAAATGCCAGAGAAAATGTAGTGCTGCTGTTTGCGTATGCTCACCAGATGTATAATACATGTATGTGGTTGGCGGTAACTAAGAAGGTTCTGCACATCGTTGCCTCATTGTCTACCATACATACATGTGATTGATTTTATCGCTAATAAATCCTTACAAAATTCTTTTTTGTTTCCTATCCAACAATACCATAAGTCTATTAAACATCAGCTACAGCTAAGCAGCTGCCAGATGCCACCCAGTTATGAAAGTCTGTACACAGCCCGGCAGAGCCATCGTACACAGACTGATCAGCAAACTGACAAAACTGGCAAACTGATGTGCTGCTAATTAATCTAGTGGTAAACATTAGGTAACAGGGCAAGCTGTATGACCTCCAACCAGGTGTTTTATTTTCCTCATACATGTGAATCAATAACCACATTCATCACAAAGCTTAGCCATACAGCTCATATTTAATGAAAGTTTGTTGAGTCTGAAGAGGCTCCGAATAAAAACTGTCTTGTTTTAAGTCTTTGGAACAATATATTAGCATTGTATGTAATAGAATGATTTGGTAGTTTTCATTTTCATATACATTTTGAAACTCTGACATTCTCTACCACCAAGGTTATCCAATTCTCTGGCGTATATAACACAACAATACACACACTCGACACACAGTAAACACACATACGTGTGTCTAAAACAAGCATACTTCTATGCATACATACAGCCTGCCGCCAAACAATTATGAACAACACAGTTCTAAGTTGGAGCCACGTATGAGTTACCTCCAAGCTTTGCCAGTGTGTCAAAAGTCCCCCCCTTTAATAATGAAAACATTTTAGAAAAGAGTTTGCAGTACAGTCATTTAGCTGACACTCTCACCCCAGCTACCGGCCGTGAGTTTAGCAGTGGAACAAGTCAGCATATTTCTTTTCTACAAGTAGGGGCACAGCTGCCAAAGAAAAGAGAAAAAAAAATGAAAATGCTAATACAGGAGATGATTTGTAGATTCTACGATATGTAAAACATCCCAGGAAATAAATAATAATATGGTAAATATTGTGGTGAATATGCAGCTGATGCAGATCCAAGCACAAGCGCATCATTAACTCATCCAACCTGCGTGTTGTTGTGTCGAGGATGGAAAGTGAAGGACAGAGGGATGGAGTAAAAGACAGATACAGGGTGGGGATGGGGAAAAAGAGAGAAGGGGGTTGTGGGGGGATGCAAAGATAGATGTGATGCCGAGAGAAACAAAGGGTAAAAGAAAAATGAGGAAGAGAGAAAAAAACACAAGAGTCAGTTTAACAAAGTAGAGAAGAGGGAGGAAGTGAGAGAAAAAACAAGAAGGGATGGAGGGAGCATGAGAGAAAGAGAACGCAGAACAATATCCAGGAGGCAGACAAGCGGAAACTTCTTCTGAATGGAAAGAGGTGGCACTTCACACCTCTATAGTGCTATCTCACTATTGAAAAGAGCTTATTTCCAAGGAGGCAAAGAGTCACTGGAGACCACACACACACACACACACACACACACAGACACACCCATACAGTAGGTCTCATTTGGAGGCAAAGTGTACTTCTTTTCTTTCCACTCACAATCTTGCAAGGAAATCTCTGTTCTTCACGCTCTTTTCACCTTCCAATGCATACCAATTCAAGCTATTTACATAGTCGGTATGCCAGCGTCTGTGTGTGTGTGTGTGTATGTGGTAACTGGTTCTGCAGCCACAGAAACAGCATTTAGGATGATACATCCAGGTGTCACACTAGTCAGTAAAATGCACACACACACACACACACACACCCACACACACACACACACACACACCCCCACACACACCCACACACACACACACACACACACACACACATAACACTGGTCCCTATCAGAAGGCAGAAATATATATGGCTCCAGAGCTCACATTTTTGCTGTTGTTGTGCATCCACTGCCTCAGTATTGCCCTTTTGTGCTGTGACAAGCTGTGCTATGCTATCACAACCCTATAGCATGGAGACTCTGAAAGGCCAAAAGTAAGCTACGTGGATGTCATGGTGAAGTGGCACAGCATGTGGTCATGTAAGGGAGTAAATTTCTTTGTGGAAGAACCTCCTGTCAATGCCAGAATGCCATAGAATACTCGTTATGGAAGGCAGTGTACATGGAGTTCAATTTAGCTCCTTTGGCAAAAGATCTGTGCAGTTGACGTGGCTATGGCTCGCTCACATTCTCAGGAGGGGGCGTTCTCTGTGCGATGTCCTGTCCTGTGCGTTTGGTGTGGAAGCAGGATAAGGCTGAAGAGGGAGAGGGGCACAGTTACATTTATTTGTCACCCTACAACACAGGGTTGCACAACGAAATGCAACTTGTAATCCCAATTGCTACATAAGAAAATAAAAAATAAGAAAATCAGTGAGTTTGTTGATCTGTCCTGTACATGCAACATCTATTGCAAAGCGTCAACATGCTGATTCTAATGGGAGCATCAGCCTGGCTGTTCACACTCAAAGCGCATTTCTCCGCACCGGTCAGCAAGCAATTCTGCTCCTCTGCTTTTTTCTAATCACATGTAAAGCTGATCTTTATCCCACCTCTCTTTCTCTCTGTCTTTCTCTCTCACAACACAACTGACAAATATGTGGAATAGGTATGCACTTTTAAAAAACACAACCACAGTTTGTGAGTTCTTGTTGGGCTCTCTTTGCTTCTGACTTTTAACCTTGTGAGACATACCTCTTATTTTCTGTAAGGCTCAAACGTCTCTTTTACAGCCCCATCATGATTCAAGTTGATAAAAGCCTATGGAACGATTCCCTGGTGTTGTATAGAATAGTGCATTTTTGCTTATAGTCCCTCTTCTAAATTTTTCCTCTAAGTACAAATTGGCTGAATGTGTCGGTAAGTGGTGCGTTGAATTGTCTATTCCAGGTCCGCCCAGGCGGTCTCTGCAGAGTGCTTGTTTTACATCTCCTTCGGTGTACTTTTACAGATCATTGTTTGAGAATGGAATGAACCCCCTCTTGTGTGCTTGTCATTTGTGCCGTGAAAAGCTTTTATTTGGTGCCCAGCAAGATTTTAGAAACACAGACAATCACTGAGAGAACACAAGAGAAAGAAAGAGCAGCAGAAAGGTAAAACAGAGAAAGAAAGAAGAGGCTACTTAAACACCAATAGAGGGGCTGACAATTGAGGGAGCAGAGAAAAGAGAAAAAGGTATACACATTGCACTTGTTTTGCGACTTCATCATCCTCAAAGAGTAAGGGTGTTGTTGGAATAGAAGTAGGAAGAGGGGAGGCATGAAGAAAGTGAAAAGTAATTTTGGATATAGTGGACAGGTGATGGAAGGATGGAGGGAGGAAGAGAAAGTAATGCAAAGACTTTAATCCTTCTAATCTATTTAGAATCAACTCCCAAATGTGTTGGATGGTATTCTGCACCATCGGACTGATACACTGTTCAAAAGGTGCACATCATAGCACAAAAAACATCTATCAACTATTTTGCTAGTGAGACTACAAATAATAATGGACCATTCTGTGCTAACAGACTAACCTAGTTGGACTAACCCTAACTAAAACAGTCTTAGAGCAACATCAGCTTCAAATTTGATTGTCCAGACTGGGCCAATAAATAATGTGTGTGCTATTATTTAGCTAAACTTGCTGAATTGTGTAATATTGCTAACCATTTTCTCTACAACTGCTCTATTTTTTTTTTATTCTTGTGGTAAGTCATGGCACAGGTAGTACTGGCAGTATTATTTGCTTTAGGTCTAGGGTATTTACTGACCACAAGCATGTATCAGCTTGCCAGTCAAAAAATTGGCCCTACCAGAGCTGCAGTGAACTCCATTAACCCTCTGCCGTTACTCAGCTTGTTCCCCAAAGCGTAATCCAATCGGCTGCGTGGTCAGACCAGCCTGCTCAGGGCCGCTCCATGCTCCAGTCCTCTTCTTGTGTTAATAACCTTACACTGGGCTCTGTGTCTGTTTGTTGGCCTGAATGAACCGACACCGTCAGAAACCAAAGCAAAATACTTCAGGGATGAGGGTCATCATTTACCATCCATCGCGGCCTCAACAGAAAGAGTTGCCCTTGGCATCTGCCCTCTGGCAGGCTCATATTAGGCAACACCCGCCCTCGTTAAGATTGACAACCAATGAAAAAAACAATGATGACCTATGACGGTAACAGTGAATAGCAGCAGCCGTTCTTAGAAGTGTCGGGGGTGGCTGGTAGCCATGGCGGCAAATTTGTGCACTGCTGCCACCCATTCTACACAGGCCATGGTGGCAGATGCAGGGGTATCTGCTCACTGTCTGTTATCAGACTATTGGTCCATCCAACACTTGGATTCAGGGCGCTTCATCTTAAAAGATGAAGATTTCCATGAAATTTGCTGTAGATTTCTATGAAAAAATATATGGTAATTATATTATATAGTTAATTATATATGAAGTATATAATATTGACAAAGTTCAAAGATCTTTATTAATACGCTGATCACATGTGGTATGCTATCCGTGAGGTTTATGCAACATTGGACAAACGTTAGAAACTACATGGCTACGCGATCCTGTTGCTGACTGCCTGTGTTGAATGTTTGACAGCCTCGTCTTAGTGTAGTTGAGGCACAGACCAAGGATTTGCTAATACCCACACCAACAGTATTTGCAAGTAGTCAAGTACTTGTGTGACGTAGCCCTATTTCGGTAACAGTGCCTGAGAGCCCAGTAAGACTGCAATGTGAAGGTTTGTCAGAGCTCACTGGGACGAGTTTGGTTTATGAGGCCATCCTGTGGTCTGCACATATGCGACATGGCTCTGTGTAGCTCTGATGCTTTGTTGGTTTGTTCTAATTTCCACATAATGAGCACAACAAGTAGGATTAACCATACAGCATTACAGTTACAATCAAATTACAGTGAAAAACAAAGATACATGCAGGAGCTGGGAGGGGCAGGCTCATTCCATAGTAAAGGAATTATCAATAAAATAATCGTGAGTTGTTTGGATGTGGGGCATCATCACCTGGTGCTGGTGAATGTGCTTTTAAGTGCTTAAAAACGTGAGGGTTGGTACTTTGATAGCATTGATTATGAAGGGGTTAAGGGTCATCGACCGGGAATCAGGGCACCTGGAGAGACCAGGTAGGACATTCACATCCCACATCAAAGACCTTTTTCATACGTGTAAACTAACATGATGACAGAAAAATAAAAAAGAGTTGCAGAATTACACAGTAAAGTGTGACACTGACTCAAACAGAGACAGAGGCAGACTCAATGACCACAGGCAGTGGCAGACTTATTCCCACAAAGAAGAGACATCCGGTGTACACTCAAACACAGTGACAAATAGTTACTGAGCGAGAAGCTCGCAGAGACTAGTAGACAGGCAAATACTACATATCAACACACACAACTGCACACACAAGGAATTCAGCGGTAAGTTGGCCATGTCCGATTGCAGCTGCCGGAGATTCTGACTGATCCTGACACTGATCCCACTTTTGACTGGGACCAGCCTCTCCCCCTGACACAAAGCAGACAAACAGAGCACATCTGATCCCATATAACAAGAGTAATCCCATCACTCTCTTTCTCTCACACACACACAAACACACGCAGCGACATGATGGGATTTGACGTGAGTGGAGTTTGACTGCATGAGGGTCTTTGAAGGTGATAAACAGAGTGATGTCTTTGGAGTTTCAGAAAGATGTTTCAGGTTGATGAAGAAGTTTTGTTTAAACAACAATACAAATTTATAATGAAATAATGTATTCTATCATCATCATCATCATCATTATAATAGTCATAATAATAATCATAACAAAAATAAAACAAGAGATTTCAATAGAAAACACATCATAAAATGACTCTTATACTTAAAAGAATCATAGATAGAGATAAATAAAGTAAGTGTCTAAAATATGATTTTGTTAACCTCAGACGGAGCAGTAGGGGCTTCCGCAGCTGAGGGGCCCTGACAGAAAAGGCTACGTCACTCTTGGTAATCAGGCTTACTATCCAAACAATCAGGAGGGCCCCCGCTTTGTCCCATCAGAGGGAATACGAGCACAGCGTATAAGAGCAGGTGTTCACCTGGTGCACTCCCTCACCAGCCTGCAGCGTGCGCCCACGTTGAATTGTTTTTTGTGAATGACGTCTTAAAGAACAAAAGTCCAATTTCTAAGTGGGGAAACACATTCTATGAATATATATATATATATATATATATATATATATATATATATATATATAAACTGATTGCTACAAGATTTAAGATCTAAATCTAGAGATGAATAAATAGACAAGCTAGTGGTGCTGCTGTCATCCGCCAATCTGGATTGATGATCTGTGGCCGAATGTTATCCAAGCAACTTGTCACTGTAAATTTTAACTAATTACTAATGGAAGCAAGGGGAGGTGTCAGGTCAAAGTGAATAATTATATAGGTATTTTAGGACAGCCCAGCTGGAGTCCCAAAGACATGCTCACAGCAAACATGACGTCAGGGGCAATTCAAATCCAGGAATAATTCTTTCAAAGTAAAACAACAGAGGGAGTTGTATCACTTTGGGGCAGGCGCATGTGATTGGTCACAAACTTTTTTCCAGTGATCTGACATAGAAAAAGCCCAGCGTCTATCAGACACCAGGCGAACAGCTGAAACAAAGTTTGTGGAAATGATTTAGGATTGATTAATGTTAGATTAGCAGTGGGATTTCAGATTAGCGGCAGGCTTGTGTTTCAGTCGGAGGGGACGAATGGTTATTGCTTACGGTTTCTCACAAAATAGTGCAAAAGTGAAAACGCCTCTGAAGCAGAAGACTGATGCTAACAGTGACAACAACAATGATAATAATAATCCTAATGAGTGTAAGAATGGAATTCATGCAATGGCATCCAAGTATACATTTTATTTTTTGATTTATTGATGATATGAAGGGATGCCAAGTTTTCTGGATTAATTTGTGACTTTGGTATGTGTTGACTCATATTTTGAATAAGATTGTTTTATACAAAATATAACTGTTCTTTATTAAACAGAGTTATGGTTATTCTTGAGAGAACACAGAGCAGGGAATTTAGAGGCTGTCTATGTAGACTTATTGGGATAGTCTCATACATTCACTGAGCAGAGAATAGATTTTTGTTTGTCGATTATTATGCAAAGAAAAAATCAATTACAGCAAAGTATGACTTACTGTATGTGCTTGAAAATAACCTTTTTCTGTGTTCTAAATATCCCATCAACTTTTCAGAGTTGAGACACAAATATGATTTAAAAAAACAAAGTTATTCTGTATTTTCTAAAGTTTCATCATTAACTGTGAAAACTGTCAGTTGACTTCTTTCAGTTATAAACATGATTCAGAATGTCATTAGAAGGAGGTTTCTGAGTGTGGAAGGTGGAGTCAAATAAATCTGTGGAGTTGCTTTTGCTGGAAAACTTTATTTGTCAGAAGTTGAAGCTGAAACACTGGAGGCCAGAGAAAAGTTCCAGTTGTTAGTTGTCAATGAAAACTCCTTTGCTCTCTGGGTGGTTTCAGGATAGCTGGTCTTATCTTACTGGTATATGCATGATGGGACTCATTTCCACACACACACACACACACACACACACACATACACACACACACTTGCCTGTCTCCAGAAACATTGTATTATTGATAGAGAAGCAGTCGGAGGGCGATGTTTTGCACCGCAGCTGAATAAATCAACACCATGAATAAAACACCAAATCAAACCATATTTACAACCAGGGAGAGGCCATCAACCTTATCCTGCATCACTCACTCTTTCTCTCACTCTCTCTACCTCTCGCAGCTCCTCACAACATTCTCTTTGTCTTTTTATTTTTGCCAATTATTTGTCTGTTTTGTTTTCCCCCATTCTGTCTTCCATCTATAGTTTTGTCTACCATGATACATGATACTGGCCAAGTTCACTTGAGGCAATGTTATCAGCTTTCTATAGATTACTGCCAATGGTCGGTAATAAAGAATCTCACAATTCAGCTCTTGTATTAGTTTTTTTACAATTGCTAAGTGACATTTTTCTATACAGAGTTATTTTTTTTTTCAAAACTCTTCCCTCAACTCTGTTCACCGACATGCAGCTCAGCACAACAGTTAATCTCACATGCAGTATGCACCAATGCAACCAAAACACCTGATGCACATCAAGAATCAGCTTGTGTACCAGAACGCTGACAACATGTGTCCACCAACAGAAGCTTTGTCATTCATTTTATATTGAACATAAAAATCACTAACAGCAGGTAGCATTATAATTAATGTCACTATTGTCTAAGTAAAAGTATCTTTTATTTATTTATTTCTCATCACCAACAATTCCATTCCAACAAAAAATAGGTATCTTCTTTACTGCATGCGTTGTATACTGTATGTCACAGGGATGAATTTGAAATGTTGCAATATGCTATGCCATTTTTGCATGTGTGTAATTCCAAGTAAACACAGTGAAAGTAAAGTAATATCAGTAATGCAATTAAATACTTGTATAGGAAAGCTACAGATATAGAAATACAACAGTGCTTGTCAACACTGTCTTCTGCATTTGGTCACACGTTCTCATCCCCATCACACTCTCTGTCCTCTCCTGTAATCCACCTGGGAAAGAATCTTCCTGATGCCTGATCATCCCTGGCACTCTTCGGCAGACATGTCCAGACATCCAGCATTCACTGAGTCCCTGAGGGACACCTGATCATGTGGACAGTGTTAAGAAACTTTCCACCTCCATGAAGAAAATAATTCCTCTGTGGGGTTGAGGAATGGAGACTAAGGTGGAAGGAAGAGTAAAACCATCCTGGGATTGAGCTGTAAACCCCTCTGTGGCTGGAGGAGAACCGTGAAACACATGGTCCCAAACAACACGAAACCTTCTGGATTCTGCCTCACCTGGCACAAGTCTTTCATAGCTGTCATCAAGGAATGAAAATAACTACAACTGTTTCCTTGTGAGTTAAAGATTGTTGCCCTCATCCTCTATCTGACTTCAGATATGCTGTCTTGGCATTCCTTCAAAAGACTAATATTCCAGAAGATTATTCAATGTACTGCTATATATATATATATACACATATATATATATATATATATGTATAAATATATACTATTTGTATCATCTTTTCTTCAGAAAAAAGCACTTTAATTGGCTGTAAACCCTAAACTTAACCCTAACCCTGTACACACACATCCACACACACACACAGTAAAGTACAGTATATATACATATATATATATATATGATTTGATACATAGCTATAAGAAGAGGTAGTCAGAAACTTTAATTATCTAAATGTTGTTGATCTTTCAATTGAACAATATTAAAGTTCTCCCAGATTCATCCAAGCGCAGAGAGTGAGAGATACAGAAGATGTAGTAAATTAAAGAGGAGGCAGCAAACCCAACAGAGTGAGCTCCTCCAATGATAACGATCAATGTCCTTAAATAATACAGTCCACAGATGGAACCACAAACACAAGTGATCACTTTCTTCCCTGTGGCTGCTGCTGTTGTTAGCAGCTGTGATGAGTCCAGACCTTGGGGACTAACCGGCACAGCTGGAGATACAGTCACTCTCAGAAACATTTAGGAGCTCAGGAGGCCACATGCAGAGTAAAGCTTTGATTCTTTAGTTAGTATTATTACATTGTTACACAGCTAAAGTTAGTAGGTATTTGCAAATATTGTTCATTGTGTGCAAAAAGTGTAAAAAGAAGTAAGTGAATAAGTAAATAAAAAAGTATTTATGAGCTCTGCGATGTCATCCTAAGCTTTTTCTGCCCACGTGTTATTCATTGAACCATGTCACACATTAATCTAATAAGCCAAAATTCAAATACATTATTGTCAGTTCAGAATTCGGATTCAAAGCCGAAATGGGGCGGAGTTGAATGTTCTCCACAGTTCCTGACAGGCTTAATTCTACAGGGATGCACAAGTTTCACTGAGATATTGGGCACTGGAAGAATAATGCTGCCTCCCCCCGCACACGCACCACTTGAAATGATAATAACATTTATTATTAGCTGCTATTATCATTTCTTTTTAGTTAGAGGGGGAGGAAATTCAACCATATTGAAATCTTGACAGGAGTGTCAGGAGGGCAATAACCTTTGACTGGCTTATCTTTAGCTGTAATATTTCATGGCCAAGATATCGAGTAGAGACACATATTTAATAATTTTATTGACTGTACTGTATACTGTACATTAAATAATCTTCTGGAATATTATTCCTTTGAAGGAATGCCAAGAGAGCAGATCTGAAGTCAGACGGAGGATGAGGGCAATAACCTTTTACTGCTTATTGAAATGCAATATATCCTACTCAAAGGCTCAATAACAGACACATATTAGATAGTTTGATTCAATATTATAAGTGTGAAGACATTTAAAGGGGCATTAAAAAGGGAATTCAACTGTGGCTCAGTGGGTAGCATAGTCTTAAGCGTCAAATCCCTGTCCTACATGGCTTTTCTGCTCTCTCTTTCGCAGTCCAAACACAGTGAATTAAAAACTCTGACCTACCCCCAGGACTGACTGCCCACTTTCATCTGAGCACTTGGTCCAGGACAAACAAAACACAGTGTTGCCCATTGTTCTGGTAAGGGTGTGGATGTTTTGCTGGGGAATGGCTGTATCCTTGACAGTTCCTATGATTAGTAGATGGACTGTGTAGATTTAATAGGAACTTTGGCTGTTGAATTCTTGCTAAAATCCCACATCTACTGTGTCCACTTTGGACACCAGGGATTTGATTGACAGCTTTCATAAATCAAGCAGGGAAAACGCGCCACAGTTCGTCTGAGCCGCAGGTTAGTGAAAGCCCTCTATTAGTCAGGGCCTGACCTAACTGTGAAATTGCAGACTGAAATCAGTGAAATCACTGCGATCAGTGGATTCGCTCACAGAGCCAAAGTAAACCGGCTTGGAGCTTTCGAGTTCAACTTTGGGAAACCAATTGAAACCATTTTGACAATGCTGACCGGACCTGACTGGATGGATAAATATCACTAGAGATTATTGATAAAATAGACTTAGACTTAGACTTAGACTCAACTTTATTGATCCCTTTGGGATGACTCCCTCAGGGAAATTCAGTCTCCAGCAGCTTATACAGTACAGTGGAAAGCATACAGCACACAAAGGGTAAAAAAGAAAAGTTAAAAGAAATATATATGTAAAAAAAATACAAAGTAAGATAGCAAAATATAATATAAACTACAAATTTAGATCGCAAAAAATATACACTCTTAGAGAAATATGGAAGTGAAGTAAGTAGGGTGTAAACACTGGTTGACAAATGTATTTAGTTAAATTAAATTAAGTTATTGCACTGTGGTTGACAGATTATTGCACATGAACCATTTTGATAAATAAATAAATATTACTATGGAATAAAGAAAGACAACAACTATTAACTGTGTGAAGTGATTAGTGGCTAAGAATCTTCTGCCCTCTGTCCCTGTTACCTCCTCCCCCTGAGTGAGGAGTTGTACAGCGTGATGGCCTGAGGGACAAAGGAGTTCTTCAGTCTGTTAGTCCTGAACTTGGTAAGGAGCAGTCTCTCACTGAACAGGCTCCTCTGGTTGCTGATGACGGTGTGCAGAGGATGGCTGGCATTGTCCATGATATCCAACAGTTTGTTAAGTGTCCTTGTCTCTGCCACCGTCACCAGAGGGTCCAGCTTCATGCTGATCACAGAGCCGGCTCGCCTGGTCAGTTTATCCAGTCTGGCTGTGTCCTTCTTGGATGTGCTGCCTCCCCAGCACACCACAGTGTAGAAGAGGACACTGGCAACCACAGACTGGTAAAACATCCGCAGCAGTTTGCTGCAGATGTTGAAAGACCGCAGTCTCCTTAGGAAGTACATCCTGCCTTGTGTCTTCCCGTACACATGGCTAGTGTGTGTTGACCAGTCCAGTTTATTGTCCAGCCACAGCCCGAGGTATTTGTATGAGTCCACACTCTCCACCTCAGCTCCGTCTAGTAGGACTGGTCTTGGCTTCGGTCTGGACCTCCCAAAGTCTATGACCAGCTCCTTTGTCTTAGAGGTGTTGAGCTCTAGGTGGTTTGTGCGGCACCAAACAGCAAAGTCCCCCACCAGACTCCGATACTCCTCCTCTCTGTCGTCCCTGATGCATCCAACGATGGCTGTGTCATCGGCGTACTTCTGTATGTGACACAGCTCTGAGTTGTAACAGAAGTCCGAGGTGTAGAAGGTGAAGAGAAGAGGGGCCAGCACTGTGCCCTGGGGGGCTCCAGTGCTGCTGACCACAGTGTCAGACGTGGTGTCCTTCAGCCTGACGTACTGTGGCCTGTCGGTGAGGTAGTTGGAGATCCAGGCCACCAGGTGGGGGTCCACTCCCATCCTGTTCAATTTATCTCGAAGCATAGGGGGCTGGATGGTGTTAAAGGCACTGGAGAAGAGAATCCTCGCTGTGCCTCTCCCCTTGTCCAGATGGAAGTGTAGCAGGTAGAGGATGGCATCCTCCACACCAACACCTGGCTGGTGGGCGAACTGCAGGCGGTCCTGGGCGTGTTGCACCTGGGGTCTGAGGAGACTGAGGAAGAGCCGCTCCAACGTCTTCATCAGGTGTGAAGTGAGTGCCACCGGCCGGAAATCATTCAGCTCGCTGGGCTGGTTCTTTTTAGGAACCGGAACAATGCAGGATGTCTTCCAGAGGGTGGGTACTCTCCCTAGCTGCAGGCTGAGGTTGAAGATCCGTTGTAGTGGTTCCCCCAGTTCTGCAGCGCAGGTCCTCAGTAGTCTTGGACACACCTTGTCCGGGCCTGCTGCTTTCCTGGGTCGGAGCTTCCTCAGCTGTCCTCTGACCTGGTCTGTGGTGATGTGGGGTAGAGATTGTGTTGATGTGGGGGAGGGGGAGGAGGGGGGTAGCTGTGGTGTCTAGGGGGAGGTGTGTTGTGGGAAGTAGGAGAGATGGCTGCAGTGAGGGTGGGGGTGAGGGGGGTTGCATGGTCTGGTTGAACCTGTCGAACCTGTTAAAGAAGTCGTTCAGTTCATTCGCCCTCTCCACTGTCCCCCCCCGCGGCTCTGGTCTTTGTCTTGTGACCTGTGATGGTCCTACCACCTTCCCAGACCTCCCTCATGTTGTTCTCCTTTAGCTTCTGCTCCACCTTTCTCCTGTAGCTGTCCTTAGCTTCCCTCACACAGTGTTTCACCTCCTGCTGTGCCGCCTTCATGGCCTCCCTGTCTCTGCTCCTGAAGGCAGCCTTCTTCTGGCAGCCTTCTTCTGGTTAAGGACAGCTTTGACTTCCCGTGTTACCCATGGCAAATAGTAATATCAGTAGCAATATCCTTGTCATATTCAATAGACAGCAGGAGAGAAGCTGTGGTGTATTTGGGGGGGAGGGGGGGATCTCTGTGAAGCATGAAGTCCCACAGCACAATAATACCCCAAATAATTAATAAACATCATCCCAAATAAAAAAATTAAAAGTCTGCATAACATAATTTTATTAATTGAATTTGTGATGCTCTAAACACTAAAATTTATGAATTTGCAACAATGGTTTCATCTAACTACAGTAACATACACCGATCAGCCACAACATTGGAACCACTGAGAGGTAGGTGAATAACATTGTTCATCTCGCTACAATGGCACCTGTCTAGGGGCTGGGATATATTAGGCAGCAAGTGAACTTCAGCTCTCGAAGTTGAAGTGTTGGAAGCAGGAAAAATGGGCAAGTGTAAGGATCTGAGCGACTTTGACAAGGGCCAAGCTGTGAGGGCTTGATGACGGCGTCAGAGCATCTCCTAAAAAGGGCAGGTCTTGTCAGGTGTTCCCGCTAAGCAGTGTGATCCAAAGAAGGACAACCGATGAACAGGGTCATGGGTGCCCAAGGCTCACTGATGCGCGTGGGGAGCAATGGTTAGCCCATCTGGTCTGATCCCATTGAAGAGCTACTGTAAAACAAGTTGCTGAAAAAGTGAACACTGGCTGCAATAGAAAAATGTGTTTCTGTTTTGGCATCACAAGGAGGACCTACACAATATAAGGTAGGTGGTTTTAATGCTGTGGCTGATAGTGAATGGTACAAATAGATGTGTAGTAATTTTTACATCCTGTTGCCATATTTTGTTATTTACTTTAATGATTAGAGAGGTCACACTACTTGCATATGGAAACGCATTTGTGCGCACAATAATGCCACCACTGCAAATGTTGTGAAACTTTGAATTTAAGCAGCGGAACTGAAAAAAATCCCTGTGATAATAAATTTGACAGGAAAGAGTAAATGGATCAGTTTCACTTAACGGTAAATAAAAATGTCCAGACAGGTCTGATGGAGTCCAGGACTCAACCTGGAGGAGAGCCACCATTTGCTGAATTATTTTGACTGTAGCCTGTAAACTTGAAATTTGTGTGTTACAGCTGATCTGTCTGAAGAGTAGAAAAGTAGAGGAGGTCAAGTACCGTTAGATCCTATTGCCGTGTCTCTGATAATTCACTGTAATGAATAATTAATGAAGTTACCTCTGCTGCACCACATGCTTCTACATACATGTTTTTGGATTTTGGAGAGGCCTGTGAGCGTGCACTAAAGCCACACAAACAGTGAGTTGTGCGATATGTTCCAACAGCATGAGGCAGTGCCAACCCTGTATTATATTATGTCGCACCATCCAATTTTGGCTAACCCTGCTCAGTGGGAGCATAAGCTGCTCCACAACAGGGACGAGGGATGGTTTACAGCCCACCCTCCTTCACGATTTCTTTCAAATGAATGTTACTGTGCTGCTTTCTGGTCATAGCAGGCACGAAGACTGACAACCTCGAGAGTGCTTCCCATCCCAACCCAGGGCATGGTGGGTCCAGTGTTGCACTTGGTTGTACACATGAAAAGTGACAGAAATAGTTGCGTAACGAATGGTGTTGCAGAAAATATATTGCTTTTAGCAGTAACAAAGTAAGGGCAAGGCCGCCGCACCACACTTGGGTTAATGTTCCAAATTGCGGGACAGTCCCTGTTGGTGCTCAAGAGCAACCGTCTACCCGTGGGCCGCAGCCTCCGGTGGAGGATGACAAACGGCCTGAGAGATGACGGACGCCACACCTTGGGAGTAGCAAGCAGGGAGAGAGCAAGGCTAAAGGCCCGAGCAGCCCAGAGGCCGACGGGGCAAATAGACAGGAAGTGAACTCCGCCACTTGCCCTGACAACAAAAAATAGAGAGTGCGCACCCACAAAGTCGGTGATAACTTGAGTGGCCCTGATGAGGTCACAAACTGGTAATGATCCTTCTGCAGGTTCAACCTTGTTATGACTTTTACTTCCTATAGATAGCCAAGTTTGATTGTCTTCTCAGCGCTCTGCCAGGGCCGACCATGCGTGGCCGATCTGAGGACCTCACCAAACCATCCGATCGGTAGTAAAGGGCGGCACGTTTATCTTGGTGAGAGTAACGCAACAGTAATGTTATCAGTAAGGCATTAACCTACACAGAGTGTCCTATTCTAAAGTAATTTACTTTCAAGTAATGACTAATATGTTATGTATTACATAGTGCAGGTAACTTGCCCAACACTGACAACAGCTTTCTTACCTCCACACATTTGGCTAGTCACGGAGTGAAGTGGGTGGGAATGTCAAGTTGTTGGTTTCAAACAGTTACAGAATTTGTTGGACCCCCCCCCCCCCCTTACATTCCAATGCCAAAAAGGTGTGTGAGGGTGAAGCATATTGGCAGCTTAAAACTGAACTTGTCTTTTTATGAACTGCTTGTTGTTCTTCCATTGTTAAAATGTACGTTAAAAATCATCCTAAACACAAACCACAGCCAATTTACCCTACATTCAGACAGTTAAAGCATGTTCCATTTATTCATCACAACATAATGCCAGGTTATTAACATTTTGTAAGAGCTCTCCTTTTAAAAGGTTTACAGTACTTCTGTAGTTCGAAAGCAACCAGAAACTAAAGCGTCTAAAGTGTCCAATTAAAGGGAAGCAAATAATATACCTTATCCTCTGTTTAACTTCCACCACTATCAAAAATATTTTCCACTATGTCTGACATTTGTTGGCCCAAGCAAATGAGCCCAGCAGGACTCATTTCAGGGGGAATCAAGCCAAGTTCAAGTCACAGTGGGGGTCATATGAGGAGAATCAGACTGCTGTCCTCAACCCAGTGGGGATGACAAGGGGGGGACCAACTACTATTCACCTCACCAGGGCTCAAAGGAAGCCAATCAGCCCTGATCTACTCTGAGAATGAAGCTGACGGGACTGACAGGAAAGGGTGGTGCAAAACCTAACAATCTATTTTACTGAAAAAGTCTCAATCGTTTTAATAAGTGAGCTACATTTATCACACTTGAGAGTCAACAATCTCCCCTGGCCTCTCTTATTTGTGTGGCCATTGTGTGTCAGCTGCAAAATGTGACTGTTGCACATTGAGGAAAACGGTTAACAACAGTCACTTCACTGGCCACCACTGCTCTGGCTTGATTGGTATTGTTGTGAATGAATGGACTTAATTTGGCCCACGCCTGCTTTGGCAACGTGTCGAGTCCCTGTGCCATTCCAGTGAAGCAGTCACTGAACTGACTTGAGCTGAGAAGACACACTGTGACACTGCCAGAAACCAAAAAAAAAAATAGATTAAATGTAGTGCATGGAGGCCAAGAAAAGAAAAGGGCAATTGCTTGAACAGTTGTTTGTTTGAATGTCCAAATACAACCTATGTTTCACTGGTAGGAACCTGTAGTGGCTGTGACGCTTATCTGCCAGGAGGAAAAGCAGAAATAGTGCAACATTGTTACAGAGTGACACAACCTCATGGAGAGGAGCTGAAGGGGGCAGATTTGTAAAACTTATTTGTTTTTGAAGGTACTGACTAACAATGTGTGTTTGTCAGTACTTACACTGGCGATAAGTATTCAAAACACCTAAATTATTTTTGTTTGTGTTAAAATCATAAAAACTAAAAACTAAGGGTGTGTTTTATTTATCTTCACATCGATTGCTGCTTACTCAGTCATGAATATTCAATATCAACATGAAACTTAAGCTAAGGCACATTTCTCTATAGGAGTTCACTCTTTCAAAACTCTTCACACAGTCAGCCCAGCAGCAGTCAAGGTGGACTTAACTGTGGATCACTTTTCATTGCTCTGACACAAAATGCATTCAATGACTACATCTTTCAAAGTTCGTGTTATCATGTTTACTCACTCAAAACCACCACCAAACCTTTATGTATTTACACTCCATTTTACACGTTTACATACTGTTGTCAAAACTGTTCAATTTACGTACCTAACACAACTAAAAATAAACATGCACAAACTGGGCATTGGGAGACCTGGGGAAATGGAAATGTGGCTGGTAAAGAAGTGACATTATTTTTGTTGTAATACAATCTTGGTTTGTGCTAAATAAATAAATAAATATATAAGAGATACTTTTACAAAAACAATAGTGGCACTAATTGTAATGCTGCCTGTTGTTAGTGATTCTATGTTCGTTGTATAATGAGTAAAAATGTTTGGGTACACGAGTTGATCCTGAGATTTATACAAAGAGTTTTGGTTGTTAACTATGGGGATTAACTTTGCTGAGCTGCATGTTGGTAAAGAAAACTGCATGAAGAGAAAAAATGATAAAGAAGAACGAGTTAGCAATTGTTGAAAAACTGTAAACTAGAGGAAAGTGGGATCAGGAAGAGCTACTGATGAGTTAGTGTCTCTTGTGCACATTATTATTTCCACTCAGTCACAGTCCATAATTTTCTACCATTGAATTTCTACATGATTAAAATCTAAACCAAGACATCCCTGTGAATGGTCAATGAAAAATGGAATCTTCTGAACTTTCAATAAAATGGCCCCTCTATTTTTAACATTATTTTAGAAAGTGAAATATGCTTCCTGACAATTTTAATATCAGTTTGATAGATTTTTACTCATCAAATCCATTAGGGGTTAATTGCGCCTGCAGTGCAGAATGGATATTCCCAACCTCCTAGAAATCACCTTAAGAGCCTGCTGATTTGTTCTGCCAAATAGCTTCAGAGGGAAACCTAGTTGCTGCACAGATCGGATTTACTGGTAACTTTTTTTTGAGCGAAGGGTGTAAGGGATTTTGGGCTATGACTTTGATATTCTGAGCTTTTTACCTTAACTTTTAAGGTAAAAAGTTACGTTTACGGTTCGGGAAAGATTGTGGTTTTGATTAAATGTTAGTAAAATAAACACGTCCTGTCATGTGCTTTAAGTCACTTTTTTTTAATATGTAACCAAGACTGTGATCTTTTCTTGCCTTAGCCAAGTGCTGTGAGTGCCTCAACACAACAAAAAATAATTTATAAAATAAGTTAATCATACTTAAATTGCAATAAACAGCTGTGGTAGGGATAACAAATAAAATACATATTCAGTGGTGCAGATATGGCATTTATATATGTTGCTTTGATGTTGCAAATTAGTGATGTATAATATAATTTCTAGGAGATAGGTTTGAAATTTTAGTACACTGCATGTATTATAGTCAATTTTCAAAGGACAGTATGAGTCATATCTGTTTAGTTTCAAATCTGCTGTTTAGAGGAGGAAATTAATTAAATAATAAGAGAAGTCCAACATAAAGAAAAGCACAACTTGATGCAACAGTTGGCCTGCATCACATTATTTAGGCAGATCCCAGCTCTGGGAAAACAAAATATGCCAGATCGATCTGTTACAAGTTCAGTGATAGAACATAGAGCGGAGCATCGTGAGAAATAATCATTTGTTCCATTTAGTGAATACAATTCCTCAATTCTCCTCTTCTCCTTCATTTTGTAAACAGGAAGAGATAAGAAGCAAGGGAGAGGTGCAAGCGAGGCATCTCTCTCTTTCTCTCTCTTTCATTCTGCTCCCCTAAAATTAAGCAGAGACGACGCCCCCTCACTGAAAACACAATCTTAAGTGATGACAAGAGTGAGAGAGTGATGGGGACAGTGCTGGAGAGAGTGTTGGGAATAAGAGGCAATGAGTGATGAAGTCTGAAGAGGGCATCAGCTGAGAAGTCAGCGAGGGGAGGAAGGTGGATAGAGCGAGCGAAGGACTGAATATTTGAGAAGGAAAAAGATTCATGAGGGCTTCAATAAAAAGCTTCAGTGAACACAGCACAAACAGACAGGCCTGATGGTCACACACACGCACACACACACCCACGCACACACACACACACACACAAACATATGCACACACAGCAGGGCGAGTTGAAATCAACCATGTTTATTCAAACTCTTCCTGCTCATCACAGAATCCCATCATGCATTTCACTCCGACGGTCTCGCCCTGTCAGAGTATAACAAGCTCTATTCACCACACAGCAGCCCACACACACTTGCACGCAAACACTGACACATACAGTACATACTCAATGCATACACAGCGGCTCTCTGTAGAATACACACAGGCTGTATGACCCAAACACATGAATCGCAAAAAATACACAAAAGAACATGGACGGATTATATTACATTATATCCAAAATATTCCAATAGTTAAGCTAAAAGAAAAAAAAAGTACACAATAGGCTATGTCACTGTGAAAATATTGTCATTATTGCAATACAACTGTGTAATTTGTGTACAATTAAACACATATACTGCAACTAACAACAACAGGACATGGGAAATAACAGTATGTATTTGAAACTGCAAAGAGAACCGACCAATGACATATTTTGGACAGCAAAACAATGGGGAAAAGTGACACCCTTGATTTCTACCTCTTTTTAGAAAAGGTTTTGAGACTGAAGAAAAGAAATACAGGATGCCTGAAAAGTCATCCGTGTAAATATTACAGGATTTATTTGAAAGAGGGGACTCACTTTTGGATTGTTTTCAGAAAGACAGAGGATCAGATTGCAGATGCCCTGAGAATCGGACTTACCAACTCTCCTTCTTGTGTTACCAGCTACTTCCTCCTCCAAACCATCCAACATTTTACTGTGGTCTGCCATTTTTGCCTCAGCTGGGCTTGTTTTCTGGTTGCTACAGTAACACTGTGCTGTCACTGAACCATAAATACATTGTACACAACCCTGTCAGCCAACAGAACTTTCTCACCAGAATAGAAGGTGTTATACAAGCCCGATAAAGTGCAGCGTGTGATAAGCAGTTTATACAAGGGATGGATGGATCATTCTACAGTGAGGTACTGCAGATGTATGTCTTGTTCTTTAGTACAGTATATTAACCAATGTTACGGCTTGACCTACAAAAGCAAAAGACAATGTAATTAATTTAAAGTAAATTTGTAGAATAAAAATGATGCTTTGAATCATCTCCCTGTGTTGCATGCCATCACTCATATTTCCCATCACCCATCATGTTTCAAGTAACCTGGTATGCATGAGGATACACATCAGTGTTTAATGAACTGAAATAAATTATAACAAACAGACATAATCAATATTAGACACAGTATTTATTTATTTTATTATTTATTTTATTTTCACAGTCTTTATCAGTGAAACAAATGTTGTCAAATGTAAACGTGTGCTAACAAGTTCACACAGGAAAAGCAATTTTATTATAAATATGATTGTTCATATCTTAAGTCTACAATATGAAGAAAAAATGTCCACCCCAAATGTGGGCTTTTACATTACTTTTTGGTAAGGGTGGAAAATTAATGACATAATTTCAGATAAAATATCACTGTTATCACTCATTATAATCGCTGTTTAACTAAGCTCCTAATATAAGCTCAAGCCCAAATTAGTTCCAAAAAGTGCAGCTGGTGTGAATAATGTATTCAAGGGGAGCCAAGGGAAATATTTCCTTTAAAAAAAAAAATTATATTAAACTTGTTTTTTTTTTTTAACCATTTAAACTTTTACTGTATATAAACTTCCAGTGCTATTCTAACAGATTTGAGCTGCTGCTGTCCTGTCATCCATACAATCTGTTGCAGTTATAGTCAACACGTTAATTTGACTAAGTGTCTCATTGCTATGGATTTATTCACAGCTCTGAGCTTTGCTGAAAGGCAGTGTTTTGTTGACCAAAAGTGTTTGTGTGTGTGTGTGTCTGTGTGTGTGTGTGTGTGTGTGTGACAGAGAGAAACAGAAAGAAAGAGAGGGAGGCAAGGGGAATAATGTAAATGTTTGTTAAATCAGCTATCATTTCCTGACATCGTGTTCCAGGCTCAACTGCTGTAGGTAAGAGAGCTGATGTCAACTCGCAATGTGTGTATGTAGGTGTGTGTGTTTGTGTGTGTGTGTGTGTGTGTGTGTGTGTGAAACACAGCGACAGTTCAAATGTTTGTTAAGCCACATATCATCTCCTGACACCTTGTCCTCTGTGCAATTAATGATGTCTGCGTGTTTGTGTGTGTGTGCGTGAAATTTAGCGTGTGTGTCTGTCATATGCTCTCACACACAAACACACTAATACAGGGATAAAGTATATGCATACCGTACAGTATACTCTACACACATTGCATAGTAATGTCCCCATTTCTGGTGGTTTATAATCAATTCTCTTCCATAATAATGTTAATAGTAATAAACTACAATTAAAAACAGCCAAAGGAAAGGAAAATGGATACAAATTGATATGTAAAAACAAAGCACATTATTATTTACTTGAATAAACAAATCGACCAGAGGAACCTAAATAGATTAAACACTTTTGTTCATGTGGGGGCCTCCGGGCGACTAGGTTTGCGTATGCCTGAGCAATTACAAACATTAAATACTCAAGGAAAGTGAATGAAAACAGAAAGGAGACTTACGAGCAGCACACAGAACTTGTGCCAAATATTGACAAAAGTTTTCTTTTTAAATAGAGAAAAGAGCGTATGGGGACCTCAGCAGACAGTTGTGACTTACAAAGGAGTGCAACAGCCTCATCGAGAATGACCAAAAAAAGCTGCACCATATCTGCGAAAGGTGGAATGCATATTAGCAACAACCACAAAAGGTATGAAAACATTGGAATGAAGCCTGAGCAAGTTCAAGTGCCAAATCCTAAAATGAAGGATACACCGATCCCACCTTTTCTCTCCTGATATCACTTCAGGTACATTAAGTCAGAGGACCTGCTGTCAGTCATTTAAAACATGTAACTGTGATCAGTTTTCATCGCGTAACAAAACAAGGAGCTTCACTGTCGCTGCACATCCTTATTTTAATTACAAATGTTAACGACACCAACATTTCAACTTCAAATAAACCAAATAATTTAATTTGTTATACAAAGTGGATTACTACCTTCTTGATTAGTAAATAAAGTATGATGAGGTGTAGTTTATTGGACTTTCTTATTTCATGTTGGCATCTCAAAGAGAATCAGCATTAAACAGGGGAAATACAAAGGTTTCTGCTGAAAATACTAATCTGAAAACAGACATTCCTTCATTCTGTTTTTCAGTCACCTACTCACACACTCGTCTCTCAATCTCTTGGAAAGTGACTTTTGGGACCAAGAATTTCTCTAAAATTTGTATGGTTTCAACCGACTGGGCAGTTTTGGGGTTGAGTTACTGTAGGTAGCATCATTAAAGGTACAAACAACCCACAATACATCAGTCTCTTAAAGCAACAAGCTCCCCCTGTAACACATGCGCTGCTTCAGTCAAAGAGAACATCTGCTGTTGTAAACATGTAAATGTCTAATCCTTGAATATAAGACGAGCCCCAGAGGCAATGTCATTTCCACAACAAAGCAACAACAAAAAACACTCTGATATTTGGACTAGTAATTCAAATTCTGCTACTGTGCACTCTTTACATATCTGAAGACTTCGGGATGAAATGATAATTAAAACAAATACAGTTCCAACATCATTGTATGAACCTTTATTTTAATTTTTAAAAAGTACATTTTAATGTATATACTCCTGATATGGATTGTTTGGATGCATTTTTTTTTTTTTTGATGTCCAAGAATTTTGAACACATTTGGCCACATTGATGATGTTCATGTGGAGAGATTTAATCTAAATTTGTGCACACAAACAAATTAAGAACTTTTTTTCAGATTCACCAACATTTTCTTATTTGTAAAATGTTCATTGGTGGAAGCAGAATTAGCTTGAAGCTGCTAACATGTGCACAGACTATTTTTATGGTTTGTAGTGAAATCCAGTTGCTAAAATAGCAAATGCACAGTTGACATCAGGAAAATACCAGATAAATATAGTCTGTGTTTTCGTTCATTTCAAAGCGGTTTGTAATACAAAAAGAGAGTCTCCAGATATTTTTTTCTGGTTATTAACGTTAAATGACATCACGTAGGGGTTTCTTCTTTTCCTCTCATGTGGTTTTAAGAAACACTTTCATGAATGTTGTCTTCTAAATGTGAATCTTAACTCCCCTGAACTTTTCTCATCAGACACTCTCTTCTGTCGATGCAACAGTAGTTTGTTTTAAAGTGCCTTTCAAAGTCATCATGTGATCAGTTCAAGGATATCTGCAGCAGGCCTTCTCTTATTTTATGTAAATACAAAAACATACTTTATGTGCACAGTAAGATTTCACTGATTTGCTTCAAGTGATTATTACACATTATTCACAATAGAATTGCATTACAATCAACAATGTTCTTTTATTAATACTGTATATGCCACTACTTACTATTGCAACTACACTTATTTTATTAGAAATTAAACTACTGTCACTCGATGTATTTATTATATGTGTATATTCAATTCGCTTCACACAACATGTATTACATTTGCACATTTAGTTGCAAATAATGAATACATGATTGCATCATTAATAACCGCTGCAGAAGAAGGGTGAGTTGTATCATTGATTTCTGGACTTTGGCTTTATTGAAATTCTTTTAAATATAATGAAGTTGTTGGATTGTGTGGATTGCAACGCTGCACAGAAAGAAAAAGAGCAACAAAATACATGCAAAATGAAGAAGGAAAAATGTGTGATTGTAAGAGAAATGAACTCATGACTGAAAATACATGTTCTGAAATAACTGTTAAAAGTTCATTAGCATGATAGCAGATGTGAAAAAATAATCAGAAATAGAATAAATTGGGCACAGTGCAAACATAATAGGCCTCTGGGCTGCGAAAGTCGCTGTCAGGATCCACAAAGGTTGTTGGTATATAGATAGCACACATACACACACACACACACAATAAATAAGGCTGCCCAACCAGAACTAACAACGGCCCACTACGGACAGTCCTGTCAGCACAGCCAGGGAGAGATATTGTGGTGTGTGTGTGTGTGTTTGTGGTAGTCCATATGTGTGAATGCGTATGTACACGCATATATGTGTGTGCATTTGTTTTTGTGTGACTGTGTGTGGCGTTCTTTAGACACTAAGGAATGGTAATTGTCTCCAGTGAATGTCTCTTCTGCTTGTCATAAGCTACGCTCATTTACACTCAAAATATTGCTCTGTGTGTGTGTGTGTGAGAAAGAGAGAGAGAGAGGGTGAATTAGAGTGAAAGTAGATGTGTGTGTCATGAGCTCTGCTCATTTACTCTCAAAATATTGGACTGAGAGGATGTGATTGTGCATCTCTGTGTGAGAGTGCGTGAAAGTCACGCATTTCCACTGAAAACATCAGTGCGCAAGTGTGTGTGTGTGTGTGTGTGTGTGTGTGTGTGTGCTGTACGCCACGCTCATTTAGCCTTGGAAGCAGCAGAATGGGGAATTCCAATAATAATCATAAAACCTACTTTATTTTCTCTGTTTGAGGTGAGACAACTGTCTTTCCCCCTCGCCGCCACTTTCCAACCCGCTCAGCCAATCAACCGTACACACACACACCCGCTTGCACACACACACACACACACACACAAACCCTCTCGTGTGCAGTTCTGAAAGCCAGGGCGATCGGCAGAGTTATTACATGGAGTGTTGTCTGCCTTGTTACATTTTCACTTTATGAGCTGAGAGCCTTCCACAGTCCCTCAATACTTAGCATAGACAGCAACTTAGACAGTGTGTGTGTGTGTGTGTGTGTGTGTGCGTGCGCATGCGTGTGTGGCTGCTGTTTTCTTTTTATCAGCAGATAGGCCACTGGGTCCCGCACTACTTAGCACACCCAACTATTTAATAAGCACAGCAGGCGGACACGTGGTTGTGTGTGTGTGTGTGTGTGTGTGTGTGTGTGTGTGTGTGTGTGTGTGAGAGAGAGAGAGAGAGAGAGAGAGAGAGAGAGATCATATAGAGCAGTTATATATGGCTATATGTCATAGAAAACTGGGGTATTTCAAGTTTTTTTTTTTCAGGTGATTCAAGATAACAGACCTCATTGATTGATGAATATCAAAGGAAAAAACTGATGAATTAAGGCAGTCAAAGACAAATATAAAAGGTATATTCAAAGGATGAATGCTCTTGATTTTTAGTTACCAAGGCATCCATTTATTCCTTTGCCCTTAAAAAAAAATGTTTTACATGTTCTCAGTCTCTGCTCTTCACTGGTTTTGTGTATATGTTTAAATGTTTTCATAAATAGAATTTTAGTTTCATACTTCCATGTGCTGAAATTGTCCTTTTAACTTATCAAAACATAACAAACTTAGCGAAATTAATGCAAGTAAATTCATTCAAAAAAATAATTGACATATAAAAAAATTACAGTATTCTTGTGTGCTTCACAAGACAGCTTGACGACTCATGAAACTTAATAATCATTTTGGAACTTAAAAACAGGCCCATGGGCCGGAGAAGGTTAATCGACCCTCCTGCCTCAGTATGATAAGTGGTCTGAGCTGTGCCTCTCCTGGGTAGACAGCCAGACCCAAGTCAGGCTTTACACTTCATCTCAATGCTAAGATGTGATTACGTGCATCATTTACCTGACTAAAAGATCACATTAATCACCATATTCTGATCAGTTATGACTCCCAAAGGATATTCAGTTTTTTTTAAATATTATCTACACTGGACCCTGAGAAAATAATCCCTGAAAATGTTGACAAACCTTTTTTTAAAAGCCCTGTGTACCAGATTTTTTGCCGAAAATGAGAGAGCTCCTTTGGAAAATATATTTTGATTGACATCCAGCCTCAGTCCTCAGGGCTGGTGTGACGCCATGCAGTAAACTCTGACATGGTGCTACCTATGTGAAACTAGTCTTAACAGCTAAATACTCTATGACACCATCCCTCTGAAAAGACCAACGTTACAAACATCACCCACGTCATTCAGAAGTGCATGCAAAACATTGTTACTGACTGGTTAAGGACACCCAATGAGAGAGGAGTCTTTGGAGTCTGAGAGCTCTGGACAGCTGCATGGAGCATGTTGTGCCCTGTGAGACTAGGAAACCCTGATTCAGGCCGTCATGGGACGCCACTGAAACCAGACTCTGCTTTGGCCAGGCAGGTGTCAATGCAGGTTTCTGTTGAATTAAATTCTCCCACGCCATCCTGAGGTGATTTCTCAGGTACAATATTTTGTAACAAAACATTAAGATAAAAAATTTAAAAAAACATATTGACTGTCTGTGGTCACGGAGGAACTTCCATTACATCAAAGACTGGACTGAGCACAGCTACCAGACCTCATCTGATTTTTATCAAAGCCATGCACCAGTTTGTTCATTTTGGGAATGTATTGCTTTATTTTCCTCCTTTATTGTGTGTATGTATGTGTGTGTGTGTGTGTGCGCGCGTGTGTGTGTATGTGTGTGTGTGTCTCACTATCTGTGTCAGTGCAAGACATACCCTAATGAGTATAATAGGGCTGTTATATTTTTAATAAACACAGCAGGCAGCTGCAGTCTGCTGAGGCTCATACCTAAATGGATGGAGAGATTGTCAATGACTCACTGTGGTACACTTACTGCTGATTACAGAAACGCAGCACTCTATGTGGATATGGACTTTGCCTGCATGTGCACACTCACGTGCATCTGCAGTATGTGTGTACAGTATGTGTGTGTGTGTGTGTGTGTGTGTGTGTGTGTGTCTGCATGCACAAAATACCTTTTTTCTGCAAAGAAACTGTGTGTGTCTGTGCTTGTGTGTGTGTCTGCTTATGAGTTACAGTTTTTCATTAGCACACAATACCATGCGTGTGTCTGCGTGAGCACACACAGACACTTTCTTATCCAGAACTTCAAAGTTGTGCGCGCAGTCCGACGTGTATGCGTGTGCATCCCATTACTCTCACTCTCTGTTGACTAAATGAAGCTCCTTCTTGGCAATTTCTCCTCCTCAGCACCCATTCGCTCTCCCAGTGCTACCCACACAATATTAAAAATCTCCCTCACTCCCTGCACACCGGCGAGGCTCGCTGCCTCGCACGTCTCAGAACATGCTTTTTCCTGTCTGCGTGACGTCTTTATGTCTGTCAAACAATATCAGGTGGAGTCCCGGGTGTAAAATATGATCAAAGCCTTGAACTTCATACCCCTATTGTCTTCCAGCAGAGCAGATTATGAAGATGAACCAGGGAGACATAAAGGAGAGTGCCGCTTCTTTTCAATGATCAATAAGAGTTTCTGTTCTTAATCAAGTTATATTAAATCTCCATCATTTCATATTGCAAGGGTTCCAATTACTAAGTTACCACTACCTTCATAAAGTAAAACGACTGCAGAAAATTGAACTAGTGTTCGTATTAATCTACTTAAAATGGAGCCAATGTTTCAATATTAATACTGGCTTTATTTTGTCAGCAGAAAATAAATATCTACTATATAGTGAGCATTATAAAAGTATTTATATGAGATTAAGGCATTTCTTTTGACACTTCATATAACTCATCACTTATGGTTAACACACCTTTTCATTTGGTCTCTTTGGTTAATAATTTAAAGAGTTAATAATGACCTTAATACTGGAGATGATATATTATTTAATCCATATATAACTAAAATGGTACATATTATATATACGAGCATACAGTGTATTCTCTAAATATTTATGTGGAATATTAATAATTATGATAAATTGTGTTACATTTTTCCAGCATTCTGTTAAACCATAAAAAGGCCACATATTTTATATTATGATTATTATTATAATTTAAAAAAATACTTTGGAAGATCATTGTCGAATAAATATTGTGTATTTGAGAGGTGGAGAAAAACAAAAGAGATGAAGGAGAAGGTGAAGATATAAAATCAGTCGGACAGATTTCCAGTGATGTTTAACAAAGAGTTCAATTTACTTTAAATAAATGATAGTAACTCAGTTACCATGTCCTATGTATGTATTATACACTACTACTACTATTAGACACTAGTCACTGTATATCTCAATCAGAAACACATCTTCATTAAATCTGCCAGTGTTTGAAATGTGAAATTAAATGTTGAAGTAGTAAAGTAAAGTAAAATTAATTAATTAATGTGAAAACATACAATGAACATCGCAGTAGAGGATCATAATCACCAATATCTAAAAAAAATATTCATTTTTTAGTCATTTTGTATTATTTTCTACCCAGTACTAAATAATAATTTAAACTTTATTGGATTAGCCTAATTGTTTCATACAAGTAAAACTACATAATTAACTAACTAATAATATAATTATTACAGGTTAAATATGTACGTATCACATAATTATCACATCATCTATCTATCTATCTGAGAGAGAAAGAGAGAGAGAGAGAGAGAGAGAGAGATTTAATTTTTTAATTTCTAATTTCTTTTTTCCTTGCTATGCCAGAATTCAGAACCCCTTATGGGCCCAAAACTATACGTGGAGCAACAGTTCATTCATTCCAGGCTCCATGTTTTATCAAGCCACCGCTTCCTTCATTTAATTTACATCGCCGTGATAAGCCTCATTTGAATGATAATGAACAAATTGCTTTGACTTTGCGTTATTAGAGTGAATTAAGCCGGGCTCACCTCTCAACAAGTTCATATTTCATTCCATCACACACAACATCACACACACACACACCTACCCTCAGCCTCCCCGTCCTTTTATGATAATCAGGTTATTCATTACGTTCTATGAATCTTCTGAACAAAGTGGGATTCATTGCCAAAGGAGATCCAAAAACTTCTTTATCACAACCTCAGACACATCTATCTCTGATTTACACAGCATATATGCATCAGAGGGAAGACATTGCATTAATAAAGGTTACATCAGGTTACAGTCTGTAAGGTCGGAGCCTTTTACAAGTGAAGGTCCAAACTTGTGTTACTATCAGATATAATAACTATAATAATAGTAGCAATAATAAAAATGATACATTGCATTACGAGATATATAAAGAATGCTTTTTTCATATTTTTTATTTAACTGATTCCAAAAAACTGAAGACAGGTGAAGCTTAGACTGAGAAAGAATTGCACAGATGTTTGCAGTGGTATGGGATTTCCACTATTACATTATTACTATATTTTGAATCCTAGCCTACACAGTACTAGATTGAGCAATAAATTGCAAATATTGGCCTGGTGCCTTCTAGTTTTGGTTCTTTTACAGTTCGTTAGACATCGTATGTTTCTTAAGTGCGAGAAGTTGCATGAAATAACATCTGCTTTAAGCACAGATTATTATTATTATTATTATATCCATAAACTTGCATCAGAAACGGGTTCATTGGTGAAATGAAATGAGGAACGCCATGAGATATCAATCACGTCAAATATATGGCTTCAGTGTATTTGAATACTGACTATGAAAAAAAGTTGATGAAAGTGGATTTTACCCGTTACTGTTGCATGTGAGAGATACAACAAAGAAAGTTCACTATTTAGTTTTTTGGGGTTTTTTTCGCTTTCTTCACACTTTTGTCCTTAATCAACTCCCACCCCCCTCGGAAACCAAAATCTGTTTGATGTTGTTTAGGCAGTTGATAACGTCGACCACACTTTTCCAAAGTGAGCTATTTTTTTTTCAGCCTCCAAAGCGTGTGGAAAAACAACAAAACACCAAATCATCAACGACCTTCACAGTGACCCCAACAAATGTAGTGAATCCCATTGGAGGGTTCTCATTCTCAGACTTTGTTGAATGAACAATGTATATTTTAGACAACCTGTTAGTGTGGACAGCTCAGAGCTTAAGTGTTGGGCTTTCATAAAGCTCAAGGAAAGAACATTTAAAAACTGGGACAGAAAATCTTCCCATCCTGCACCATGTCAATTCAGAAGATTTTTTTTTCTGAGGCCTTTTGAGGCTCTACACACCAACCTGTGGGCTTGATTAGCTCTGTAACCCACTATTACTGTAATTTATAGTTAAATTAAAATACTAAAGAGGCCTTTATTTGTCATTATCAAACCTTCCTAAAATCCTTTTGAAAAGCTCAATCCCCTGACTGGTTTTATATAGGCTTCTATTACTGTACCTGGAGCCAAAACACATTCATCACCACTGCCTCATAACGGTCACAAAATAAAAAAATAAAAAAAATGTCTTCATGTCTTCATTTTGAAATGACATTTGGAGTGGGGGTGGTGAATCCGAGCAGCCCGACCTCCATCACCCTTCAGTCTTAAATTTAAACTGACACTTCAGGTGTTTGTATTTTAAATGTATTTACATGTTTATTTCAACCATTGTTTTTTTACTCTATTGCAAATTTCTGTCACTGCGCATTCTTGTATTCAGCATTCATGTCACAGCAGTCACCTCTTTTTACTTCTTTTAATGTTAAACACACTGTAGAGAAAGAGGGTGGGAGTGGGATTGTAGGTCGGCTCGGCTGCAGTATACAAACCAAGTGGAGTTAACATGAATTACTGGTATTCAACAGACATAATTTAGGTGTGTTTAAAAATGAGTCCTTTATGGCCACAGAGGTGAATAACTGTTCTGGTAAATTCTTAGAGAGTGTATAACAGTGAATAACTAATTCAAGAGATGGGAATGCAATTACCCCAAATGCAATCATAAGTAATAATTCCTCGAATGTGGAAATATAATGGCACTGGTTATGTTGGGTGAAGAATATGAACAATAGAGAGAGAATCTGCAAACTGAAACTGACAAGCGATGCCAAGTCAAAGTCTTTGAATTTTTAAGTGGCTCATTACCTGTTTGACTGCTAAATAATGCTAAATAATGCTAATAATAATAATAATAATAATAATAATAATAATAATAACTTTATTAATATAGTACTTTTAAAAACAGGGTTTACAAAGTGCTTTGACAGACTAGTCAAAATCAGGATACTCAGAAGAAGATATAACAACAGAAAGTCAATTAGGCCAAACTAAAGAAAAACAAATTTACGTAAAGTTAAGATAGGGATATAACAGACAAAAGACGCAAACACATCGTGGAGAGAAGACAGAAGGATGATGAACGATAAAAAGAGATAAAAGACAATTAAAAAATGGGATAAATCTTCTGTACCAAAGAGAAGGAATAAGAAAACAGCCAAAGGTCCAGAGGTTAATGAAGAGTCGAGGCAGTGATGGAAATAACTTCTTCTGAGCATGCTCAATAGATCCAAGTAGTCAGGAACATAGAAAGTCTTTGTGGGATTGTTCATTTAACTTTACAAAACCAATAAAAGTCTTTTTTTGTGGTTAGTTTGGTCCTTTTCTCTGAGAACTGGCTCCTCACTGTTAAATTTCGTCTCCTTCGTAACCTCTCATGTGTTGAAGTCTGTGCTGCCAACTCTGAAAGATGTTATATTTTACTGCTGCTTTAATAATCATTTCTTTCACAAAAAAGAAAATTCAGTAGTTAGATTATTATCTTCAAGCCTGTAATATTGCAATAAACATTAAGCAATGTAACATACTGTATTAAGTACAGCCACTTACAGTTAACGTGGCCGTATTTACTTCTGTAAGATACATATTTCTTTTGTTTGGTGCCTAAGTGTTCTCCTCCCACACCTCCCCTCACACACACACACACACACACACACACACACACAATCTGGTTTAAAACATGTACATTTGTACAGAAGAGTAGTAGGAAAAAAGGAAGGAAGAGAGCACAGTGGAAAGGAAAAACTGGGCAGATATGTATGGAGAGACACAAAATGGTTGAGAAGAGAAGGAGAGAAGGTTGACAGAAAGTTGAAGAAAAAAGTTAAAAGAAATATGGCATGAACTGAAGAAAGAAAATTAGAAAAAAGAGAATGGTAGCAAAAAGGAGTAACAAAAGGAATAAAGGACAGAGGACAGACATGAACGCATACAAGTAGTATCATAGAATGTAAAGAAAGAAAGAAAAAGAGAAACTGCAGGAAATGTATCAGTATATTCAATTTGAAATTAACCGCCATGTCTGCTTCAGACTCATATTAATAATGTCATGAATTCACACTGTTTTATATAAAGTGGTGTCACAGTGATAAATAAATAGGTTTTTATAACATATTTTAATTAGTTTTACCATTAACTAGATTAACTAGTTTTATTGTATTTTGAAGACTGACTCTGTGGTCTGTCGGTCAGTTGCGTCTCATCTTCGGTTCAACAAGGGTTAAAGAGAGGGAGGAGGTGGGGGGGAGCAGCCTTCATAACAGCGCTCCCCTCCCTCCGCGCTATCCTCCACACTACAGCCAGACACCGACGGGCTCCCCCCGGTAACCCACGCACACGCCCTCTTCCTCCACCTCTGCCTCCTCTTACACACACACACACACACACACACACACCTGCTGGCTGGGGAGGAGGGGACAGAGCGGCGGATCTCGGGGCGCAGCGGAGCTTCAGGTCCCGTTGAAGCGGAGGAGCGGCGGAGAGGAGCGACCCGGCGCGCTGCCCGAGGTAAGGACGCGAGAGGAGACCAACGGCCTCGGCTGGAGGCTCCCAGGGGCTCTGTGGAGGACATGTTCTGTCTGAGTGTGCGCGCGCGTGTGTGAGAAGTTGCCCGTCGAGTGTGGAAGCGTCCACGGCTTAATTAGAGTGAATGGACGCGCACGTCCACTTCTTATTGGCCGTGGTTAATTGGAAAACTCCGTACTGTGTGCGTGGTCAGCCGCTGCACAGAGACAGCTGGTGCGGGTGCTTGAAGAAGGTGCATGCTGCTGCACACTCACTAAACTTCCATCCAGTTGTTATCTGTCTTATAATGAAGTGAGGAAATGTTGATGAAAATATATCTGGACCAATACATTTACAATTAAAGTGATAAATGTGCAGTTAAATCTCGATCTTAAAACGTTAAAGTGATAAACATCCTCGTCAGTCATGAATGTGACTGAACATTTTCAGTGCCGAGACTCTGCACGGCCAACATGTGGGTAACCAGCCACTGATCCCAACCCTTCAGTGATCTGTGAGCCCGACTTAGTTTCCATAAACGCATGTAGCCAGAAGTAACTGACCCACGAGGACATGAGGCCTTAAAGAAATAAGAAAGCACAGTAACTGAGTCTAAGTTAGCAACAGGTGTGCTGAGTGAAGTCATGTTGGCACAGTGATGGGTGTTGCTGGCGAGGTGTGTCATTGACACTTTACTTTTTATAACTATTGTTTGGAGGGACTGGGGAGCATGTTGCCTTCATTACACTGTGGCAGTGGAGAGCTGACAGGACAGGGGGCTGGGGGTGCGGGGGCCGATAACATGCAACAAAGGTCTCTGGCTTCAATGACATGGTCAGCCACCAAGACACCCCCAGACCGGTGCAAGTACTGAACATGTTACACACACAGCAAACGGTCCAATGAATGACAGAGGACCGTTTTTTATTTAACAGGGGTTTCTTCTTCATCAAATCAACTATTTTGATCAAATCATTGTTTCCATCCAAACAAGTTCATTTGTTCGTAGTTTAATTGTGGAATTATCAGTGCACTTGAACTTTTTTCGTGCTTTTAATAGTAAATATTATGAGTTCCTCATTAAACTCTGTGTAGTCACTGAAGTGAATTATGAAAATAAATGCTGCTGGAGGATGTAAGAGTTGCCTGAGGGCACTGCGACAGGGTGACTGCTCTCCCATGTGTTGTGTTAAATGGAGCCAAGTGTTCGGACTGAATTCGTCGGCCGCCGCTCAAATTGCACCGCAGTTTTCAGAGTTCAGATTTTTTGCTCAAGAGCACTTGGTGCGGTGAGCGGTTGCTGTAAATAGGCATTGACTTGCTCAGTGGCACTTGAGTGAACACACGGTTACAAGTCTGCTGGATGCTTGTGAATACCTTTGGATACTGTTGCCAAAGTACATACATTAATAAGATACATATCCTGTGGCTGATAAGTGGCTGCTGGAGACTTCAGTGTATAGTTTGCATTTTATACTGAATTCTACTCTGTAATTGTACGTTTCATGGAATCTGTTTTCCTGACTTTTTAAATCTAATTAAAAAATACCAATATTTAGTTCTGCATATACAGTACTACTTCATGTCAGTTCAGTCTATTTAATGCTGCTTATTATGACATGTAATATGAAACAACATCCACAAATTGTTACCGAGGTCGTGTTCTCATCAGCCATCATTAGTTCCTGCTCAGCTGGTCATTAAACATGCTTATTTACGGCTACATTCAAATGTTGGAAAATGTTCCTGAGTGCAGGAGGATCAGGTCTGTAATGAAAGGTTCCCCCCACCTTGAGAAATAGATGTTTATGATGTAACTCTATACAGTACTATACACAGCACGATATGAAGTAAAGATAACCACTATAAATGAACGCTGGCCATGTATTTCTGGGCATGTGCACTAAATGGATATGGAAGTCACACTCTGCCTTTCCTTTTATTTGTACGCTGCATCTCTGGGTTTGATCACTTTGTCCTTGAAATCTACTGAACTGCTGTTTTCAGATCAGATCAGATTGTAAATTGGTTGAAATGAAAGTGAGGTGGCCTGTCAGAAATGAAAGAAGACACTCCCGAATGCATTCCACCGACGTCGACACTGTTTTGAAATGAATCGATCGGTGGTAAATATTTATTCAACCCCGACGTGTAATTATTATAGTCTCTAATTAATCACAGATTACGTTTTTACAGTTACTAATATGACTCTGACTAATGACTGAGATATTTGATGTCGTTCATCAATCACAGTCGTTTAATTGAGTTACAGGCAATTATTATAATCACAAATGAGTTACAAAGAGTGACTTTACCATGATACCTCAAACTCAACAGTGGTTTTAAATTCATCAGTTATGTTTCTTAGATTGAATTAATAAATTACATGACAGACACAGCCCAGGTGTGGGTTGTCTCACTCTTAATAGAATATGTAGGTTTTTTTATTTTATTTATTAGCATCTTTTCTGCAGGAATTGCAGTTGCATTGAATTTTTTGGCCCCATATTTAATTATTTGTGTCCGTATTTTTTTAATCCTTTTTTAAACTAATTATTTTCTTTCTGTGGACATGCAGCAAGGAGAATAACTATTAGACTTACATGGCAGCAGTAAGATCTTTCTTTTATTAAAATTAAAATTACATTTTTACATCTTTATGAGTCTCTGTGATGTATCTGCAGGATTTCTCTTGAGTGAATTCAGGCAAATATGCTTTAGTTCCCAGATCAGTACAACTTCAAGCAGTTAACAGGTAGATCAACAGTCAGTGGTCGTGGCAAGATGGAAGAAAATTTTTTTTTGACCGTAGAATGACCACAACACAGCAAATATAGCAGATTTGGAGAAGAGAAGTAAGCCGCAGTGGGGATTTTCCTGTGACAAGGTGCTGCAGATAAAAGACTGCACTCGACTCAAGTGATCAGCTGTCGGACTGATAGATTTGGAAATGTCACAATATGCTACTGCTGGAGATTAACATTGCGCAGCAGCAACACCTAAAACCGACTGAAACAACGTGATGTGAGTCCTGATAAATTTGGATGTTGGCCTTGAGAAGGATTATGCAGGTGATCCCAGCCTGAACGTGGACAGAAACAACCCTGGTTTAAAACCAGCAATTAATAGTACCACTTATGAATAGTATTTCTTTTTAATTACAAAGCTGTGTTTCAGCCTGAAGATGTAACCATAGCTGTATAAAACTCCATTAACTGGATTTACATTTTACCTTCATGTGTACTTTTTCACTGCAAAGGATTCAGTGCAGCAGTTGCAGTGATTTAAAAGGATCTTGCCAATGTTTTTGTATGTTTTAGCCCATTTCTAATAAAAGGGAGAACAAAAACAACAGACATGTTCAACATTTGTATATGTGCACTCAAGCGACATTGTACCTGCACATGTGCAGCATCATACTGTAGGTGGCCATGCTTTGTGTTCAAGTGTAACTAAATAGTATAGATTTAAACTAAAATGTATGTTGATATTGTGGTTGTTTTTAGACTTTTTAAAGTAAAAAAAAACTGCTTCATCATACATATAGGATATATACATGAGGGGACATTAACACTCAATGGTATTAGTGACATTTCAGACATGATGTTCACTTTGATTAATCACCAAACTCATGGACGTTACAGGACTGTCTCAGAGACACCTGAAGGTCTTTTGGCCAGATTGTTCTTCATCCAAAACTCTTTTCAAGTTCCACCACTATGTGATTTAAAAATAAAAATTAATACAGCAGGTATGAATGGTTTCTGACAGAGAAAATGTTCTGCACAAGGGGCCAATGTACAGTGCTCAAGGTCAAGTAAGTATATTACAAAAGTAAAATAGGTAGAAAATAGAGTTTCTCAACACTTTATTTTCCTTCACAATGACTGAACTCAGTTTCTCTCTCTCTCTCTCTCTCTCTCTCTGTGTGTGTTCCAAATTTACTTTAATTTTTTTCCTGAACCTTTTCAGGGTGAAATCAAACAAAAACAAACAGAAGTAAAATAAAAAAATAACTGAATCATTGAATGCCTATAGCTTCCTGAGATTTTTGTCTCAAGGGTGTCAGTATCCAGCGCACATCCATGATGCAAATGACACCTTTTTAAATGAATGAGAGATGGCTGCTGTGATTTGTGAATACTGATAAAGTTATTAATATAAATGCGGGAGCGCTATCCTATTCATTTCCTGTTGTAGAAGGGATTCTGGCTGTGAACCCTGAAGTCATAAGGCTCTGACACCACAGAGGGAGGCAGACAGAAAGACAGACACTGAAGAGGGGAGAACAGTAGACAGCTGTCTGTATGGGGCCCTGTGTGTGTGGCAAAGAGATTTCAGGCAGGGTTGTGTGGTCACTCATCAAAATGTACAAGATGAGAAATTTGAACTGGATCAAAGTGGGTTGACAGTCCTTATGGGTGCCATCACTCCTCAAAAACATCTTTCTTCTTCGCGCTTCCAAAATAAATTTGCTGCGGTGACGCACATGAGCATTAAGCAAACCCCTGGCTCCAGGACATCGAGCTTTGGTTGGCGTTGCAACTTTATCCTCACAGTACGGGTCAAACTGTGTGGAGCACGTTAAAAAAGTGTGTTTTTGCACGAGGTTCATGGAGAAAGGTTTTTTTAAATGTATTTATTCATAGTATGAGAAGTCTGCCGCGACTGGACTCAGATGCTTCTCCTTCATCTTGTGTTTCAGCAGATGGCAACAATATAATGCTGTAGCTGTCAGTTTTGACAAATGCATAACAATGTCATGAGATGCCACGATTTCCTCCCCACTGTATTATTTTGAATAAACTTTAAACACTGATATTTATGGAAATTATACTGCAGGGGTAAGATAAATAATAATTAAACAATACAAATAATTAAAAACAATACATAGTAATTTGATCACATGTTAATTACAAAATTATTGATTGAAACATGTTTAAAGACTTTAAACTCCAAATCAGATTAAATCCCATGTTTTCTTTCTGCTACAGCACACAGGTCGGTGCTGTAAATTCGATGCTCTGTGTTGTCTTTTGAGAACGCAAAATGGGGAAAAATCTTCCATTTTTTGGTCTCATGACAGTGTTTCCATATCAGTACAGGAGGATAGTACACCCTGAAAAACAGAATAACTGATCAGTTGATGGATCAAAACTGAAATGCAAACAACTTATATCAATGAATCGTTTAGGTTCAAGCTAAAAATACCAAAAACTAATTCTGGTTACACCTTCTCTAATGTGAAGATATGTTGCTATTCCCTGTATGATATTATAGCTAATCTAATACCTCTTAATCAAGTCATCTGAAAATGTCAGCTCTGGAAAACTGTGATGGAGAAGCTTCACTCTTTTTTGACATTGTACTGTTTAGACTAAATAATTATTAATAATAGATAATACAGATAAATCAGTAATGAAAACGATTATTAGTTGCATCCACGTGTTGGTCTGTTCTTTGCAAATGGCCAGTCAAAACAGTTTATTTTACACTGTATAACCACCACTCTACTGTAGCTGTGCAAAACTGACTGACAGTCTGTGATCTATGAACCAGGCTACATACAGTAGCTACTTTGAACAGGTTAGAAATGTATGTGTCATGACTGGCCCTGGTCCTTGTTCTCCACTGCTGACAAAATTCTGTCCCTTGGCTTGTAAGCTAGTTCCAGGCCATTCAACTAGTTTATTTCACACTGGCTAAAGGGGCATTAGTGATACACCTTGAAAAATGCAATGATGATGATGTAATGAAAGAATATTAACAGCAGATTAAAAAAATCTCTCTTGTAATTTCAGTAGGACTAATTTTAGTATAGTGGTGGATCATAGATGTATTTGTTCATTTATTTACTTCGGACTGACTGTATTTTTCAACCTGAAGGCTGGGTTGATAGGAAAGAAAAAAAAAAAGCATACTCCAACTACACAAAATTCAATGGCCTGCATTTATATATGGTTTTACAATTTTCACTCACACACACACACACACAAATGCCAGCGAGCACTTTGGGTTTCAATCAGTCTTGCCCAAGGACACTTAACACACTTAACCATGTGATTAATGTATGGCCTCCTGAGCCAAATCTCTCTTTTTTCTTGTAAAATCCTCAAGAAGTTTCACCGCTTGAGACCTGAAGTTTGAAACCAGAAACTCTTTGGTGAAACTGCTTGCAACTCACAGGCGTACGCAAGCTGCGAGGAGGAGATTGTGAATAGACATTGCTTGGAGTTAAAGGTCAAAAAGGTTGTGAGCCAGTGTCTTTAAGTGACTATCTCGTACTACAACAATGCAGAGAATTCCACATATTCCTCTGCGCTAAACAAATAAAGATGACCGTGTGTGAAGTGGTCTGTATTTGCTGAATCAATAATTATTCCAAGCTTCGACCTGGATTCAGCTGCTCTCTGTTTCACAGATAGAGCAGATGGGGCTGCCGGAACACTAAATATTCTCATATGGAGTGGGCAGACAGGAAGGTGGGGAGACAAGCCCAAGCATCCAAATAATGGCCAGGAATCAAACCTGCGTGTGTCCGTGTATTGAAAGATATTTAGTCAACACTTAATCATCAGTGATAAGTTCTGCAAACTGTGACATGTTATCTGATGAAAAAAGAGGAAATCCATCAATAAAGCATTCTTCAGGCTATCATCTGGTTAAAGTCTTCTTCGGATTAATCTGCTTTGATGAGCTGAAAGTGAGTCTCCCTGTTGTCATTAATAAAGCAGAGAGGCAGCTGCTCTCTGGAAGGCCAACCATGATACCGTAAGTGGACGGTTTCCCCTGTCTGGAGCCACAAGCAGCCTGGGTATTTGATGGCAGCAGTGGCGTCCAGAACAAACTGAACATCTGCCGCCCAACTATACCAATGTGACGTATGAGGAGGGTTCAGAGCTGATCTGAGCAGCTTCTGTGGAAAAACACTACAGTGTCCTGCGAAAGGTCTGAGGATAGCGGTTTGTCCACACAAGTCAATACACAAGTATGTAATCATCAGAAAATGTAATATCTGTCGTTTAGAATTTGCATTAGTAGATTTTGTTTATAGTATGTGTACTGTTAACAGAATTATATAAACAATGTGATCCTGAAGCAGAGACAGACATGAAAAGTGTAAGACTATAGATGTGATAGTGATAGATGAGAAAACCAAAATGTGTCAGTGTATACTGAGAGAATACATTCAGAGAGCGAGAGGTCCTGGCATCCATGTCTTATTCATTGTCAGGTCACCGGCATAGGGACCCACAATGCTAAATTATGAAGAACACAGCGATAGAACAGGACATGATGGAAACGCACACAAACACACACACACACACACACACACACACACAAACACACATTTGCGCACAGACACGCACTGCAAAGAATATCTATCATACCGATCTGATCCAGGATTTAGAAAAAAAAAAAAAACCCGCTTCTTAGTGAGTGTATCTGCCAGTGGGAGCAACATTATTGGACGTTAAGAATCTAGTTGTATTTTATTTTCTGGCGCATCTCCCTCTCAGTCACCCGACAGTAAAGTGTTACCAGCTGAACCCACAGTGGACAAAAACAATCTTCCCCCTCTCAGTTGTGTGCCGTGTAAACTCTCAGAAAGGTCGTTTGCGCCTGAGACCTCAGCTGAACAGTCATTTCCATGGATCACTGCGTGCCGAACATCTTCTTCACTGCTGAGTCAGGCTTTTTACGGGTTGAGTGGGCTGTTTTTAGAGGACAGTGACACTTTGGGATATAAGTGAAACTAAACTGGAGACAAGTGGATTTGTCTCTCACACAGGAATCCGTAAATACTTTAAATACCGTAAATACATGACTTTTTGCAGTGCTCTCATTCATGCACTGAAATATACACAGTAACCTCTTTCTCATTGTGGAATCCCAGAGTGCTCGATATTAAATAAATAGAAAAAACATACTGAAATAAATAAGCGTGTATAATTTGTGTAATGTATACAAATGAAAAACAATTTGTGACAATTCACTTTGATGCTGAGCAATAAAAGAAGCTCACAGCCCCCTGGGGAGGCAGCACGAGCAGTCTTGTTAAGCTCAGTGAGTAAAAGGAGATGTTTGCTTCCGTGTTTGTGTGCTCAGGTTAATTACAGCAGTGGCTGTAAATGTATTTGATTCTACTTTGACATGGATGTTGCTCTATCTAATTGGCTAAACCTGGTATCAGTGTGAGAGCTGGCGGGAGTGTGATTAGCTGAAAGGTGAGAGGGCGTGGACCACACTACTGCCATAAAAAATGACATTAGGAAATTAAAAGTGGCATGAAATAGTTGTAATTGGAAATGCCATCAGGAAATACAAACAGATTTCAGAAGTATCAATAAAATGAAAGTTTAATAAAGTTTTAAAAAATTATTTTATTATATTTCACGCAATGTATTCATGTGATTATTTATTTCAAACTGCTAATTTAATATTGAACACTTTGGGGCTCCATACTTCACGGCCCTCTCTCTCTCTCTCTCTCTCTCGCTCTCCCTCTCTCTCAGTCTGTTTGAACACGCTCACTTGCATCCCCCATGTCTGAATTCATGTCCAGCTCACAATACAACATTAGCCGCCCCTCCAGGATAGTTATTGATTTTCATCCATGGCCTTGTGTCTCTCTCTCACACACACACAAACACACAGGCGCAGGGAGTCATGCTTTACCTCCCTGACACATGCTGGAAAACCCCTGCAGACGTGGTTTGAAATTTTCAGTTGAGCCTCCAGGGCCTTTTGGGTGAAAGCAACTTTAAACTTGGAGAAAACATCTGATATTCCTGCCAGGTTTATTGACATGTTTCTGTGTTTTCATACCTTATACACACTGAATGTAAAAACACCATCCATATGCTCCTTCTTGTTCTGCTGAGAAGACATTTGTTCCTCTTTGTTCTGGGTTTGTATTTTGTATTTTGGATATTCTGGATATTTTAGTGAATATCACATAACATAACATGCAGCCACATGTAGGCATGTCCCAATTCTTTTATCTATAAATTCATTTTTAAACATCAAAGTCCTTTAATATTGAGTAATAATCTAGTTTTTCTACATGATACAGATGCTCAGTACAGAGTTGGCCTACAGTAAGATTAGTAGTTCAGTAGCTCAGAATTAAGAAAATATCCAGCATCAGAGCTATTCTTTGTTGCCTATAATATTTTGTAAATGTCTGAGTGTCATTGTGGATCTGTTGTTAGAGTTTAAAAACAGTATTTTGTCATTTTCTCTTGAATACGAACAAAACATTTGAATCCAAAGTGTCTGAGGACAGATGGTCACGGAGGGAGAAAGGGATGACGGTGTGAAGTGCGTTTGGCTGAGAGTCCTCTGCTGAAACATGATAATTAGTTCCTTTTTGAATAGATTCATCATCAGAATGCGTGTCTGTGTGTTTTGCCTTAACAATCTGGCTGTCACCATCGTCCTGCACTGATGAAAACAGCAGGGGTACAAAGATTGGGAATGCTGTAACCGGGGGCATTTTGTCCCAAAGCGAGGTAGCTGGGGGTATTTAGGGAGACAAGCTCAAGAAGTAAATTAAAATGATTTGGTGAGTAATATGAAAGCTTGGATGGAGGTACATTCTGTTAGTGTGGTGACTGTTCTTTTCAGCCAAACCTGTTCAAGGGCAGACTGACTCACTCTGCTGTTACTGCAGCTCAGCATTCAGATTGACATCAGCTCATTTATCTATTTAATATCAAAATGGGTATTACTAATAATACTTTCTTTTCTTTTTTTTGATTTGAGGTTTGTTATGTATTCCGAAAACATCAGGAGTTTTTCTGATGCTTGGGATTTCAGAGTAGTTATTTCAAGTGTACCTGAATCAAAATATGCAGAGAAGAGTTGATTCAGTAGAAACACCGGCTTGTGTTCCACCTTTGGTCATCCCATCAGCCAGAGTCTGATGATGTTATCATTAAACACTGCTGCCGTTCAATCGCCTAGAGGCTGTATTTAAAGTATATTTCATGAAGAGGGAATAGTTTTGGAGGTTACTCAACAGTTTAAACATGTTTAGAGTAGCTGTATTTGAATGAACTATGAGAACATGATGACAGCCTGAATCTTTTTTCTTTGCCTCTCCTTCTCATATTGAGTGTTTAGTTTAGATTTCTGAGGTAGCGTTGTGTGAAACATTCTAAATTGTGTCTAAAGTTATACATTTGTAAACCATAAAGAGTATCCAACCAAGTCTGAGATAGAGGTCAGTCCATGGTGTGACCTACAGTGATTCCACTTATTTTAGGAATTCTGTAGTAACTCATGCCAGTACATTGAAATCTCACTTTTGTGTTGTGTTGTGTTGTGTTGAGAGTGTGTTTGCTGCAGTTAAACATAAGAGTGTGTTCACTGTATTTCATTTTACATTTCAAGAGAATAAATATGGTGCAAATTTTAAACCTAACTTTGGCGACTTTGAGAATTTTGTTTTTTGTTTTCTTTTATCTGGGCTAAATGCAAATAGACAGTGCAGATAGTGTCCTTTCTTGTAAATCTGCCAAAAATAACATCATTCAATGGGCACAAGCACAAAATTATTAATTAATAAATTATTTCTAATGCCCAGCAGGGGGCGACTCCACTGCCTCCTAAAAGAAACCTGACTGAATAGAAGTCAATGAGAAAATTACCCTACTTCTAACCTGATTTATTACCTCAGTAAACATTTGATATGAAAAGAGAAGCCAATTTGGAAGTGTCTTAAAACTGCATTATTTCTAATGGCCTGGAGGGGGCGACTCCATTGGCCCCAAAAAAACAAGATGGCAACAGCCAAAATGCCAAACTCAAGACTTCATATAGGTAGTTCACAAACTAGTGGCTGACGTCTATTGCTTTTATACAGTCAATGGGCACAAGCAGCTACAACTCTGTGGTCTTTGTTGTTGAAAGGCGCAGTCGGCGGTTTTGTAATATTTTCTGATGATCAGTGACATTGCTAATTTTAAATTCTTCTACATAGCTGGTAAAGTTAGTGAAGGCACACACATCAGCTGACAGCTGACTGGGTTAATCCTAATTACCCAGTCAGATTATTAGAGCCACCTTGAGATTTCCAGAAAAAAGTCTTAATATTACGAGAATAAAGTTGTGATTTAAGGAGACAAAAAGGTATGATATTTCAAGGAAAAAAGTTGTAATATGACGAGAATAAAGTCCCAATTTTCCGGGGGGAAATACTCTGTCGTAGTAAGCAGAGGAGAGCACTGTGTCTTTTACGTCTCAAATGACTAATGTTGACGAAAGTTACAGGTTTCACCAATACGCACCTAATCTTACTACCACAGGAAACAAAAGCAGCTACATGATACATGAGTCAATAACCAGATGTGTTTTGAAGCAGCAGCTAGAGTACAGCGTGCAACTGGCACTCAGGTGTGGCATCGCAATGTGAATAAAGCTCAGTTCAAGCCAGAATCTACCTGTCCTGTAGTCTGCTGTGCCTCATGTTTCCTCTTGGAAAACAGGAACTGAAGTGACTCTGAGCTACCGGTCACACTGTAGTCAACCTATAAGCGTAACATGACATTTTGTATTGCAACTTACTTTCTCGAATTATTATGACGTTTTTCTCGCAATATTATGACTTAATTCTTCAATCTCCCAACAGTGGCCTTAATACTCTTAATACTAATAGTTTTCCAGAGAAGTGTGTTTCTACAAAGAAATCCTGTCTTTTTTTCATGTAACTTTTGTTTAACTGGATGAGTCAATTCAGAACCAAACTTTTGAGGGGAGCAGAGAGTTCACGCGTGAAAAAAATGAAAAACACACACGCGTACGCATGCACACACTGTAGAGATGTGAAGGATTACAGTGTTATTGATTGTTAGTGTGAAATAACCTTTAGGATGGGAGCCCTGAGCTGGCCTGTGTGTGTGCGTGTGTGTGTGTGTGTGTGTGACCTTTGGGCGGTGTGCTGATTGAAGAGGGCTTTCTATCTTTAATCAGACTTGGTCTCATTAGAACCTCCAGAGACGGGACTTATTAGAATAGGAAAAAGGGTCAGTGCTAAATAGGTAAGGGAAAAGATCAGTGATGCTTTTTAAGTGATTTAAATGCAATAATGACATGATTAATCTGACAACACCAAAATGATGTTGATAAAACTTTAAGTGGAAAAATATGTTATAACATTAATTAATAATAATAGTGAAATTGCATATGAACTTAAAGCTGCGCTCGTTGACCCTTTTGGCCACTTGGGGGCACCACAACAAAGTGAAAAGACAACATTGTCATATAATCACCTTAGGAAGTTGCTATGGTTAACGTGTTTGTAAAGTTGATTATTTACACATTCTGCAGACATATAGCAACACTATCATTAATTTGGAGTTGTGTTTCTAGCCATCTGGCAAACCTAAGTCCAATATTCAATATTCAATCTCTTATTAGTCCTGTTTTGTGTCCACCAAATATTTTCTTCTTTCCTGCAGTTTGTATTTTTCATTTGATCACCGTCAAATTTATCAACCTTTATCACCTGTCATATCTGCAGCGTCCGAAGATAACGCAGGTTTGTCAGGTTCAGTCCTGTGTTTGTGCTGCAGATTAGTGTTTTAGGATGTTAGTTAGACAACAGTGGTCGGGTTTTTTAAGGTGATTAAAGCCGATGTTTATGAATGTTTTTTGGTGTGAGGATGGGGTTGTTCTTTCCATATTTGTCTGATAGCTGTACTGGTAACCTTCATTTCAGTCTTTTCAGAAGATACGAGACAGAATATATCCATCGTTATTCCACTCACACACAGTGGACAGAAGTTAGACAGGAGTCTGGGCTGTGTGACTCACTTTTTTTCCCTCGTCCCTTTGCTGTTCCCTCTGTCAGTCTCTCCTTCCTCCTTCTACCTGTCACTCATTATTCTCCTGTTTTATACTTAGATAATGCCAGAAGTTACATGTGTGGCCTTTTTGCAGTCTTACTTTTGGCCATGTGTGTTGAAGAAATCCTTTTGAATCTCAATGAGTCTTCTCCTGGTGCAATAAATACATGAATGAACAGGTAGATGAATAAATGATTGAACAAATAAACAAGCAAGAGCCAGGTTAGCAAATAAGCACATAAATAAACCCTGCGATTTCCAAGCAGCTCTCGAATGCACCAGCAAGTTTGAGTTATGAACACAAGCTTACATGCTGGGTGTTTTGCCCTCAATCACAGACTGCATTTCTCTCCTTCACAAAACAAATTAGTCTAAATGCTGGAAAATATATCAAACGTGTGTCACATTCATCAAATTATGAACGTACTTGATTTCACGCATATATTGCTCTAAATCGCATAGATGTGAAAAAAGAATCCTAATCATTATCAAGAATTACATTGGTGCCTCAGGCATGGAGTATAAAACGCTTTGGAAATAGTAAAGAAAAAACATGTGAAAGGAGATGAGAGCAGGTCAACACTTTTACAAACCACAGTCATTTACTTGAATCCAAACTGTTCACTATAAAACTTTCTGACCTTTTAATGTACATGCTGTACATTAAATATATTTCCTATATTAATGATGGTTTAAACGACTGTGTAAGCTTTTGCCTGTTATGAACCCTCACTTCATTCTTCAGCAGCCTCAATTCCAGCAGCAGCTGGCAGCTGTTTTCAGCTAAAAAGCTCAGATAAACCCATTGTACTCTACCTGCTCAGCAGCAAACAGCAGACATAAACTAGCTGGTGAACGTGGTGGAGCATTTAGCAGGTAAAGAGCCGGATATTTCCCCCAGGAGTGGAGAATAAAAGGTAAAGAAATATTGTGTTTCTGCTGAAATTTGGCAACTGTTTGCTAAGATGTTCCTCAAAAATAGCTTTATAACATGATAATATGTCAGTGTTGTGTTTACAGCTTGTTCCACTGCCCCCAAGTGGTTAAACAACATCAGTGTAAAATAATGGCCTCTTAGAGAGAACCCAAAAATGATGATGACGAACGGGCGGGAGAAGTGTGAGTGACTCATATCATTAGTATTCTAGTTGCGCAGTCCAGAATCATCAAGTGTCAGGACTTGTTCATGTGCTGCTGTCTGGCTCTCAAAGCTTATTGTACCCTCTTTCACTACGTATGTCTGAATTGAATGCAAACAGATTTAATAGAAAGACGAGGTTCAGAAACGCAGAAAAACAGAAAGTCATTTGAAAACATGCTGGCTTCACTGAACACTGCTAACAGAAGACACAATTAATTGGTAGTAAAGTGGCCCGATTTTGTATTTTGCAGTATGGGCCCTTCAATTAAAGTTAGCCAATTTAAGAAAGAACAAGTTTCAATTTTACGAAAAAAATACAAGTTTCAAGCTGCTACATTATTTCTGCTGACAGTTGCCCAGCGACACACACCAGAAAGGAGAATATTCTACCAAACCAGCACAGGGCAGTCACAGAGTGGTGTATTGTCAAAGAATCCATTCCAAAAATGGAGACTTTCTGAGCAGACCTTTTTAGCATCTAGCAGCCATTACTGGTGGTACTGCATCAGCTTCAGCTCTCAGCCATGGTGGTGGTCATTTGCTTCTGACAGGCATGGATGTGAGTAGATAATGACTAAATTCTTATTTTGGGACGAAATATAATATGTGAATAATATGCAGCACCTTTACAGCTGCCATTAAGGTGTCAAATTTGGATGGTCTACAGCAGATCTGGTTTCAGTCTTCCAGCTCATGCACACAGCTGTCTACACAGGTCACCTTCAGTCAAGCTTTACATGCACAAATCCTGCGTTGGCTTTTTTATGCACTTCAAGTTCTTCAGACGTACGCACATAACCACATTGATTGTGTAGCGCTGCAAAAACTTCCTCTCAGTGCACAGCAAAACTGTGGCTGAATGTATCCAAAGAGCTGCAGCCGCTTTCCTAGCTGGTGTAAAAGAAGTGTAATGTAGTTTGAAAAAATGCACAGGATCCATATTAAAACCACATTTCTCCTAACAGTCACTTTGCGCATCTCTTGTAATATATAGATGTTCTTACACTGACAACTCACATCCTGATTCACTTCCCCACCTGTGGTGAGCCTTGCATTCCAGTTTTGCTTGTATGTTGCTGTGCTTGCAGGAGACGTCTATGAGGGTAATTTCTTCTACGCTTTTTCAACCTGCGTTCCCGCGGGCAGTTTGATCAATTGGTCAACTTGTTTGACGTGCTAGGCCATGTAACACAGTGTTGAGATCTGGAAAGTACGTGCATCGGGTCTTCCCGGAGTCTCTGCAGCCTGCATTTACCCATAATACCCTTCTCTGCTCTGATTGTTAACAAGTGTCTGTGCAGAACTATAATTTGGTCTTTTATTGCCTTGCCTCCTGTTTGTTTTCCCCAACAACATCTCCAACCACAGTGACATGTTAATCAGTCATATGCCAGTGTACACTCAAAATGATAAACTTCCAGGTAAATCTATTCTACCAGGGATATTCTGGTGTCTGAATATTATACTTGGGACAATTCCCCAAAATGTGCTTTCTGCATGAATTTGGAGCCCGTGAGGAAAACACAACCATAGCTGTAGAGACTAATCAATATTTCTTGTTTTATTTTTGGGAAGTTGCATGGTAAACACACCTAAAATTATGACTTATGATACATCATGTGCTGGTAGAAAGCTTTGAAGACCAAATAACGTGAATATGTGTCGGTATTATTAAATGCTTTCCCATCAGCCAGCTGTTGTTACACTGTTGATACATCTCATTATTTTAACGTGATGGTAGAACAAACAATAAATAAATAAAAACCATGCACCCTAGGATTATTGGAAAAGATTTTCCTTCTGTCTCAACAACAAGCCGTGCTGTCCCCTTGATTACCCTGCAGCCGGCTACAGGGTTAACCTTTGAAAGTGTTGCCTTTGAGTGTTCTATCTTTAAATCTTCTCCTCATCCCTTCCAGATTAAATGACTTTTGTTGATGCTGTGTGCAGTCGATCTGGACATCATCTGGAGAGCACCTATGACAAGCTAGCCTTCCAAACAACAACAACAAGCAGAAATCAATAACCCTGTTGCCCTGCTCATCCCACTGCTGACCAGTTAACTATGTGTGTGTGTGGGTGTGTGTGTCCAGAGTCTCTCAGAACAAAAAGTCTTTGACCAGACAGGCCTCATTGTGTTGCTTCTTCACCGCTGTTTCTTTCTCTCTCTCGGCCTCGGTAGAATTGTAAAAAGCCTACTATAGGATTCTACTCAGTGCTGGATTTCTAAAGGTGCCAGAGAAATGGAATTTTTTTTCTACTCTTGAGGGAGTAGTTTTGATATTTTTGTGGTTACCTAGCCTAAGAGACATGTATTGTTTATACAGCAGTGGAAAACATATTTCCACGTTTAGTACCATGGTGGATTTGTCACAGGAAATTCACATATTTGTTCATTTCATAAAGCGGCAATTTTTTCTTTTTCAATTCGGCTGCCCCGAATGACTGAAGTTGGTGATGCATCAGTATCCTGGCACAGTACCATCTGGTGATGTTTTATGCTACAAAATAGCAAAGAGAGGCAAGAGGGGTCAGAGTGAAGGTTACGCATTGTAACCCCAGTTCTGTGAGCAGAGGTTAAGTCCGTTGCTTTTTGTATATAACCTTTATTTGATCCCTGAACAGATAAAAGATCTCCTCGTTCTTAGTATATAATATTTTATATCTATTGGAATCATCCATGAGTTTGTGTTAGGTGCTGGCAGGTTTGGGATGGTTACTTTGTAATAGGTGTAAGGTGATCGGTTGCAGATTACAAGTTACCCTGTTCAAAATGTAAAAAGTAATGCAACTATTTTAATTACTTCCTCAAAGTAATGTTAAGTATTACATTTGAGCCTGTCTAGACGCCAACTCTCTTTGACCGTGTGACTCACGCAGTTGTTTTCTCAGTAACTGTAACAGATTACAATCACATGGAGTGCTAGTTACTCTCCAACACTGGTTGCTGGTTAGTTGTGAGCTAGCTAGCTAAACTATTGTTTGCACATGCTAGTTAGAGACATCTTGTGATAAACCATGATACACATATTAAACTAAGCCAAGTGAGGAGCTTATTTGCAGTTGAACTGAATAATTCCCATTTTCCTGCTTTTGAAGCCGTACATGTGCACGTTTCACTCATTCACATGTCTGTTTACATTTTCAAATGTGACACAATGTTTTACACATTCAGAAAAAGTCCACATATGCAGATTGAAATGTGTGAACTTGACACACATGTTTTAGCTAGAATCAAGGCATCATTTGGTGTTACATACTGTACATGCACACACACACACTAGACTACACGTGAACACAGAAACACACAGACACGGTTACCGAGATTCACTCTCTCTCATACAAAAAGACACCCACCCATCCACACACACACCCACACACACACACACACACACACACACACACACACACACACACACAGTCATAAGGCCAAATAGGTGAAATCCTGTGGTGTCTCCAGTAGTTTCCTCCTCTCATGTGTGAGGATGTGCAGAAAAGAACAGCAGCTGTTTTCCCAGCTTCATTCTCTTCTCTATTTACGCCATCATGGTGTGTGTGTGTGTGTATTGTGTAAAATAAATTGCTGTCTAACATCCAGCTTCTATACCATCATGCAGCAGGGCAGTCAGTATAGACTTCAGTACTGTGAAGCAAAGCTAACACACAGTGAGAACAGAAAGCCATGAAAAGGTGTTTGTGAAAATTGCTGCAGTTCTTACTCATAACATAATAAAATAATAATGATGAAATCACAATGAACACTACTGACATTACAGTAAGAGTCCAGATGATCAATGTCCAGGTCTAAACTTATTTAGCTTGATAGAGACTGTGTTGGATGAAATCTGTGTCCAGCTGGTGTTTGACAAGCTCACACCTGAGTATGACGGATGCAGCCACAGCTATTTGCCTCAACTTCTCCCACAACATGAACAAATTCACTTCCTCATACTTTATTTATCATGTGAACTTCCAAAAAGCCAAGCGATCAGTCCAAAAGGGGATGTATTGATTTACAAAATGGATCAGAAAGTGGAACTAACTAAATAATAAAAAAGGAGCTCTAAATTCTACAGGTGGGTCAGGAAGTTGCAGATTGGAAATTGAGTTTTTGCAACATATTGATAAGGCCAGCTGACATTTACATGAAGGGTAACACTATAGTACATATTCCTTAAACCTTGCTCAGTGTAGTGTCTCTCTCATCACTGATTATAATCTGAAAATTGCGATGCACTGCAGATATTTAGAGACTGCATGCACAGAATGACATTAAAGGTGCTGCAAGGAATGAGATTGCCTGCTGCGCACCAATTCTGGTGTCATTTGAGGTTTTTGCCCATATTATTCTCCACTTTGTGCTGGAAACATTTAGCTGTGTCAATTCTGAGAGTTCCTTTATACTTGAATGAAAAGAATATATTTTAATTAATTTTCAAACACGGTACCTCAGACTCATCGCCAAGAAGTTCACGTTAATGCTCTTTCAGCAGCAACTTGTGTTGGAACGAGTGATGATTGTGGGGTGAGACCTGCGTGTGACGCACAGCACAAACTGCGTTTCAGCCTCTTTGTCATCTGTCTGTTTAACCCTTTCAAAATAAAATGTTAAGCTGCAGTCAGTCACATCCAAGTCAAGTGAACCGACGAGCAAGGTTACATTTTATTCTTACAGCCTTAAACTGCTGCTTTCCTCTCCTTTGCGCCTAGACTTGCATATATTTAGTGTGGAAGGAAAGTTGGAAAACCATCTACACAAATTGTTTTATTTACCAAATTTCATGGCAATCCATTCGATAGCTGTTGAGATGTTTCACACAAAACCTTTGTCCCTTTGAAGAGGAAGAGTCAGGGGATCAAACTGTAGGATCCATCCTCTGGGGATCATGAATGTCTGTGCAGAATTCCATGGTTAAATTTCCAATAGTTGTTTAGATTTTTTGGTCTGGACCAACCTACAATTTGTGAAGCCGACGCTAACATTGCGTGCTGCTAGTTCTGGTCTTATTTTTACCATTATGACTAGGGATAGGAAATATCATTTATAATTTTCTATTTTATTGCACTATTAAAGTATTTGCATGATCTGTGTGATTGAATGTGGCAATGTGGCAATAAAGCTTGAAGTATTTATTGCTATTGATTTACTATTTATTAATATATTATATCTTAATTAATTGCTGCATATGAATCATATTTTTTTCTGGTGATGGTTACTGTACATGTTCCCTTCAATCATGATTCCATAACTTTTAATGTAGCATGGTCATATTGTTTCTGAACATTTTCCATCCTGAAAAGTACAGAATGGGGGAAGCGAAGAATCCTTCATATATAAAAAAAAAACAAACATTTGAAGCTTGTCCAAAACTACCACTGAATGAAATCACTCATTCCCTGAAAATGCGCCATTGTTCTTGCAAATAAAAGAACTTTCCTCAATACTTCATGCTTCTTGTAGCTCCATTTTTTTTTTCATTTCTTCCCACGTTGTGAAATGTCAGGTGCTAGGTCAGACCAAGAGTGAAAATTAAGCAGTCACACAGCGATAATTGACTCCCAGTCACTCTGTACGTCTACATAGGTGTCTGTCCTATGTGATAATTGCCTCAAAGTCATATATAGCCTTCATCGTGATTTGACATTGATTTGTAGAGGGTGTCTTTAAGTACACTTGCTCACTCCAGCACACATACGAACATAGTCAAGCAGCTGCTGTCCCCTGCGCAATGCCATAAAGAGAGGTGATAACAATGTGTCTGACACTCATTTCTCTCTGACAATCTCCAGCGGTTACAGGGCGCTCACATGCTCTTAGCTCATTTCCTGTTGTTGGTTTTTAGTTAAAGGTTTTCTTGAGTTAAGAGTTAGGAGTTCTACTCTCTAGAGGAAGGCACTAACACTACCAGAGTTATGGGCTGTTCTCAATATGAAAGGTGAGACGCATATCATTTCAACAGCCACATAACATTGTCGTATTGTCTGACACTTTGGTGTTGTGGCAATAGACACATCGTGATGGAGACAGTTTCCACTTTCTACCAGATATTTGGATAGATATTGTAAAAACAGTGAAAAATGCATGTTTCCTGCCCATCCACAGAATTTGTGTTTTCACTTGATGTAATTTCTAAAACTTTTCTCCTATTCATAGTCAGAATAGTCTAATAGTCTAATAATAATCTTTATGAACAAAGTATTGAATGCCAGCGCTGTGTTTAATAATCTATTACTGTTCCACTTAATATGAAGTACTTAAAGTGGATGACAATTAGGAGCATGCTCAACAGACTGAAATATATCTTGGCTCCTTATAATGTAATCCATTTTTAAAAATAGATGAATGAAAATGATCCTGAATGATATTTGTGATGGTTATTGTTACCTCTTAGTGTGTCTATCTTTTTAAAGAGCACCTATGCAGATCTCTGTGTCAGTGTTGTGGAATTTGAATTGAATCATGCCATATGTATTATGGAGGGAATAATAACATAACACATAACACGAAATATTAACACATTATTCTTTTTTAAACTGATAGAAAAGTGATGGAAACAGGGCACTTCAGAAACAAAGACATCAATAAAGCCAGAAAATTCATAATAAGGTCAAAGGCCTATGAGAAAATGCGAAGCCACAACCACAATGGCGGACTGTGATAGGCTGAGACACCTGTCAATCAAACATCATCCCAAACATACTTTCTAAAGCCTTACTGGGCTTTTACAATGAATATACAATCCAATCCAGTATTGTGCTTCATGGAAGGCTTGAGTAATAGATCCATGAGTTTGAAGGTTTATTGGATGCCAAAACACTGCACGCTGCCCTGCGTACAACTAAAAGGATTTTAGAAATCTGGGAAGTTATCATAGTGACAGATCATTGCATCACATTGCATTGCTTTCTTTTTTTCAATACAGCAGTTAAATACATACCCTATGTAATGACCATTAGAGGAGTTGCAGCTCAAGGCACTTCCCCACGGGCCTCACTTCAAGAGAACTATGGCAAAATCCATGGAGGCCTAAATTGAGTGGGTATCTTCCACAGTTAAGTTTCTGTTAGTGTGAATCTCCCTTTTTGTGCTTCCCTGGGCATCGTCTCCTCACTGTTAGTTGCATCTTTTGCACAGAACAAGGACTGTGGAACTTGTCCCCTGTTACTTACTAATAAATTGTGCTTCGAAGGATTTGCTTCATGGCCAGGATGGACAGGAATGATTATAGGAACCCATAACTCTCTTGTACATATGCCATGTGAGTATTATATTAGGATAGAAATTCTAACCTATAGTTAAATGTCAATAGAAATGCCCCACATTTATGTCTGAATGTAAGAGTTCACTAAGTTGCTAGTAGCTGGCATTATATATTGCAAGAGGAGAGTATAGCAGTACTGTCTAAAAGACACTCAAGATGTGGGTCTGGAGCATTCCTTGCATGTAAAACAGGGAGTTCTTGAAAAAGACCATGCATGCTCAGCAAATCTTCCCAGTGTAATAATAACACAAGGTCTCCAAGCCCTAGTGGTGGCCCCAGGGAACACCTTCAGCATCACAGACAGTGGCCAGTCTCCCATTGTAGGCCACGGGGGATGATAACTGATGGCATGTATTACCTCCGTGATCCTCTGCATTCCCTAATGTCCAATGTCCTACTTTTAGCTCATGTGAAGCAAAAAGAACCAGAGGGGCCTCTGTGTGCCAAGACTCCAAACAAGTCCGAACTACTTTCTACCCCATGGGATGCTCATGGCACACATGTGAAGTTTAAGGGGAAATGCTTCAATTTAACTTTGAATATTGGGTTGCATTTAGAATTGTCTTATGGGTAAATATAAGCATAGGAAAACTGCTGTCCAAAATCTGTGCTGCCAATTTCCTCTTCTACAAACCAGTAAAATATAATGTAATCTGTATAAATTAGTTAAATCCAATAAAAATAAATTGACAATGGAGTAAGCAAAAAATGACTCGACACTGGCATTAAATTCAGGTTGACTACAAAATACATTTGTACAAAAACCAGTAAATATGATTTAATGTAAGCAATAAAATTCTAGAGATTCATGACAAAAGCACTCAAAACTATTTGTCTTTATCTTTAAATTTGGAATATCAGGAGTTTATATCTCAAAACAGGACTACAAAGATAGATCTGAGAATCTCTTGTCTTCCTGTGTTTAATTTAATGCACATATCACTATGCAGCTAGCTAGCCTGGCATCGCCAGAATAATTCGTAAATTCATATTTATCTGGAACCTCTCAGTTCATTTTTGATTTTCAAGGGGCGTTATCCACGGGCAGAGACAACCAATCAGAGCAACGAAGCGCCGTCCTATTGGACGTTATGTCCTGTCAGAAGTACGGCAAACACGTATTTCTTATCAACATAAAGTTTAAGTGCAGTTATTTGTTCCTCTTTTAGAGAAAATTTACCATCCAGTCCATTTAATACTGCCGATGTAGCTGGCCGGGGAATGCCTTTTTGGATATTAACAAAAATACCTGAACAGCGCTCCTCTCTGTCAATCATCATATTAAACCCACCTCCTACTACATTAAAGCTTGTGATTGATTAGCCCGATAAATCAGCAGAGAAGTCAGTTTGAATGGGAGAGGGGCCAGACGAATCTGCTGTGCAAATGAACATGAGCTCGCAGATTCGTCTGGTTCCCGGGCTAGTATCCAGCAGCATCATTGTTTTCTCTTTGGGTCTTAAATCTTCAATAATGATGTTCAAGGCTCATACCATAGTACTGATAATTGGTGCAAGAACAGAAAAAAGAGGGTTGCGCTGCTTCGGCCATATTCAAAAAAGATTTATAGTCCTGAGAGTCTGTCCTTCTGGTGAAAATGTTTTTTTATAATGTCCCTTTGAAATTAAGATAAAATTGCATCTTATCCCTTACAAGAGCTGCAAGTGGAGGCAGGAATAATGTGGAGTGACAGGAAGATTCTGCAGGGAGGATGACATTTTGATCTCATTAGAGATTATCACTATGCTGATATACTCAAAAATGCATCCAATGTGGTCTACAAAACCTCACTGTAGTTGCAATGTCTTACATCACTACAAAATGTAATTAGTTGGAGTTTACACATTGACAGAAATGTTTTATTTGTCTGTGTCTGTAAACAAGGACACGAGACCAAGCCTTCTTCCCAGTAAGACCTCAACTTCGGTATCAGCTGACCAGGCATCACCGCGATGGAAGAGTTACTGCTCAGGCTCTGGCAGGGGTATTTAAATGTGCGTATGTGCAAATAAAACCAAACTCTGGTGAGAGGTGATAATTCAAAGTCCTTGAAATACAGCTCCGGTCAACAGGGGGCTAAGTATAACACTCACATATGGTGATATACACAACCTTGGACACGCACACACCCACACATCTGTCCTTAAAGAGATGTGAAACTCCTGTTTCAGACTAGACACTGATAGATTAAAATGATTAGATGGGTCATCACCTCACATTAGCAAGGTTTTAACAAAGGTCACGGGCTACCAGACCAGGTGCTCTATCTGCCAACAACTGAGAAGGAAAAAGAGAAGGAAAATGGGCCTGATTGGAACTGCTTTCTGACAAAATTTGTCCTTGTAAATTATTTTTTAATACATCCAAAGAGAAGAGTAGAAGACTTGGTTTTCTGAAGACTTACAAATGTGATTTTTTTGTTTTGTTTTGTTTTTGTTGGCCAACAAAATATTTAGTTTGACCTGGTTAAACCTGGCAAAGACGAGATACAATTACAGTTGGTATTGTATGTCAGTTCATGTGGATGACAATATAAGCACTTTTTTATACTAACACTGAATCATACTGAAGGAAAAGGAAAATCAACTCTCAACACAGAACTGTGTGTATGGTTTTGGTTGTTTTGGTTCTCCGGCCTGTTTAGATTGTATGGTTGAGTCTCATGGCTCTCACCGCCCAGCACAAACCTACAGTAATCCCTCGAGTTTAAATGTGCTTCCTATGCAGGGTACAAAGAAAGCCATAAAGTCTAATAAACACACTGGAATTTTTCTCACGGTGGATGAAGACGAATAAGGAGCTTATGTGGTGATAGTGGTGAATTACTTATTCTAAACATTATGGCAACTGTGTTCTAGCACATGGATTTTTGAGTGCCCCTACACTGCTGACTCAAAGCCTTTTTGGCATTAAAATGCTCACATTTAACAGTATTGAATATCAACACAAAATTAAAGTATCAACACACAAATATCTCTTTTGGCCTCTTCAAAACAGTCATGTCAGTCATGTCATAATCTTCAGGATGTGTTATTGCTGTGATGTCTGATTTATTGTCGTCAAAGTATTGTTTTTGTCTTATCCTTCTCTGTAATTGTATTTTCTATACTGCTGCCCAGTGCACCCAGAAGGATTATAAATGTTTCAGCTAATCTAATCACCCTGGCATTCTTGTTTATATGCCTTTAAGATCTGAGGGGCCAGCAGTATCCTGACAATACAGTGTATTTAACATTAGTTTTATGGGTATATGAAAAATTGGCATTTTATTCAGACTGGATTACACACAAATTCATTTCTGGAACAGGGGCTGGTTGCCCTTGTTTAGTGCAGGTCTGTCCAACTGTGTACAATGACAAAGGTAACTGGAGAGCCTTGATTTTCAGCTACTGCGATTAAGTTCCCCTTGTAGCTAGCCTGGAACACTGCTGTACACACCCACTCAGTGGACGAGCCCTTATTTTAGTAGATGAGAAAAAATTAAAATACAAGGCAGGCGGTTAGCACAGAGGGTGGCCACTTCTGGAAACATAAACTATGTATCAGCCAAAGAAGGTTCTGTCTCCCAAGATTTTCTAACTTTAAACCTGAGCTAAACAACCTAAAACTTCAAAAACTTCAAAGAACCTCAAATATTTGGACTTATTGAGAGTGCTACACAGACTGAGAGTAAGGGACACTATACAGTCAATTCAGGCTCTACAGAGGCTGTCAAACGTTGTACAACAATTTTTGCTCTAACTGGGAATAATAATATATGATAATTTGTTAGTTTTCAAATAAACTAGGGCTGCAACTACTGGTAGGTATAGAACTGTTTTACTTTTTTTTTTCATTCATCAATAAACTTTTTTTGAAATACTAAATACAGCATTTGCTCCTCTGTTTTTTTTAAACAATAACTTGACACGTCTTACCACTACCACATAAGTCACATGTTTGTCCTCAGTCACAGCAAAACTCGCAGAACCTTGTGGTATTTGGAGGAGAATAAAAATAAAATGGATGCAACCCCTTTGGTGCTCATTAAAAACCAGCACACCCTGTGCGACTCAGGGTGGCGACCACTCATACTGTAGCCCGCAAACAACCGGCCTCCCCAGTTACAGCTCATCATACGTTCACTCACTTCTCCGAAACCAATCCTGCACCCTACCTCCCCCCTCTGCAGTACATCTTCTAACAAGTTCCCATGTATTCTCACCACAACAACCCTCTTCTACATTTCTCCTGCCCTCTGCTCTTTCAGAACTATTTTTTACTCTATGCACCCATGAACAGTTACTGCACATATACTGATTTATTGATATGTAAATCAAATGACAGATGTTCAGGCCAAGCAGAACAAAAAATGCTTTCATCTTTCAGGTCTTGTCTGTGTCCCTCTGCTCTGCAGTAAAAACATTTTAACCTTTTGACACGATTGTCAGTTACAAGTCTTCTGTGCTCGGGTTTTGTTGTTGTTGATACGCATTTTTCTTGCCAGCCTTGTCACAAGCTACCAATGCTACTTTTTACATTTACATTTGACATTTCAGGAATTTAGCTCCTTATCCAGAGCAGCTTACACTGAGCCTATAGCAGGTTTAGTGTCTAGCTCAGCAGTTCTTCGGCAGGACGCACCACTGTTACCACGGCCCATTCTGCTGCTATTATCACTTTGTTTGCTACTCGGAGACTAATGTGAGAGTCGACGACAATGGCAAGGAATGTCTGTCAGCCCTCTCATAACTTTGGTCCAGAAAAGATCAACAACTAATGGCCAATTTGCTTTTACATTGTGTATGGATACTCATGAGTACAGGCTCTACTCAGGGCAGCATTCTGACTCTGATTTATTTCAAACACCAATAACTGCATTGGTGAGCATTTAGTGTTTCAATTAAGTTTGCTTATGACACAGCTTTGCTTGGACTTAACTAACACAGAAGGACAACTAAGTCCTGTATTAAGAGTTTGTGTAGTGGTGCAAAGAAAAAAATAAAGCTGTGTTATATTTTGAAATTCTTTTCTTAGACTTTTCTTGACATCTTGACATTCTGCACCCTCTGTTTTCATGGTAGTGTTAATGTTTCCCAGATGAACTAGACTGAATATTGCTATTTTTTTGTTTTTTTTAAAAGGCAATAAATGGGACTAAATTGAGACGGGAACGATGATGCAATGATTTGTAACAATTTTGGAAGGCACAGACAAATTAGGTCCCCCTGCTAATAATTTGGAGGGCTTGTCGATCAAAGACATGTCTCAAATGTTTTTTTGGATTAAACCCTTTATTCAGGCCAAGATGTCCAGATGTCACACCCTGCTACCTATTTTATACAGTCTGAAAGCAACCACACATTACAAAAGACTGCAAAATCTTAGGCTGTGCCTCTTTAGCACAATTTAGACTGATGTGACATGAGAGCAATCTTTACATCTTAAAATTTCCTCTTTCACTTTGTTTTTTGCGGTTTATTAAACTGTTTTTTTGTGTGTGTGAATAGGAGATGTTACTTAAATAACATATGTATTACAGTGCTCTAAATGGGGGCTCTAGGAGGAACATTTAATGTAACATTTAACCTTGTGCTGCAGCCTTCACATTAATGCAACAGCATTCAACTGTTACCAGGTCTGACTGGGATTGATTGCTGTCGTGAAAAGTTAACTGGGGGCTTGATCAAAGATGAGACTGTATGTATGTAATGAAGTGCATGTCTGAGAGGGGCTGACTTGTACAGTAGCTGTATGAGAGGGGAACAGCTACACATTCACCAGCAGGGTTTTCCCCGTCTTCAGTGCATTATGTCTCTACGTGGTCCCACTAAGTCATCTCAGACTCTGAATGACGCCTGCAGATCTGTTTGATGGCCACAAAAACGCTTTACAAGAGCACAGTAAAACTTAATCACCAATACATCATGGATCACAACTAACAGCGTTATTTTAATAACAGCAAAGCACTTAGCAGCATACATGTGCACACACACACGCACAAAAGTGTGTGTGTGCCGGCAATCCACATAATAATGAGTGTCGTGGAGAAGGCATTTGTCTTAGGTAAGACTTGTATTGTCAGTTTTTAATTCACATGGCTCTCATCAGAAAAGCCCTGAAGGTTCTCATCATCATCTCAACCCGAATATATTAATCACTGGCGCCAACCTCAAAACACACACACACACGAATACGTGCATTAACGTGCTATTTTGCGTGCACACAGCGCACGTACATTGGAAAACATGGACCACATACCAACAGATGCACATGCACAAAGAAGTATGCACGCTCGCAAAAAACAAAAAAGCACACTAACCATTAAGTAAGGATGCATATATACGTATAAAACACACACACACACACACACACGCATTAAGCAAGAACTGTACACATCTGCAAATGCTTATGCCCGCATACACACGTACACACATGCATCGCCACAGACACGCACACACACAATCCCTCTCTGTGTTATTATTGCCTGGCTCCATCTGACTGTGACTAAGTGAAGAGCTGTCTTCATTTGTTTCAATCTGAACCACTAATGTTCCCAGTGCCGTAAGCTAGCACCATAGGTCACACACATTAGTCTGACTGCCTGTGTGTGTGTGTGTGTGTGTGTGTGACAGGGAAGTGATGTTTATAGCAGAGCACAAGCTTTGCTGTTTTACATGTTCTATTGTGGTACACATCAGCATATTGTTAGACTAGTTTCCGTGCTGTTTAAATGATTCCACATTTGATTGTGTCTGAGTTTTCTGCCTTTTAACTGACCGACTGGAGGACCAGAGATAAATGAAGAGCTATTGATGAGAGCAATATAAAAATACAGCTATGAATAGGAAATTTAACTGTTGTTATCGGCTGCAGAAACAGCCGTTGACACACAGTGGCAGTATCGGTCAGTAAGTTGTAGACTTCAAGGGGCACTCCACCCATTTTACACATAAAAATCACTTTGCTAGTCAAGGGGATGTTACTGAGCCTGTGGAAACAGTCTTCAGTGACTCTAGAGGAGCTTTGTTAAGTCAAGTAAAAGTAAAATAACTCCCAGTTTTGGCTTGAACATGGACATTATCCCGGCAGGGAGGCTCTAATGACAGACTGCACCTACTGTATTTGCATGTAAGATTCAGGATTTGTTGGGCTTGATCCATTCTATGACAAACACTAGGACATCAAGTCAGGGTCTTACTTTGCCACATTGATTAAATGTATGTATTGTAAGGTTCAGTTCTAAATCTTACCTGGCTGTAGTGAGTTTGTGATTCCGTGGGTTTAATCATGTAACCTGATCATGTCAGAGAGTAATTTAAGCGTTTATACTCATAGAATCTGGGATTACAGTACGTAACCAACATTTGCTTGATTTACTGCCTGGTTCAGTACTACTCGAAACAATTCTGTTCATCTCTGTTGCTGTCGCAGCTTTTTCACGTGAGGATTGTTTGGGCAGCGTGAGAGCAAAAACAGAGTTTCAAATTAAGGGGAAGACATTTGTTTTCCAGTTGACTGTTAGAGGTGGGAACGCGCTTGTCTAACTTGAACACTGTCAGTGGAATATTCATAACACTGTCCATAAAAAATCCTTCATCATAACACACTAATGGGAGATTCCATTACAGTGCACTTGGCTGAATGAAGGCCATGATGGCTGATTCTGCCAGTTTACACCCTCAGTACTAACATGTCAGATGGAACAAACAACATTAAAGTGAATTTGCTATTCTTAGAGCCTTCACAGTAATGGAGTTGAATATGTTAAGTTTGTCCTCTGCTTATTAAGAGAATTTGAAGATTTTGCAGCTCAATCTATTAATTTAAGTGAAATCGCTGCAATCATTGGAGTGAAATAATCTAGCCAAAATTCAACTTTGGTAAACTGACACACAAATTTGCACTGTCGACCAATAGCAAGCTGGCCTGACATCACAGACCTTTGATAGGTATGGAGCGCTCGGGAGTTAAAAATGGAGGATGCTATTGTTTCCTATTAGCTGTGTTGCTCTATCCACTTTAATTCACCCCCATGCTGTGGATATAAACTGCTCCACAAAAAGATCAATGGTTTTTAGAAAGTTATGAGACAACAGTCGACGGATCAAATACATCTCTTGAATAATCTGTGTGAATTTATTGTCCCATTAGATACTGAGCTAGAGAGAGATTAGAGAGCGATTGTGATTGTGACTATGAGACTGATTAAGGCTACAGTTTAGCTTGCAACGTGCCTGCAACCTGAGAGCCCGGCCCTACGAGCGGCAAGTTTGACTTGAGGTTTTTCCTGTTTGACTCACGAGACTGCGCTCCATGTGTCGCCCTCTTATGAAGATGATAGCAGTGGCCTGGCAGGTAGGCCTCTTCAGGCTTTCGCTGGCATGCACTTCTCTTGACATAGGCGGTTCATGGTTTATTTTGTACACAGTTGAAAACAACCAATCTAACTACTTCCCTTTCGCAACTGTCTCAGCACGACACCACTCATCTCCACACACACACACACACAAACTCACAAGGTAAAAACAATACCAAAGCCACACACTGCTAGTAAAAAAGAGATAAATACAAAAAGAAAACATGGTAAAGTTTTGATCCTCTCCCACTGGAAACTGCGAAACAGATACATAGTGCTTAAGCCACCAGAGGATTTCAAATCTCAGTCCAATCAGAAAACCATAATGTCAACTTTCAAAACATCAAATATCTGATTCCTGTTTCGTCTCTTAGTTTGTTAGTGGGTGTGGGAGTATGTTTTTCTCATAAATAAACAACTCAAAAGGATTTCTGTTTTATGAATGTCGAGGGTAAAGAATGCCTGTCTTTAGAGGGCAAACATCTTTGAGTACACCTCCACAGGTCCGCTCCATTTGTCTGATCTCTTTTCTCTTCAAAGTTAAATCTCACATGTGAATTCTCTTTGACTCTCTGCCTTACAGAGAAGAGCAGTAACGGGCTTCCATGCAACCTTGTGGAACAAAGGCAAATCCTTTTCAAAAGTTTACAAGACACTATATCCCATTGTGAAAGAAATACCTGCACATTCCTGCACTTATCCTGTCCTATTACATATTAGGTGCAAAGTATCCCAAGATAATGCCACTGATCTTATTTTCTTTATCTCATTTGAAAACAGATCCCAACAGCTCCTTTACTGTCTCCACTAATGCAAAATACGCATTTTTGAAGACACTTTTATCCCGTTTACTGTTTTTCCCCATTATGCTTTATTGGTATCTTTAATAATTAATTTTTCCTACCTAAGTGTTGGAGGTTGTAGTTGTAAGGTAGCATAGGGCAAGATGCCCATCACCATGTACTGTAATTCAACCCATGTTCAGTGTTTTTACTTATTTTTGTGATGCTTTTACACCAGCAGTTTTGTCCAAAACTCTTACCAACCATTTCACGTCTGGGGAGACTTTGTTCATATAAGGCGTATATGTGAACAAAATCTGGTAAATTTTGGTGAAATCATCAGACCCCAATATGTTGATTGTTGTATTGACATACATGTTCGCCTGAAAAATACTGATTTCACATCATTGTCACTGCACTTGCAAAGATAGGGATCATAGATGATACAGAATAAAGGGTTTTCCATGTAAGAAAGATGTGTTTGCCGTACTTACGACGGAATGTATGACAGGACTTAAATTAATGTCTGATGACGTGGAAAGTAATCGCAGACAAGTCAGTGCAATCTTTCTTGTTGTTGTTTGCAACCCTGACAAAGGAAAAAACTGAAATAACAAGTGGTGTAACATCAAATTTCCCAATGTCCAACTTTTGTTTCTGTACTGCAGATACAAATAACCGTACAGATACTAGATTAAATCGTAAGGCATTCTATAAACAGATTTCTACTTATATCTTTGTCTAAATAGGGGCCCTGGTTTTCTGCATTGAAATCAGGAGCTTTGCCCGCCCATACACCACACCGACCTCCACAACCTTACACTACTTCCTGCATTGGTACATGAGGTGAAGTATTATCCAATATGCACATAATTCCAAGGGATACCGGACTGGGCAGCACTGCATTGGTGGATTTTATTATATTTGGGTTGCATTATCTTCTGGGATGTAAAGAAGAGGTTTTTACAAAATAAAATAGAGGCTAAAGTTGAATTTTACAGCCAGTCAGTTCAGGTTATGTGCAAAAGTGTGACTGTAACGTTGGGAGCACTAACATCACTGAGTTTAAGCTTTGTATAATAATTCCCTATAGTACTCCTGTAAGGAGTGGAGTAGGAACACAGAACCGGGGTGTTTCTGCTGATTGTGCCAGTTTACTGTGGTCAAACCAGCAGTAAACAGTCACATAGTAAATGCGGATTCCTTGCTGTTGGCTCGGAACTTGTAAATGAGTACGAGGAAATGCAGCACTCCACACACACACCTGCACACACAGACACACACACACACACACACACACACATTGACACACACCTCTGCAAAGAATGATGATGCTGATGAGAAAGTGCTAAGCTTCCTTTTACTATTCTGGACACCTCTACAAATCCACTCAATGTACCACACACACACACACACACACAAACACACTAACACAGACGCACATGTTGAACAGAGGGAAAGTAAACAAGTTCACACACACCACTAAAAATATGCACTGATGCAGCACTGCAGCTCTAATGGAATCCCCGTCCAATCTAATTACCTGTTATATGGAGAGTTTTTTGTAGTTTTTTTCTCTCGGCCAATTCTGATGACACACAGCTTGTGTTTGTTCTGCCTTATACCTGAACAAACAGCACCGCACGCTCACACTCGCCCACCGATATTTAAGCAGGAACGGGTCCGCAGGAAGTTTCAATTCTTGACCTCTCCACCACACCCAGCGCATGCTCTCATTTTCAATTCCCTCTCTCTGGGTGTTTCTTTCCTTTTCTCTTTATTTTTTCCTGCCTGTTTTTCATCTTCTTCGCATTTTCTCCCTTTTTCTCTTTTTTTCTTACAATGTAGGAGAGCCAGATTCCTCTCTCTGATAGATCTTTAATCCATGGTTGCTTCTGAATATTTTATATAGAGTATGTCTGTTTTTTTTCTTGCTGAATCTACATATTTTTTACAACTAAATCAATACTCTTGGTATTTGTGTGTGTTTATGTCAAAGATATAACAATATAGTACCGATAGGTACACAAACTTCAACTGACTGCCTTGCTCATTCATTGAATTGAATTCAGTTAATAGAGTAATAGCAGGGTAATCAAAGTTTCTTCATCTAGATTCATAATGGATTCAGTCGTTCCTACAGTAGTAACATGGCTGGATCAACCTGTTAATCCTGGTTCAAATCCTGGTTTGATGGCAAAAACTGGTAAAAATCACATATTTCAATTTTTTTCAAGATTCAGTAATCAGCACAGCTGGGCAATGTAGTTTCTAGCAAACATTACTCAAACAAGAAGAAATAGTTCAATAGTTGGGGTCTGTTTTCTGTAGCGGATTGATACATATTGGATCTCTACTGAGTATTTCACGCAGCAGGACGACGTGAGACTGAGTCAAAAGCCATTGTCGTCCAACATGTCAGTGTGTTGTACTAGGTGACATGTTCCTTCATCACCATGAACGCACACACTGTAGTTTATTTAGACATCCCACATACAACGTCCTGCTGCCCCAAATACTCACTGAAAACTAAATGTGGATTAATCTGCAGCTGAAAAATGCATTCCTTACTTTCATTTGAGTAATATTTGCCAAAAACAACAGCTTTCTTTAGGAAATTACTGAGCCTTTTATGAAAACTAAATATTATATTTTTATATACATTTTTTTGTATACAGCGTGAGAAGGTCACACACATTATTGGTGTAGTGGCTATCTGTCAAAAAAGGCCACGGATGCACCAGTTCAGTTGGATTTTACACAGGCAATTAAGAAGTCCATTGTCCAGACATGATTCATGTGTTGGGTTGATTTATTTTCCAGTTCAATAGCAAACAGACATGTGTTCATCCTGCAGTTTCTATCTTGCTCTGTGGCTCTGTCTTGCTCTGGTTAAAAAACCATGTCCCTTCCTGGTGCCTCACCTGACATTAACTCACCTGCTACCTTTATCCCAAATTCTGCCTGGTCTGATGCTCAGTGCCCCTAGTGGTTACGAATACAAATGCAAAAGTAACAAATAATAATAAAACAAATGAAATGGCTCCTAGAGTTGGTTTTGGTCTTTTCATGGGATTTGTTGACAATAATTGATGAATGGTCTTTGCTAGGGTCATTGTTTTCCTGCTACGTGACACATCCTGGTACAAACCTATGCCAAGACCTGCTTGTGTATGTGCTGCAGGTTCACAAATGCAATCTAGTACTGCTGGCCTCTGAGCAGCTCCTGCAAAGCAGACAGGAGATAAGCGCTGTGGGTAATTACAGAGAACATGCTGTATTACAGTGTACTTATTAGTGACCTTTGGCAGCTTCTCTTTCAGCCGTTCATGCTGTCACCACTGCTACACTTCCCTGAGCCCTTGGAGCCACTTTCTGTTGTATCGACAGCAAATGAATGACTAACCAAATACAGTTTGCGCTTCTGTTTTCACTGATCACAGCAGCTTTTTTACATTTCACTGCATTTTTACTAACCCACAATTTTCTTTTTGTAAACTTTAGTTACTTATAGTGTAGACACATAGTATAACCATGAAAAAAACATCTTCTAAATATAGCATGCATTATCAACACTGCTGCACTTGGCCCCCAGTGAGGATACAATGAGGGGGCAGCATGTCTTACAATTGAGTGAGAAGCCTGCCGCTGATCTCCTTTAGAACTCAGTGAAGTGAGAACAAGAGGCCAACTGAGCATCCTGTTGAAGGTTGGCGGTGGAGAAACACCTCTATTCATAGAACGGGAGCTCCACACAGGTAACCTCTTTCTCTGTATCACACAAGCTCTGCCCTCTAATAGACTTTGTGATTAGATAAAACTGCAGGTGAAGACAGTTATGTAAGCTACGCTGTAGCAGACAGAACAAGAAGTGCCCACCTTGGATATTTACAAAGATACCTGAACGGCGCTTCTCTCTGTCAGTCACCGTATTAAACCCGCCTCATACTAGATAAACACTTGTGATTGGTTAGCCCGATAAATCGGCAGAGAAGTCAGTCTGAGAGGGGCCAGATGTATCTGCCAGAGCAAATGAAACATGAGCTTGCAGATTCGTCTGGTTCCCAGGCTAATATGAACCTTGAATATGAAACATTTTCTAATTTTCTTAAACCAAATTTGCAGGAGGGAAAAAAAAAACAAAAAAAAGACAGACAATACTCACTTCTGGGGAACCTAATGAGGAGATGCACCTCATGCCTGGGCACCCTACTGTCTTCATATTGGCTCAGAGACTGCAATGGACCATCTTGGATGGAATTGCATATCAATACACCCCACCCCCCCAAGAAGTATTCCATTGAGATCAGCTGTTCTGTTGTAAATCTTTCATTGTATTTATGTTATTCTCCCCAGGTGTTTGTGCTTTGGGACTGAATTAGGAAACAGTCTGTCCATTGTTATTGTTTAAAGTCCTGTTTAAGTGTTTAAGTCCTCAAACACTGTGTCCAATAATCCGACTTCCCCCACAGGCGCAAAAATGTTGCTACTACAATAGTCAATGATTCCAGATTGATTCCATTTTTGGAGCGTTTTCTAGTGATACAGCTGAAGCTTTTCTACATCATTTTGCTCTGATTCACATCTTCCTGGTGATGCTGCTGTTTTTCTTTCTGAGCTGGAAGTCTTCCTGGCTTCTGGGAGTGTGAGAAGGCCTAATGGCTCCAATGGGAGTGACACCAAACTGTCTTTGATAAATTGTTTTTAAATTACAACATAATTTCATTTAGGCAGCAATTTCCACAAGACTCCTACAGAGAAGTGATTCGGGCTACATCGGGATTGGCTTACAGACGCACGCGCCCGTGCACGCATGCTCTCACACACACTCATGCAAATGTGCACACGCGCACGTGAACCCAGAATCATCTGCTTTGGCGAGGATAGTGTTACACGACCTGCAGCCCGGAGGCTAACCAAATTACCGCCTCCAAACTACTAAAGTGGTCATTAAGGACACTTTCTCTCTCTCTGTCTCTTTGTCTCTGACTCTCGATTGCTCGCTCTCTCTTTTTCATCATGTTCTCCAACCTTTTCCATCATTTTTCTTAATTATTTCTCTTAATCTATTTTTTCTCCTTTATGTTTTCGCCCACTCTCTTCTCTCTCTTTCACGCCCGCTCTAACTTTGTTTTTTTGTTTGTTAATCTCTTTTTTATTCTTTCCGTGCCGTTTACTCTTATCTCTGTTAATCGCTCCATCACTTTCTTTTCTTCCTCCTCTTCTCTCTCTGTCTCTCTTTCTGTATTTGCTGTTAAAAGCTTAGATTGTTGCTTGCCTCAGTGCTACTGCTCTGACTTTTAGCTGTGCATCATTACACACAAGCACACACACACCCACCCACACACACACACACACACACCATTACCAGTCTTCATTACATGGGCGTTATGGAGTAATGCTCCAATGCACTCATGCTCACACACACACGCGCTATGTAATATCAGTGAAGAATGACTAAATGATCTGTAATGGTCCAAAACCCTAAACCCTAGCCTTGCCCCACCCTGGGAAAACACACACACACACACACACACCCACACCCACACACACCCACACACACACACACAAGAGGAGGAAGGTGTGATGCTAATTCACATACAACTTAGTACAGTGCAATTTTGAAAGGAGGGAAAAGTAACTTTCATTTAATTTATAACAAAAAATACAAAAGTGCTACTGCCTGAAACTGATGTTTCAGAACTTGCCTGATAACATCAGTTTGACCAAATCCTGACAATATGCTGCCATTACATTTGACCTGCAGTGAAATGGGTCTTAATTGTTTTAGCTACAGTATGGAACCCTGTATTCACCATAAAAATAAAACTATAGTAAAAAGTCATACATGCTTTTATCCCATGAAGCCTGAACTATAATGTCCTCAGTCTGCACCAGTCCAACTCCAGAACTCTGCGGTAAAGCTTTTAACACATTATATGACACAAATCAACACTGTTTCAGCCCGTTTATTGGATTCCTATCAATTTAACTGCTCACTTTTGACATACACTGCATCATATGGCCACTGCCCTTTGTGCTTATCTTTCACCACTGGGAGGAACCCCTGGTCCTCTGATCAAGTTTTAGAGAACCGTAAGGAATGCACATGTACACAGTTGTTTTCACTGGCATTTTTCTGCCAGATAAACCTGTTGTGTCTTTGGCCTCATTTGTTTTTCTGCAATTCCACTGTTTAATCTAGAGCTGGAATGATTAGTCAATTTACAGATTTATTGAACAGAAATCTGCGTCTGTTTTTGACACTGATGAATCACTGAAGTCTTATTCCCAGCAACATAACATTCTGGGTTCTCTTAAACCAGCTCGTTTCGGGCTCTGAAACAGTTAATATCTAATCCCTGGCACGTTTTTGCCCCTGTCCAGCTCTGGGTTTCCTGGATCATTGAGACACACACCACACTCATTATGGGACCTTTCTAGGTCAATAAAATATTGTTGAATTGAATTGTTTGTCTATAGGAAGTTCTTAAATGGAAGTGGCACAAAATCTAGGATATTGTTTTCAAAAGTCTGGTTCCCAACCCATCAATCTGCTGCAGTACACTTTAAATTTTAATAAGATAAGTGTAGGGAGCGCTGCACATGCACTTGTTTTCAACAAAGCTGCTCCCTTTTTCTTTCTTCTTGCTTACCGTACAAATAAATTGTTTGGCTTAAAAGTTTTTGAAACTCCTGTTTTAGGGCTTTGCACCTGGAAAAATAAATAAATTAAGATAAATAGATACTGTGAAAGCTAAAGAGTTTTGTTTGGCATAAAATTGGTTTTATATAGGACCCTACTTTTGTCAATCAAAATGCACAGCAAAAGCAGAGGCGGGAGATGCACCATGCACTGGGTGTGGCACAGACCTTTGCATGCAGTTATGGGGTTAAATATTAGAATAGGTGTTTTAGAGGCTGGCGTCAATCAAAAGCAGGGAAATCAGCTCAGTTCCCCACCTTAAAAGCAAAGCTTACTGCAGGGATGTACTGACAGTTTATGGTAATGCAAAGGAAACTCCAGATCAGCTTCGGCAGTCTGGATTCTCAAGGATCAAAGAACATGGATCACCCCATAATTAACGGTGATCCTTGAAAATGTCAGTGCTGGTGCAAAGCTGCGCCCTGCGTTTATATGAAAATGCCCCTTCATTAGCTGCAGAACAGCCTTCCCAATACATGCATTAGTCATCTCCAGTGCTGCCATGCAATTACATCTATATAAAGTAGTCTATTATACTGTTAGGAGGCCCCTATTGATCCCACACACACACACACACACACACAAACACACACACATTTACAGTATTTAGCAATGTCAATTAAGTGAGCACAATATCAACTAAAATTATAAATGCTTTAAAACTGGATTTTTTTTTTAGAGCAGGCAGGTGATAGAACAGATTGCAGGAAAAAGCAGAAGCAAGAAAGCAATAACTAAGGCAACATGAAGCAACAAAACACAAATAAAACACAATGATCTGACAAATGAACAAAGAAACTTGACCGGTTTATATGATGAGTGGCTAATAAGGGAATGAGATGCAGGTGAGGAGGCAGGGCTGAATGAGGAGGACAACTTCCTCTTTAACTTGATGCCAGATATGACAGGGATTAACCATTCATTAATTAGACATGTCTGTATTTCAATGTGACTAATACATTTAATAAATACAATAAATAAAAATAAATAGAATGAAAGAATTATGTATTAAATAACAATAAATCACCAAATTTGACAGAATTCTACCAATTAAAATATACAAATATATTTTGTGCACAATACACAAATTGCCAATCCAAAAGTAGTCTCTATAACCCATCCACACTTTGCCCTCCAACCACTTCTCCGACAAGTAACACGCCCTCATTGATCTTGTCGAGAGAGTGACCTGGCTTCAAATCACTGATATTGACCTGAACCATACCCTTTAACCCCCACTTTCTCCCACTGTAACCATCACACAGGGCATGGACAAGCTTCAACTTGAAGGCTGTGAGGGAGAAAGGTTTCAGGATACTGAGTAAAGGCCTCTGCAGGTTCACCCATACAAATGTAGGCATTGATGATGGTGATGTTTAGCATTCCCAAAAAAGAAGAATTCTTTCCTGTGCGACCTACATCATAGTAGCTCCTAAGCTGGTCCAAATGGTCAACTCCCACCATCTTGTAATTATAGTCAACAACCAATTTAGGCACAGTTATCAAGTCATCCAGTCAAAACCTGGTTGCTGGCTTCATCACTTCATCCCCTGATGAATTCGTATTGATAAAAAACACATCTCGTTTGTCCTTCCAGCAGCAAATGACAAGATCCTCTACTGACCACGTGATACTCTCGCCTTTCTCGACTTTCCCATTTGTGATGGCTCTGGGAAAGGCATTTCTGCTCGGCCTATTGATACCACGAAAGAAGGTGTCAGCCTGCAGTAGGTCACCCGCAAGGGAGATGGAGGAAAAAAAGTCTGCATACAAGTGATGATGTGACAACAGGCAAACTCTAATTAGGTTTGTGACGCTGAATGCAGGGCAGTGTCCACTGAAGCTGAATATCTGGATTTGGTTGCTCTGAACTCTAAGGATATGTTGGCCTAGCAGGTACTGCCCCCTGGTGACCTCTCCTTATGCCTCTGCCCTGCCCCCTTCCTCATCTCCACACTCGTCCTATGCTTCTTCCTCTTCCAAACCTTCTCCGCCCTTCTAACCCCCAACTTCCATTAATTTCACTCTCCTCACTTTCTTCTCCTGCCTTGCTGCTCTCTTCTTCATTGAGCTCTGCTTGTACTGAATCTGAATCCTCTGCATTGCTCTCTTTCCATTATTTATTTAGAAGTCGCTAAATTACGTCATAGCCTAATTTGCATAATTGTAATGGACGCTGTAGGACAGAGGAATAACGGTGAGAGAGACTAAACGAGAGTAAAAAAACACTATGTTTAGAACTACAAATTAACTTTCTTCTGTTGATTCTTGTTTTGTTTTTGTTTTTTTGCCATTGAAATAGGCCATCACTTCTCAAAATAACTTAATGACGTGAATGCTTTGTCTAGACCCTCATTACATAATTTAAAAAATAATAAAAAATAAATAAAACAATTTTGTCTTGTACTGATAAATGTTAGAATATCAAATTTAATCAAAAGACTGTTATGTGGGGTGGAATTGCTAGCTCCATATTGAACCCTCCTCCTTTATCCGGGCTTTTTCTTTCTTTCTTTTTTTATGTTTGGTTTAGTTTCTAACCTTATGCTCCACTTAGGAGCCAGCTAGCTGGATGTTTAGCTGATGTCACAGAGGCACACAGACAGTGGACGAGGTGAGTAAGTGACTGAGGCTGTGTGAGTTAAATGCACTGATTTATTTTAGTGTGACAGTGAAGAAACATTTATATTTACATCAGCGGCGGCTTTGTGAATGCGCAATTCATTTGCAGTGTGGATGCGAGTGAGGGTCTCCTCTGTGCTCTGACTGCAGCTGGGATGCTGCTGGAGGAAACTGTCAGACTGACCGCCTGTGAGTTTGGGACGGTGGAGGGGCTCACGGCAGCACCCGCTGCTCGTTGAGGACAGTAACTGCAGAACGATACGTGCTTTCACGTCAGAATCTCCAAAACACCAGAAAAGTCTCCAATAACACCAGAAAAAGTCGCTAGATTTGTCGCTACTTTGGCCACTTTGGCAACACTGCGAGAGAACACTGAGTAATGTACGTGTTTATTTGCATATATAGAGCAGGGAAGTGAGATCTAATCACAAGTGGTCACTGGAGACGCATTTTAATGCCATGTGTGAACTGACGGACTTGGAGCTTACAACTTACTTATGATCAGATCACCCAATGTTAATGCCAGGTATGAACAGGGCCTGGCCCAGCTGCTTTGCCTGTTAAAAACCTGTTATTTTAGAAGAGCCTCTAGGATGGAGGTGAAGCTGGTGGGCTAGAGCTGGTGGATGAAGGGATGGGAGATGGTGTCAGGAGGTATCAGAACTTTTAATCCCAGGAACTACTTTTTGAGGAGCTAAAAGGTTCCTTCTGCCCGTTGTTGTCTGCGTTTCCACCATGGTCTAAAGAACCACGGTGTGTCATATAGTGACAAGCTCGAAAGCTGCGGGAAGAAGCGTCCTCCAGGTGCAGCAACAGGTAATCCAATCCATGGAAGTTCCCTGTTGTTTGTTGATCATGGTGAAAAAGTATTTTCCACCAACGATCTGATGTGCAAAAGTTCTTCTCTATTATATTATATGATAGGGTTCACCTGGACATGAAGCACACACGATGCAAAAATGCAAAGTTGAGGAGGAGCCGGAGACATGGCAGAAGTCCTTGGTGCCATATTCTATGTATAGATGTACAGATACTCATAGTCATGATTACAAGAGGAGCACTTGGCTTAATGGTAATCAACAGATTGCCACTGGTGATTCTTATCTTATTGTATGTAAATAATGTATGTAGGCTTGGAGCTTTAAAATCCCACATATGCTGCAAACAGCCGTGAGCCACAGTCAGCTCATTAAATGTGTATAAACACGTTTGACAGCAATTAGTGTTAAAAAAAATTGATTGTAGGAGGTTTGTTGCCCCCACAGTAAAACAGAAGCAGCATCCACATTGTTTGAAAATCAACATTTAAAAGCATCTATCAATTGAAATTTGTTACCATTTCTCTACCACAGATATTTTCTATCAACACTATCTTGTTGCTGCTGTTTACATTCTACCGGGCGCAAATAAATAAATAAATAAATAAAAAACACTACAGAATTATTGTGTGGGTGTATGTGTATATATATGTATATAAATAACTGTGTATAGTTTTATTTTACTTATTTATTTACATACATAACACTTAATACTGATTGAAAGTAGAAGGGATTGGAATCTGTAGTAAATAGGTATGTATATTTGCACAACTTGTTTAATTTGCAGTATTAGTATTCAAAAGCCCATTACAAAACACCCTTATTTTAGATGTTAAAACCTAATGTTGTTGCTTTAATCTCTTCGGAAGACACCGTTCCTTAATTTTTTATTAGATTTTTTGAGTCTGCATTATCTTTTAATTGAATTGTCGTTTTTCCACAAAGATAAGAATTACTCTGAATTGACATGGTCTGGTGGCTCATTTACACTGAAGAAAAAAGAAATGTGAAAAAAGGGAGGAAGAGAAAAAACAACATTAAGGACCCTAAAAGAAAATATATATATATATTTGTTTTTGTTTTTTTCCTCTCTTGGCACTCTCAATATTTTCCCTCTCTTGGTTCTCCTTCTCTCACTGTGTCTTCTGCCACTTTATTTGATCTAAGGGCGACCACTAAGGTTGAATCCCACTGTGTGCGTTTGTGAGTGTGTGAGCGGGTGTGACTGGTAGCCATGTCCAGCCAAATGACCTCTCCTGGGGCAGTGGCTGTCTTAGCTTTATGACTTGTCATAAAGGTGCCATCTGAACAGCAAGACTCCGTAGTGGCCTTTATACTGTGAAAGATATATTGAATACATGATCCCATGTGTGGATGTGTTTCTTTCCTCTGGGTGTTGGAACAGTTTAAAATGCGCCCTGATCAGCAGCAAGCCACATCATGACTTCACAGACATATATAAATTGTTCACTAACCATAAGATCAGGTTTGTATATTGTTCAGAGAAAGCAGCAGAGGTGATACATTCTGAGTATGGCCACAGGGACAGGCTCCAATGTAACACATTGTACTGTATGAAGTATGTTGATGATTGTCTCTCAGTCTTTGTGTTAGACTGTATTTTGTCACCATGGCCAGATTAAGCTGCTAACACGAGCTGCCCCCCTGCACCTCCCACTTTTACTGTGCTAGAACACTCCCTGGCTCCATACTTGCTGTCTGGTTATTTGATCAAACAAATTAATTTAGGAAAGTGCAACATATAAGCACAAAACTGAAGTAATAAGGTCTTGAAACTAAATTTCAACACAGGGACCCTCTTCAAGACAGGGCCTTGAGAGAAGGAAAAAAAAGCAGGACCCACCTCAAGGGCCTCGTCATGTTAGTTGATATTGTGCTTTGTTGGCACATATTTTCAGACAAATGTTCAGTTAAATCTGGGTGACAACAAAGTAACCCTGAAGCAAACAAGCATATGACTTATTAATACACCATAAATGTTATCAACCAAATGTCTTTTCCTTCATCCAGTATCTTTCAGCCTTATATTAAAGCACGATTGAGCAGTGTTACAAGTGTGTGGGGGAAATCACATTTTTCTTCATTCCAGGCTGCCCTTGTGTAACACCTGTGAGAAAGTTAGCAGGTTCCTTTAGAGACACTATTAGACTAATATTAGACCAATGTTTCCCAACCTGGGGGTCGGGACGCCCCTAATCGAGCCACAAAATGTGTGTGAGTGGACGCAAGACCAATAAGCTTGGACAGAGGAAGAAAAAACACATATCTGCTGTACATGTTGGGCCTATGATTGTCTTTGATCTAACCTTTCCTTTAACCTTGCTAAAGGGCGTCTCAGTGGAAGTAATTTTCAAAGATCGAAGCATTGACCTTCTGGTCAGAACCTTTCTTCTCAAAGCGTCTTACTCAGATTGGTGAAGCTCCATTTTTATGTGAAATACTGGAGAGCTTTTCAGGCCTCTTGAAACTATTCAAATGAAACATCACTGTATGGTTTAACTGCTCAAAACTCATAGACACATGCAACCTGTGATGATACGGGGTCACATGCCACCAAAAAAACATCCAGTAATAATAGAGGTATTAAAAGGGTCCAAATAGTAAAGACTTTCTTAAATGTCTGATGTGTCCAAAGGCTCACATAATTTAAAGTTAGAGAACAAAGATGTTTCAAGATTTTGGGATTGAGATGTTTCAAAATGATGAGCTTGTGCAGAATGTTAAATATGTAGAGTTACCGTATTATTTTATAACTGTCATTTTAATGTATAATAATAGCAATGAAAGTAATATAATCCATCAAAAAGAACCACACACACACACACACACACACACACACACACACAAAGTGCTCGGCTGCCAATCAGTACTCGCTCTAATGAAGACACCTCACTTGATGGCTGATGGATTCATTCTGTGCAGATCCACAAATGGAGGGGTGTATAAACAGGAGAGAAGGAGGAGTACAGTACAGTATGAAGAGAACCGGAGAGGGGGTCACACGAAAGGCAAGAGAAGGCAGGAGGAAAGATAGAAAGATGAGGGAGGCAGGGAAAAGGAGGGATAAAGAAAGGATTAAGACGGACAGAAGGAGTGGATACAAATACTGAAATCACTGGAGAGAAGGAATAAGCCAGAAATGAAGGAAAGAGGGGAACATATTGATGGAGAGAGAGAGAGGAAGAGAAAAAAGCAAAGGAAAAAGAGATGGAGGTAAGGAAGGGAAAGAGGGTAGAAATAGAAAAGTGACCAGATTGAGAGAGAAGGTGGAGAAAAAAATGAGGGATGAATTGAAAGAGATAAAGTGGAATGGTGAAATGAAGGAACAGATGTGAAAGGAAAAAAATCACCATGGGGGATCTAAAGAAAATCTGAAGGAGGACAGAGAGATGGACAGATAGAAAAGGTGCACAGGGAAGAGAGAAAGTTTGAAGAAAAGAAGCTCAGAGAAAAGGAGGAAGTTGAAATACTAAAGCTGTTGGAGCTTCATGTAGCATAGCAATTTAACATGGGCTATACAAAGCACTTTACAGCCTCTCTGTCCCTCCATCACCTTCAAACACACACACACACACACACACTCAGTGACACAGTGGAAACACTAATAGAAAGCCAATATGAGTACAAGAAAGAGCAGAGCTCGGGGAAATGAGAACCTGGACTAACACTCGATTTTCTCCTCCAGCGTTGTCCCCAGTCTGGCCTATTGATTTGAGAGACAGATGAAAGAGTGGAGCTGCTGAGCAATATGGCTGCTGAAAGCTTGGGTGAGTGAGTGATAGAGGAGAGAGAAAGAGGAGAGAAGAAAACAGTCAAAAATAAAGGAGTAAATGTGGCACAAGATGTTGTGAGGTGCTTCGGCAAGGCACTGAACTCAAAGCGAGCCTTTCAGATGCAAAACCCCTCCACGTCCTCTGAATGTCTCAAGGATGTAACAAAGAGCAGTGACCACGCACAGCTCTGTGGATGGAGACGTGCAGTCTAGTCACTTTAAACCTTCAGCACACAGCTGGAATACATTCGGTGAGTTTGGACAAACTAGACGAAGGTTTAAGGACTTCTTGACTAAAGTCTGGATATTCTGATTGATCTTGTTATTTCTAAGAAAATGATTATAATTGTAAGTGATTGTAGGGGTCTTCAGAATTTAAAATTGTAAGAGTTTGGGGGACAAAAAAATAGTTAAATACCGGGCTACAGGCTTGTTTCTCTCTTATGTAATCTATGATGTTATCAGAAAACATTAATAACTTAGTTCTTGTCTAGTGTTAACTAATCAATTAAAGTAACTGTCAGTATGACATATATGAAAAAATGTGTGTGTATTCACCCTTTCACAATAAGGCCCCAGAAGTCTGCTGTAACTTTAGTTTTGGGAGAAAGCCTGTAGATGCAATTTTATTTAATTTTTTGTTTGCATCCTTGTTTTGTCCCCTCTTTTTCTTTTGTTCATATTTTTTGATAAACAGGGAAAATTGGTCTCTTAGCATTAGCTGCTCAGAGCGGTTGGCGTTGATGTGTTCTCTTCTGTTGTGAACTTGCCAGTATGAGTGGTGCTGCTTCTCTTCCCAGTCAACTGAGGTAAATTAACCTCTGTTAATTATTAATAGCATAGACTGCTGTTTTAAACCCTGTAATTATCCTCTGGGTGAAGGAGTAAACTATAGATTTGCGGAAGAAAGGCAAAATGAAAGAGGAGTGTGTCCAGGACAGAGAGGGGAGGAGATTGAAGAGTATTCAATTAGCTGTAATTACTGTAAGATTAGCGTTGGTAATTAGGGCGATAGTTAGAATGACATTTACAGGCAGAAAATCTGTTTACAGTAGCCATTTAATTTATCCTTATTTTAACCATTCAACCTGATCTGAGGAACTATCCATCCATCCATTTCTTTCGCTTATCCGGGCCCGGGTCGCGGTGGCAGCAGGCTAAGCAGGGTTTTCCAGCAACGTTTTCCAGCTCCTCCTGGGGGATCCTGAGATGTTCCCAGGCCAGATGAGATATATAATCCCTCCAGCGTGTTCTGGGTCTACCCCGGGGTCTCTTCCCAGGAGGCATCCTGATCAGACGCCTGCACCACAGCTGGCTCCTTTCAACGTGAAGCTCCTTCTAATCGGAGATCCTCCAGGTTTCTGCACTTCTAACCCTGTCTGTATGGCTGAGCCCAGCCACCCTACGGAGGAAACGCATTTCAGCCACTTGTATCCGCGATCTCATTCTTTCGGTCACTACCCAGAGCTCATGACCATAGGTGAGGGTTGGAACGTAGATTAACTGGTAAATCGAAAGCTTTGCATAACTAATAATGTCGTTATATGACTGGAGAACACTTCAGAGTAAAAATAAAGTAAACAAACCAAATATATATATATATATATATATATATATATATATAAAGCCGAAAAAATAAAATAAAATAAAAAAACATTATATTGCACTGCAAAAGCTCCAGTCAATCAGTCTCATCAAATTGGAATTTTAATATAGGATTGTATTGTAGGAGAGTATAATTTGAATAATGCTAATGAAAAATTCGACCAGGTAGCTGGCTCATGTTATTTTTGCTGGCTAAATTAAAGGTGCCCTGTGGGGTTTTGTCAAACAAACATGGTTATGTTTACATTATGTGTTTCTCACCAAAACACATTGTATGTATCCTTAAGGTCTAAAAAGCACATTGCATACATTTACTTGAAAATGTGACATTTTTTAATATATTTTGAAACTTGCATTGTTTACATCGATGCTAAAAGAGAGCTCCACTGATTGTAAGTTGACTCAAGGGATGTCAGTTGAGGACATTTATCCGACTTCACACAGCTTCCTATAAACTGATCAGTAGGCGTACTTCTCCTTTTTTGCAGATTCATCTTCCCTGCCTTTTGCTGGCATAGTTCCAAATGGAACTAGTGGTCAAAAACTCCAAAGGCTACCTTTAACTTCTTGAAATAAGGCACTTGGATAGGTAGAATTACTGTATCTCATTCCCCCTGGTGGACTGTATTTACTTTTTAAGGTATTTCAAAAAAATGTTTGTTAAGAAAAGAAACAGAAACATCACATGAAAGGGACCCAAGAAGTATACAGAAGACGTATACAGAAGTTATCACTTCTTCATACTTTGGCTCAGTAAGGTAGATATATTTTTTGCAGTGTATAGTTCAAACTTTTCCAGGGCCATTTTGCTGCCAAAAGCAAAAAAAATGTGTATAATAACGCAGAACCTGTAAGCAGGACACTTGATGTCCTCCATGCCTCACACTGAGGTTTACAGTGAGACAGCTAGCAGAACCATATGTCAGCTCCAGCAGCAACCTGAACAGAGGAACTCTGCCTCTGAGACACCGGGAGACAGTTCACCTCTGAAAGTATATTTCTCCTAACTTCTCCCTCTCCACCTGCCACCGTCTCTTTCCTTCCTTTTTCTGTCCTCGTCTCCTTCCCCATTCTCGCTCTCATCACAACAGCGACGGTGATAACTTGCGCTACATTTGCAAGCACCACAAAATGTCAACAGTGTCTGTTTATTGGCTTTGTTGTCGTCCTGTGGGGAAACACTAGTTTGCGTGCAGTGCTCTTAAAAAGGTGCCAGAGAAGTTTAACTTTTCAGTTTTTTTGGGAGCGGAGGGAATTTCTAGCTCTGTCTCTCTCTGTCTTATCTGCTGTTGTGTTTATTAACACGCCTCTACTTATTCTGCTTTTGATAGTTTGGCCTTAATATTTAAGATGTAGTAGTTTTACCCGCCATGATGAAATTAAAAAAACAAAATAAAAACAGGAAAAACTAAAGTTGGAATAGTAATGAAAGGGTACTAGTGTGTTGGAATAAAATGCCCCAGTTATACCTTAAAATAAAAATAGGGATTGATGTGTGATAAGATCACAACAAATCTAAAAAGACACCTTAACAAAAAACCATCCTGTTATACAATCACTTACTACAATGTGCCCAGTATTGGTTTTTCAAGGCAGACTAAAGGCAGCAGGTCCTTATTTCTATGAACTGTTAGTCTTCCCTTCTGCACTACTTTGCAGAACTGGTTATCAATGGTTATGGTAAGACATTAGGCAGCTGAACTGCCCAGTTGGAGATAACGTGTGTTGCTGACACTGATGTTCAATCTTTCCTTCACTGTAACCATTTTCAAATATCGGCAAGCTGACATATCAGTCACACTCTGACTCAGACACATACACATATTCCAAGGTGCCCTGGGGGGCTGCTGAGGCTCATTTTACAGCAAAGTAGGATGCTGTTGATGCAGTCAACAGCTGTAAAATGGGATTCAGAGGGGCGACTTTGAAAGAAGCCAAGAGTGAGATGAGTCAGCAGCAAGGACCAACATGCACCAGATAGGCAATAAGGCGGGGATGGGGGTGTGGATGGGGATGTTGGGCAATTTTAATCTGGAAGCAAAAAAAAGTTGGGCTAAAGAATTCACTATATTTAGAAGATTTAACAAATAAAACTGAAAGAACTTAAAACAACAACGCTCAAAACACAAAAAAAAAAAAACTTAACAAACCAACAAGAATCATCTAAATTTCATTTTTAATACCAAAGAACGAAGAAGAAAAAGAAAGCAAGGCCATACATATTCACAGCCAGCAGTGATGAGGGCTGCGATCCAGACATTACAGTCCCCAGGGAAACACGAACCACAATGAGACAGTTCCTCCCTCCTGTTGTAAGGCAGTTTTATTCAGCGAAACTACTCTCCAGCCATGCATATTGCATGGCTTAGAAATACTTCTCTATATCATTAGTGTCGCCTACGATATTGTGTGTGTGTGTTAAAGTGAATGTGCATAAATGCCTGCCACTGTGTGTGTACAGTATGTGCAAATGTGCATCCTGTTATACAGATCTTTGTGCATTAGTGAATGTGTGTGTGTGTGCACACTCATGCAAACAAGTCATATGAATGTGTCACTATATGTGCACAGCATTCTCTGTATGTGTGTGTGTGTGTGTGTGTCTTTTCCTTCCATGCAGCGAGATGTAAAGTAGTGGTGTTATAAGCACGATGCTGCCACTAAGTAATTGCATGGAGAGGCCTTGAGGAGCTGACAACATATTAAAAACCATAAAGAAACGCATCATGATGTTCAATAAAACAGACGCCTGATGCATTATGCATAACACACAACTCTTGCTCGCACTTGTACAGTTTTTTCCTCCTTTCTTCTTTCAACCACCCTCCCCCCCACCATTGGCTCTCTCTTTCTGCACGAGTGCAAGTGCGCCTTTATTATGTTCATCAATACTGTACGTTATTACCAGAATTAATCGCGCCAGGAAGCAATGGGATTTATGGGATGTAAATGTTCTCCTCTGACCTTTGCAGTGGCACCACCATCCTCACCATCTTTTCACTTTTTATGATTTTGAAGAACTTAAGATGACATAAGACCAAAAGATAAACACACCTGCCCACCAACAACCATCCCTACATTGTATCGCTGCTTAATTGCATTAAGTGGCCCCTGCTCTGCTCTCTGTTGTACTGGCTGCTGCCGATATGAACTCATTGTTTTGTGATATGGAGGCGTCCGATCATCAGGACCACATTGTCTCTGCTAGTGTAATTTGATATAAAGCTATGGTCACTTTTTTATCATCAGCTTTTGACTGTTTAAGTGATAATCCTTAGATTTTCTAGTGATAGGGTTTTAAGGATTCTGTTGTTATAGCTCTTTTTATTCTGTTCTTTTCTCTCTAGTCTTGCCAGTTCCTCTTCTGATGATTCCTGACAAACCAGAAAATATAATAACCATCACAGACCAGAACAGTGAATATTAAAGCTTTGGCTACACTGTAGGTTGAGTCACTCGAGAATCAATTTTCGAACCCTCGGAACATTGGCTAGAGCCAATGTTTTGGGGCTTCCGGTGTAACCAGTGGATGTCAGGATAACAGATATCTCGGTCAAGATTTCCTCTTCTGTGCGCCTGTCATAGTTACGTCATAGTTATAAGATATTTGCATATGAATGTAGAGATTTTAGTCGATATATATTTTTTAAAAGCCAGACGATAGCCAATGGGTTCTGAAATTGCAATTCGGCCAGTGACTTCCGCCTCTTTCGTGCTCCACACAAACCGTTCACCTGTATGCAACCAAAGCCCGCTTAAACGTGATTGGTCAATACTACTCAGACTACAAACGGAAACCAGAATGTTTCCGATACCAAAATCCTGGTCCCTTGTTTACAGATTCTGCAATCACATGCAGATATCTGTACATAGAGATTACTGGAGAAAATTAAAATTGACATATCTTTAATGTATCTACAGGATATATGAAAATGTTGCAAATTAAACTTGATTGTCTCCCGGTTTAGTTACTGTCCTTTGCTTTGTAATCAGGAAATGCAGTCTATGTGAATGCGTGTATATATAGGCACGGGTCCTCATTCTTGTGTCATTGCGAGTATCAATTGAGTGTAAGTTTGTATCATAAAAATGTATGTGTGCAACCTGACAACTTGTGTTTGTTATTGTAATATTCTCCAGTCCTGTCTGTGTATTTGTTTCCTGTCCCCCTCAGCCTGTGACCTTGTTTCGTTAACATGAGTCGGAGTGTGTAGTCCCAACATTGTGGAAGGGGAGTGATGAATTGGTAATTGCTGGCAGTATCGAGTGGGCGCTACACCATTTGAATGTTTTATCACAGATTTAGTGTGTGAGACAGGGCCTTATTAAATCGGTGTGTGCTTGCGCTTGTTCTTGTGTGCGTGAGTGTGTGTGTGTGTGTGTGTGCGTGAGTGTGTGTGTGTGTTTGTGTGTGTGTGTGTGTGTGTGTGTGTGTGTGTGTGTACACTAACAGGTGTTAGAGAGAGAAGAGGAAGAAGAGCTAAGTAATGCAAATGGGAGCGGAGAAAGGAAAAACTAACAGAAACATTAGGGGCTGCTTCACTTTGAATCACTGCCACCAATCTGTTTCACTAACAAGACAGGAGAGGTGGCGGTACGCCTCAACACAATCTTTCTCTTTGTTTCACACACACAAACACACACATACACACATTTTTATGACTTGATTTTTAAGGGTTTTCCCACTGATTTGTATTCATTTGTTCACAGGGATAAGTGCAAAATCAGTTGCTGCCTATGTATTTATTTACACCCACGTACTGCATGTGCACTCACTCTGTCATGCACATGCTGCGCACAGTTATGCATACAGGCCCATCAGTCATGCATGTGTACACACACAGCAGCACGGAGTGATGACTGCTTTTGCACACACACACACACACATCCACATAGCTTCTTGTTTCCACGCACATACGCAGGAGTTCTCCAGTCATCACTGTTCATCACACTTCACTCACTGAACAACACTGTGGACAAATCTCTGTCCTGTCCGTCCCCTCTGATTCCATGTGTTGCTTTCTCTTTCCTTCTGGTTCCATCATTCCATCTCTCTGTCTGTCAGTCAAATTGGAAAAATGTTTCTTATTTTTCCAGCCCTATGTTCAATTTTAAAAAGTAGAGGCAGAGTGATTGCATACAAATTCTTCCATCCACCACTAACATAACATCCGCTCATTGCCACCCTCTAGCTTGAGACAACGGCGTCATCATTATAAGGTGGTTCTTTTGTTTTTGATGTGTGTGTTTGCTTTATAATTGTGGGATTAGCTAGCTACCAGTGTGTTAAATATATTCATCTGCAAGGAATATATGCAAGGGAAGGCACTTTTGATACCTGAGTTTATCACAGCACTTGACTCCAGGCTTGCTGCCACATGAGGGTGGTTCACCCATTGCCTTGGAGGAGGCATTGCCTTAGAGGCTAAAGTCAGGGAACAGTCGGTGCTCGCAGTAAACATGAAAGATAGTCACACAGTATTTGCTCTGCAAGACGGACAGCTGATAAGTTCCATATCTCTGGATATTGTAGGTGGGTATATGGAAATTATAAGTGTGCTGTATACCTGCGTATGTGCACCACTATCCCTCTGCCAGAAGCTATTTTGGCGACAACATTTGCAACTTGATTCAGCAATTGACCTCATTTAGTAACAAAGTAAAATCTTCCAGCAGGACTTTATCTAGATATGATTTTAGAGACAATTGGGTTCATTTTTTATGATATGCTGTAGAATCTAAACCTGTTCAACCATGTTTTAATTTTATGAAACCCACGGATCAGTGATATTTTGCTGAATGTTCAAAATGGAACCTGGACGCACAGAACGAACATCCACCTACTGATCCAGGTTTTTTCTTTTTACTTCAATATCCATTTCCACTAGTAAATCAGGGAAATGGGTATTGAATATTTGTAATCTCTAACACTGGCCAGTGACATCCTCACTGCTACCGCACTTCTGGTCTTAACGTATTTATATGGTTGAAATAGTTTCTCTGACTGGCTTGTACACACTCACTGTACATAACTTTGATACGTTACTGTCAAAGGAGTGGCAGGCCACAAGGCTGCTGGATTGGGAGCGTGGTGACAGTGAGCTTGCAGCCGTGTTTTATCAGACCATCAGTCCAACATGCTTCTCTACGGCCGTGCCACAGGGCAAATGTTTACGCCATCATTCCTGGAGCTGAGCGTTGGAGCCAAGTGAGCAATGAAAATGACTTCCTCAACAGATTGGCAGGACGACGACTCAGTATGCGCCTCCATCAGGACCAACCTGAGGGTGTCTAAACACTGCTAATGAGGCTCTCTCTGCAGGTACGGACTTTGCCATGCTCACTCAATGTGATTATAATGAGGAGGGGATGTTGAGAACTTTATCAATACGGGAGAGAGCCAACTGACAAGTGATACCAAAAACATGAGTATTTGCATCTTTACTAAAATGATCATAGTCCTTTTATGCCTCATCTTTGATAGACGCTCAATTGTCCAGTTCTTAAGATAATATATATAATTTAAAGATAAAAATAATAAAATAGCATTTTTAATCTTCCCATGTAATAATCATTTATAACTACATATTTTTTCCCCAATGTGTTTATTTTATTGTTTCATGTGATTGCACTGCACTGTGTATACAACTAGAAGAACTGTAACATACTGTACAGTGTAGTGGATGTTCAGTCTGAATAGTTAGTACACACTGTACTGTATGTGAGAGTGTGTTTTTGGTGTGTTGCAGTGAAGATACAGCGGTCTCGTCGGACTCGGCTGTCATGTTTCCTCATTTCAAACTACACTGACCAGAGAGAGAGAGAGAGAGCGAGAGAGAGAGAGAGTGTCTATTAAGTGTAAGAGGAAAGCAGATTGCTTTTAGAGGCAGAAAGAACCTAGAAATGGACTCTTGCTGCAGATCATTTTATGTCTGCTTGAGTGTGTGTATTTGTGTGTATACAGCAGTGTGTCGGCCAGTTATGTCGGGGGGAATATTTGAATATTTGTCTTATTTTTGTAAATTTTTGAGCGTGTTGTCCATACGTGTGTGCTTACATACATATAGTATCTATGCCTATATTTCAGCTGAATGTAGTTGACCATGGTGTGTGTGTGTGTGTGTGTGTGTGTGTGTGTGTGTGGGGTGGGGGGGGGGGGGGGGTATTACTACAGCTGATCATGGTCACCATTAAAGTTTAGGGTCTCTTGATTTAAGGTTAGGGTAAGGGTTAGACTTAAGCAAGTAGTGGATGATTATAGGTTCGGGCAAGTCTGGGAATGAAAGTAAGTCAATATAATGTCCCTGAAAGTGATGGAAAAACGAGTGTGTGTGTGTGAGTGTGCATGCAGCTGCTCCATCAGAACAGGTAATGAATGTGGGCACAAGCACCAGACAGAAAAACATTGGCAATCTCTTCTGGATGAAAGTACCTCCAAACACACACACACACACATACACACACACACAAACTTGGTGCACTACATTCAGCTGCTTGTTACTCCGATACACCTGCAGAGAGACAGCTGTAGGCAATACCTTGTGTCCAGGATATCACACTCAGAAGGACTGCAGGCTTCAGTGATACCAGAAAACTTGGTCTGTTTGCGTGTCTGTGAGTGTGTGTGTGTGTGTGTGTGTGTGTACGCTCCACTGCCTCCTCTATCAGGCCGTTATGTGGCTATTTCTCATGGATGTGATTAGCTGCAGACAGGAGCCCTCCAGTCTGACACTGTAATGTAGAAGAACAGCATGATACACACACTCTGCTTCAGCCAGTGGATGGACTCAGACCAACTTCCATTCAACTCCATCTATTTTAAAAATCACATTTCATTTTTGGCATTTCCGAGCAAAAAAATAAGAAAAACAATCTACAGTCAAAGCTTAATTTGTATTCAGTATTTGTGAAATACTTTTTTGTGAAAATAATTTGGGGGCAGCCACATGTCCACTCTTTTCTAATGCTAACTCTCCAAGACACGGTTTCTATATCGATTTTACCTCACTGTTAGAAAAGACTGCATGCCACAGTCTAAAGTTCATGGAAAAGTAAACAGCTTTTTACTTTTTATGTTAGAGAAACATTTTCATCAGTCCCTCATTTTTCTTTTCTGTATAAGCACGATTGAATTCTGTTCTGAACCTGGACACATGTAATCACATTATGTCAAAATTAAACTGGAAATGAGATCTGATTAATGCCCAAATTCAAATCCAAATTTTATACACACAAACGGAAAAAGAATAGTAAACATAGTATCACTAAGTAACAAAAAAATTACTAATACATAAAAAAAAAAAATAATAATAATAATAAAAATAAGACATATGCAGGGTTTGACACTGTGGCCCATACAATACAAAAGCCACCCCAAATAATTAATATAAAATATAACATAAATAGTAGAAAGTAGAAACAATAAAAAAATAAAATGAATAATATCATAAATACTATATATACATGCTTATACCACATGCATAGATTGCTTGTAACCAGAAATGGACATTTAATGCACTAATAAATACATCTTAATAAAATGAATACATTTTATTTTGTTGAGACTATTTCTTTATTGTTCCATTTTTTGTATTAAATGTTTTATTTTCATCTAAATCAAAAACGTGTGTAAATGTAAAAGATATCATAAGACGTTGTTATAATATCACACCTACAGTCTGATGTGATGAAATTCAAACTCAAAAAATCAAGATAAATAACTATTTCAAATAAAAGGCATTCATACAATATGGAATTAAATACATGACACTCATAATATACATTATGGCTACAGTGCCTTAGGGCAGTGGTTCCCAAGCTTTTTCTTAAGGTAACCCTATTTTACCATTTTATACACTGGCAACCCCCTCCTCCCCCCACCTTCATACAATTATAAAAAGGGGGAGAGTAGCCTAATCCTTTTGAAATATTTTTATGAATATTTAATTTTATTCATTGCATGAAAAACAGTTAACTGTACAATGAACTTAAATAGTGAATTTATACCTGCAGGAAATCTGTGTAAAACTAGCAGTTTGTTTAAAATTCTAAACAGATTATTTCCTGTGCATATTGTAATGTACCAGGCCATTTTCCCTTATATTTTTAGGAACACAATTCTGTGTCTGTATTGAGATTTTCTTTCAATTTCACAATTACATATACGTTTTAATAGTCCAAGCAGCCTGGCGCTCTAATCCTGTATCTCCTGAGCCATTGATGGGGTGTCAGGTGTGATTATGGGGGCAGCCAAATGGAAGTCATTGTGTACATCAAGCTTGCTGCGTGTCTTCGTTCTGATGGTGACCAGAGCGCTGAAATCAGCCTCTGACAGGCATGTTGTGGCAAATGCCAAGAGGAATCTGGTGGTTGAGTGAAGTACAAGTCTTGGAGCGACGCCCGGTCCTTTCACAAGCCAAAACCGCACGTATACCGCTGGATCCGTTCAGCGTAGAATCTCCTCAAGAGAGAATTTGACTTGATATCCACGAGCTCATCGTCAGCGTCCATCACTCTGGCATCTTTTGCCAGACATCCGAAAGCCGTGAGTTCGTCACCTCCTGAAGCTCCTCGATGTGGTCGGTGAACTGCCTGCCCAAAGCGTCTGGTAACTTTCCCCCCGACAGTCCCATTAGCAGGGGGTCGTAGGTTTTCCTTCTCCAGTTTATTTCTCATGTACTCAAATGCACCCACTGTCTCCTTGCATTCCTTAACAGTGGCCTCAGCGCCCTGCATGCGCTTATTTGTGTCATTGTACAGGCTGAATATTTCCACCAGATATCATGTAATTTCTTCTAATAGTTTCTGATTATAGAGGGTTAAGAATTCTCTCATTTTGTTTCATTTAAATTTCAATGAAACGTACAAACACTTTGCCTGTTTTTAACCAGTGCACCTCTGTATGAAGGGGGAGTGTCTGGTGTGCACAAAGAGCTTTGATAAAGTTGACTACTTTTATCACAGTCTTTAGGGTTTGGTTCAGTCTCCACAGAGGTGTTTGCTTGCCACTGTGGTGTCACTTCAGTTTGCAGGGTTTCATATTTTCGTCCACCAATTTCTCACTGCAAATGACATGTTCAGATCTACTTTTGTCCATTGCCTCCCTGATGCTTGGCCATTTTTCCATCAGCTCTTTGTTTTTACTATGTACTTGTGTACTACAGGACCAGGAAATTTATCTGGCTTGCTCTGCTAGCTTAGCTCTGTGAATACTGCTGGTGTTCACATCTACACACTCCCTTATCCTAGATTTAAAAAAAAAAGTTTACTTTTTTATTTTTTCTAAATAAAGAAATATGAAATAACCCTTAAATTATTTCTGTGAACAATTAATGCAGAAACATGTATATGTGTTATATATATACAATTTCTTACACCCTTTAAATCGACCCGCCGCGGAGCTTTGGTGATCCTTAGTGGGGGTCAGGACCTCCAAGTTTGGGTTTTTCTGTGTCAACATCTATGTTTGCTCTGGCTAAGATGATACTTTGGGATATTCTCCGCAGCTACAGTAGCAGAAGATGTTTCAGCTGTGTACAAGACAACAGTAGACATACGTCCCTCAGACTCAAACAGCCAAGTGGAAAAAAGAAATCCCACACAGAGACACAAATTTGTCCTCCAGGATCGGATCAGACTGAATGTGTTCAGAGTATAAGGTACAGCACTGCTTTTATCTTGACCTTTATCTCAGTCTGCTATTGCTGTCATTGCTCTCTCCAGCCACACTCAAAGCTAACAGCTGAATGCAACAAGTTAAGGCCTCTTCTCTGCAGAGACAGTTGAAAGTCATTCTGGGAAACGATAAGAAGTGGAATTAGACAGGGCCGACTGAGAAAAAGTGGACCAGGGTAGTAATTTGAGGAAAAAGGTAAATCGCCAAACTCACTCAAAAAATAAGTGTCTGAAAGCACTGAGGATCACAGATCGATGAGATCTAACAGAATAAAAGTCTCCGTGGGGGGATTTCTGTCCTTTCATAACTTGAAATGATTTAGCTGACACTTCACTCCGCAGCTCAGTCTCCTGACACTTTGGCAGGACACACTCCAGCTGAGAAATGAGGGGTTTCTCAGTAAGACTCCACTGTCTAAAAACTGATATTACTAGAAAAATGGTTGCAGTGTTTGTGTCAGCTACTCACCAGAAGTTTTCATACACTTCATCATCTATTTCTCTGATTTGATGCTTAGTGTCTATCCATGTAAGCCTAATTGAGATACATTTATTTCAGTTATGAAATATTCAGTATGCATTATAAGTCAAGTCAAGTCAATAACTATACATGTATTATGGCAAATGTAAACAGTATATCTATAAATCTATATTTCCAACAGACCAGGAAGTATGGATAAAAAGTGTTACACACACACACACACATACATTTTTATGTGGGTCACCATTTCACCAGTGAAGAATTCACATAAAATATTGTTTTATCACCAGTGATAAAGTCACATGATACCACTATATGATATGTCAGAAATTTCACATGAAATTTTAGACAACACAACAATTTCAGAGAAAATATCACTTGTGAAGCAGCAAATCACATGGGCATAATTCACAGCTCAAATATAAACACAAACATGATTTCTATACCACTTGTATCCAACATGCTTTACTATTTACCTCTCATTCACCCATGCACACAGACACACATTTGCCTTGGCAGAAAGCTTCTTTGCAAGGCACTGGCCTAACCATCAGGAACAATTTATGGTTCAGCGACTTGCTTGTCCCTGCTATTAATGGACAACCCGCTCTACCTCCTGAGCCACAGCTATCCCCCGAATAATTTCACAGGTGATTTTTGGACTATGTAACACAATTTTTCTTGGCTTATGACAATCTTTAATTGACTGATTGAATTGAATGTTTTTGAAACTCTGCTACCAGACCTCTATCAATCAACTGTCTGCTCACATGCTTTAACTCTGATTTAGCTTCATTTCACTGGCTTCCAGTTCATTTAAGATTTGATTAAAGGCAAAGCCCTAGAGTACATTGCTACACGTGTCATTTTAGAGTGGCTCATTTTTACAATATTTCATCATCTTGTTTAAAGACCCAATTGCATACTGTAGCTTGGCCTCTTTGTCATTATATGTATTCATTGCCCCTCTTTTTCTAGTTTTAATGTGCTTTCGTGTGTTTATTATATTACTGTACCTGTCAGCATTCCTCTTACTGTTTGTTTATTACCTGGTAATCCTCTGTTTTGGAGAGTGACATACAAATTAAACTTAAAATTACATAATAAATACATAATATTAATTGTGATTAGAGTGTTGTCAAAACAAACAGCTGTGATTGGTTAGATGGCCTATCTTGGAATTAAGCCCTCGATTTGATGCACCAGAACAGGCACACTGACCAAGTTTGATTAATAGTGAAGGCACAAATAAATGATCACAACTATTACATGATTAATTGTGCAGCCTTACTGATTTGTCAGCCATTACCATAATATTGTCAATAGCGGCCTAATAAATGACCTCAGATTCCAAATTTAACTTGAGCTGCCAAATTGGATTTAGAGAAGCAAATTATTTCAAGGCAATTTGAGACGCGCTGCCATGGTGGCTAATAGCCAAGCACAGTGGTAACATTTGGACGGTGGCCGCGGCTCATTTCCTCCACTGTTTTCTGATCCAAAACAACTGGCAGTCTGTCCAGCACACGGAGCAATTCTAACAAGCCCAGACTCATGCTTCCCCTTTTCTGCCATCTCTGACATCCCTCCCTTTGACTTACACCCCCCCCCCCCCATCTCACTCCACAGCTGCCCACTTTCTCTTCTTGCGCTCATCGTCGTGATTATCAGCCTTCTATTGTTTCATCATTGCTTTCCTGCAACAACCTTTATGCAGATAGGATAATAACACTGTTGCCAGACAGCCTCTTGTGTGTGTGTGTGTGAGAGAGAGTGCATGCTTGGTGCTAATTGACAGTTTATTGTGCAAGGCCACAGAGCAGTGACCAGGGCAGTAGCTTGAGACGAACGAACAGCTCTTAAATTCAGGTTAGGTCATAAAAAATATTGTTTTTTCTACTTTGTGTTTTTTTATTTTACAAAATAATGAACTTACAGTTTTTTGTGCTATTTTATAAACTCCTGTATTATGTCATTATTGGATAGTATTTAATATTGTGAATTGTTTTGAATATGGGATGATTGATATATCGCAATGGCCATATAAAAAAGAGATTAAGGTAATGTGGAAATATGATAAAGCAAATCAAAAGTCAAAGTCCAGGTGTCATCAGACTTTTCACTGGCAGAAATGATAGATAAATCATCTAATTTCCACTCAGGATTAAAATGCACTTACACTAATTGAAATCAGATTCCTCAGAGGCTGACAGCCTCAAAGCACATGTCCTCATCTTACAACAACAAAAAAAAAACATTTACAACTCACATAAATGTCTTGCTCTTTGCACTTGCTACAGTTTTTTGTGTTGCACTGCATTTACACCTGTCTAACAATGTGATCCAGTGCATCCAGTAGCTAAACTGGATTACATTGCGCACCTGAGACAGCCAAAAATCTGTAAATAAAAAATAAAAAGATTTAAAAATCTGATAAACACAGGTTTGTGGCATTTTCCTAAAAACATTTAACAATTTTACTGTGTGGTGCCATCTACAGCTGTGGTTGATGGGAAAATTGTTAGTTTTGCAGGTATTTGGTTATAATATTATTAAGTAATATTCTGAGAAAAAACAAACAAAAATATTCAAGTTTACTGTTTAAATTTACAACTTAAATCACACAGAATTTCCAATTTCACAATATTTCAATTTTTCAAGTTTATTGGAATTCAGTTTCAAAATAATAAATTCAATTTCAAGGCCAACCAGTCAGACTGACATTGCCATCCATCGAGTCGTGCTGCCAGCCTGGCTAATAAAAAACAGTGACACAATGAGCAAAAGCCTTAAAATCCAAGAAGATGGTGAACAGCAGCTTCTGTTGGCCAGCTGACTGTCAAGACAGTTTCTGTGTCCATCACTTCGGTCAAGAACAAGATACTGAACTTCAACAACTGAAGGCCATGTTTCCAGGAAATTTGATATGGATACCAACGCTCCCCAGGAGGAATTCCTAATGATTTGGGAGATGGGAAAATGAAGGATAAGAGACAGAAATGGCAATTTTGATTTGAATGTGCATGAATCATAGCAAAACCACCCTACATACAGTGTGTAATCTTTTTCAAAGCTAGCTTATGGATTTAGTGGACTAGATATCACAGCAGATAATCATTCTCATTCTTTTGGAGACCCCCTATCTATAAACAGTAAACAGTGCATTGTACATTTAGAGACAAAAAAAAGCAAAGCTAATCAATATCCGAAATCCAATTGGTGGAGCTTTTATCCTCAGCAACTTTGGATTCAAGATTTAGAAAATATATCAGGGAGCAAATTGACATGTCAGTGAAGTGCAGTGCATTATTTTGAAATCATATAATTACAATATTCATGTTCACATATGGAAATAAAAACCTAACAAATCACAACTAATTTCACCATGACAAGTGTAATTGCAGCCCTGGCTGTGTTCAGAAATGTGCTTTCTGCCTGTTTCAGACAGTCTGTGTGTATGTTTGGGTGCATTACTGTATGCACCAGTGAAGTCAAAGTAATACAAGAGATAATTGCTCATTCTTCCAGCTTGCAGCATCAGAAAATGTCCAATATAACCTCCAGCAGCCCAAAGGAAAACTGGAATCAGACAAACAGGCGGTCAAGATGAATTCCAATACCATGCAAAATACATACACCAAATTAAACTTTCCTTTTCATAAATAGGAATAGAAATAAATAAGACTCTTTAGTGCTGGCTTATATGGGGCTGTGTGTTGCACCGGAGGGCATCGTAGTGGTCGATAATGAGTTATGCTAAAACAACGCTGTTTGTTTCAGCGGGGGGCTTTCTCCCCATCTCCTTTGGTTCGTCTGCAAAGGAAAACAATGTGAAAAAATCCCTTCAAAAATCAGGACGAGAACTGCCGTTAAACTGGAAATTAAATCACTTGAATTAAGAGGAAAAAAATCAGCTGATAAGGGGATATTTCCATGTATGAATTGTCTGTGAATTAAAGGATCCAAATAAAGTGGCTCGCTACAATCAGCACAGATTCAGTACTTCCACTCTGTAACAAAGTACGATCACTCATCATTAGCATACTGCTCTTTGCTGATTTCTACCTAGTTTCAGCAGATAGTTAATAATAAAGCACATAAAATAGTTTCAGTGAATTTCAAAAAGACTGTCGTCGTCAACAACGTCAACTCAAACTGAGCCCATACTGTAGTTCTACCGTCATCACAACCAACTGCAGTTCTCCTGTGAGAGCCTTACTGTAAGTGGAAAGGAATGGCATTCAAAGCTCAGCATGTTTTAACACTTTGTTCGATATTCAAACAAAATTATATTGCGGACAGCACACTGACTTGAAAAGCCGAATTAGTTCAATTCTGGTTAAGTTCAACCTTTACAAATCTGCTGTTGTAACTGTTTTGAAAATTAAAAAGGGGGAGATGAAAGATTTTAGACATTTTTCACATGGAGATTTAAATACTTGATAAGAATCTAGTGCAGGTTTACAACAGAAACAGTGTTTGTAAAGGGAATAATCCTGTCTCCAGTGTGCTGTTAGAAGAGAAACCAGTTGCAGGGAAGGGCGTTCACTTTCCTTGTAAGACACAGGGAAGAAAGAAGTTGTGGGGGAAAACTAACAAGATTGTTTGGTCACAGTTGCTGGAGTTGTTGTTGGCTTTCCAGGCCATGGAAATTGAGCAGACAGGCAGGGACAACATTTTGTACTTCTGGACACAGTGGTTTTGCTCTCTGTCTCTCTCTCTCTCTCCTTTCAGAGAAGCACTGAAGGTTTGGCTTTTTGTGATGAGAGTTAAGTTGGGGTATGATGGACAGTGAATGAATGGAATGGAATGTCCTCATTTATATGTGAATGCACGTATGTGTGTGCGTCCGAGGCCTTGACGGCTGTTCAAGCAAGGTCCGCACCTCACGCTCTTCACTTTTCATTTAGATAGTATGCCAACATCATCAGCACGAGTACAAATCTTGTTATATTCTATATCCTTTAATTCAGTCCTTTTAGATTGTTCCCATGCAAAATAAAACTGATATTCTTTTCAAAAGGGACCTTGTAAAAGCCTTTGGAAATGATTAACCACCAAATAGTATATTTGCTTTTGAACACTACATGGCCAAAAGTATGTGGACACCTGAACATTACACCCATATATTTTTAGTTTAGTTATTAGTTTATTTAGTTATTTATTTCAATTTTCAGATTTTAGCTTTTTTTAACAAATATGGCCAGGACCATCGGGAGTTAAACACCCCCTAATTCTAAGAACAATGAGTAGATACTCATTCGCAAAAAAAACGAAAAAAAACATTTCACTTTTCAGAAAGGCCGAAGAAAAAGGCTTTGCTTTGGGGAAGCGGACTAGACTCTGTGTTCACATCAATGATGCTTGGTGCTCAAATTCAGTCAAAGTTGACAGACAATGTTTCCAAGATGTGGAACATGTTACATTCCCCCAGACACAAATTCAAAAAATGCACTACTACTACTACTTTATATATATGTATATAAATAAATTACTGTATATATTGTTTTTATTTTATATTTGATACTGTTTATTGTAAATGTAATTTCCTGTATGTTCTGTGTGTGTGTAGCATGACGGAGCTACAAATAAATTAACCTTGACAAATTGTATTTATGAACCTGTGAAATTTATGTCACAAAGCTTTGAGCAAAATTGAGTTTTAAGACTGAAAACATAATGGACAGTGTTGCCTAAAACGTATTCGACATCTCCAATTATGCATTTCTCCAAGTAATTGTGTCATTTTGTTAAAATTTTACCTTTTGGTATAATTCGGTGTTGCTGGGAAATTAATACAACGCAGAACATAACTGCTCATGTAAAAAAAATCTCCACGCTATTGAATACAATTCTAAGCATGCTCTGCACTTTGTCAATCCATATCATCTGTGCACGTCTGACTGAAATTAATAGGTAGTTAGTAGCTGGCTCCTTACACTACTGATGTGCTTCCTGTAAAGACTAAGAATTGCTAGCTAAAATGTAAATGTCCTCTGTGTGATTTTAAGGGGCAGGGTGGATCATGTTTGGGAATATTTTACCGGTTGGTAGTTGGGAGCACTTTTTGTATTTTCTCAATCAATGCAGTGCTGCAAGGCTCTGTACTGGTAGCTCTCTGGAGATGACTCACACACACACACACACACACACACACACACACACACATCCCTCTTTTAGAAACATGTGGTCACTCCATCCTCTGTCTGCTTCTCTATTTCTACCTGTTCCCTAGACAACCATTCATCCTGGACATACCAAAGTTGATTACCTCTCCTGTCAGCTCTGCGTGTGTCTGTGTAGATGTGTGTTTCTGAGTGTGTCAAAAGGAAAATTGAAGGAACATCAATTATCCAGTATTTTCTTTATAAAAATTTAGTTTTATACAGTTTTCATTTTTGTAGTGTCAGAGGTAGGGAGGTGTTTTGCGGTCAGGGTAGGACAGTAAAAGTAACCAGAGGTTACTTTTACTGTTTTCGGTGTGATTCCTGCAATCAAGACTTTCTCTGCCTGACCATCACACACAATGACCAATTCAATTATAATGCACTAGTTGCTGGGTTGCTATATCGGCATGTAGAAATTCATGAAAGAAGAAGCTTATTGGGAACAGCTTCAGATACCAAAGCAGCTCACTCATGATACTGTAAGTTAACGAGAGCTACTAATACAGTAATACTAATACAAATATTGTCCTCCAAAACGTCCCCATTTCAACACTTTCACCCCTTCAGCCAGAAAAGTTGTGTGCTGGACAAAAGAGACCCCAGATGCTGCTGGTCTGTCTCTGCATCCTGGATAGATGTCTCGTGGCCTTCAAAGGGCAAGCTCAAGTCTTATCAAGGCTTCTGACAGGCTTCTCTGTGTGATTGATGGAAGTGCAGTGCCTCTGAGGAAGAAACCAAAATTGTCACCCGCCTGCCCTCCCTGCCCCTCACTGCCTGCTCCTCACTGCCTGCCCCTCACTGCCTGCCCCTTGCTGCCTGCCACTTGCATATCGGCAGCCCGAAGCACATCTGGGCACTGGTGATGAGCTTCTTAAAGGCCCCGGAGGATCCATCAGACTGCTGGTACTAATGTACTTCACGACCATGGGAGCTCTTATGTTGGACAGAGATACACCCGCACCAGGGGTCAGTGAATCCAGAGGTACACCGAGCCGGTATCACTTGGAAAAAAAGTTGTGGCAATGAATGTCAAAGTAAAATCTTTAGAACTATGTTCTTTAGCCCCATTATCTTAAGAAGAGGGGGAAAAAAAATCAGGAATCATCTTTTAATCACAGGGCTGAAATATGTTCATAATTACCTAAGGGAAATGTATTCACACTAATGACTGGGAGGGCTAGCCAGCTATCACAGACTTCATTATAATTAGAGAATTTCATCTTATTATTAATAAGTGTGTGTGTGTGTGTGTGTCTGTGAGTGTGAATCCATGTAGCTATCCATTCCTTTGTGAGTGTGTACTGTAGATGTGTTGGCTTTCATACCCATATGTGTGTACGTTTGTCTAATATACCTAATAATTACCAGAGCCATTAGCATTTAAATTGGAATGTATGTAATAATAATTACATCATGAGTCCTGGGTTTTATTACCATGACCGCTGGCACTGCGTTGATGGAGGGAGGAAGGGAGGGATAGATGGAATGATGGTTGATGGATGGATGTAAAGGGGTTTGGGAAAAAATAGGAGATGATATGAGTTGAGATGAGACCGGATTAATGACGCTGATGTAGGAAGTTATCGCTGATGCCCTGGCAGTATTAAAAGTATAAGAGTAATGACTGCATTAAGGATAGTAACCTAACTTAAGAACATATGACAAGGAGTAAGAAAAAAGTGCAACAAACGTCCAGACATCATCAAAGATCTGGGATGCACGCATTCATACCAATTGTTCTTTTGTCCATATTCAGAATTAATTTCATTTTGTGGGGTCATTCCAGATCAGCTTTGCTTGTGAATTATAGCCATAAATATTAGTCACATTGTTGGCGAAGTGGACTGAGAAATACAGTCACTTACTTATTGTGGTTTACCTACTTAGATAAAAGGATACATGCGGTTAAGAAACAAACAGGGAAGTGAACGCTGAGGTGATTGAAATATTAAATAATTATATCAAAAATACTCAATACATACCTTTTAAATGTACAAGGTGTACATCTACTTGCTAGTTGTAAAGTATGCAAATGGTTGCAAGCATTTTAGGTACAAATTTAATTGAGTGGTTATTATGTATTTATATATTTCATTTTCTCAGCCATGGACGAAAGATAATAAACACTGTTTACATATGATGCAACACAATTCAACAGCACAACAAAGCACATCCTCCAAAAGGACCACAGAGGTGAAGCAACTCTTATTTCATATTGTGTGAAGAAAAGTAAAGTAAAGTAGTAAAGTTCATCAAGGATGTATTGCAGGGCTGCTGGATTACATTTAGCCAGGTGAGCCCAATTAACCCAGCATGTAAACACAACTGTATACAGAGAAATATGTACAAAGAACTAATATTTGAAATAGCCATAATAATATTAAGAAGATCTTTAGGGAGAAGGCCAGCAGACCATGAAAACATTTAGTTCCTGCCTGAAGCAAAACCGTCCTTAAACCTGTTGGGCAATCTGACATTGGAGAGTGTAGAGATGTCTGCTGAACAGCAATCCTTTAAATATAACAGTGTGAACACTCAAAAGCAGGTGGAGAAGGGAGAGCAGTTAAGTCTTTTGTTGAGGTTTAGCATTGAGGAAGCAGTCAGTTCAAACAAACAAGCCCAAAAGGGCAAGTAAGGAAGGAGCCAGTGAAAGCTGAAGCATAATGGCTAACAGGTCGTTTTAGTAGGATAATGGGCTTCCAGCACCTGTGGTGTCTGGACCTCTAATGATAAGAATAACACATGTCTCCCCCTCTACCTGTTTGTCTAATTCTGGGCTACATAATAATGTAAATTACATGAGTATCAGTGTGTATGAGTGTGTATGTGTGAAAGAAACAGAGAGAGCCTGAGAGGGAGAAAAAAAAAAAAAAACTCAGAGCTGGTGAGAAACGTGGAGAGGTAATTTCTTGCCCTGCCCTCTGGTTTTGCTCTTTGCCTCATAATGGCTGCCTGTGGAGCCATACAAGACTCCGGTTGCCCTGCAGCCCATTTAAAGAGCATTAGAGGAGAGGAAAATGTCAGGGTCAGCCCACACTGGGTCACACAGTACTGAGAGCGAGAGTGTGTGTTTGTGTGTATGTGTGTGGGGACATGTGTGTATGAGTGTGCGCGTGCAAATGTGAATTTGAGGGATCTGCAGCTTTTTCTTCTTTAGTATTAGCGGTGATAATGGAGAGAAACAAGATAGAGGAAATGAGAACTCTTTTCTCAGTTCAGCCGGCTATAAAGGACCTGGAAAAACCCCACTAATGATAAGAGCTGGTCTGGGTTGAATAGCAGCTTTTTGCTGAGCTTCTATTAGAAACAAACAGATGCAGAGGTGACTGGTTACTGCTGTGTCATTATTACACTTCTTCACAGGGGTTTACTGAACAGTTGAGTGGGTAGCTACTTTAATATGCTTAAGTTATTACCTCAGCATTATTAATTTAAAGTTAGCTGAGTCTATGTTGTTGTTTGGTGTTGCTGGAGATGACATTCTTAAAATCTTAAATTACAGTTGGAAACAGATTTTAAAACAAAGGGTAACTCATTAAATGTTTAATTGGCTGCTTCAATCACATTATACTAGACTGAACCTCCTGTGAGAGATTAAAAGGAAACATATGTATTCAGGGAGGGTTAGGGTTCGTGAGAGGCTGAAAGGTGAAATAATGGCTGTTGCATCGCTGATCCTCAGTACTGTGTTGCTGTGCATCTTTTATTATGCTTGAATATTCTTCACTCCTGTCACTCAAGTGTTTTCATTGTCTTATCACTTACTATCTGTAAATGTCCTCACCGTGTGGACCTGGCTAGAGTCTCTGTGGGGCCAACAAAGGTTTCCCCAGAATTTAAATTTCAGAGGCAATTTCACAGGGGTCAGTCGGTCATGATCAGGCCGTATTCGGATTGGCATTAGCACTGTGTGAAAAAAGATGCAAGAACCTCATTTGTTTCAATGAGATGACTGTGTTGTTGGGATGTGGGGAGCCAACGCAGAGTGCCCCAGCAAATATAGAAATTAAATAATGAAATAATACGAACTTGTACCTATCGACTGATTCTCTGTCTTTGTCTATACACCAAATGAGACTCAAGGGTGCTTTGATGCCCAAAAGATTTTGTATTGAATAACTTGATTTTGTCTTTTTGCCGTTATCTATAGCAGCCTAACTCATACAAATATGATAAGTACATGTGATTATCCATGTCCATATACTTATCCATAATTTAATCTGTAATCTTGTGCTGTTTTTTTCTTTTTTTTCTTTTTTTTTTAATAAAAGCCTTTATTTCTGCAGCTGAAGCAAATATTTGAAAGTCTGTACTTTTGTCCACTTACAAACCAGACTAAACCATCTCTCTTAGTTTGGTTACTAACGCAACTAGGCAACACATGTTTAAAGAGGCATCCTGTACTGTACCATTTCTACTTAGTAATCCAGCTGCTGAGGTATATCTGACAGCAGGGGCAAACTTTTTTTTTGCCAGTAGCTTTGGCTCCAAACGTACCACATGCTGTCATCCTCTGTGCCACCCCCCTTGAAGGCCAGAAGGCAGACAATAGTGAACTGGACACACCTCATCCAACAACTGCTGAGGTTCAAAGCACAGGGCAAGAATGCAGGGAGGCCCCATGAGCAGAAGCTGCAGTGCTTCCAAGCCCAGATAAATCTTGTAATATGTTAACCACCAGGGCTTTGATCTTTAGGGAGGTACCTGTCTTTCCGGTTAGAGACAGGTCCAGTCAGTCCAAAGCACAGTTTTTGTTATGTTTTTGTAGTAATTTAATGTAAGGTGAGAAACAGGCTTCCCTTATTCTGTGGCAGGGGACTATAAAGACTCTGCTGTCAGGATGCTGCCCTGTGGTCCACAGTGTATTATCTATGTATTAGCATTATTTGGATTTATAGAGATAATGTGCTCAGAACAGCTATGAAAAGCATCCACATTTTTGCAGTAATATTCAGGTGTTATTATGTTTTACGTCATGATCTAAAACTGAAGCCAGCAGGCAATTGTCACGATTTGACAGTGATTTACAGTTAGGGACCTTCTCAAAAGTGCATGCATGTAGGCCAAGGGAGCTTTTCAGAGACGCACATAAATTTTCACCCTGATCTCCTGTTTTATTTCAACCCAGACCATTAAGTAGTAAAGACTTTTTGTCTTTTTTTGTTTAGTTTTTTGTTGATAATTTGAGTAATTCACATAGATGGTTAAAATATTTTTATTTTATTATAATTGTTTTATTGGCTGCTAAACTTAGCCTATATATATCTGTATCAGTATGTTTAGTATAAACGGTAGTAAAAAATGTTTTGGCTCATACAACCTTTTTTCTCCTCAGAAAATGTCAATAATTACATGTGCAAGTATACATTCCACACAGAATGTACAGGCTGTTTAAATACTCAAGAAGTGGCAGACAGACAGACAGACAGACAGGCAGGCAGACAGGCAGATGCGCTCAGCCAGCCGACCAAGCAGAGTTAATGTGAATGTCTCCATAGAAATCCTTTTGTCAATGATCACTTATTACTGTTTCTCCCCTGAGAAATTAAGCAGAGTCATTACACAGAGCTCAGACACAGAGAGAGGGAGAAAGAGAGGAATCATGTTGATTATCAGGAGCAAATCATTCTTACTCCATGACTCTATTATGTCTCTGTCATGTGACCTCGAGGGATATCTATGCAGTCAGTGACGGGGGGGGGTCATTTGCATTATAGCTATTTTTTGAGAGTGCATTAAGGGTGCTCTGCCTTGAACAGAAATTATCAGCATTGAATGTAAGTGTTTGTTAGGTGCTTCATCTGGAGTGTGGGTTCACTTCAGGTAACTGAATCAGATACAGTGTATGAATGGAGCTTCTAACCTGCCTTATGTTTTAATGACTTATTGATAACAGACAACATATAACATATTATTTAATTAAAGTAATAACATCATATAAAGGGAATAACTAAGTGTTAGCCGGTCACTGCAATAACTGGCTCAGTACCAAACTGTCTGTGGGCTGAATTTACAAAAAGGTTAACAGAAAGGTTTTCAAATTCTTTTTTTGTTCAGTTCATTTTCATCTTGCATTACCCAGCATGTGTGTGTGCCTCCAGGTGGCAGTATTATCACAACCACAGCAGGCCAAAGGTCCAGCTTCAGCCCGCACTCCTGCTCCACTGATGAAGAGTGGCTTTCACTGGAGAGTTTCAGTCTCCCATAAGGGTCTCTGTGGCTCCTCCACCTTGACAAGAATATAGGTCTCTTATTATTTCTTTTCGCAGCCTAACCATTGTTTTTCAAGCGTATCCATAATCATTTCTCATTTTAAAAAAAAGTGTATTACAAAACAAGTAACAGAAACATTAGATGATACAACAAATAACAGACAGAGAGTTGAAGAATCCTACAGAGCTTATTAGGATTGGTCACCTGTTATATATATACACAATAATAAGGGAGTGTGTTATTTTAAAATTTAAAAACAAGGCACTGTTTGCATGAGATCGCAAAAAAGTAAATTCCCTTAAATTGAACAATTGGTAGGTTATTTTTTTAATGTCTATATTTGTATTCATGTATTTATTTTTACTCTCACCTGTTTGCTGTTTAAAGGTAATGTTGGCCCTGCTCTTAGATGGTTACTTTAGGAGGGAGCCTGTCACCTCATTTTTGCTCTGGGGCCCTTTAACAGGTTAATTTAGTCATGTCAATGTATTGCATTGTAAAATTATAACATTACAGGTCCCCTGGTAGGTTAGGGTTAGCGCAGACCATTAAGGCTGAATCCTTGTCACAGCCGCCCGGGTCGCAGCGGCCCTTCGCTGCATGCCTCCTCTCCTTACCTCTGTCGCTATCAATAAAGCTGAGAAAAATGCGAAAAAGAAATGTTGGCACTACCAGCAGTGCAGTTTTGACTCAGGTTGGACTGCTGTAAATATTTAAAGGCTGATACTGATAATTTTGGATCCTGGCTGCTGGGCGTTCCTTTCAGATTTTGCAATATGCATCACCTAATACATGCAAGAATTCAGGGATTTCTACACATTTGATTCTAAGGGTAGAAAAACCTCTAAAAATAATTAATGAATTGAATGAGTGAATTTTAAGGCTGATTGGAATCTGAGTGCCATTGTTTGACATAAGCATCATAATTGCCTTTGTTGATGGCTTATTTAGATTTGGTTCTCATTAGGTGTATTTGTTCTGGAAAATGTACCCTATCGCCAGACGAAAAAACACTGATATTGTCTGTTTATTTAAAAAAAAGTAACATTGAATTATTTTTTTTAACATTCAGTGAAAAGGTTTTAATCATTTCTTTTACAGTATCTGCACATGACATAAATGGCATGGTTAAGGTTAGGGAACGATCATGTTTACTGTAAATAAGGTCAGTCAGGAGACGGTTGGGCAGCACTTGGTAAAAACACTTGGTTACAGTAAAATGGAAAGATATTGGTTTCTACCAATAAATGCAAACTCAGGTCACCTGCATAAAAGTCAATTGTGCTACACGGTCGTTCACTACACCCCACACCCTTACTTTCTGTCTGTCTATAAGGGCCACACCACTTCATGCTTTGGACATACACCACGTTCTGCTGTATCGTCCAATATGGATGTAACTCCTCATATACTGGGCTTGAAAAAAGGAGATATCAGCAGCATGAGACAGGTTTCATTGCAGAATGTGGAGTTAAATCCTACACCACACTGGAATTTCTTTTGCTCTGACATGTGATATGAAAATAATAACAATGAAATGACTATCTGTGGTCAGGCAGGAACCTCCATCATATCAGAGATGGACCGCCCCGGCTGCACCCAAACTGATTTTTGATCAAAGCCCAGTATCAACCCAAAGCATCGGCCTAACGCCACTTTAAACCCTCTGCTCCCTCTCAGAGACTTCTCTCAGCGGGGCAGGAGAGCCGGTGCCAGAGGCTTTCTTCCTCTGTGGTATTTCTTGGACAGAGGTTTTTATTTGACAGCGGTTCCAGTCGGGTAAAGACTTGTAAGAGGGGGTCGACTACGCTTTGACTTGCTTCCTTGTTTAAACTCAAACTCAGAAAACCACAGGGATTAAACTTCTGTCATCGCAACCTTGTCCTGCTCTGAGGGACTCTCTCACACACACACACACACACACACACATGCACACACAGAAAACACACACAAAAAACACACAACTTCTGCAAATACAATGTGTTTTCCTCAGAGGAACTAAAACTCATGCAGTGCTTCCACAATGTACTTGACGAGAGGTGGCAGTCCTGTGTGTGTGGGTGTGTGTGTGTGTGTGTGTGTGTGTGTGTGTATTGTAAAACTTTCTTCTGGCTCACACCCGGCACGCCTGCACCAGTTTAGCAGAGTGGAACTGAGAACAGGGCTCTAGTCCTGCCTCTCTGTCCATGGTTTTGATGCTTGTAGAGCAGTGGGAGTGAAGGGGCTCGCTCCACACCATTAGGCCCGGGTTGGGGTGAGGGGAGCTGGGGGAAGCTCCCACGACTCTGCCCCGTTGCCTCTGTACAAACCCAAACCCCCCCCTCCCCTCAGGACATCCGGGAGCTAGCTAAGGGGCCCATCCACTGAGCTGTCACCTGCCAACAGGAGGCCCTTAGTGGGAAGAGAAGAGTCTGGAAGACTGGAATTACAGTAAGAGGGGGAGGAGGAGCGGGGGTGTCAGTTGCCAAATCTCAGCCCTGGTATCCTCTGATTTTTCCTTTAATGAGAAGGTGTTGGAGTAGCTAGAAGCAGAAGTGATGCAATTCTTTACATGATTACTATTACTATTATTTTGTTCATTTCAGTTGTTTGTGTGTAAAATAAAATCTAAAAAAAGAAAAATTGCAATTTCCAATTAGAACAGAATGAGATTTTATTCAAATTTGGTATTTTGTCCGCCAAACTAAGGTCCTCTTGCTTTCCACCCACCAAAATCTGGATAGGAGGCACTCCCAGTTGATAATATCGTTGAAACATTCATTTGTCTAAATGATTACTCCACTCTGACAGAGATAAGCTTTAGAGCAACAGCAGCAGGGATGGGCTCTCTGCCCTGGGTTTGTCCTGTCAGGCTACGGGCCGCCCTACCCTCTGATTGGTGATGGTAGTCGGGGCTGTATGCCTGTAAGCCTAATGGCAAGCTGCGCAGATGCTACTCATCGGTGAAAAAGCTAGCATGCTATCTCTACATGTTTTTCAGGACAAAAAAAAAAAGAATTTAGATTTACTGTTAATATTCTCCATAAAAAGATACCAGAATGTTATACAATAGCAGTAAAATACAAATTCAAGTATTGAGTTAATTTGATAAATATTTCAACACAACTAACAGATCTAAGTAAACTAAATGCTGACGAGGAAGTGCCTAAATCATATACAGTTCTTGCGTGTACAGCATTGTATCACTTATTACAAAGAGTTAGTTTTGTCCTCTCATGTCAAAACTCCAGCTGAGTGTTAGCAGTGTCAGTGTTTACTCTGCCTTGTCCTCCTCCGTCAGTACTGCCAGTCATCTTGACTTGGACAGGTGATTGATGGCCAGCCTGATTCTCTCTCATCCTGTTGTAAGAGATCCAGATAAAAAATGACAGACAACAAATGATCAGCTCACACTGATACAGCCAGCTTGTTGCACCCTTCAAAATGCAGTCTAGACTGTGAGAAATGAAGAGAACATTTTTTTCTCCCCTCTGGTAGTAATTTTATTGTTATTGCCCAGTAAGTACACATATGTACATGTGTTGTAATTCCTTCTCGGGGTAGAAGATACATTCATGGGATTTATGGATTTACCACACAAACAGCTGATTATTTGCTCCTGGATTTGCAGCACTTCTGCAGCACTTCAGTTTAATTGAAATCTCCTCCAGGATCCCAGACACTGTACCGTCTGTGAAGAAGCTAGAGACGATAGTATACTGTAGCTGACTATTAACTGGTTAAGAATCATGTTTGTCCATAGGAAGTCTTTCAGCTGGACTGATTCTGCTCAAACATTCTGATGCATGTTGGAAATTTAACTTTCGCCAAGATGTAGGCCAGTTGAGGACACATACTGCAACCCGGTGCTGTAGCTGCTGGAGCAAGTCGGAATTTTCTACCAAAGCTGTGGAACTAATTAAAACTTTAAACTCTGCCATGCATCACTAAATGTGCTGTACAGGGTCTTTAGATCAGGACACTTATTATTTCCATTCACCATTATAATATGTCCCATAATAGCAACCATCTAAATTAAAACAAAACAAACAGAAACATTAAAAGTAAGCTGTCCAGCTTCATGCACACACATTACACACTCTTATTTATTACTGTTATGGTAAAATATACTGTACAGGGCTTCTGTTTAATGACATACTGTAATAAGAACATGCCAAGTAAATATGGCTAACTGTTTAATATAATTTAAATATTAAATATTGAAACTTTTATTTAAAGAAAAAAAATTCTTCTCTAATTCTCAATGAGACCAGAACCATGTTGATACTTTGCTGCTTGCAGCAATAATAATTATTACTGTGAGATAGAGTCAAGTCAAATCAGTTTTATTTTTACAGCCCAGAATTAAAAATTGTCGCCGAGGGTCTTTACAATCTGTGACACTCTGTATCCTTAGACCCTTGAGTCGGATAAGAAAAGAGAAAAAAAAGCTCCATTAAAGAAAGATGGTAAAAACAGGGGCGGAATCCCTCCTCCAGTACGGACAGATTCCATGCCGTACAGTAGAGAGGAGCGGCAGTAGCTGAATTTTAATATTGAGAAACAGAATGAGTTAAGGTACCAAGTGAATATTCAATGTAATGACTTAAAGGGGTAAGGTAAGAGTAAAAGTAAAAGTGTAAAGAAGAAATATGTATATAACAGATAACAGATAAATCACACTCACAGTGCTCTGGCTTGGGATTTGCTCAGTAGTCGTTGCTGACAGCAGTGAGCGTGTTGTCTCCATGTGTCCTGTTTTCTCCCACAGACCAAAGACAATCAGCTCACAGTGAACTGAAAACTCAGAATTGCTCGCACTATCGGTGTGAATGTGGTTGCGTGTGTGTTTGTGTATGTGTGTGAGATGTGACACAGACTGGAGGTTTTGCAATTTGCCACAGTGCTTGCTGGGACACACTGTATCCTCACTTTGACCCTGAAGAGGAAAATAATGATAGAAATCAATGACATGACCACAGCATGTCAATTTTAATGTCCCACTGATTATCTGTTGATGGGATAGGGTTACCTTCTATAGGATTCATTCTTTCATGCGTTGTCTAATTTGATTATATTAAATAAAATAATTTGAATTGATTATTTATTTATTATAATTCACTTGATTCCCCCCTTTATAATTACAGGTAAAAAAATGTATTTCCACACAGAGCTGGCAGCTGCACACTTGCCAGCTCTGTGTGTTATCATCTGTAGGTATTAAAAATTTGATATACTTAATAAAAAATAAAATAAAAAAATCTAACTAAACCATTAATTTGAGAACATAGGAAATAACACATTTACCTTGTTTACTTTTAACTTGTTCCGAGACAGATGTATTACAAATGAACATCATTTCAACATTATTAATACATAAACAAACTTGGCAGTTAACCAACCTGAAATGTGAAAGTGAAATTATCTTAATTAATATAAGTTGATGGAAATTAATCAAATGGAAAAAATCTGCCCCCAAAAGAAATTACATGTTCATCTAAACGCTCAATTTACATGTTTCCAATCAATCTTTGACAACGTAATGCTGCACTGGTAATTTTTAATGTAATAAATTTAACACATTTTCACACCTTTTGTTTCCATAGCCCTCTTGTTGTTACAAACACTTTCTCAACACTTCAACCATCATATAATACGTATTGCTGAAGTGAATGATTGCTGAAAACGTTTATACTATATTTTATATCTATTCTTTCTTCACACTTTTGGTTCACATTAAGCACTTGAATCCCACCAATGGTGTTACTGGGAGGGTTCAGTGCTGCTGTGGTGGTTTCACAGTATGTCTTCCTTAGTATCCAGATCAGTAGATGGCGCTAGAGAGCTTCTGTTGGAGGACAGTCTCTGCATTACTGTACCACAAACACACACACGTACACACAAGCAGTGTCATAGTATGCACTCATATATAGTTTAGGAGCATGTATACACACTGCGCAAAGCTTCTGAGAGCATGAGGTTATGATGATAAACAGTGCCGCTGTTTATTTATGATCCTGTGTGTGTGTGTGTGTGTGTGTGTGTGTGCGTCAGAGTGGCAGCACTTCAACATGTGTCACTGATGGCCAGACACACAGAATGAGTTGTGAAGATTGTTTTACAATGCTGCATTTTGTTTGAGTTTTTTATTAACTCCACCTCTCTTCAGCACATTTTTCAAACCTTTCAATTCTCATATCATCATTCTCTGACATGAAAACAGGTTTTCTCAGAAAGCCAGCAGTCATCTTTGTGTTGCTTTTCACATATACTATTAAACTGGAAAATAAAATAAGGTAAAATAAATAAATCATGAATTGTGTTTGTGTGTGTATGTTTTAGCATTTTTATTCATTTTTCATTTTTCCAGGAAATTCTTCCCTTGAACGACCAGTGCCTTCTACTGACTCCTTCTCTCTCCTCCTCTCTCCTACCCTACAGCTTCCTCCATCTTTCAATCAGTTGCTGATTGTGAAGTGAAGGAGTGGAAAACAGCACATGTAAGTCAATTTGATTTTATTCCTCCCTATTTTCCTCTTTCATCATTTCATCTCTCCTCTCCTTCCTTGCTTCCTTTCCTCTTCAACTTTGCTCTACCCTCCATTTCTCCCCCTGTACTTATTTTCTTCCTTCCTCCCTCCTTCCTTTTTCACACTGCCCTTGCTTCCTTCCATCATTCCTTGCATCCATTTTGTTTTTCTGTTCCCTTTTCTCCACATTCTCTCTCTCTCTACTTTTGTCCTTCCATGTTTCCTTGTTTCCTTCCCCCCAAACCCTCTTTCTTCTGTCTGTTCTTCCCTCCTTCCTTTCCTCATCATCCTCTATTGCCATCTCATTTTTAGATTCCCTCCTATATTTCCTTTTGACTTCCCTTTCTCCCTTCTTTCCTTCCTTCTTTCCTTCCTTCCCCCTTTCCTCTCTTTTACATTCATTGCCTTTTCCTCCTCCACCTCTGTCTCCATCTCCTTTCTTTATTCCTCCCCTCCATCGTTCACACCTCCCTCTTTCTTTTTTTTTTTTGTATCATGCTGCTATCCCATAATCCAAAGCTCCACAGAGGGGTCCGGCTCCCTACCCGCTGTACCCACCCTCCTATTGAGGGTATCAAGGAGTGTGTGTGTGTGTGTGTGTGTATGTGTGTGTTTTCATGTCCAAGCTTCCAGCAGTGGATAGCGTTGTTGCTTAGTAAGAGACAATGTCATGACTACTACCCTCTGAGTGTGTGTGTGTGTGTCTGAGTCATCCACAGAGGGCTGAAAGTACAGTTCATGTGTGTGTAAGGACAGAGTTTGAGCTTCTGTGTGTAGGGGTTTATTGTTTAGTAACAGATGATTACAGTAATCTGAATACAGACATCTGTATTGTGAATCTATCACAGTGATTGTATATACACAGTATTCAGATTACAGTAACAGTAATCCATTATATTAACATGAAAGGCACAATCGTGGCTGTGTTTACCTGTAAAAGTGACTAAATTCAAGTTTAGGTTGATAAAGTTCAAGTTCAGTCGGACAGGTTTGTTTTGAGAGCAAATGAGTTCATTTGAAAAAACAAACAAATAAAAAAAAACAGATAAATGCCGTTCTTGAAATGACTAAACCAATACCAGTTTGATTTCCTTGATTTCCTGATTCAGATCTGTTTTTGCAAATGAAACCTTCAAATGCAGGGACCAGATATACTGTGAATTTATTTATTTACCTCAAATACAGAGAGGCCTATATTTGATGCAAATTTATTAGGCCAAACTTTAATAGGAACTTTTTAAAATATAATTAAACCCCTTTTTTCTTTTTGCTAAGAAGCCTCCCAGATTTCAGATCTGCTAACACTCCTAAATATATTATGTAGTTATATAGCTTTTAGTCATTTTTGTCGTTATTGTTTTTTCCGACTTATCTGTTTATTTGACGAAACCCATAGCTTCTCTTAGAGCCAGTATGAATTTGCATTTGCATTTTTATTTAAAAAATATATAGTAGCTTGTCTTAACAGTAAATGATAATGAGCAGCCAAAGAATTTCCCTTTAGCAAAAATTCAGCAGAAAAAGCAATAATCAGATCACATTAAAATTTAACTCTAGTCTATTATTATACACACAAATATATCATGGCCGTAAAGTGCAGTCGTTGGGTTATGCTCACAAAATTAGATTAATTTGAAAGTGATCTTCAATACATGCAAACTAATGTAAGATGAGTTTACAAAAGGCAGCAATTGGCAAGGCTGTGTGTTTGTGTGTGTGCGTGTGTTTGTGTGTGTTGCTGTGTTTTGTTCTGCTCTGTGTGTATGCGAGCAACAGTGGGGGGATGCATGTGGAGACAGGGAGTGTGGAAGCAGTGTTTGTGTGCGTGTAAGTGTTTGTGTGTGTGTGCCAGTCACCCCAGGGTGAGGGGATTAAGTGTGAGCCAATGCAGTAAAGGTTAGCGCTTGGTCTCTCACTGAGGCCTCTATCACACACACAAATCTCTGAAAAGACGGAGGGGGAGAGAGAGGGAGAGAGAGAGATGACATTATTACGGGCCCACAGCCCCGCTACCCGAGGGATGAGTTTTCACAAAGCTCATCATGTCGCCAAGGAAAACCGATAAAATCACACAAATCCTCAAGACAGAAAGTAATTGAGCTAAACTGCAGATGAAAAATATTAATGGAAACTTTCTTAAACATAAGCCTGGCGTTGGATTTCTTTTTTTCTTTTTACATTTTTTTCATCTTAACATGGAGTATGTTTTGGGTTTTGTTTTGTTGAGTTCCCTTTGCTTGGCAGACATTTTAGGATATTTTTGGACCTCTTCTGAGAGCTAACAAAATGGCGGGTTGGAAATATCGCAGATACTGAGATGAACCACCAAGGAGGTATGACCATGCTGTTGCTGTAAGAGGGTGTGTGTGAGTGTGGTATTGTGTGTGTCAGGTAACAATCTGAGCATGGTTGTCTTGCTGTGAAAATGGACGTAAAATGAGTTCTTTTTATCTGAAGTTTGATGGGGGGGCTGTCGGACTGAGGCCTTATCCACTCGTGTCCCCACATTTTTGTTTAAGTAATATTTCTTTTAGCTATTTTGATGTGCTGTGCAATTTTTTTTTCTTATTTTGTTAAATCATGTGATTGTACTGAAAAACCATCTTGAAATGCCGCTGCTTTTCCCTTTTTCTTAAAATAACAAAATATTTTGTGGTTATCTGTATTTGGATCAAAACCGACCTGCAAAACCCCATCCCAATTTTATCCGCTTTTTATTATTAAGTTTACAATTTTATGTCGGCGTGAACCAAACTGACTATATTTCATTATTGCATCAGTGTAAAACATCTGGGAATTCTGGAATTTCAAAGACATGAACAATAAATGTTACGTCAATGACACAGAACTAAACAATTGATATACAGTAAAAATACTGGTTTAAGCTCAAGTAGTTGAGTATTCTTACACCTCTAGTGCCATCAATGCCTTCACCTGCATCAACACACTTTCATTGTGAGAGAAATCCTACACAAAGCAGGCCGTCAGATATGTGATTTTTGTTTACTCAGTCGGCCAATCAGCAATCTCTGCCCACTCTTTCTTCAGGTATTATCATCCTAACTTTATTTTTTAGGGTTTTCACATCTAATTCTCAAAATTCACACGTCTTATTCTACAAAAGTCTTGACATGCAGCTTTGCCTTTGCGATGCTCCAACACTTTGTTACCGCACGTTTGTTGTCGCTTGGGATTGGAAAGTAAGCCATGACCCATTTTTTCATACTGTGTTGCATTGCAGTCATGTGGCTAGCCAATCACAGCCCACCCTGGAACAAAGTAGATTTTTTTTTGTTTTGTTTTTTATTCAAGTGAAATTCAGTGACGTTTGAATGCTTTGCCTTGTGGTTTCCAGTGTGTTTCAGCCTCAAATGTCTGCACTTCCAAACATGTATTACTAGTGAAACTGCAGGGTATCATGGTAAATTATTTGTTATTTTACAACATAGGGTTGTACATAAAAAAAATCTGTTTGCCTTCATGGTACACACACAAAGAACATATATATAAAATAATTAAATTTAAAATAGAAAAAGACAAAATGAAAAATAATAAAACAATACATACGGTTATTTAAATACATATATACACATACACGCACACACCCAGGAATGATTCAAATAAAAGTTCCACATCTTGGAATCACTGTCTATCAACTTTGACTGCGCTTGAGAACCAAGCATCATTGATGTGAACACAGAGCTCGTCTCACTTCGTCCCGCCGGAGTCATGCACTCTGTCCCCTTGGAACACTACGGTCTGCCCGTCGTGTGCAACCGCTTGATCCGGGTCAAAGTGGACACATTTCATATTACACAAAATTAATCTGACTTTCAGAGTATAAAAGTGACTTCTGAGAAGAAACTTTGATTAATTCATTCCAGTAATGAGTTTCACACAACAAGTGACTGATTCGATTTTGAACTTGACCTATTATAACTCAGGCACAATTACTATATGAATCGTCACTGTCCCTTGGTATAACCAGTAACAGTGTGTGTACTAGTCATAAGTGTGAAATAAGGTTTCATCTGTGTTTAGCGAGTAATTTTGAACCTTTTCTTTGACTGTAGCTACAAAAAGTGTTTTTTATGTGCCAGTATCTTTAAATAAATAATTTTATCCCACTGCACTCCATGGTTTTCCCAGGATGTTAGTCTTGTCAGGGTGTAAAAGCCTCTGAAACAGCATCTAACCAGTGACTGGACACTAAAACTCTCCCTGGGAAGTAGTTTAAAGTGGGTCAGCAGCTCCATAAGGCAGGGTTTTCAGGTTTCAGTTTTTATTGCAAACTTTACAGACTGTTGATAGAAATCCTCCCTCACCACACTGGAAGGATTTCACTGCTCAGACAGCATGATGTGAAAACAAACATGAAAACATATTGACTTAATATGGTCAGGAACCACCTCCATCACTTCAGAGGTGGGGCCCAGTGAGTGGATCCAGTTGACCCAGATATAGACTTAGACTAGACTTAGACTCAACTTTATTGATCCCTTTGGGATGACTCCCTCAGGGAAATTCAGTCTCCAGCAGCTTATACAGTACAGTGGAAAGCATACAGCACACAAAGGGTAAAAAAGAAAAGTTAAAAGAAATATATATGTAAAAAAATACAAAGTAAGATAGCAAAATATAATATAAACTACAAATTTAGATCGCTGTCCAAATGAACTCTGTTCCAATATCACAGCAAAAACAATCTAACTTCCAATCCTATTCCTTTACAGTCTTCATTCAGAGAGACAAGCATGCAGACGTGTAGCCAGCTGTGCCACACCTCCTTTGAATTTCACTATCTTAAGGATATACAGTAGCCTATGTCTACTGCATGTAAGATTTGCCTATGGTGTCAAACTGTTTCTTTAGTAGGGAAATTGCCCTGTTGCAAAATAGTTTTGCAACGGGTCAATCCTTTATGCCCACTAAATAAGTTGCTGAACTGCAGACTGGCTGCTTTATGAATGTTAAACAGTATAACAGCCAATTATTAACTTTAGACTACAACAGAATAGACTTCAAATCGCCACTGAAACTTGCAGCGAAGCGGAGCAGTTGAGTTTTCATGATGAATATGAGAAAAGGAAATGTGTTCAAAGTGAATTTATATATCTTTCCACAATGCACAATGTATAATCTGTTTGAATATACATTATATATGATGGATGTAATACCTTAAGGCTTGAAAAAGAAAAAGAAAAAGGGAAATTAAAAACCAACCTAAAGTAAAGGCCTGTGATATTTCAGGATCTTCTGAATTGTAAATTTAAAAACCAGTCAGTCCAGTGCAGGACAAACTTTGTTTTAACATTGTGAATGTCCATCTCTTACAGATCTTACTGCAAAGAGATGAGCATCTTGCGGAGCTGTAGTCAGTTGTGCAAACCTATGGAGACTCAAAGAGTTCAAAAATTAAAAAATGTAAGCGTCTATGAAATAACTAGTAATAATAAATGTATAAATACAGACACATAACTGAATATAACTAGTAAACTAATCTACATAATATTTTTTTTAACTCAGCTGATTATGATGAAATGTTATTTCATTCCAATCTAAGTAGGTTTAACTCAACTTAACTTAACTTAACCACTAATCTATTGGTGGTTCAGTCATTACAAATTCATGGAGAGCAGCCAACCTTTGTTCAAACCTACTGGACTTTATTTTAAATCCCAGCTTAGATCTCCCATTTTCCAAAGATATCAAATACTGAACGTCAATTTTAGGGGAATGTCACCGAGAATATTTCAATTTGATGGAATGTCACAGCCATGAAAAATAAGAAGTATAGCTGTGTGCTTTTTGAATGGAAACAGCTGCTTCAGCTGACCAAAGCCAAATGTTCCTGTATGAGAGTTTTACTGCTCTGCTAATTATTTACACCCAGTCACTGTATGACTGTATGAACCTATTAACACTAATCATACAGCAGCGTGTGCGTTTGTGTGTCGGAGACCAAGTGGATGTTTCAAGCTACCGGAACTCAAATATAGCTTACCTGTGCTGTGTGTGAGTGTGTGTGTGTCCACCTGCCCACGTATCCTTGACCACTGTGTAAGTGAGCCAGCGGGGGAGTGTCTCAAAGCCAAAAGGCCACTTGGCTCCACACATTCAATTCCCTCTTCATTAGCAGTCACATTACTTTAGATTAGCAGAAAGTGGACATTTACAGGCAACGCTGACGCCTGTAATTAAAATTAATTTAAAAAGAAAGACACAAAGAGAAGTAATTACTCCAAGTGTTAAAGGTTTTCTCCCCGGCAACTTGTCTTATCGTTTTATTGCTCCGTTCTTACAGAAGGAAATAAAAATGCAAAAGAGAGAGTGGACTTAGTGGGGAGAGAAATTAAGCGCCAGCGGTCGCTCATTAATGACTTCACCTGATTATTGGGAATGGGAAGTCGCCCGTAAAGGTTGAGTAGTTTACAATGAAATTTTTTAATTAGAGTGGATTTGCTCTGATTGAAATGAAATATAAATGGATTCTTAAATAGCTTATCACAACCACGGTGACTTGCCAAGCTCCCTCCGCCGGCTGGAAAGTTTTCTGTGACAAACAAAGAGCTATATATTCCTGGAAATGTCCTAAATCTACGTTTGGTCCAGTGGCTCGTGGTGGATGTTTGTTTCCGTCTTTGTGTCAGCCCTGTGAGGGCACGGTGGCCCGATGCATGCTCAGACAGAAAAGAAAGAGTGAGTGTATGGATGACATGTCCACAAGGATGTAGACGTGTCTTGTATAATTAATAGTACAGTACCTCTGCCCAGAGAAACAGAGGGAGGTCAGAGATCACTCTGGTACAGAAGGGCAGCCCTGGAGCTGGCAGGGTCCTTGAACCCTTTAGCTTAAGGCCATTTAAATATTGTGGATGGGGGCCTCGATGGGCACTTGAGGTCCATCATGCCGGTACTTATGCAACACAGCTGGAGCAGGTCAGGCAGCCTGACTGCTCAGAGACAAATGTTGAGGTAATCTGGCAGGATTACTATTACTATTACTAGTACTAGTGTACTCCAACTAGGTCAGTAAGTTGGAACCATGTTCAGTAGGGTTTTTTAATATCATTCAATCAGTGACCAAAACCCAATCCAATCCAAACTAGAACGCGACTGCAAAGTGTCTCAATACATTAAATAAAAAAAAGACAAGAGTAAATAATGGTACCAATATAACCTCAAAATGCTGCTATAATCATCCATGGTGGTGGAACGTTTTGTTAGTGGAAAGAAAAGGTAATATGCCTGAGCCTTCCATACACCCATCTGCCAAATCTGTTATCCCGTTGCCACGATAATAAAGGGTTTTTAACTTATTTCATAGTGTGCCTTGATTTTTGTCAGAGATTGTGTGATGTGGAATTTTTGTTACTTCCTCACTATTTTTTTTTTACAAACAGTCGCTGTTTGTCAATACAGTTATCTGACAAAAAACTACCGAATTGTTAAGATATGGTTTCTAACCAAATACCAAAACAATGTCTGTCTTTAAATACTTGATGACTTTTGTTTTTTAGCTCCCAGCCCATTTGATCCTACTGAACAGATCCTTAATGATGAACAGCCACTCACTGTAGCTTCTAAAAAATGAAAATTAGAAAATATAATTTTTTTCTGTTTTTAATAGTTTTTGGACAACAGTGGAGCGCTTTGGATACACAGATGATACTCGTTAGTAGGATCAGTGCACTGAAGGTTTTGGTCTGTTGATTTTCAAAAAATCGAGAATATCACCCAATTTATATTTAAAAAACCCAAAACTGAGTGCCGCTATTAAATCGGATGTGAACACAGGCCACATTTATAGATGTCCAGTGGACCTCAACTCAACACTACCTGCACTCATTGTTTTTGCTTTTCCTCCCATACAACACCCACTAAGGGCAATTTGTGGTTCAGCGTCATGCTCAAGGACATCGAAACACAAAAGGTGGGAAGGAGGAACTGGCAATCAAACCAATAGCCTAAAGGCTACTTGAGCTGCAGCCACCCTATGTGCACTAAATGTTGACATGGGATATAACTATTGTACTGCAGAATTGTCCAACATTAACAATATTTCTTGATAAACCTGGGCTGTCCTATTTGATATCAAGTTACTAGCCAATACAGTTGCACCGTTACGTATGTCACACTTTTACATGATGCCCACCGACATGTTAGAAGCAAAGCCAGCCTCCTGACACTCTATATCTTGTGATATATAAAATTAATATAGGCAATCAAATATTATTTTGCACCCTTCATTCAAGCATTGTGTTGACAATAAAAGCTGCTCTTGTAAGAAATGTTATACACTGAGAAAAAACGAAAAGAAAAACATGCAAGTGGCTATTACAGTACATGTCATGCCAACCTTGCACCAAACGACTTTTAAAGCGATTAGACTGTCACAGACAAATTTCCATTGTTGGAACAAAATCCTGAGTTTTGCCAAAGTTTGTGGGGTTCTCCCGTCATCTCGACCGTTCGGTGTAAGGTGGTCGTGAGTGAATTTAGATATGTGATCTCATCTCATCCGCCAGCCTCAGCTATTAAACGACGTATAAGGGCTAGCAGGAGAATGAAACGATACTTTTGCTCTGAACAAGTAAATAAAAGATAAAGAATAAATTGTTGAATTTAGTGTCTGCTACTGCATCAGAAACCTGTGACAGCTGCAGACAAAGCACTGAGCTGCTTACGTGGACCTACATATACTACATCCCCACCGATTCTGCTGCTGTGATTCTGCAGCTGAGAAACTGTGTACAGCTACTGAGGCTCCCTCTTTTTGGTGGACTTCCCCTTTAAGTTTGTGGCACCCTGACGGAAAATTCGACCTGATAAAAATCTGTTTACCGGCAGTGCTTTTTAGGAAAAGCCACTCAACTCTCACTGTGTGCCACGTCTTAACCGACCCCCTCTTCTCCCCCGAAATGTCCCCCTCTGTGAGGTGTAAGCACCACAATATACACTCTGCACTGTTTAATGTGTGTATGTGTGTGTGACAGATGAATCCATCTAGTGAAAAAATAAAAAAAATAAAAAGCCCCGTCCAAGCCCCACTGTCCACAATCCACTGCTCCTGCCACTATATCTGCTAACACTCACGCAGCTACTGCCTGCACAGCCTGCTCTGTGTAGATAAGCATTGGAGTTGTGTAGTCAGTGAAGTATACCTACAAACCAGAAAGAGAGAGAGATTGATATATACATATATATTTACCCAGAGAGAAGAAAGAGAGGGACGAATGAGGTAGAAAGAGGCAAAAGAAAGAGAGAAAGGTGCTTCTGATGTTATCTCTAAGTGAATATTTACTTCTCAGTGTGAAATATTCGCCTGCTGCTTCTCAGTGTGAGGACAAATACACACACAGACACCAGACACACCGCTCGCTTACTGCCAGGAGCAACTCGCGTGTGTGTATTTACAGTTGGTTCGCAGTCGGTTTCACAACCTTTTTTTTTTTTTATTAATCAAAGCATATTTGATCACGGTGGAAGTCCTAATCTAATGAACAGGCCTGGTGCGCTGTGAAAACATTAGTAAAAAATAGTTTTTCATCAGGAAGTGATCAAACATGGAGCGGGGTCTTTGTAGATAAAGCAGGTGAAGCTACAAGTAAAAAAAATCTGCTTTTGGCAGGAGCAGTTTACGCAGTGATCACTATTTCACATTAAGGGAGGTACCTGAACAAAGACATCCGCTGCCCCCTGCCTTCAAAGAAAACATCAGATTAATTTCCTGGAGTTTACCTTCATGTCGGGCTGACAGCCACAGAGATACATCGCTTCTGGCTGCCTTAAGCTTTGTAGGAAATATTTTCTAGTTGAATAATCTAAGATTTCCTCTGATTGTAAGAACAGGGTTAAACAAATTAACATTAAACATTATTAATTCAAGGATATTTCCTGGAGTTTTATTTTCATTCTTTTAAGTGTGTTTCTGGCCTCTAAAGGATTTCTGAAAATCTGTTCTCTGTTGCACATTAGTCCTTAGCACTTAAAGTAAGACAGGCAATTTTCTGTCTTTTTCTGACAAAAGCCAACAATGAATGTATCCTCCAAACAATCCTATGTGTGATATATCTTCTTCCTCACCACAGTGCTCCGCTTTTGTTAAAAACACGTCTGTGAGCCACACACATGTTCATTCATCACCATGAACACACACACTGATCTTTAGATCAAAACTTTGCAGTCAAGACTTGATAAACATGGCCAGGATGATGTTATTACTGCAACTTCATAGCCTGGGAACCAGACCAATCTGCAAGCTCATGTTTCATTTGCTCTGGCAGATACGTCTGGCCCCTCTCCCATTCAGACTGATTTCTCTGCTCATTTATCGGGCTAATCAATCACAAGCGTTTATCTAGTAGGAGGTGGGTTTAAAACAATGACTGACAGAGACGAGCGCCGTTCAGGTAACTTTGTAAATATCTAAGATGGTGCTGCCGATATGGAACGTTCCCCGGCCGGGTACAGCAGCAGTATTAAACGTACTGGACGGTACATTTTCTCTAAAGGAAGAACAAACAACTGCAGTTGATTTTGTTTAGAAATGTGTGTTTGCCCTAGGTTTGACAGGATGTACTGTCCAACAGGATGGTTGTTGCTCTGATTGGTTGTCTCCGCCTGTGGATAACGCCCCTTGGAAATCAAAAAAGAACTGAGAGGTTCCAGACTAATACGCATTTGCAAATTACTGTGGCGATGCCAAGCTAGCAACTTCACCTTATTCCCACCATCACACTCGAATACAACCCTTTAGGAAGGTAAATGTAACATTTGGAGATAAATATGGAGAACATACACATTAAAACTTTCTCCAGCAAAAACTGACCAAAAGTAAATGGTGCTTTTAGAGTTTCAGAGTAGTCTGTGTTACTGTGTCTGGTACTTGGCCCAGTAATATGATGTCAGTGTCAAACCATTGATAGTTATTGCAAAGTGATTCAGTAGAGGTCCAGTCTTTGCTCAGTTTTTTTCTTGGAGACTTCTTTGAATTGTTTACTTTGTTTTGCTGCGACATCCCTCCATTTTAGGAAGAGACGCGGCTGGTTCAAGCGCATGTAACTTCCCACATCACTACTGCTTTTAACATTCGCTCTCTCCAGTGTTAATTATGTTATTACATACATATCCCATAAATAAAGATATCACCAAATGTCAAGTCAAGTCAATTTTATTTGTATAGCGCCAAATCATAACAAAAGTTATCTCAAGACACTTTTCACATAGAGTAGGTCTAGACCATACTCTTTAAAATATTATTTACAGAGACCCAACAGTTCCATTGTAAAGATATAACTGATTCTTCAAGGCTTTAGACCAACTGAATTCAAAATGATACTCCAATATACACCAATTGACACCCCATGACTGTGAAAGAGAAGCCAGTTGCAAAGTTGCATTAAACCATGCACATTTACATTTTAAAATAAGTTTTTTGATAAAAACACAACTGGTTGTGATATCTTTGTTTAATTTCAGCATTGATCAGGACTTTTTGCAGTCAAATTAGGACCTTATGTTATCCACAACCCACTGAAATAAAAAATAACATGTTTCTCCCATGAAATATGGAAATCCGTGCTTGAATTGACTGCCCTCTTCTTACTTGGAGTAACAAGTGACAACTACTTTTCTCAAATCAACTGTTTTATAGAGAGTTCAGAAAAAATAGCAAATCTGATGGAAGGCCTTGAAGGCTACAGCATCTGCAGTGATGCTGAACATCAAAGAAAGACAGGATTTTGTATGCTCAGAAAGTCCTGGTCTCTCTGAAAGCAAAGGCAGGATGTCTACCCTTAAAATCAACCTTTTGACATGTTTTAGGTTGAAGCAGGATGCTGAGCTAAGACATGACATGGGGAAAGACTGTTCAAAGTCTTGTATGAGAGAGATGCTCTTACCAAAGAAGTTAGAAAAAACGTCCCCCATGTATCATCAACGCTGTGAGTATCATTTCTGCCAGTTATCATCGAGCCAGGGCCTTATTTTCTAAAACCATTTAAAGACTAGGATGACTGTAAAGCCCCTCTTACGCACCCTCTTACGTTTGCTTTGGGAAAGCATCTTAACTAGAGACTCTCTGAGAAATGATCACAGATTATCAGGTTCCTCCTGCCAACTTGTAGAGAGATCAGAACATTTTAAGAAGTCCATGAGCCGTAGAAGGACCTGCACAATGCATCATGTTTATTTGTTAACATGTCTAATGAACTAACAAAGAGCATGCTTTGTCAAAATGTAGTTGAAAAGTTGGGCATTTACATTGGAAGAGAAGCTGACTGAGGGATGCAGATCAGGCAGTAAGGTGGGGATGGAACCGCCCTGATGTTCCACAGACAGCAGACAGAAAGAGGGAAAATAAAAGAATAAAGGCAGGGGGAATGTGACAGCTGGCACAGGGAGGTTCGGGTTAGCCAGCTGTATTAAAGGAGTACTTTGCCAATTCACAACTGGCTTTGTATCACTACGATGTAGGTGTATATGCAAATGAACAAGAAAACAAAAAATATACAAAATGCAGATGCATGTTGTCCATTTCATCCTTTAACCTCTCCTTTCATTGTGATCGCTAACACTCTGTAAATAAACAGGGTTCATCATGGACAATGATTTTTAAATAATAGAATATCATAAGCAATAGATACTGTATATAAACTAATGTCCCTACACACCTTAAAGGTGGATAAAGTGAATGTTTTTGGCCACTTCTGGCTATTCAAAACTGCTGATAAAACAACATTTAGGCTGACCATTATCACCTAGCTCACCTGGCTATAACTATCTGTTGCCTACTTACACATCCAGCACACACACAGAGAAAAAATACCATTCATGTCCAGCATTCACTCTGTTTAGGTCTCTGCTAACTTCTCAGAAAAACATCTGTCTCTGCAGCTCCACTTTGTTCACCAGCTAGTCGCTAACATTCTCTCTCTCTCAGACCAGGCTTTTGCTGAGAGCAGCTGCCTGCTGGGGCTGACAGCTGAAGTTGTGGTCCAGAAAACCACAACAATGAGCTTAAAGAAACTAAAATGCTCTGTAGAGCTAAGGGGGACTGAGGAGGCGGGTGATAGTTCTCTATGGGTCCGTCTTTCAGATTACACACGTCATTTGATCCATTTTTAATGTTATTTTTATAAGTGCAGCTTTAAACTGAGAGGACTGTAAGAAAACAAACCACAGAAGGTAAAAATAGCATCTTAGAAGAGATCTTGCTGTATTGTGCATCACGTATCTAATTCATGTTTGCCGATCAGTCTCCATCATTCTCCTCTAGCTCCTCTTGGCCATGTTGGTTTCATCATCCAGACACCATATGGTATTTGTAAATGTGCCCTTTTGCTCCAGTAAATAAGATCTGTTCCTTGCCTTCAATTCCTCCAATACCACATTCATTTCATGCGGAAAAAATTACATTTTAACCAATTCCCATTATTTCTTCTACTTCTTTTATTGTAATCTATGTATACAGTATTCATTTTTACTGAATTGATTGCCCTTATTTAAAAGACATATTTCTTATTTTTCCCTAATAATATTTCGTATCATATAAAATCCAATAAGCTAAAAGTGCTGAAAGGCACATACAGTTAGCCCTAATGGCAGAGTGACACTAAGCATATAAAATACTTTATTTCATGTAATGTTGCTCTCAGATAAACAGATGTGTCAAAGAAGAGAATAAGTCAGGACAGCGGTAAAAAGTAGTTTTGGGATACTTCAACATTTGGTCATAAATGTGTTATATAATCACTGGGAGAAGAAACAAAATTACTTATGAATTACTTATGAAAATCAATTATGTTTACCAAGTCAATCTTTACTTGTATAACCTGTATTTCTTAGCTTTTCTGTTTGTGAAGGTCAGATAGAAAACAACTTGCGTTGTTGGTATGACATTGAAGAATAAACACACAGATTGCTTTTCACTAGATAATAGTTGGAAAGCTGCACATACAACTTGGAGAAAATGTCCAATTTCTTTTCCCTTTCTTAAAACAGCATGTCATTGTAGAATGTCAAGATTGATTGATATAACTTCAAAAATAACAGTTCAGTTCAGTCAATTTTAAAATTTTTCAAATGTGCTCATGCTACCAGAAACAGTGTTTAAAATGTACATTATGCCATCAGAGTAAAGATGTGTAACAGATGTTTTCTTTTGTCCTGCAATAATTGTCAAATTACACTTAAAGACGCATTCAGATGACTGTTAACTTCAGCTGCTTTTGTTCAGATGTCGACTCTGAATGCGGGCTCTGACATTCCTGTAGGTTGGATGCAGAGAAAGAGGAGCTGGAGAGCCTGTCTTGAGAGAAACGTCATGATGTAAAAAATGAATTCCATCTGACAGTTGTGGAAGTCAGCTTTAATATTCTCGCACTTGCAGCTTTTGAAAAGCTGTTGGAAACATCTAAGTTTGGTGATTTTTGCAGTTTTCTAGTGACAGCAGACATTGTTGAGGTGGGGGAAATCACAGGCTGCTCACCACTGGAATATGATAAAGTGAATACAGCAAAGTTGTCAATGAAGCAGGGTTCAGCTTTGAGAGTTGATATCACTTAGGAATCTATTGTTTTTGCACATTACACATAAAAGTTAAATAGTTAGTTTTGATTATATATTTAAACAATATCACCCTGACATGTGTCATTGAGCTTGGAAAGGTTTTGATGAAACATTTGCCAGACAGATACCAGGTAGTCCACAGGGGAACTTTGGTGGAAGAAAAAGCCTTTCAAACAAAAGGAGGAAAATATGATTTTTTTTTTTTTTTTTTTTTTTTTTGCAGTTTATATTTGTCAGTGAATTTGATTTGAAAAGAGATAATATGTCACTGTGGTAACTGTGTGTAACAGTTCAACTCATATGAAAAAAGGAAAAGCAGACGCTGGTGTCTGACAGTGTGTGTACTGCACTTTGAGTGGTAATTGCTTTGATTTTACATGACTTGGCTTTTGATAAAAGATCCTGCCATCATTTTTACTTACCATCATAACAAATTAATTCTAACCATGGCCACAATATTTTTATAGTTGCCTAAACTTAACCAAAGCTAAATCTTAAAGTTGGCAGATCAGAAAACATCCACTATTTACAGTACAATATGAAGCATAAAAAATAAATATGAAAAAGGAGATACTATATACATCAGTACATATGCAGTGTACATAAATAGTAACAAAGTATTTTGTGACAAAAGTAATGACAAATTCATTGAAGACATAAGGACGTTACAATGAATTCACGTAATTAAACACAATTGCAATTGCTCTTGTATGTTGTATGTCTAAATTGCAGACCTTTCGTAACAAATGCAATCAGCCCAGTTTTAGAATAATATCTATGCATTTTCAGGCAGTTTATAGACAACTAATTTGTAACAGCAAATACATTTTGAGAGAAACTGAATCCCACCATAAATGTGTTTTCATCAACATAATGAGTAAAAATATGAACGATCGTAATAGAGATGAAAACAATTTGCATTTGCAGAACGTTTACTGACAACAATTTTCTGAGTAAAAATCTAGTTTTAAGGCCTTTAACATTTCAGTTTATATTGAGCTTACCTGCTGCATATATTATATCAAGTTACCACAAACTACCAATTACTAACTAATATATACACCATGCATAGAGAGTGGTAGATACAGGGCATCACCAGGGGTCCACATTTTTGGCCCAGATCATGTTTCGTTCTAATACTCAACCAAAGACATGATCATTCTCTAACCTTAACCAAAGTAAACCCTGGTGAACCATCTACCCTGACCACCTCCCTACAACTTATGTGGGGCACAAGAACATAACACAACAAAACCTTGCCAGTGATAATAATCTTGGCATCAATTATTGTATGTTTTCTTCAAAATGTATGTAGCAAAAACAATTTAGCAACAAACATTTTTTATGGAGACAGAGTTGGCATCAAGCATCAACCATAGGGTTTTAAACAGGTTAAATGGAACAAACCCATGGAGGAGAATGAAATCATTTAACTTAAGTACAAAAACAGCAAGATTATTTATCAGGGCCAAATAGTCATCACCTTCACCATTACTCTCGTCATCATCATCATTCTGATCCCCCATAAGATGTTCGATATATAGCAGCATGCTGTGTGAGGAAAAAGTTATTCCTCAAGGTCAGTCGTGTTAAACAGAAGGAACAGAAAAAGTGCAGACGCATCAGTCTGAAATATCGGGAACAGGCCTAAATTAATACAGGCCATGGGTTTTTGTTTACAGATGTTTTGATTAAAATTCATGAAAACAAACAGAGCAACAAGGAGTGAGCTTTGAACGGTGCTGGCAGCGAAGCCCATTTCCCCACAACTCCAATATCCTAAGCTCCACCAAAGATAATAGATCTGATTCTAGATGCATTTTATGATGTTGTCTTTGTGTGTGTGTATGTGTGTGTGTGTGTGGTTGGACGACCTCGCTCAAAGCACTGTTATTATGTATTTATGTGTGTGTGTGTGTGTGTGTGTGTCAGACAAAATTGAGAACGTGAGTGTCTACAGCTATATCATTTGGTGCTGTGTGAGCTAAGTGGAAATGAATAATGCTTCCACTCCCAGGCTGATGTTGTATCAGACATTTTGTGCCTAATCTAATGCCCTTGTATTGTCTAAAAAGGCCTGGACTTGGTAATCACTGCACACAGTGTACACAGAGGTTTACAGAGCTCAACAATTAAAGCTTTCTGTCCTCATATCACACAAACATAACTAAAGTTTTCACTTATACAGAGAATGCGTCTCATTTTCTGGTTTGACAACCATGAACTTTATAAATGACCGGTTGGTTTTATATTTGTTGCCTGGTAAACGACAAAATCTGATGTTTGTGTTTCTGATGTGTGACTAAAGAAGAGCGTATATGTAGGCCCTGAGCTAAGATAACCCCACTGATTTTATGGTTAGACCACAGAGGTGCTCAGGGGAGAGCAAGGTTAGCATTAATAAGGAAGCTCATTAATGAATCCAAGGTATTTCTGTCTGAAAGAAAATAAACTTATTTAATATCCCTAGTGGGCCAATCACATGAAGCATTAAATGCCTGCAGTGATTGGCTTCATGCAAAACCAGGCAAATAGTAATTTTTTCTAGACCTGGGTACAACGATCAACTGCAGGTATCGTTTAACTGGAGAATTTTCGATACTACTTGGTTCTGGGTTATTTTGGTCGATACCTTAAAGGTATCGAGGACCGATACCCAGCCCTAATCATCATGAGCAGTTAAGAGTTTGAAACTAGGCTGTTTTTTTTCTCTCGAAATGAACTCAAGGCTAGAAAATGTAGGACGGCTCAGGCAGTGTGACACCAATGACCTTACTGATCACATGTGATTCAGCCCATTCTTGGTGTCTGTTGAGAAGTCACCAAACCAAGCCATAATAGAAAAGGTCTGACTGACTGTTCATGGTAATGTAGCAGACTGTCATGAATTTTTCAGACACCCCAGGCCTGATACATATTGCTGTTACCATGTACAATGTGTACCATCTGCAATTGATGGATTTCATAGCTCACTATAAAAATGCAGTACAGTATATCATCCCCTGTCTTACATTACCCTTTCAAATTCACTAACCCATACAGCTGAAGCTAATTCAAGGCAGATCTTTAAAGCTACATACATACATACATACATACATACATACATATCATTTACATCAACATTGATTCACTGACTACATGTTACACGAACTGAGTCAGTTGTAATGGCCAGCCAACTGTTCAGCCAGACTTTTGAATCTGAGCTTCTTCTATCAACAACCCAGAGTTGATGAGATCAAAAGGACAGTGAATATTACACTAACTTCTGTCTGGTGGACAGAAACAAGTCAAGTCAAGTCAATTTTATTTGTATAGCACCAAATCATAACAAAAGTTATCTCAAGACACTTTTCACATACAGTAGGTCTAGACCATACTCTTTAAAATATTATTTACAGAGACCCAACAGTTCCCACCATGAGCAGCACTTGGCGACAGTGGCGAGGAAAAACTCCCTTTTAACAGGTAGAAACCTCGAGCAGAACCAGGCTCTGGGTGGGCGGCCATCTGCATCCACCGAGTTGGGTTGAAAGGGGAGGAGAGAGGGGGAGAGGGGAGACAGAACAGGAGGAGAGACAACAAATCAGACTAATAATAATAACAACTGCAGCAGTGAGTGTGGAGCAGGAACATGGGGGCAGTAGACGGCCTGTAGTCACAGATCCAGAATCTACAGCTCCAGAGGCAGAAATACCTGCAGAAAGTGAGAAGGAGAAAAAGCACAGAAAGCACAAAAACTACCGGGAAGAGGTGGAGTTATTAACGTGTATTAGTGGGATAAGAATGTGTACGGATGGAGAGGGAGAGGAGGAGAGAGAAGCTCAGTGCATCATGGGAAATTTCCCTTGGCAGTCTAAGCCTATAACAGCATAACTAAGGGATGGTTCAGGACTCACCTGAGCCAGCCCTAACTATAAGCTTTATCAAAGAGAAAACATTTTTAGCATACTATTAAACAAAGAGAGAACTCAACTCCATATGCATGTTAGTGTTGCTCCATGTCTGTGTGATAGGCTTTTTGCTAACATTATAACTCAGTGGTGCATGGATCTGTATCCTGGCTTGTTATAATGTTTTGCCTCTTTGTGGCCTAAATTTGATGAATGCACATTTAAGTTAGAGCTTATTAACAAAACATATAACAAAAATTCACTAAGTCACAGAATGACGAGACAAATGTAATTTAAGGGGACCGTTCAAAAGCTAAAAGATGGTAACAAAAGCTGTATGTAAAATACTAAGCATACATCCAAAGCACCATCTCCTCATGCCTAACATGTTTTAACACATCATTATGCAGTGGCGCACATATCAAAATAACTCTTCTATCATTTGTTACATTTTCTCACATGCTTTCAAGATCCATTGATTCCCAGGTATTTCTGCTTTTTATTCTCCTCACAAATGTAAGAACACATCTATCCACTTGTCGTCATTTTCTCCCACACAACGCTCATCAAAAGTCTGATTGTACTTGTCACATTTTTCCCTTGAGGTCTGATGAATCCATTACATACAGTATCGCAGCAAAACCCATCTGGATCAAACAACGAACTTGAAAGAAGTTTCGTTCATTTTAGTTTTCAGCTGTGGTGTTAAAGCAAATGAGAACAAAAACATGTTGTCAGTCAGCATGTAAAATAACTAATTTTATTGGCAATTACACTGTTTTAAGAATCCACTTTTACCACTGAATACGTTCCTCTCTATGTCAATGGGATGGCTGGATTATCACTGTCAGTGCAACAACCAGACGCATCAGTGTCTTGATATACACTACGTAGCTAATAAACTACTATTAGGGATAAGGATTTAGTTTCATTTGATGGCATTTTATGGAAGGTGGAGTTTACTTGCACAAGTTCTGTCACTGTTTGTGTTGCCTATCTTTTTTCTTTGTTCTCTTGTCTTTATGTATTATACTGTCAGAAGAGAGTTGGTGCCTGAATGCAGAGATTCTGAGAAATTGAGAAAAGAAAAAGGAGGTATGCTTAAGGTCTACACTCTACATTGGTGCCAGCTAAACTTACTTTAGTCCAGTAAATGTACTAATCGAATCTGACCAGTTGGCTTACATGGAAAACGTGTCGCACTTCACCAAGTCAACATTTGAGATTTGCACAAAAAGCTACTTTGGTTATTGCTATCCCCTAGCAATTAGATATAATTTCATTTAAATATATAAATATCACTGGCAATTACTCTACTATTAATCCTCTCCATGCAAATATCCACTAAGTGCCCATAACCATCCCCTGCCGTTCAGCGCGAAATAGCACCTGGAGGCCAGAATGCCCAAAAGTGTGACAAGTTCTATTGTTGAAGATGTACCTTCTAAAACTTTGTATAGGATTAAGTGACCTCCGTACTTCACCACGTTAATCAGGTGAATGTTCATCAGAGCTTAATCATCATCTCATCACTGCCTGGGCAAAATGAAGCACAGACTGGATGAGTCTAGACAGGGTATTTATCTCTTTCATCCCCCCACCACTCTCACAGTCCCTCTTTGTCTGTATGTACCTGACTCACTCACATTACACCATCTCTACATCAGCATTGCCTGCCCTCCTCCTCTCCAACACTCGTTCGTCTCTCCATGCTTCCTTTGATCGCTCACTGTCTTTCATTCTCCAATCCCTCCATTTATCTCTATTCACTGCTCCCTTACCCCTTCTTGAAGTTAATGGCTGATTCCAGTATGTCAGGGCTGAATGACTGATTACAGTAGAGGACAGAGGTGGCTGTTCATTATATCAACATCACTTATATTCAGCCCACTCAGCAGCACCTCAGTTCGCTTCCTTCCTTTCTTTCCTTTTTGGAACTCTACCTTTAGTCATCCTTTTTATGTTGTTTTTGTGCTTTGTAAAAAAGTACAGTACAAACATTAACAACAGAAAATCATTGCTGCCCAGGACCTGGAATTTATAACTCAAACCCTTGAAATACTCTCATTCATCTGCACTCATTCTTTAAATATTTTGGATTTAACTGTATGCATTTTTTTAGATTCTAGTGACAATTTAGGAAGTAAATTAAAAACAAAACACATTTTCACCAGAACAACTGGCGGCTAATTATTTATCAGCTACAAATGTCTCCCCATCTCGTCCTGCACTTCTATTCAGCATCTGAAAAGCTTATGCATCAGGTGAGTGCTACTAAAACTCAATCAAAACTAATTTCACACACGATTAACCACATACCATTACAGAAACAGTGTGAGGAGATGCAGGGAGGTCTGCGGTACATGTCTTTGGATGAACCGAAAGCATCCACTGTAGATCTGTATTTCCCCTAAACACAGACACAAACAGCTGCTGCTAGGAAATCTGAACAGATTTTCACATTACAATGGTTAAGTTTAAAGATTTCTGAGGCACCACTCCAACAAAATCCTGTAAGAGTGTATTTTCTCTGTTATTTAAATGTGACATATACTGAGAGAACAAATATGAGATCATAAAAACACTCAAACTCAAACATAAGGTGTAGTTTGATGTTTGGTTTGCTATTGGTCAGTGGTGCAAATCTGCATGTCAAAGTGCATCAAGTTTGAACCTTACATAAGAGTGCACAGATTTTCTTTGACCATCAAGTACATCCACTGACCGTGGCGATCCCGAAGCATAAAAGTTTGTCTGACCGGGCCCTAATGCTGTCTGGTGTAAAAGATTATAGATCCTGGTTTCCAATAAAGGAAGCCAACACGCCTTTTATGCACAACCACCACTGAACGATTACCCTACTTCCTGTTTTGCTGCTGAACGCTAACACAGAGGTGCTTTTAAGCAGTTTGAACAACACCAGTATTTTTGTCGCTCACCCCATATGTGAAGTGAAACAAAAAGGAATTTAAGACATTCTTTGTCCCAATAAATAGAAAGATTGGAATCACACAAATGGTTTAATCACTTTGTTCTTAAAGAAGTACTGAATTCTTTCACTGCATTCAACTTTTCTACTTTCCCACTACAAAACTACTGTTATTGCTTTTACAGACATAATTGAGATTTGAAGAAACTATGTAACATTGTGTGATAACAAACAGTTCAATACCCACAATGCTTTCCACATTTTATGAATTTTGTGCAACAAGCCATGCAGCAACCTTTTCTTATAATAGACAGTCCCAGTGACTCAATGGAAACAAAGGGAGAGGCAAGTTGAAATAACTGGGACTGAATAGGAAGCAAATAAATATATATGGATCTGTTCAGAAGTTCAGCTGCTGTATTGATTGACCATGAGCAGGGTAGCTTGGTTTCTACACGTCTACCTAAGGTGCTTGATTTCAAATTATTTCAGACGTTAGTAGTTGTTATGGATTTTTCTTTGCTATTTGTCTACAGCAGTAGCCTCTCTATTGTTCTTCATTACTCTGATTAAGTCCTGCTGTGACTGAAATAAGCTGATAAAAGCATTCAGATGACAATTTCAGTAGTCAGAGCTTTGCTTTAATTATGGTGAGATGAACTTCATAGCATGCATGCAGATGTGCTCACTGACCAACCTCTGTGATTGAAGCTGCCCCTCCTGATGTGCAGGGATTGACATCAGGTGTGATGGCTGATGAGCTCCAGCTGTAGGCAGATTGTTTCACTGATGTCTTCTTCCTCCTCTGAATTTTGGCTTTGTGATGTTGTGGGGTGGGGGGTGGGACTCACAGCCAGGAGATCCTGTTCTTCTTTCAGAGTGGATGGGGTGGTACAACAGATAGCTTGTTTGTAGCATTCTAAATGTGTAAACTGACTAGATTTGAACGCATACTTCCTTTTTTGTTTTCTAAGTGTGGTTCATACAATTTTTTTAATTTAATATTTTTGTTTTACATGTAATGACTACAAGAGGCTTGTCTTCTGTTACACTGATGATATTCATTTTATATTGAGCCCAGTGACAATTAGAGGACAATTTTTTCTTCATTTTTGGCTACTTGGGGGCAGTCAAACACTTTAAACACAACATTGACATATTGTCAACTCATACAGTTGTTATGGCAAATATGCTACCTATTTACACATTCAGCAAACACAGAGCAACACTATTTGGAGTCTGGCCAGTGTTGGTATAAAAATGTATTAGTGCACCTTTGAAACATAGGAAGAATGTGTTATTTCTTTTTACAAAAACTATATCGTTCTCTGTGGACGTAAACGCACAATTCACCAGATCTTCAGTTTTAGTTCATCAGTCATTGAGCGATTCACTGAGACAGATGAACTACTCTGCGTGTCAGTGTTAGCCATGATATGATGAAGTCAGCAGCATGTCGGCTTCAGTCCATCACTTCGTTTCTCCAACACATTCAAAGCTCTCCAGATTAACTGATGGGAACAGGGCTGAGCATCGAAAACTAGAAAACTTTGGAGCTGATGGGGAGGTCATAGATCTACGTGTTTCACAGAGTCAGTCACTTCCTGCTGCTTAGCTCTGTCATCTAACAAAAATGTCACTCCATTAACTAACCAGTAAGTCATGGCTTTTTGGGAAGTTTTTCTTTTTTTTAGCTCTGGCCCCATCAGTCAGAACAGTGGGAGAATTAACTAACCTGAGTTTGAGCTTTTAAACCCAATATAGTGAAGAAATATTTATGCTCTAGTGGGCTAATATGGGATTAATAAACACATATGCATTTAAAAAAAATAAACTTTTGTTTTTTTAAGGAAAATTCTGTCATATACAACAAACCTATCAGGGTGGCTGGAGGATGGAAAACAGAGATGTCTCACTGCTTCGTCATGTTTGCTTTTATCCCCTCTGGCCAGCTCTTGTTCTCCTTCTCCCTTCCTCCCCTCCTTTCCTTCCCTCCTACCCAGACTCCATACAAATGTCATTGTCAGTTCAAGTTTTCATTCTCGTGATTCAGCCCTGATGCCACACCAAACCTGGGACACATGTTTAATTGTGTATGCAGGCCTCCCGTGTGTCTGCCTGCATGCGCCTGTGTTTTCAGAGCACCCCTGTCAACGTTCCTCTCTGTGTTGTTTAAAGCAGCAGTTTTACTGTATCAATATTGGTTCTGGGTGATGGCAGGACAGCTGTGGATTCAACGTGTCGACTTTTTTGCAACACTAATCTAATGCAAATGTAATGCTAATGTGGCAGCAGTAGTGAGCCTGGAGGGAGTTAGGAGATTTGATACTGTCATAGTTAAAAAAAAATGAAATAATAGTGCCAGTTCGGGTGATGTTGCTCAGGCTTAAATATTTACGGTCTAGACCTGCTGTATATGAAAAGTTGAACTTGAGAAAACTTCTCTTATGATTTGGCGCTAAATAAATAAAACAGACTTGACTTTATTTGGTTTTTTTTCAAGATCCATCAGAGTTTGTGCTGAATATTTTATGTCAAGATAAATGTGTATTTTAAAGCAGCTTCAGAAACCAATTTGAAAGGTTCTCATAATCATTGCTTCAATTTACCGTACATTCTTATTCATTTTATGTGGTTTTTCAGTTTGAAAAAAAAATAGTGAATCCCTTTTCGTTTAGGCCACAAACCCAACCGTTTAAGCCATATACTAAATCTTTGACACAAGTGTCTTGAATTTAAAAAGTAGAGCATGTTGAGGGTCCCTCAATGCAGATTAAAACATGCCTCAGGTTTTGCATGGCCTTTGATAGCAGCAGCCAGTGCACACAATGATGTACCTTCTTTTAAGGGAGAGGGCAATTTGGCACGCACATTTGCTAATTATTCATAGATGGAAATTTGGCATACACATGTGCTAATTATAAGTGCTTTTAGCAATAGTACTATCAGAGAATTAGCATAATGTCTCCCTGGTGGCCATTTTTAAAATGGCTGCCAAAACTACTGCAGGGTTGGACCAGTCTAGTTTAAAATGACCGTAATTATACTTCACAGGAAGTAATCAACATGATGGATTTGAATATTTAGAGGTATAAAGAAGGAAAATATCCCTGTACGTTCAGAATCTATGATGGTTATGTGTCAGTAAATACCTGCCATGCAGAGATATTCAGAGTGATGCTGTCATGCTACGCACAGTGAATGAATCATGTTGAACATCCACCTTTAGGTTGGGAAAGCAGCACCAGAAATAGGATTACATTTCTTTTATTAATGGGGAAAAAACAGATTAAATGTACTTCATTACAGTAAGCAATCAGATTCTTGATCATTTCCAATTAGGTGCTACAAGATAGGTTTGAACTTCTGTAGTAATTTAAATACATATTTCAGCAAGAAAAAAACAGAAGGGAATTATGGGATTTAAGACAAATTTGTGTTTGATTTAAACTGTGCCCGCTTTCCTCTTTTATCCTGCAATGAAACTAGGTAGAAGTTCCATATATTTGATGAGTAATCATCAAAGCAAAAAACTTTCAGATTAAAGATCAGAGAAACAGTGACTGTAGACATAAGAGGCAAAGTTTGATGCCGCTTTAAGGTCAGCGCTTTAAAATACTGAGTTCCAACTGCTGTTGGACAAGGAAGCCTGTTTGATCAGCTGATATTTGTATTGTAAAAGTCAATGTGCATTACATGTTGTGATGACACAGTGACATAATGTAAATTAAGTTTGAGTCGAAGCCTGGTGCTGATGCGGCTAGAAATCTGTCCTTTGAACTGCCACTGTCTTGTTTGCTTTGGCGATGCAGAACATTTGGCAGTAGGTGTTTTTTAGTCTATCAAGAAACTTCTTGTAGATAAAACAATCTGATAGGCATGTCTTGTTTTTGGCAAATCAAGCAAATAAACCTGAAATGTCCAGAAACGTTATCGCATTGATTGCAAACATTCTATAAATATCCTGCTAAACTACCCACGATGGCTTGATATAATCAGTATTAAAAGGTATAGTTACCACGGTATTAACTGTATGGTAAAATCTTTGAGGAAATCTGCTGTTCAGTTTGATTGTGTAGTAATGATGTCAGAACTGCTTCATTTATAATATTTGAAAGGTTTGATGTCTTCAAAACAATGTAAGCATCAGAAAAGTGGTTTCTGGTCATTTGTTTTATCATTATACAGTAACAAAACATGAAATATAGAGGAAAAATATTTGCATTCTTCCCCCAATTAATGAAAAGGTTTTTGTTTTTTTTTTATGTTTCTGAATGAAGACATGCATTCAGCACAGCTTTAAGGATGCTCAAAATGTGTTTGGGTGTGAATCAACGAATGTAAAATGATGTAAAATGCAAGTTAATTTGCACCCGACACTGTTCAAACAGTCGGTAACAGAAAGAAAAGGCAGGATGTGGTTCTATTTTCTGACCTATGTACTGTACCAAATTAGGAATAAGTAGTGTGACTAACTTAGTCCACAGTAGAACGTCTTAATGGTAATCCACACTGGCTGCGTTTTTTTAAAGCATTTTTGGTATCTCTCACTTGTCAGAAGAGATATGCTTCCATTTTAACAAATACAACAATCCACAGCGACACTGAAAACACTGCACGACCCCCTGCTTTTCTTTTTTCCTATTGCATGCATATTTAAACACGATGTCCGCAGGCGGCTGTTCAAATCACACAAATCTCCACCTGTCTACATGTTGTGAAATAATTTACTATATCTATAATGATCATCAAGGCCCCCAGTTTCACTAATGGTGTTCAGAGCTACACTGGGTAGGGGTGGGGGGATAAAACAAACCAATCAATAAACAATGCTGTTTTTTTTTCATGTGTAATCCTAATGGACTACTTGAAAATTATTTTGGTCCAGTAAATGTCTGACATTAGTGGTGGTGTGCTCGTGCAGCTGACAGTGGGTTCTGAGGATAGTGATGCTGTGGCTGAGGTAGGGTGGTTGGATGGAGATACAGAGTGAGCATACTGTTTCAAGTTTTTCCCTAACTTTAACAAAGTAGTTTTAGTTTTTCTAAACTTAATGAACTGCTGGTGTGTCTTCATCCAGCTGAGCAATTTTTGTCATTTTGTCATTTTAGATATACAGATTTGTCAAGTGCAAACAATCTGCATATCTTACCATATAAAAAGTGTTCATGGTTGGATGTGGTTTTTGATGTACGTAACACTTACAGTCAAAGAATCTTGATTAACCTATAAGCAAATTCTTTCTGTTTTTAAAATGCATCCAAAATAGACTCAGGTAGAACTTAATTGTGGGAATTTGTACACATGAATTATATTTTAGGGTGGATGTTTTCTGGTTAAGAGACATGGGAAGCCAGCTGCTTTGCTCTGACAGCTGTTTCTGTCTCACAGACATCGGCTCACAGCCTAGAATCCATGTTGCTCGGCTGAACCTTGACCCTGGATGTCATTTAATGTGAAAACTGTTTTTATTTGATTTTACTTTTTTTACTTGGTAAGATTATAGAAACGACTCAGTCCTCAAAATGTCAGTGCAAGCTCAGTAAAAGGCTGTCCACTCACTAGCAGATTAAACAGCTGACAGCTAATGAATACTTCCAGAATGAACTTTACAGCCAAACTCCAACCAGATAATGATACAAATGACACACCATCAACAAGCTCCAGATTTCCATAGAAATTCAAAAAAGAAAAACAGATGATGCCGCCAAATTATACAGTCCAATAAAAGTAACACATCTTTTTAAAAAGAATAAATAAATAAACAACTATTTTTCATGTTAATATTAAAGATTACCATGATACTGTGAAGGAGATTATTAGCCCAGTGTTACCAGCAGATAATGATGGTGTAAAATCAAAGAGCTGGTTAATGGAATGAAGGTGCAGGAGATGTGTATCATCACACCTACGAAAACGTCTGCTCTCCGCCAAGTATTCAGGGCCAAAATAATTACCCTTAAACACCAAAGTAGAAAGTTTAACTTCCTCCCTTCAGGAGCTGCTGTAATGACTACATGATATGGTAATTAAAATATGATTAAAGATTAGGAGTTTCGGTAATTACACCTTTAACTGAGCTAATGGAGCAATCAGAGAAAATTTGAGATTGTGATTTTTTTTTTTTCTCTCTTCTGCACTTTTCTAGCTCCAAGGCAGTATATTTCATATGGGTTTAGTGTTTTTTTATTATTATTATTACTACGTATTCCAAGGAACCCAGCTCATTCGTACAACACTTACAACATACATGTACAACATTTTTGCAAATGCAAATTCTCAAGTAGAAATTTGGATAATTTTCAAGCAGGTTTTTTATTCTTAAAAAAGTATACCCTCCACTCTCTCTCTCTCTCGCGCTCTCTCTCACACACACACAGACACACAAATGCATGCACAAAAGACGACTACTACTAAAAGGCCAAGATGAACAAAGATGTCAGAAAAACCACAGTCTAGATCAGGCTTTATTTGGATGTCAGTCCTTCTCTCTCTCTCATTTATCCTCTGTTACACTTACACACAGGCACACACACACACACAGGCACACAGTCTCACTCATACACTTACCTCATGTTCTCTAGATGTGGATTAAGCCTTGTTCGGTTTAACCTTATAAAGCTCCATGACAGGCTGCTAAAGGCTTTATGTCAGGGTCTGGCCTGTAAAACTCTACTTGACAACACACACACACACACACACACACACACACACAGAGGTAAGGAGGCATGCACAAAAAGACCCAAAGACACTGATTACCATACACAAGACACAGTCTCACACACATACACGTGCATTTACGCAGACACGGATTGTCAGGTTTATAAGGTTACTGACGCTGCTGAGTGCAAAGTGGAGACCAGGACCAAGCTGACAAATCCAAAGCTAATATGTTCATATTCACCCAAACTAATATGTGTCTATTTGCAGTGTTAGTGGTTTCAGGCGATTTTATTCTTGTCAGGGTGAAAAAGTCTTCCCAAAAAGGGGAAACACGCTACAAACGGCAGTTCAGCCATAATAAATAGAAGTCATAAATAGAACCACATCCTACTTTTCATTTCTGTTAGACCACGTACAGACTGACTTTAGTGGGAGCTAAATAAGCCCTCTCATTCATCTGAATGGAGCCAGTCCAGCGACGCAGTGGGACGTGGAAGGTTACGCAAAAAAAAAAAAATGGGTCGTTAGGCAAAAAGGTTGGCTTGGCTCAACATTCGCTGGTCCGCAAGGCCGCATCATTATCTGGCCAATCAAAGAAGTGCAAGCACGATTTTCAAAACTAAGTAACACTCTCTTCCTGCACATTTTAAAGTCTCAATGATACTAAATTGTTTTGAATAATGGACTTATTTTTATCATCACACATAAAATGATTGCGCTGATCAGTTTGATATATATTGTATCTGTTGAATGATAGCTCCTGCTGCATTACTGTCCCACCAGTGGAGCTGTTTGCATCTGCTAACAACAGACTATGGTGCATCTTGTTCATACTGATCAGGTATTCCCAGATGCTGGCTGAGAACACTGATACATGAGGCTGCATTGCAAAAACAGTTTAATTTTCCTGAATAGCCAGCCAGCAAGCACACATACACATGCAGTATTAACATACCCCTAACCTTAACCTATTAATCCTCCTTGGAGTGTAATCCAAACCATTACATCTGAAAATTGGCCTCTTTATGTGGCCTTGTTTAGTCTATCCGTTTCAAGTGTTTGCTATTCTCTAACAGGCTTTTTTCTACGATTAGACCGACCTTGGTTCTTATGTTTACATGTTCTACATGTGCATGCAGACAATCAGTTACTGGTGTGGCAGAAAAAATACTTAACTCTAAATAATCAGCTTTTGCTGATGTGTTGCCAGTGTTGCCATATATATCTGTCACATCTGTGGCAGAAGTTCGGAGGGATTCAAACTCCCAAAATGTTTGGAGGAACAAAAATTTGTCCAAACCAAAGCAATCGGGCAAAGTCCAGCAATAGCCTAAAACTGGATACATGAGACGAAAACCTAACATGGCTTTTATTCTGAAAATCTCTCTCCTTACAGCCAACAGAGGATGAAGAAACAGCTTTTCACTTCACACAAACAAATGTATTACCATTTTACACACGTATAAGTGACCACGACCTCAGTCAGAATCAGCTGCATCAAGGCTGAAGGCCAACCTTCAAAAAAATAAGGCTCTTCTTCTAATGTGTGCACATCCTCAAAGGAGAGCTGAAATCGTTTTGTTTTTTTTAACCCTGTAAATGATGAATCCGATTTGTTATGGGCACATTTGTATACGCACACAGCATATTGGTGGTCATTCGGATGTAATGTTGTGGCGAGCTCACACAGGATGGTGGGTGTCTGATGTGAGAAGCCGTGTTGCTGTGGTCTCCGCAGTGTCTGGACAGGTTTCCTGACTTTAACAGCCGCCAGGCATGGTGTTTGTAGGGCAAGATGAGCATGAAATTACAACTAGACATTTCCCCATATCTCAGCCCTGACATGAGCACTCCTGAATACAAAATATTGTGTTTTTGTGGTCACAAAATAAAAATGGTTTTATAAGCATTGCAGAGGTAAATTAGTATCCCTGTATTTTATGTAAAACATATACTATCGTTATTATTACTATTGTTACTCTTATTATTATTATTATTATTATTATTATACATATAAATGTGAAGAAAAAGACATGAGTATTATTCTGTAACAGTGCGCTCTCATGATTGGACACAGTAATGATTAGGTGGCCGTTATCATGGAACAGAGCTGATCTCTGCTCTTTTCCTGCAATCTCTTGGGTGTCTGATCAATAGCTAAGCACTGATTAGCTCCAGAGGAGACACTTGCTCATGTTGACAAATTAAACTGAGCTGTGTGAGATCACAGGAATATGAAACACATACTACTTTTTTTTTTTTTTTTGTGAACGTCTAACCAGCATTCAAGAGTAAGTAATCATCTCCATCTCCCAGCAGTATGGGCGAACTCTGGGGACACTTACCCATATGAATGTATATCAAAAGATATTTGGAATATCAGTATTTTGATCATGTTCCTGTTTTTATTTGTTTCATATATTTGTGTCACAAATCTGTAATTGCCAATATCAACTTCTGAATATTATCATCTTTTGCCACCCACACAGATCCAGCTGAGGAAATAAAGTGTGTTATACATGGTTATTGTGAAAATTACAAGAAAATATCAATTAGCCATTAAAAAAGTAAAGCTCAAGGGACCCTTCACAAGATAAAATAACCATTCTTCATCATGAAACACCTTCAGCTTAACAATGAGGCACTTCTTGAAAACATGGAAATGGACACTATTGGACACTGATTGAACAGACAAAACAGATACAAGGTTAAACATTTAAAGGTGCAAGCTGATCTGGAGTCATCTGGAGTACTTTGTTAATAACACCAATTATTATCTGCTGCTCCAAAGCCATGAACTGATCATCGATCTCTCTTTGTGCCTCCATCTCTTCTGTTTTGAATAGAAGCATTTACACCTACTGTGTAAATTGTGGGTGAAGAATTATATTGCATCACAAAACTTCACCAATAAAATCCCTGAACTCTTATCTGAACTCACTGTCGTGGATGAGTGCGCACATTAGCAACTATAGCTAAAACTGTTAGAACCTTTCATTAAGTTATTTATTAATCAGCTATTCCTGCTGTTGGTTTATATTCCTCATATTCGAAAGAAAAAAATGTCTACAAAATGCTTGCTGCATCTTGAAAATGACTGAATGTTTGAAGTTTGAGTTTTGAGTTTTTATCTTTTCTGTGATCGGTGGTTTTATGAGATGTGCTACCGGTTTTATGTTATGTGTGTTGTTATTGCCTGTGTTGTTGCTCTGTGCTCTTTATTCATTAGTTAATTGTGGAACTGCAGTGCGGAGGCCAAAACTAATACCCCCATGGGGACAAATAAAGTATATGTGCCACATTTTGCATATGTGGACCATCATTTTGCGGGATTGGCACTTTAGTGGATAAAGAGCGCTTGATCATTAGAGAAACATCAGTGGTGTATAACAGCACGCTTTGGCTTTATATTAAGGCTTGGAACACATGGATGGAAACGGACTATTTATCATCTCTGTACAAAGAGATTAACTCAAGCATTTCATCTGAAGTTCAGCTTTTCTCAGCCTCCTCTGTGTAAACAACCACCAGCTATGGCATGACCAGCAGACAGCGTTCACGTGCCAGCTATGGACACTGACGAGCATTACAGCATCCAGCCGAGGGAAGATCACATTTGATTGTCAGACCTGTCTGGAAACAGGGCCCCCGGTGTGTACAGATACGTGTCATCTAACCTGAGTAGAGCCTCTCAGCTGGGAAAGAAATAAGCTAAACTCATTAAATCCACTTGATCAATCCATACACTTAAGTGTAAAGTGGTAATACAAAGTTAATACGCCTTGCCAACAGGTTCCAAATGGAATCTGCAAACTCCTTCAGTGAAACCAATTGGAATTCAATTGAGTCTATTTTACATTCAGACTTTACTTTAACCTGCCAGAACCGGCTGGATACACTCCCTATTCACATCCCGGGCTGGGATCTACGCAGTGGAGCGAGGAAACCACTCCAACCACGTTACAAGATTGGATTTCATGTTTTAGCACGCTGTGGCAGATGCTCCTTGTATAGCCTACAGGTAGGAGAAGTACAAATGAAGTCTCCATGTCAGCGTTTTCCCCTCTGTTCACTTTGTAGCAGGAAAAAAAAAAAAACAGGCAGAATATAAATGAAAAACAATTTGGAATAAATTTGGTCTAAGATTGCAACTCAGTGAGAGGCCTTTTCCCTGCTCGTCATGGAAAACATACGAGTGTGTGGACCTAATCTCAGAGGAATGACATTAGATGAGTTTGGCCATATGTGCTTTCAGGTGCAGCTCTCGAGCGCCCCTCAATTTGTGTATGTGTGTGTGTGTGTGTGTGTGTGGGCTTTGAGAGGCAAATATTTTGTGTTTTTAATTTCTCACCTCTTACAGGTTTGTGTGCGTGTGTGTGTGTGTCTGTGCAGCTGTGTGCTCTGTCCACAGGGGAAATGTGCGTTAACAGGTTATAAAGAGCGCCGATCCCCAGCTAAAGCATTAATGTGAGAACTTAATTAAGGCGACAGTAAGGAAAGCTATTATAGGTAAGCTGCTAGAAATTAACCAGTCAATCTAAGGGCGTCCAAATTGAATTTTTGCTGAAGCGTCCGGCGTTGGACTCATCAAATCTCATCTCCTCTTGCTACCCTTGACCCCCTGGGTTCAATTTAGGTGTGAGTCTGTGTGATTGCACGCCTGTGTGTGTGTGTGTGTGTGTGTGTTAGCACAACACAACATAAAGATGTAACCCTTTTATATTAGCAAGAATACCGAACTCAATTAAGAAAGAGCTTTAGCAATCCAATTAAAAGTCTTTGGACAATTCCTGCTCCCCCCCAATAATAATGAAATAACGCACACATATCCTCTCTCGCTCTCTCCACCTTGTCTTAATAATGAAACAACTTAAAAACACACTAGGGCTTTAAATGAAGGCTTTAAAAGGTTGCAGCGTGCTTTCTCCCTCTTGTTCTCTATTGCTCTTTTCTATTACTTCATTCTTTGTAACTAAAAGGCCAAACAACTTGACTGAGTGTGTCGCCTGGTGGATTGAAATGAAGTGTCTGCTGTTTGAACAGGTGTCAAAGACAGAATGGAGTCTTGTCTCATGTTAATCTGGCTGTTCAATTAAAGACTAAATTAGCCAAACTGTCCTTTCAGTTGTGTCTTGTGTGTGTGCGTGTGTGTGTGTGTGGGTGTTTGTGTGTGTGTGTGGAGGCTGTTGCGAGCCGACGCCTCGTTAATGTACTCGTTTGCCTTGAGTTTCCATGGCCACGGGAGACAAGTCGCTTGGCGATGGCCATCCGTCTCCCCTGGCAACCCCGGGAACACTTGGATCAATTCTGTATCCCATAATGACACGTGCGTGCGGGGCCAGGTTGTGGATGTAATTACCTGGCGTGTCTCTGTGGCAACATAGGAAAGGCTTTTATTAAATTAGCCCAGTGGGTCGGCATTTATAGAGAAGTGTCTGGAGAGGCGGAGAGGCTGGTTATACAGTAGAGCGTGGGGACGACTTAGCCAGCATTCATCACCTGACATGGAGGGGAGGCTCGTTGAATTAGCTGAGAGTCACTGCTCGTGGAGAAAAAGTCAAGAGACGGGCAAAGTTTTCTCAGTGCAACACAACCCGTGAACTCCCACAAACTCTTACTATATTAACTATTAACTATTATGTAACAATCCAGCAGCTCTGTCACAGCTGGAGGACTCAAATGCAGACTAAGACAGTTCAGGGATTTATCGTAAAGAATGGAGGTACATAGGTTTACGGAATAATAAGGCAGGCAAGGGTAAAAAGCAGAAAGGAGGTCCAAACAGGCAAACAAAGTCAGAAAAAGATCGGGCAAAAGTTCAAAACTGGCAGATAGCAAGTTTTGAGTTTCCAGGTGTCTGACGAGAAGCAACACAGCAAAGTTGACTATCTGGCAACTAACTGGGGCGGCTGGTACCGTATATGTGCTGCAGGGCTGATGAGGGAACGTGGAAACAGGTGAGAGAGTAGGCCAGGAAGGTCAGGTAACTACAGGGCAGGAGGAAGTGGTGGAATTTCCAGAGATATTACATGAAAAAAATTCTAATTATGTAAATATCAATGTATTTGTTGTAAACATTAGCAAATCTTATGTGCTGAATTGTATCTTTGCCTGTACTTTACAACTTCACAGGATGACAGTTTTTTGGTTTTTAATACTCATCTGGCATGAGCACTGACTAAAAATCTCTTAACTTATAATTATAACCAAATTATAACCAAACATGGTCCTTTCAAGGAACCCTCCCAGAAAATGAGTTAGTTTTTTTCTTGGAAATTGTGATGTCACTATGGGGTGCTTTAAAATAAAGCCTTACCATGTTTTGTCATGACTTCAACTTAAAGCCACTATGTGTCTTTCTAGCAATTATATCATCACTTACAAATGATCCTGATGACATGCAGTTGTTTTTTTGGGGAAAATTAGACTGTCTATATGTTGCTCTCAGTCCCATTCATCCCTATTGTAAATTTACATGGTGGCTTTAATTATCATATTTTGTTACCATTGCAACATACCATACCAAATCTTGTTTTTGCAATTAGGAATAATTATACGCTGTTTATTATTTTATTATAAGTAAGGCAACTAAACATCGAGAAACACTATCTCTCCCATTTTTTTCATATTTCAGCGTAAACAATTGGAGTCATTTTGTGGCAGCTACGTCTATAATGGAAGTTTAATTGAACACGCTACGTTTTTTGTGTCTGTTTCTTTATGTTGGGACAGTGTCAAGGTTATTCAGATTAATTGGTCATGCGTTTGGTAGCTGATGGTCAAGATTTAAGCATTAAATTTCTATCCAACTTTTTATTTAAATGAGCAGAAATGGACAAATTGCTGTAAGATAACCGTCCCGGCTGACTGCTGAAATGTCAGATATGAGCAACTCATGATCCTTACTGTTAACCATGTTTATATTTTTGGCATTTTGTGGATTTTGGATTCTTAAATGTATATTATTTATATTTTTATACTTGCACCTTTATTAATGTTTTATATTTGCACTCTTTACTACTGAGTACTGCAGCTGCTGCACAACATCTTATCTTCTCTTAGGTGACTCAACAAGCCACATGCAGCAAGTAACTCCACTCACTTTCCGTTCATATCTTGTATGTTAATTTGCACTCTGCAGCTTAGTTTATTGGCTGAGCAATGGCTGAAAACGGAAGCTTTTTAAAGATTTTAAATAAGACAAGGGCACATTAAAACCTGCCAAGCAGTTATGTGGGCAGTTAAGTCAGGTAAAGTGGAAATTACACATGGTGATTCAGAGGTTGGTCAAATTAAACTGGAAAAGTGGGTCTCAGAACGTCTGGTAGTGCATGCCAGGGGACAGGGCCAACAAAGAAACATCATGAGGGGAAAACTGGAGCAAGGGGACAATTTCTTCTCTCTTTTGAAGACTGTTTTGGTGGTATTTCTGCTTCACTGCACACAATACTTTGTGGCTGGGGAAAAAGGAAAGATGAGAGGGAGGAAGAGAAAGGGAGTAAAAAGGAAAGAAAGGTGGTGACAGCAGATATACTGTAGCTTTTACTTATTTCAAGCTTTTCGAAATTCAGTTATTATTATTTCAAAAATGCCCAAAATTAATACTTAAGTAATACCAGCAATGTAATATGTGTAGATACACTATGCATATGATACATGTATAGGATAGCATGAGTACTTTACTGAAATGAACTGAAATCAGTGTGCAGCTGGGAGGTAGGAGATCAAACAAGAAACCATTGATTGACTTTCAGGCATACTTTCCTTGCTTCCTTTCTTATCTGTAGATGTGTTTTACCCAAATACAGAGTATGTGAGTGGCTATAAATCTGTGAAATATGTAAGCTCTACATAAGAGGTCATGAAAGTTCATATGCAATTTTACATTTACATTCTTTCAAATGTGGAGATAAATGTCTTAATATCTGGTTAAACTTACACAATTATAAGTTTATATATACTTGTGCATTTTTAACTATTAAATTCATGTTCAATTTGTGGATTAAATGGTTCTGGATGTAGACCAATTCAAGTTCAAGCTCACGTTTATTGTCACATTCAGTCTTTCCGTTCCCATACCGAAGCTCTTGAGGCGCCCCAGGAAGTACAGCCTATGATATGCTTTCTTGAGGACGCCTTTGGTGCTGAGGGACCACAGGAAACAATTTCCACGGACAACCCTAAAGTCAACGCTGATTTATTTAGTTTTACTGAGATAATAAGAGAGACTGCTATCATGAAACCTTAGGGCTAGGTCTTCCACTTCCTTTAGGTCGTCTAATCACTGTCGCTTATCAGTCATCAGTCATTGTAGTGTCATTAGCTCATTTTATAATATTATTATTGTCATATTTGGCAGCACAGTAGTGTGTAAATAAGCTGGACAGTAGGGGAATCAGACAGCTTCCGTGTAGCGCGCCAGTCCTGAGAATTATTTTGCCCACGTCAGCCTGTCACCTGTGGGCCAACTACAACAGGTGGGCACTGTGCTGCTATCACTGGGTCCTGATTGTGAGCTTCATAAAAACTGCCCCGCATGTTTAGAAGAGAGGCAGAGCCACGTTGGTCTTAGATTTATAGTCTGTTATTGCCTGCATTCCCTCTCATATGCGCCGTGAGTGGCCTTTGGGAAAGACAGAGAGAGTCAAGTGAAAGATACAGCAGAAGAGAGAGTGAGTGTGTGTCGAAGAGTGAGTTTATCTGTCTGTCCCATCCGCACTACAACAATAGAGCAACAGCCTTGACCGAGTCAATTCGCTGTGCTCCCCTGACAATTTATCTGTTCCATTTTGACATGCAGGTAATTCACTCTGACAACCCAGAGAGTCGTCGGAGTGAGCCGCTCTCGGAGCACTTGTGTGTGTGTGCGCGTGTGTGTAACCTGGTGTGTTCTGTCAGCGTGTGATGTCTGATGAGTCTAATGGGCCATGCAAGTTATTTATATGCATCACAGTCAGCAATTGAGACGTATAAATGGACTCGGTGTTGATTTTCAACCAGCGAGCACTCCTGCCACCCGCTCATTGCCTTGATTAAGGCTGTCATGTCTACTGGTTGACTGATTAACGCTGTCACCAGTCCTCAGCTCGCAGCACCCTTCTACACTCTGACTAAAGTACGCTGCCTCACACCATCACAGGTGATTAACATGAGGGAACCACATCATGGTGCTTTTCTCATGCTAAATAAGAAATGATTTGGGGCAGATTTTGGTTCTTTTTCAAACCTTTGCTAATTAGTGCTTTTTGGTTTTCATACAGTCTACTCTGCTAACTTTACTTTTCTGTGCCATCTACAACTTTGCTTGATTTTTAGTGAGGTTTTGTGTACAACAGTTGTATTATATGCCGTATGTAGTATATATACCCAATGTCAGTTTGGTGCCACTGCAAGGATTTCAGAGCATATTGAAAACATACAGCACACTTTACAAATTCTAAAGTAAAGTATTTCTTTGTTCCATACCATGGAGCCACTTAATTCACAGCAAGAATTACCATACTCTCCTACTGTATATGATGTCTGACCAACTGATTATAAAACAATAAAAAAAATCGTAGTTGTTTTTTTTAAATATCTAAAGTAGTGTTCCATCCACAATCCGATTCTCTGAGTAAGAAAAATTCTTAACCACACAGAGCAGAAGCTGAGGTTGGCTATACCTCCCCATGCTATATGTACTCCAATGCTAACAGCTTTTCAGGAGGCATCCTAACTAGTGTAGTGTTGTCCAAAAGTGTTGAGTTAAACTAGCCAACCTGTAAACTAACATCATCTCACCTACTTAGGTCACAAAATCATTCTTTCTGTCACTCCCCAAAGCTTGTGAGCATAAATGGAGAGCCTGATGCCCCTGCCACTGTCCTATTTCCCAGCATCCCAGCTACTGCACCTGCACTTCTGTCCGTGTGACATGCAGCAAATGCTCTGGAATCTGCGTGGTGTGTTGCTCTTGAGCATTAAGATCAAGAAAAATGGAGAGCTTCCGTTTCTAGCTTGTGTCTTTCATCACCACCGTGGTCCAATGAAAAGTCTGCCGTGCTGCTGCCAGTATTCCTCATCAGCAGTCGATCTCACATTCGCTTCCACTTAGACTCAAACTCCTCCACTTGGATTGAGCAATCTACTATATCTAAGAATAAATCCTTATATCATAGACTGATTCAAACGGAATCACACTCCATTGTGAATTGCTCCAGTGCTTGCAGCATCAATAAGGCCAAAATGAAGACATATTTAGCATGGGTGCAACCAATGACACTAAACCCCAGACCTCAGCTGTGCCTTGATATCCATTCAGTCTTTTTTTATTCCTACTTGTCCTGTACAGGAATGTGTGAGGCTAGAGCCCAGACAAGCTGACAATAGGCAAGAGGCAAGAATGTGAAGCCTTTGCATAAGCAAAGTGCAGCTAGGGGTGCTCTGTTCTTATGCAGTATTTTATTAAATTCAAATTATTGTAGAATGTGAACACTTCTGATTTTGTCAAGTCCTGGTGGAAGTATCAAAAAAAAAATAAATAAAAAAAATGTCACTGACCACCGTACACACTGCTGCAACATTAGACTGCACCAATGTTCACCAGGTTTGCCTCATTTTTTCCATTTTTTCCAGGAAACTCACTGTATGACAACAACTTTAAGCATCAGGTCTATAAGTACTAAATCCCATTTACCAATATAACCAAGGTGTTAATTTTAAAATAAGTAGTTAAATTTCCATATCCAAGGGTGGATGTTATATTTAAGTATTTAAATATTTTCAGTAATTTATTTGTGTATTTATTTATTTTTATAAGTAACACTGTACATGTATAATTCTGAAGGTGGGATCCACTCACTTGTGGTGTCGTTCTTGGGTGATTTCAGGTGGATGCTTTGCCTCCAGTTTCAGTCTTAAAACAACCTAACACATCATCCTGTCGCACCTTCCCTAACGGGTCACTGAGATCAAAGAGCTCACACGGCAGACATTTTTCCTCTCATTGCAAAAGCCTTTTATAACGTCTTGTTTCTAGGAGTACAGATACTCTCAGTGTCACTGTGGGAATAACAACATACACCACTCATGATATAGCTGCTTGGCAGCTGGGTTGTCCCTGATTCCACTACTATAGATGCTATAAGGATCAAAATGAGAAATTTTTATTGTCGTGCGTGTACCAGATGACTAGGTACATGCTGCTGACCCTTTGTTTTCTGATGATACCACGTGCACTGAACCAAAAGTGCTGCACAAAAGGGTACTTTCACATTTAGTGTACTTCCATGGCTCAAAAGGATGAGACGGATTTTCAAAGAGGATTCATACTCATTTACTGAATTTTCCCATTAACTCCTATTCCCTCGTGAAGAGGAAATGGAAGGAATGGCAGATAAAAAGCTTCTAAGACCTGGAAAACTGACACATGCACACAATATTTAGCGCACTGAATTATTATTATGTATTATAGTTGGATGACTGCCATGTTGATGTAGTGAATCCTACCCTGAGCTCAAAACAGAATTTGTCTTTTTAAATGATGTATTCCTTATTGTGCATTCTGTATTTCATCTTAGAAAGACAGAAAAAAAGAGAAAAAGAGTGCAGCCAAGAGGTTCAAAGAATCAAAGAATTGCCCCTGGTGATTTGATGGTGACCGGGTTACCACACATCCATATTTGGGCAAAGCATTTGAATTGGTCGATCGGTTGTCAAGGCGGCCAATGCTATTGTCGTAGTATTTTTATCGGGTACAGGGATTGGTTGTTTTTTGGAAAGACTCTGTACCCCACCTCTTAGATACACAGCAGCCAATCACACAGCGACTCTATGAAAGGACCGTACAGCACAGACTCATGGCGTTCTTTCTTTGTCTCTCATTCTCTCTCTCTCTCCCTCTCTCTCACACACACACACACACAAACTCCTTTCATTCACTCTACAGTATCTCTGTTACACTGTATAGAGAAAAGGCAGTGGACATTAATCTGTGAATCCTAATGTATGTACAGTTGGCTCCCCATGTTCTCTTATACAAATTTGTTTGCATTATTGTGCTATTGTGTGTGTGAGAGAGAGAGATAGAGAAAGAGAAAGAGAGAGATGTAGAGTAATGTGAATTGTCCTCTATTGACCATAAATGATCTAAATTATGTGTCACAGAGGGTCCTTTTTTATTATCATATTCCAAATTAAATTTAAAAAATGGTATCATCTCTCTCATGTATGCCGTCACACACAGGTACTTCCTTCTGGATTCCTTTTATAATTAAGTCATTTGATTTAAGGCACTATCCAAGATCTATTACAAGAAATTTTTGTATCTATGCGGTTTGGCATGCGGTTCTGTTTATACCACATTGGTTGTCCACTTATATGTACTTATACTTGTCAGTGTGGTTCCTGGCAGGCATGGGAAGATAACGTAATTTGCCAGGCGGATACAGAAAGTATAATTTGGGTTTTAGCATCCAGCAACTTACTGCATTTTGTTGTTGTTGAGAGCCATTGTGAAAGGGTACTAAAATATCTTTATGATTAAAAGTATCCCTTTCTAGCAAAATAGAATGCCAGTAAAAAGTGTTCACAGGTCAAATACAACATGGCAAACATGAAGGAGAGGATCTGATGTTCAGTGGTTGTGACAAAATGAAATTAAGAAAAAGGCCAACAACACACGATGAGATGTAAGTTTTGTTTAGCGTTACGCTAGCTCAAGAATTCAATTCTTTTTTTAAGCTGGCGCTCATAACGTGGTGGAGCTTTGAACTGGGAAAGCAGCACTTCCAGAGGGTGCCCTTTTTTATCCTCATGCACAGCCATTTGGTATTTTGAGATAAGGTCTGGGCCACAGTTTTCTTTAAAGGGGCACTCTGCCGATTTTACACATGAAGATCAGCTTGCTTTCACATACACTTACACACAGATACAGATACACTTTACTTTCCTTGGCTCTGAAGGGAGCTTTCTGAATTCTGACAGAATAACCCTGATGATGTTGTAAAGGTTATCTTGGATTGGGCTTGAGACTTCAGTTTCTTCCTATTGAGTTGCATTATGGAAATTGTAGGATCTGGTGTTTTTGCAGCTTTACCCATTTATTGCTGTGCATACTGTGAAAAAAAATGTCACTTGTCAATCCTCCAACTGTAAGGAAGTGCAATGCTAATCACCGTATAGTAACCCTTTGACATTCAACAATCATCTGCTTTGACTAGAATTGTTAATTTAATCAAAACTGAAAACAACCGACCACAGACTGTTCAAACTACAAACTACGAACTGCTACCAGAAAAAAAACAGACAGATGTGATATCTTGATAGCTGAAAGCTCAGTGGGATTCAATAATTTTTCTTTAAAAAAGGACGTGCATAAGATAATTCGCAAACGATGAGACACTTATCCAAAAGGAAACCAAGGACAGTCAGACCCGATCTGAATAGTACCTTAAATTAAATCATGGTCGATCATAATATCCACTTCATACAAGAGATGCGCATATGTTCCAGTCTGCAGCGTAGCTCCATAAAATTAAATTAACTGTGTTTAACTGTATGAGTGTGGTCCTGCAGAAGGGAGCTGGGCTCCCTAAATAAATAAATAAACTTTACATATAGAATAACGCTGAATTACTTTGAATAATAACCTCTAGTTTTTAGAGGTCCTGAAGAGAATATGTGGACCAATCTTTAGTACAACTAATGATCTAGGTTGACAAGAATTTGTGCTTGTGCCTTTCTTTCAGATTTCCCCAACTTGAGCAGTAAAGAATAAGAATTCCTACTAATATACATGCAGCTGCGCTGTGATTGAACATAAAACTATCAGTCAGCACCATGAAGCACTGACTAAGGATTGTGGAGGCAGGCTGCATCCCATACAGATGTCAGGGAGTGGCTGCTGGAAGGCCCCCCTCCTGGAGCCAAACTGTCCCTGCAGTTTGCCTCCAACTCTTTTTCGGCTCTTTCTCCAATATCATTGAAGCATCTAATATCATTAAGCCACTTCCTATACTGCGCAACTGTTCTCCTAGGAATAGAGCAGAACACATTAACCAAATGTGTTATCTCCTCCTGAGCTAATTTAATGGAAGGTGCTGTATATTTGGTTGCTCTATGCAAGAGGACATATTTTTCCTCGAGGGAGAAGCTTTGGTGATGGAAGAGAATGCTCCCATTCTGCCGCCAAATTATCAGAGCACCATGGCAGAGAGTGCAGTGCTTTTAAGGGAGAGCAAATGAGGGAATTTGATTGGTTATGTCTAAAGCCTCAGCTACTGATAATGTGTTCCCCCTAATCCAACTCCAACTGCGTTAAGGAAGAAACGCAGTCAATGGAGGGCCCTTAGAAGTGTAGTTACACAAATGTGTTTGTATATCCCAGTGTGTTACCTATGCTTCACCCGGCCCTCTGCTGATCTGTAGAATATTGACGAACAAAGATCCATGCACTTTCATTACAAAGGTGCTAATACATTTCAAAAACTATCTCCTCCTTTCCCTCATCCTCCCTCTTCCTGCCAGAGGCTTTTTATCAGCTCATTCTCTAGTGTGATCCTTCGATCTGCCCACTCCTGTGTCCACGCACCAACCCACATACATACATGCACACACACTACCTTTCATTGTGGTCTCAATTTGCACCACAAGCACATACATACACACGCACATGGAATTAGAATTTACAGGGCATTTTTTTGCCTTTTTTTTGACGTAGGCACTGAACCCCACTCACGTCATATTTAATGGGATTTAATAATTTTTCTTTAAAAAAGGATGTGCATAAATTAATTCTCAAAAGATTACACCCTTATCCAAAAGGAAACCAAGGACAGTCAGACCTGATCTGAATAGCACCTTAGATTAAATCGTGGTTGATCATAATACCCACTTCATACAAGAGAAGTGCATATAAATAGACAAAAACCATTGTGAATAAATAAAACACAACAAATTAAGATTAACAGCTTGTTAAACACTAACGACAGAAGATCTTGTGTTAAAAAATAGATCCTGGGACAAGAAACTGGATATCTTGATCAGTCTCTTGATATCCTGTGTTCTTAGTGTGTGTCAGCGAGAGTGGGGGGAGTTGGCAGTTGCTAAAACAAGCAACGTCTTTCATCTTTAGTCCAAAGTGCTTTTCCACTCTGCCTGACTAGCAACAGTCTGAAACATATCAAGCTGTGGGTTTGCCTTTTACCCCCTAATAAAATGCTGTATACACCGTCATTTTACTGGGACACACTTTGATTTTTTTGGGCTACATGCAAGTTAGCGTTCAACTAGATTTCTTCATATGCAGTTCATTAGTACAGTCATTTTGTGAATGAACTTATCCCCCTGAAATTAGACCAATATGTTGCTTTTCTGTTGGCCTTTCAATACATATCACTGTTTTCTTTTCTCATCAGTTCCTCCGGGTTGGTCAACATAAAGGCCTTTGTAAAGGTTGTTTCCAGTGCTTGAATTAGTGCCACTAGTGCCGTATTGGCACATTAGATTCCTGTCAAACTCTCCTGTTACTTATTTCTAATTACCGCTATCTAATAAATGTGGAATGTGGACTCTTAGACGGAGATTCCCAAATGGAGGAAGCAATCATTCTGTATTAGCTGTGCGGGCCTGTCAAATTGTATATAACCCTGCTCTGTTGGAGTGTTACTACTCCACAAAAGAGAGCCAGGATGGCTTACAGTCAGTTGTGAGACAGCAGTGGTCTGTACAAATATGTGCGCTTCTATTATCTGGGTACTGGCTGAAAGCACAAATCACCATGTCACCAAGATTATTGTTGTTGTACAGCTACAATCTCCCCAACACATTATTATTAAACCGAAACAGTGGATGTCACAATTCAGGTATGGATAAAGGGAAAGAGGACACTGGTAGAGGAGGCAGAATTAAAGGGACTTTAAAAGACAGTCTGTGCAGGCAAACAATTCCAGAAGGTCAAGGCAGGTAGACATGTCAGTAGTGTCCCCATCTGGGGTTAAGAATTCACCATCATCGTCATCATCATTATCAGCGGGTATTCAGCATCTCTACATTGTATGACCATCGGGAGCTTTCTTCTATGTCAGACACTCATATTCCAGGACACATTCATGTTTCACTTGACTAAAGCAATGATATCTCTGTATGTAGAATCCAATGGGGCCTTTGATACAATGTGACATTAACAGACCATAGAGCTGAATACACAGGATCTGTGGCTCCCTCCATTTATGCTGTTCTCTGTCTTTTTCTCTGTGTTGTTTTACCTCCAAGAGAACATTATCCTTGGCCAACTGCGAGTGTGTGTGTGTGTGTGTGTGTGTGTACTGTAGTTCAAAGGCAGCAGCAGTCAAAGGCCTCCCGCCGAGTGTGTCAAACTAAAAAATCTCTCTGAACTCCGAATTAACGGCATCTCCCTATCGCTCCTCTTTTGACGGCTCTGCACCTCTGCACCTCCAATTTTCCTTTCCCACAATTCTCTCTTCTTCTGTTCTGTCCATCTTTCCTCTTCTCCTCTCTCATCTTTTCCTCCTTCCTTTACCGTTTTATTATCTCGTATTGTCCCTGCTCACCTCCCCTGTCCTCTTCTGTGCTTGCCCTCTTTTTTGATTACTTTCCCCCATTCCAACCTTCACTCCTCTCTCCTTATTTAGTTTCATGTTTAGCTCCTTTTTCTCATTTTTATTGACAACTGTTTCCTGTTTCTTCATCATCTCTCCTGTCCTCTGTTATTTTGTTTTTCTAAAGTCCTCTAAAAGCTGAGATTTTTTTGTCTGGTTCAGATGAAAGCAAACAATTGATCATACCGTAAGACGTCCACTGACAGATGTTTTTGAGTTTTGGTGACCAAAAACTGTCAAAATTCTGAAATTTCAAACCAAATTCTACAGCTACAACCCACATCTGCAAACCAACCAATGGGAATATGGCATGACACGGAATACACCGGCCAACACAACACTGTAAGCACCATTTTTGGACACTTTTTTTAAAAAAGTCATTGTGCTACAACCAAAGCTTGTGTTTAATGATGATGTAAGGGATTGAGATGTCTGCTACAATTTACCAGGCATTCAACACACAGTCTGACATTCCTGAGAGTTGACACCACTCAGCTTGACCAAGGCTGTTTACTTATTAGTCCCATCTCACACAGTGTGACATGCAATGAACCTTTAGGGTCGCAGGTATTGTTCTGTGTAAAGGGTAATACCTTCCATGTGACTCCAGTGTAAGAAATGGAAAGATGGGAATATTGGGCGAAAAAGAGAGACAGACCGCTGAGGCCATTAACTTCAGCTTAATTTATACATACAGAATGTATAACTGTGGATTTTGTCTTCCATTTCCTGCAGTCTGTTCACTCTAGGATCACTAGGAGCATTGTATATACATAGACAATTATTTTCCATGAAAAAACCGAACCCAACAATGTGTAAGATACATGCACAACACTTGTTAGTAGGATACATTTATTGATAGTTTTTTATTTAGCTCTCCTGTCTTCCTTTACTCTACAATCATCTTTTTCTTACCATTTTGTAGTTATTTAGTTCTTTTCTCCACACCCCCACCTCTACGTTCCACCATCATATTTAATGACAGAGATACATTGCTAAAGTATTGAGACTTGACGTCAAAAAATGTAACATGTCCCACTTTGTTTCTGTTTTTTTTCAGTAAATGCTCCTGTCTTCCCTGTCTCATTTTTTTGCTTCCCACGTGTTTTCCCCTTGCATAACTGCCCTCTCTTTGTTAACTCTTCCTCACTGACACCCTCGCTCATTCCCCTTTTTGTTGCAGTGACAACTTGTCCTTGTGTGTCCTTTCTTGCTTTCTCTTTTCTTTTTTTTGTCAGCCCAACATGTAAGATGTAAGAGCAAACAGCAAGAACGTACGATGGTAGACACTAAAACACGAACATGAGCAGAGAGAGATGAACAGGTGGAAGAGGAGAAGAAAGACAATGGTGGATAAAGAGTACAAAGAATGATCTGTCACATTCATATTTTTAAGAGTTTAGAATATTACTGACAAATTGAATGCTGTAGTTTAACTAAATTAAAAGCAACATGGCAGTCAAGCTGACACACTTTTAATAGTTATGCCCCATATGCCACCATAATCTATTATAAGAAATAGATTATGGTGACACGATAAATGTGCCATGTGAAAGGTATTGCTTGCATTGAAGAACCCACAGAGGATTATCACTCTGCAGCTTGCCTCAGAGTCATGCAGCCTTTTAGCATCCTTGAACTCACTGTGTTTGTTTTCCGCCTCGCAAACTCGGCTTTGATTAACTTTGTTTACAGCTTTTTTCAGTGAAAAACCAACAATACGCTACCTGCCCAGCACCAAACAGCAGCTAAATAACCTCATATTTTTCTCAGCAGTGTGTGGAGACCAAAAGCAGAATGAACATTGAACTTACATTCACCAAGTGGACACAAAGAAGACTGCAAATGGATGTCTGCTGTATGCATAAATAGATATTTGCTCACTGTAACAATTTTGTAAGGTAATAATATACCAGATGTATATCAGCTTGCTCCGATGACCAAAAAAATCAATAATGTAGCTATAAGCTGTAGTTGCTTTAATGATCACGACTCCTGCTAATATGAGTCTTGGACAAGTCGTGGAATTGTTCTAATATGGAAATGTTTAAGTGTGTAAAAACCAACCCATCCTCATAACGAAAATAACAGAATAGGTCTATTTCCAATGACTCCCAAAACAACATGTATGAGTGTTTTCAGCACCCTCTATAGGACCGGACCAACACATCCATATAAATGACAGAATTAGTCATTTTGAATGACTCCCAAAACCACAAATATGACCATTAGAGGGTACAGTACCAGTGACAGGTATACTGGACCTTCGTCGTCATGTTAACAATAAGTAACAGTCTGTTTAGGTTTAAGGCAAAAACTACTTAGTTAGGAAAAGATCATGGTTTGGGTTATGATACATAGTACATAATGCAAGTTAAAATCATAGACTGTATAGTCAAAGTTGACTTTTGGTTTCACACGGGACACGAACAGCGGCCTCCTAGGTCAGAGTCCTGTGTTTGTGTGACATCCACCCCAACGTCCTCCCTACGCGGACTTTGTCGCCTTACATGCACTTATTCACATGACAGCAGGAGGTCACCTAAGTAAACAGTGGTCATTCTAACCACCTTAGAAAACGACTTCTACTTTCTGTAGGAGGACTGGCAAGTAAAGACGTGCAAGAATATTTGCTTGTTTTACATCTTTCTCTGCTGATCACAATCAATCAGTGCGCTTTTCCAAACCTTCAATGATTTTGCTCAGATTTGGATTCTCTGGCTCCATGATGGCGGCAATGTAAAACCATATGGGCATATGGGGCTAAGTGACTCACCAACAGATTGATTTAGAATAACCTGTGGTTGTCAATTTGTGGGGGGTCATGTCATGCAACCTGTGATGAAGGGCTGTAAGAAGACACTGCAAAAAAGGCTGGGTACCACCGTCTCATACTATAACAGTCTTGTTGTTTGTGTCTTTGACACAGACCTGACATTTTTTAACCAGTGTAAGCGAGCCAGTGTGTAGGGCTGCATTTTCACAAGATTCCGTCGTGAAGGATATGATTTGCAGTACATGCAACTTGCATTTGATGAACGTAAATCTGATGACATTTACCTGGTGCACCGATGAACTACACATACAATAGATAGGCCAATATGTGGTTCCATATATTGCCCTTTGGTTAAAATGGGACATCTGCCCTTGCAACCTAACAGTAGTAGGCTGATATGGTAGAACTGGTTGCACATTTATTGTAGTTGGTCATCAATATAAACCTGTTTCAGAGGTTTTTTCCATCCTGACAAGAATATAATGCTTTATTGATCACAAACAGCAGTTTCAATCTAAAAATTCACATCAAAATCCTGTTTAGACCAACAGTCACTCAATAACTTACTGGTTAAAATTCAGAAACTAACACGCACATGCTCTTATAAATATGCAACATGCAGTCACAACAACAGTTGAAAGTTTGCTCTGCCAACTTCTTCATTGATGGATAGTAAGAAAATGTCATGACTGACACACACACACTCTCATACATGTAGAAACCCAGCACAGAGACATAACACACTCCCTTATTTCACCTCCTCACCTGTCAGGAGGTAGAACCCATGCTGAGTGATGTGTGTGCGAGTGATGAGCTGAGTAGGGTGGAAAATCTTTGTTGTGCTAATCACTCCATTCTCAGCTGACAACTGTAGGGGTCTATATGCTACACACACACTCACAGGCAGATGTACCTTTGGCTTCCAGCTGTTTCTACGCTTAATACTAAATATGAATGAAGCATTACATACCATTGTTCCATGAAATATTAATCAATACTTACTATATTATTAATATTCCCAAACGTGTTTACATTATTGATACTATAATCGATCCATATATAACCTAATATTACTTTTACACCTTTATTCAGTCTGCAGTCTGAACTTGTGAAACATATTCACAGCCCAAATACTGTCCCAAACTGAAGTCTGCCTTTAGCCATACATATTGCAAATCAATAAAATTGCCATTGGGAATTGGAGATTGACCTTCTCCACACTGAATTTATTGATTTCTTTACCATCTATTCTTAAGATATCAAGATCTGTGCTTCTTGGTGACTTTAACATTCATATTGATGATACTTCTGATAAATTGGCTTCTAGTTCTATTAATATCACTGAGTCTTTTAATCTCACTCAGCATGCAACAGACCCTACACACATCAGAGGGCATACTTGACTCTTGGTTTAAACGTTTTTTCGAAGGATCTTTTCATCTCAGATCATAATTGTGTTTTATTTGACTTCTTTCAATTTAGATATTTTACCATGTCGTCGTGAAATGAACCCTGTTATTATGTCAAATAATGATGTTGATTCTCCTGTACAATTGTTTAATGAACACTTTCAGGCTAGATTGTCTCCTCAGATGAATTCCTTCCTGTCGATGAACAACAGTATTCGCTCTTTTAAATTAAACTCTTGGTGAAATCCACCAATCTACAAGTTCAAAATCAATATTCTAAAGAATGTTTTACAGATTTGAATAACATGGTTAAGGAGCTACATACTTTTCTAACCTTATATCAGATAGTCGTCATACCCCCAAATTCTGATGACACCATCAGTAACATTGTCTCTCCTGCTTCACCTGTGGCTCCAGTTTCTTCAGTTGATGAGTCCAACAACTTTCTCTCCTTCTTTGACATGCAAGCAAACATCATTCCCTCTTTTTCCCCCATAATACTTTGCCCTTACCGGTTAAACCGCCAAGGGGGTAATTTTTACCCCCAGCTGGGACAGCTGCGGCCAGCTGCACATCATGAGCTAGCTATGCCTACTAGATTTGGATGTGGAAACATGAACCGAAGCAGAAGAAGGAGGATGAATGACGAAGAAGTTCTGGCAATGCTCCAGGACGTGACCGAGGGACAATCAGATGGGGGAAGACATGACCGCGGAGATCAATAATCCGTCATTTTTCACCTGACAAGGAATCCTCATCTGAGGACGAGGAGCTGAGGTCCCCAAAAAAGGCCCCGGGTTCATGTGACAGGTAGCTGGGCCCACATCTCAACTTCAGATAGGCTATTTACATCTCAAACTCAAATATCTACGATTCATATTCACAAGTGAGATCGTAACATGCGTTAACGCAGTCTACAACTACCTGCTCTTATAGGGACCACACCTTGCCCATATCATGATGTTACTGTGTGTAAGTATGTGAGTGTGTGTATGTCTGTGTGTATGTGTGAGGGAAAGAAATTGTTCCGGTCCTTTATTCCCAGTAGCATAAGCCCTAACTCAAACAACACATTATTATCCAAAATTAATTTTTAGCTTTTACTTAATGTTTTTCTTCTACAATAATTAAATTGTTTAAAGGTGTAAAATGTTTTGTTGTTTGTTGTAGCCAACGGTTTTTGATGAATGCTGACCTATTTTAAAATGCGACTATTTTCCATCTGTTGAAATTAAGTAATTGTAAACTTAATAAACCCCCATAAACTGAATTGTAAATAGTTATTTTGTCAAGTCTTACTTATTATTTAAAAAATATATGAAAATAAATAACTTAACTGTCCTAAAAAATTACATCTTTGCAATTGCTGACACTGTTGCGGCAGGGGTAAAAATGACCCCCCCTGGTGGTTCTAGGGGTATTAGAATGTTGGCGGCTCTAGTGTTAAGAGTTCTTTAAATTTTTTATCCAATCTCAATTTAAGAGCTCACAAATCTGGTTTGTACTATCGAAACTTCCTCTCGTCCCCTTGACATTGTACCAACATTTTACCTTTGTTAAAAAAAAAAAAATCAATTCAATTGGCCCAGTTTTACTCTTTCATAATCAAAAACTCTGTGACATCTGGTCATGTCCCAGCTTATTTCAAACAAGCCGCTGTTGTTAGTTCTCTAAAAGCTAATATGGACCTGTCTTTGCCCCGGAACAATTACCTTTATAGCTAAGGTCTTGAAAAAAGTGGTTGCTAAGCAGCTTCCACGTTCCACGGCCAGCTACAGTGGCAGTATTAAAAGAAAAACAAACAACTGCACTTTAACTTAAACTTAAACACTGTTGGTAAGAAATATGTGTTTGTTGTACTTCTGGCAAGACGTACTGTCCAACAACTTGGCATTTTGTCACTCTGATTGGTTTTCTCCGCCTGTCGATAACACCCTTTGGAAATCTACCAAATTGTTTGCTAATTAGTCTGATGATGCCAAGCTAGCTTACAGCTGCTTAGATGAGCACAACATTTTAGTCTCAGTTTCATTCTGGTTTCCATCAGTAGTATTCAACAGAAAAAGCTCTTCTTAGAGTCTCAAATGATCTGCAGGAGAATGTTCTGTATTGGTACATTTAGATCTCAGTGCGGCGTTTGACACTGTGGACCTCTGTGTATTGATTCATGGGCTCAGGCAGTGGGTAAGCATCTCTGGATCCGCTTTGGATTGGTTCTCCTTGTACCTTTCAGACAGGACCTTTTTCGGTTACAGTTCATAATTATGCCTCATCAGCTGAATCTCAGTTTTGCGGTGTTCCCTTAGGTTCTGTCCTGGGCCTGATGCTGTTTGCATTGTATTTGCTTCCTCTCGGGCAGATAATAAGTAATTTTAAAGGTATCTCCTTCCATTGTTATGTGGATGATATTCAATGATACAATTTGTCTATGACTCAGAATGTTTCAAAACCTTTACTGAATTACCTCAACTCTATAAAAGATTGGATGACAGACAATTTTCTACAGCTAAACACTGAAAAAATAGAAGTTCTTATTTCTGCCCCGGATAGCGATGTCCCAAAGGTGATGGAATGTCTTGGCTTTTTTTAAGACACATTATATCACCTGGGAGCCATCAATTGGAATAAACGAGTAATTCTTACTTTACTGATGACCTCCCGGAACTCTGCCAAGGTACCCCACTTTGACAACTTTGACAACCACTTAATAAAAGTAACTTTTTGGGGTTAAACGTAGGGTTAAATTCTGGCTCTTCAGCTAGGCAACTTAACTGAGTAAGACTTGCGTGCATTTCACACAGTTGGACAGCCAGTCTTAAATAAATGATGTCATCTTATACGTACCAACATCTCATTCTGCAAAAGAAATGGAAAAATGTGTCTCGGTGGGAAACATCTTAATTTCCAATGCTTTTTATATTATTTTTGTGACGATTTCTTTATTGAAGAGACACCACAGCTCTGTCTTATTCCACTTTGTTTTCAGTTTTGAGATCAGATTCATCTGACAGTGAAGTACTTGCCCCTTCATAAATTGGCAGACAGCTTCATGGGTGTAACCCTAAGATACTAGTGTTTTTAAAAGTCCTCCTCTAGCTTTAAAAAGCTTACCATCATCCAGAAATATGTGTAAGAGAGAAAAGTAGAGCATGAGAACAAGCTTTACAGAGCTTACTGTCAGCATAACTATCTGCTTTCCACAAGGATACACTTCATGTCTCCAGTCTACTTATCAGACTAAAATAAAATAACATGTTTCAGGTTGACTCGTGTCTGCAGTCTTACATAATCAGCAGAAGGAACAAGCACACTTAGCTTGGCTCTACTTAAGGTCCAAATTAACAAGCCATTCATATATTGAATCTAATGGTTCTTTCTGTTATTTTCTGCAGACATTTTACCATTTCCTGTCCCTTCTATACATTCTGTTAAAGTGGAAATTTGTTCAACCTGGGCGACCAATTCATGCTGCCTCCAGTGAGACCATGTCATTAAACTCATCTGTGATTGTTGAATATCTCATTCTAAAACCATGGGCATTATCTGTTGCTATAGCAGCTTCTACTCTCCTGGTCTCAGACTTTCCACCAGATTTTGAAACATGGCTTCAGGGATCTGCTCCCATTCAGTCACAAGAACACCTGGCTCACAGTCAGCATTTCAATTGATCACAGAGTTTTTAGATTGGGTTGAAGTCAGGGTTCGGTGCAGGCCAGTCAAGTTCTTCCACACTAAACCATGTCTTTTGGTCTTGGCTTTGTGAATGGGGCCATTGTCATGCTGTGTTAAATGGGTTTTGAGCATAATCCCATCTTTAATGCTACAACATACAATGATGTTTTAGACAACAGGTTCGAAGCAAACTATTGTTCGTGTGGAAGTTTGTGTGTCGTCCAACAGAAATAGTTTGAGGAAGAAGTTCAAACCTTGCTTACTTGCTCACATTCACACACTTGACCAATCACTGCACGGTTGGTTTTTAGAAAGTTACAGAAATTGTTGGACGGAGGCCCCCCGAAATCCGAGGGCGCTCAGAGGTGAGGGGTTTCAGACACTGTTCAACCATCCTTAGAGCACTTCAGTTAGAGCATATTGAAGCCTTAAGATGTCCTTTTGTTGGAACTAAGGAGTCTGGAACAAGGAAAACAGACCCAGACCAAAAGTTGGACATACAGTGTATGGGGTAAATACCCACTTCAGAGTCCAGAGTTAATCTGGTCTGCAGCTTTCCAGCACAAAATTAAAGGCACACTGTGGAGTTTTCTTGTTAACAATGTTATGCTTATATTATATTCAACATTGTGTTCTAAAATCCTTGCGTCCTTGATGTCTAACAAATGTATTGAGTGTGTTTCCTTCCCCATAAAACATTTGCAAGGCCAATATTTAAAAAAAATATTGAAACATTGTTTTACATCCATGTTTACTGGCAAGCAATTTTCTTCTTCCTTTGCTGCCTTTTCCTTGGTACATTACTGCTAAGTGGACATCATGAGATGTGCACCTGACAAACAAAGAGAGCATGGCTCTTACTGTTTAAATCCTCCAGGTACACACAAAATATACAATTAAGATGTATGTGAACAATGCCTCTTGCGTCACAGTTGCCTATGCAGACGCATTTCTGAAAAACAAGTGTATCATTAGCCGTTTGCATTAAGAGCAATAAACGTGAACCAGAATGATTACCAATAGACTCTGCTGCCATTGGTTATACAGTGTGTGTGATGGTCTCAACAAGTAAGTTCCATTATTACACGTGTTACGTTGTGTGTGTCTATGTGTGTATGTGTGTGTGTGTGGTAGTGAGTGAGACATAATTAGTTACCAAGAGAATATGACAAATAGAGCACCTCCATACTGTAGCTCACTACACAGACAGAAGAGGAAGACAGAAAGAAGAAGATGGAGAGGCAGCGATACTCCACAAAGTATAAATATTTCATGACAGAAACCTCAGTGAAATCCTGTACCTTCAATGTTTGCACGTTTCCATGCACAGTACTGTCCACCAGTGATCAGAATACAGCAGCCTTTGAGGAATTTAGCTTTTATTGAAACCCCTGAGTTTCGCTATCCCGCATTAACGTCCTATCTTCAAAATGTTTCTCAGAGCTTAAATGTCAGAGAGGAAATTCATTTCCACAGCCAGATACAGATACATTCATCCAGAAACAACTTGACACAGACCAACAAACCGTGACAGGGGGAATGTAGACATAACAAGGAAATATTCCACATAGTTATAGAAGATGAACATTCCAGTGAGTTCTGAGCCAAGGGTGCTTTTAAGGGTTATATCAAAAAATTTGGATAGTAGTACATTGCAGTCAGAGCTTGAATGGCTCAGAGATAATGGTGTTGACCTCTTTGAATGGAATTTTTTGGAAGTCTTGTGAGTTTGGAGTGGGAAAGGGTAATACTTTTTGGACTGTGGGGCGAATTGAGGTGTAGTCTTTTACTGGCAGAAAGTTACGATAAAGTGTTTGTCATCAAACTGAATGTACACTGAATAAAATGATGATAATTTGATCATTTAAAATGATAACTTGTTTCACGTGGATTTGTTACAACTATTAATTTCTCTATTAATTAACTACATATTTTAGTGTAAACGTGTAAAAAGTAGTTGCAATTTATAAATTATAATTATGAAAGACACACCAGTTCTTTTTTATCTCTATGATTCCTACCATCTGTCCGTTCAATTAAAGCCTGAGCAGAAGAACTGAGTTGTAAATACAAGGGTCCCGTGAAGTTCAAAAGTCTTTGGTATTCTTGTGTATCAAACTTGTGTAAATGCATTTGAAACCTTTTGATTATACATCTCTTCTCCCATAAAATACTTCCGAGGAACAGGCTTAATGATGCAGACAACTAAAGATATGCAGTGTGAGGGGAATCTTAGAGCTGGTTCACTCTAACAAGAAGTTTCAGGAGACCGGGATGTCTTACACAGGAATATTTATTGAAGCTTGATCGAGGAGAAAAGGGAAACAACACGTGTGAATCACAGTGTACTGAAGATGGTGTCCTGAAACTCAGTATTTAACCCTCCCCAGAATTGATAAGTTCCGCTATATCCAAATAGGGTTTATTCCTAACTCAGTCTGTCAACAGCATAGCCTCTCTACAGTCTTTCTTATCCAGCGTCAACAACCAGACACCAGCCTGTTGTGTCTAAACCTGAATACAGAAGATATCTAGCAGACCTTGGTCTACCAGGCAGTTGACCTGTCCTGTGAAGCCCTGTCTTAAGTTACCTTTAACCTACAAGAGGGAAGTTTAACATACAAGAAGGAAAATTCCTTCACATGCAGCAGAAGTCAAAGATAAGTACACTGGCATCATTTGTAGCTGTTTCAAAGTGCTAGAGGACCTAAACTGAGGTCAGAGCATGTATGCAAACTGCAGAGGGTCTATTTAAAGGCCCAGCACTGGCAGAATCCTGCCTGACAGTATGCTACAGTGGTCTTCACTGTAGATGTTAGTGTGACTGCTGTGAAGTGCTGAGGCTTTGGTCACCAACTTGTTTATCTTTGTGGAGTTGCAAGTTGATCGATTCATTTCAGTTAAAAGATGACATTAATTTCTCTTTTATTGTGAAGCAACCACAGGAAGCGCATTGTATTTGTCACAGAGGATTGCAGACTCAGCACTGCCTTTTCCACAGTGATTTTCAGCGGATCCCTTTTAATGTTGCAGGGAGGACTTGTAAAAGGAGAAACAGACACAATGCAGTAGTTAGGTGAGCTGCAAGCCACATGCTGCTACCACGGTTTGCGAGGAACCAGCAACCAGCCCTTTTACCATGTAGTCTGGTTGGAGTGGAACAGTCATGTGGTTCACAGAATCTAATGGTTTCTCATGGAGTTGCATGGCGCAACTCAATGATTGACCTGTTTCCTGAGGTCTTTTACATTTGAGGGTGTGTCTTATAGGCTGGTTTCAGGTGTTTAACCCTTTAGACCACGAAAAACCCCGGGGGACCCATTCTATATCTCACCCAGTTTCCACCTGTAGATCTAAAAATGGCTCCGCCGACTAGGCTTCCCCATCTTTAATACAATCTTTCAAAAGCTATATGATTCTGTTTTGTGAGAGTGTGTGCACTCTTTGCAGGGATGTGTCATTTCAGTTTGTCTCTGGGTTTCCATCCAAGTATTTTATTGTTTATGATTGTGATGTAGAAAACTTGCATTTAAATGGGAGAAAGAAAAAAAAAAACAACACGTACTTGAAACCACCACAAAATAAATGAGGTTGATGCAGGTTGAATGTAGTTAAAAGAAGTCTTCTCACATGTTTGGTCTTTGGATGGTCTAAAATGTTTTGTATTAAAGTACATTCCATTAATTTTTTTCTACAGATACAAGCATAAAATAGCAGCAACATCTTCACTAAATTAATTCTCTTTCATTTTCAAATGACTACAAATATTTCTCATGTACTTTTTAGTCATTCATAGGTGGACTTTCTCTTCTTCAATGCTGCATATGAAAACACAGTAATGCATAACATTGTATTGTGTCATGTGTATGATAATTAATTTACAATGATTCTATTTAAACCAATGTAAATATTTATTAATTATATCATTAATTGCACACTGTTTCTATTTTACCTATAAATAGTGCAAATTACAGTTATTTGCAGCACGCTTCCTTAGAAAATGATTAGGAATTTACAGACCCATAAGATAAAGTGCTACTGTAAGGTGTAATAAATAGTGCAGCCTGAAGGGGCAGCTAGTGGGGCTAGTCTTGATTTTTTTGTAAACTGGCATTCAGTTTTGTGTGTGTGTGTGTGTGTGTGTGTGTGTGTGTATCTATTCCATATAGTTTGATAAATGGCCCAATTTAGTGTTAGCCAGAATCCTTGTCACGGCCTTGTGTCTGTGCTGTTTCAGTGTTTGATTTACACAGGATACCAACACTGCCATCTATTACCTGACTTCAGGCACACAGCAGATAGATGAAAAGACAGAGCAAAAGAAACTTAACAGAAGACTGCCAAAGAGCTGCATTACGCTGTAAGCCCCTGTACTGCTGGTAGTGGGGTTAAATCATTTCTAACTCTTGAATTCGTCTACTAAACTACAAAAAAAAAAGAACACTATATAGACAGCTACATTTTTTATCTGCTCTTTAATAATTAAATATGTTGATTATGTTACAGTTTGTGTGATAAATCTATAGTTAAACATACATGATTCGCTTTATACCACACCACATAAATACAAAATACAACATATCGATATATAATTAATTCTACGTATCACATATAAGATATGAAAAATGAAAAAAATAAAATGTTTAAATGCATACACAAAACTTTCCAGAAATTAGTGTATAGTAACTATTTAAAGGGATCCAACATTTGATAAAACTATAAGCGTGTTTGTAACTTGTGATTTTATCCTCTCAGGTCTCTGCCAACATGCATATGAGAGTAACACCACACTGTGCATCTGTCTAAAATTCTTCACATTAACCAGCAGTGGTTGTCCCATTAACCTGCCACAACAAACGCCCCCTGTTTTATGACGTGCAAATATTTGAGTTTCCCTCTGAAAGACAAATGTGTGTGTCGGGGGGCAATGTTAATCTGCCACAGGTTCACAGCCAATAGGATTTTGGTGATTTAATAAATGTTACTGTGGAGGGTGGTACGATTTACAGTGTGTTGTAAACTTGATCTATGGTCTGCGTTTAGTCGTAGTGCTGTGATGCCAGGCAGGTCTCCAGTCTGTGTAGGGGAGGCTGGCTGACAGAGAGGCTTTCAGTTGGGTTGATTGTGTTATTTCTTCCAAACAAAAACAGCAAATTCATAGTTTTTGTTTTTTATGTCTCTTTATATATTTCTCTTGGATGCCGATTTCCAGCAATACATTTGGTCTGGAACTTGATTTCTTCTCTATTGCTGAATAGACTGTCATGTCAGGAATATTTAGAATTCTGATGACCCATGTTGGCCTTTTTATCGGCGCTGTCAGCGTTGTGTCTGTGCCGGCTTCTGTGAAGGCTTGTTAAGCAAGCATGTTACCAGTTATAAGCCAGGCTGAATTACCTTAGACCCAGAGAAAAACATGGGGGGTGAAATGGAAAACCCCAATTATTAAAGATGTATGCTGTAACTCACAGATCAACTCTCCTTCTCAAAATCTGATCCCACTCAGTGTGACGTTTGAAAATGAGAATGTATCACGACTGTGGTTGGTGTTCTGTACTGAGCATATCATCTTTTCCCCCTCTGATGACACGTTTTAGTACAGCCGTTCTTATACACACAAACACGTACAACATGACTGGTATTGTTATATCTCACATCGTATCATCATATAGTTACTCTTTGAGCTAAGGAACACATCAGCGTTTGGGTTTAAACAACTACTTGGATAAGGTTTGAAAATTATTGCAGTCATGATGAAATGAAAACAATGTTTGACAGTGACCCAACACTTATTTGACCCATCTTTTCACCCCCGGGTTAAAATTCCCATTTGTACACAATATGTTGTATCTCAAAATCAGATTCATGCTCCCAGCGGGACAAACCCTTTGGATTGTAATACCATTTCTTCTGCTCCCAATGCCTTAGGACAAACTTTACAGTTTAAGACCAACCACTGGCAAGGGTCCAGGAATAGACAAATTGTCAGGATGATGTTTTTATTGTTGGGTGTGATGTACATCTTATCGTTTTGGGGTCACCAGAGCAGCTTTAGTCTTGTTGTCATGTTCTTAAGGCTCATGGTAATATGTTGTAATGCACCAACAGACCCTACGATGAGGCTTTCCTCAAGGCACACACTGCTCCACCCTCTGTCTTTCCACTCATCCGTCTATCTCTATTTGTATCTAAATCCAGAGAGAGATGACGAGCAGAGGCTTGTCATATTGGTGAGGTTGTTATACTCACTTGTCAGTCTGCTTATCTTTCTGTTTGTCCTGGGAGATGAGTGAGCTTGAGACTGTCATTATTTTCACTATCTTATGTCTCTCCACCCCATTTTCCCCTTTGTCTAAATCACAAGTACGGGCAGAGTTAGACATGTCAGCTACAAGAAAGTCTCTTGTTAGGTTCCCATCTAATCTCACCCCTCCAGCCTGTGAGCCTCTGGTGTTTGTTGGTATCGACTGGCGGCTTTTCATGGGTCAATAGGCTCACTCGATGGCTTCAGGGTGCCAGCAAGTTGCATCAAGTTGTGCCCAGCACTTTTTTAGGGCCAGTTATAATGACAAAGAAAACCAATTTTGACACTGAAGAGTTAGTGAAAATGAGGACGCATAAAACAGCATGAGTGAGACCTTTAGCCAGGAAAAGTACGACAGCAATATATCTCTGCAACAGAGCATGTGTCTTAGAGGCTGTATTTTATATCTTTATCAATACAGGCCCTTGAATACCTTGAATTTTGACAATCAGATTAATCATTTCCAGTACTGAAACTTCACTGACTCATTCACACACAATTTTTCACATTTATCCAGACAATCAGATATATAATGCTTTTATGAGTTTAATAGAATCTGTTTCACATAGGACATTTTATGTCCAATGTTGTTTTCACCTCTCACAGTTCACATGAGAAATACAAATCGCGCGTGCATATATTGTGTTCATTCATCACTTTGAAATGTCTGAAACTCACATGTGCTTCTAGGTGATTTATTTTGCATGTGAAAGGGTGTTTCACATGTAAAGAAAAGAAAGGTGTTTCACATGTAAAGAAAAAAGAAAAAAAGGGTGTTTAACATGTGTGTCTGCCAGATGGTAGATCACTTCCAAAATGTCTGTCTCCTTCATTACAGCCAAAGATAGAAAAGCAGCAACATGGATTATGGGAAACGTGGTTCTAATTTGCAGAAACTTTGGTTTAGATACTGTCAGACCCATAGTCCAATGTGCTTACTCTTACATTATCAAAACGTCAGAGCAAATCTGATAATGATCCATTGGTGTGTATTAATAGTCTGTATTAGTAGACTGGAGCAGAACCTTTTCTGCCATCTTTTAACCCAACGAGAGTCTGCCGCATCCCAGTGAATTCAGGCTGAGATTGGCATATACTGTTGTTATGATCATCATGTTATCATCATCATTATCATCATCATCATTACCATCATCTCTATCATCATCACCAATCTTTTCAGATCTGTTCCTGTAATGAGCTCATAACAGCATGAGGATGATTGCGTACACTCACACACACTCTGTCTCTCACACACACAGTGGAACAGCTGGCATCTGTTCGGGTATGGCATCTTCATCGAAGGGGCCTCATCATCTGCCCTCCATCTTTGCTTTCATCTCTTGCTTTTGTCCCCCCCATGTTTATCCCTCACACTCTCTCTCCCTTCATTCCCACATTTTTCTCTATCATCCTCTTTTATCTCTCTCTTTATCACCATCTTTTACCTCCTTACCGTTTCTAATATACACATCAGGCCGCATCACATCAAGTCTACTTACATTACACACAAACACACAAACACACACACACACACACAAACACACATACGCTGCCCCTATTGTTGGCCCCGGTGTGTCCAACCCCCCTCTGTGTCACCTCCTCTGTTTCTTGGCTGTTCAAACAAACGCCCTCTATCTCACCATCCAGCCATTCAAGGACACCTCTCCAGCACACACACACACACACACACACAGCATGGCAGTCAAATTACTCTCCTTTGCTGCATCTCTTTGAGGAATATTACAAGCTTCTTCTCATGTCTGCTTCAGAGAGATGGCTTGAGAAATAACTTTCCCAACACTCCACAATGCACTTATTTGAAGATAGCTTACCTGGGTATTGAATGTTTGTGTGTGTACAAGTAAAACTTAAGAAAGGGATCTGTAAAGGTGTGTGTACCAGAATGAAGATGGGGACAAAGATGTTCAGTTGAAGAGGAATTTATTACCACACACAGGTTAGTCAGGCTATATTGTGGGAGAACTGCATCAAACCCCTTCAGGCTTCTTTAACGGCTGTGGCCCAGGTTAAAAAATAAGCAAAAGTTTCACACAGCTGAGGGAACAAACAAGCTTTTATACATTGCCATCCTAAATGTGTGTGCTGTACCTGTGTCCTTTGGAAAACTAGTTTCACTTAAAAAAATAGAAGTTAGAAGAAAAATCCTTCTCACTGAAGACCCTTGGTCTTCTCTGTGAAGGGGGCTATGGCACATTGGCCAGTTTCAACTGTATGTATGGTCTATGTGTTGTAATGTCACCTAAAACATACAACAAATTCCTTAAAACATGATGACATTTTCCAAAAACATACTAATTTATTTGTTTATTTCAACTACCGTGCATGCCTCTCTTCTTAAGTTTTTTAATATTAACAATAACTAAATTGAAATGATTCCCTAGAATTTAAGAAAGGTCTCTGGATCGCACTGAGAATCTATGCTTGACTCCCAAAGAACTTAGTGGCATTTAGCTTCTGTCTACTTCTTTTGATCTGTTGCTGCATCTGTTGGGGTCCCAACAGTTCTCACCGCCAACCTTAACGGCGGTTTCAGAACAAATTCCTAGCAAATAATACAATGGAATGTAATAATAATCACCATATTATTGTCTGCCATGCTTTAGTTTTTATTTACTAAAATCCTGGTAAGATCTGAGAGTAGAATCTTTGTTATCACTGTCATATCTTCTGCCTCTCATCAATGCCAGAAGCCCGTTGGACACACCATCCAAGGTTGATACACCTTATTTAATGTGAGGGTAGTGTCCTCACAGGTTGGACATCTATACTTTTTTCTAAGTAAGTGGGATCGTATAATTTTAAGTACAAAAGCATGTTGGTAGGGCAGCATACAATACTTCACTTCCCTACCTTTATTGCACATACGTTTTTGCACTATTTGTTATATTTGTGGACTCCAAGTGACCAAAATACACCTTGAAAAACATGGTAAAATCAAAAGGTATTTTTCCTTGTTGCTGCTAGCTCACACTCTGCGCCAGGAGAGGATGTAGACGGACTGACTGGTTGGTGTCAGTCAGGCCAAGGAATCGCTGCCACCAGGGGTTGAAACCAGGTCCATAACCCAGGTCCCTGTGGTGGCGGTTGAGAGCTTTTTTTCTCCTGTACAATCTGTCGGCCCCGCTCTTTGCGCTGCATTAACTGACTGTAGCAGCTGTACATTTTACTTCAGGTTGAACTGGTACGAATTTGTATCTTCTCCTGTGCCTCAAATCATTGCATTCCCTCTTGTCTCTATGATTCCGTCCCCCATAGCACTATTAACACACTCAGGACAGTAATAGAAGCTGTGATTATACTATGGTCTATTCATACATCTCTCTCACTCTATTCTCCATCAAAAGAAGGCATCACACTGATTATCTTGTGTGTGTGTATGTGTGTGTCTTACTCAGGGCAGTTTACTCTTTTCCACTCAGTTTGTATTGTCTTCATATTCTCTTTTCTCTGTGTCTGTGGAAATTATTCAGACCCTAATCTTTCTCTCTTCTTCTGCTCCCCGCCTGACCCTTTTATATAGCAAGTAGCGTCCGACGCCAAACTGTACAAAAGGTGCTGTCACACACAAAACAATTAGCCGACGGGGAGATGTCTCTGTCTGCTTCACACACACAAGCAATCTGCAGGCCAATATGAGATGATTCTAATCTACACTGAACACCACGCTTAATGTGCTTAGCTGCAGCTGTCTGCATTAGTCTGTAAAGTCTTGGATTGAAGAAGCTCATGGTGGTGTTGGGTCGGTCACCTTTTGGCTTTTTGATAGATGCTGCTACAAGTAAAAATATATCCATGTTTTCTTTCTAATTTCAGAGACAATTTATAAACCCAATAATACGCATTAGCTGTTTGCATCATCTACAGTGCAGCAAAACTAGCAAAACACTGAATCTGAGCAAATACAAATTTTTGCATTTCTTCTCTCACTTCGATTTCTGTGGTCAGTTCTCCCAAACTCGAGTCGGATTTCATTCCCAGTAATACAAAAATACAATCTGAATGTATGACGTGTGAAATAAATAAATTTCCCTATAGATAACAAACCTGAGTAACTGTGAAATGACGATGTGGTAGAAGCCAAATGACAGCACAAACAGGTCAAACCACTTGTGAATTTTCAGCCATGTGAGCCCCTTTGTTGCAGACTTACTTCAGTGCTCAGAGTCACTGTCATGCTGTGTGAACTACCTCTGTTAAGAACAGTGAACCCAGATACTCCCATGATATTCGTTAGCCCCTCAATGAGTCACCTCATAGCAGGCAGGTCCTGGGTTTGAACACAGACTGTATGTTCCTCCCTCAGTAGTTTGACTTGGAAAACTCTAAATTGCCTGTAGGTGTAAATGTTTTGTCCATATATTCAGCCCTGTGACAGGATGTCGA